>CM030358.1:86298328-86995886 GCA_017893485.1 Hemerocallis citrina
CCACCAATGCACTCATATCCTATTTTTTTGTAAAATCACGTATCCCCGTACCCATGTCGTGTCATACCCGCACCCCGTACCCGTATCTATGCTTCATTGACTAGCGCTCCAACCATCAGTATGAGACTAAATCATTCGCTAATAGCCTATCACCATGGACTTGCATTAAGGAGTTATTATGTTCGTCATCCTTTGCATTAAGTTATTACGCACTTTCAAAAGTGAGATCCTACGTGGATATTGTTTGCTAATGATGCGGTATTAGATAGACTACACAAATCAGTCTTAAACTGATATCATAGATAAAACCATTGGAATCAAAAGGATTTTGATATATGGAAAAAATAGTGTACATGGAATGTAACCAGTTGTGTTAAAACCGAACAAGTGTTACCGGCTTCTCCCCACCCCCTACGAACCACAATTTGGATCTTACGGTCCAATTTATGGTAGGTTCTGGTTCCAGATCTCTAAAATTAGCAATCCGCAAACTGATTACTCAATATCTTCAAAATGAACACCTACATTCATTAAATTATGAATTTCTCTTCAAATTCTCTTCAATTAGTCATGCAGTTTAATAAGATTATTACTCTTGTATTTAGCAGCACATCTACTTGATGCTTTTACGTATTAATTTTCTCTTGTTCTCTATCTCTACATGCGCGCGCGAACATTATTATATATTACTCAATCAGCCCCAAAAAAAAATGCGTACCACACAAGGTAAAGAACCACGACTCCATACCCGTACCACAAACCTATAACACTGAACCGAACTAGCCATCAAACCGAAGAGATGGCCAGTCCGATTTTTTCTGGGTCAACCGGATTCAATGTCGGTTGAACTGGGTTCAATTTAAGGGGAATTTATAATTATTTAATTCTAAGGTTCATATATATTGTTGTTTATAATAATTGAACATAATCAAAATATTAGCACATTGGTGAGTAAAGTATTCTTCTTATCAACCATTGTTCAAAACCCATCTTTAATACTGTTTCTTTGTTAATAAAATAGTATTAAGCAGTTGGTTCAACCAAAGCGGTTCAAACAGATCACATCTATTCCGGCTCGTTCAGTACTATCGACAATCAACAACCCATTTTCGGAAAATAACAGACAAAGAAAGAAAGAAGTATCAAAATAGAAACTAAATAACTAAATCAGTTTCCAAATTCCAAAATAATAATAGAAAAACTCCATAACTTTCATATAGAAGGTTTGCGTGGAAATATATCACCTTTTTCAAATTGAATTTATTGAAGAGAAACATTTTATCTAATTCAATTGAACTTTGTCCATCCCAACACCATAAGATGGGGATCACTAATGTGAGAATGTCACCTTTTGATTGGAAATATTCTACTTCAAGTAGTTGAGATTTGACTTGGATGATTGGGGACAAATGTGTCCAAGATCAAGTATAGATAACCCGCCAAAAGTTGGTCTTGCGGCTCTTGCCTAAATTAAGATTATATGTTTTGTCCAATGGAGGTGTACATACATGTAAACTACAAGTTAAAAATCGAATACTGAGTTGAAACGTCCTAAACCTTCAGTTGTTACTTTGACAAATATTGTTGTGATGTTAGCCGAATCCATAAAGTTGTTGCAACTTACGACAAAGGTTTGGAGACTATGGGCAAAATATCTCACATGTCGATGAGTTGATCAACCTCTTTATCTAAGCTGTTAAAAACCCGCTTAATCACCCAATTAATCCCCGATTAATTGCTAATCGGAGGCTAAGCGGATATTTTTTTAGCGATTTTTAATATTTCAATAGTTAGCGATTTAATCGGGTATAATAGACCGATTAGTGGTTAATCGGCCGATTAACCGATTAAATCTCCTCATTTAATCTTCATGCTTATTTATTTGGCTTAATCCGGCCCAAACTCAAACTCAAACCCAAATTCCAAACCGCTTCTAGATTTTGAAACTTTACTTGATACTAAAAAGCAACAAAAAAGGTGGAGAACTCTATATCCTGGTAGGTTTAATACTTTCTCAATTTGACAGTATACTAGTCCAGCTATGAGTTATGGAAAGAGAAGATTGTTATTGCCAACTTAACTCAAACTCTCTACACAAGTGAGGAGGCATACATAGTCATAGGTTAGGCGGGACATGTGGAATTCCATTTTTTTCCAAAAAAACTACATTATATGGCAAATCATATGAGACCCTAAAATAGCCTTAAAGGTTGGGACCTCCAAATCCTAAAATTTAAAAGGGTCCATAACCCTTTCATTTCGATCCCACTTCATAATGAACAATTTACTAAATTAACCACTAAGACACTTAAAATTTTAAATTTTACAATCAAAAACCAATCTACCAGTTGAAACTAAAAAGGGCTCAACAGAAATGCATATACTTTACTCTTTACTTAAAACTCATTAATTCACTAATTACTCTCTCTCAGTTAGTGCCCTATCCTCAATTTAAGAATATTAGTCGTACTTTTTAACAATAAAATGATATCATAATAATGCCACTGTTAATATTATGAACCTCGTTGTTAAGGATAAATTTGTTGATTTGAGTCCAATTTTTGAAATATTTTCTTGTTATTTGGCCGAAATCATCTATCGGTTAATTTATAGATTTAACAGTCTTGTACTTAGACTTTTTGTTTTGATCCAGCAAATTTAAACCCCACCCCCCTCCTCAACAAACAAACAAAAAAGGGGCTACTACTACGTTTTTGCCAAAAAAATAATTGGACCCCCATTTTGAAATATCTTGCTTCGTCTCTGTCTACACCATGATTAGAGTTCCATAGTGCCCAGGACTAGGTTGTGACGGGAGGAGAACCTTAATGTTTCTAGCCAACTACTGCGTGTGAGATCGAAAACATTAACTATAGAATTGTAAGAGTGAAACTGTAAGCTTCAAAAAGTGTTTTCACCTAGTAAACTAGCACTAACAGCATTGCAAATTACCAAATTTGGACATCATTTAACATTAATCTTTCTACTTTATAAGGTTTTATATTTGGGTACGTGCACGTGTTTATTTTTTTTTTGCAGTTCTTGAGGGAGTAATACATTTCAATAGTGTAGTAACATCTATATCATTTTGGATATCACTTCATGTCTTACTTTAAACACCAATTCCCACAAAAAGTGCAACAACTATCAACAATAAACAATCCGGGAGTAACACACACACACACAACACACACAAAAAAAAGCATAGCTAACCTGACTAATCCTCGAAATCCAACTTCCATTTCCGGTGTTGGACTTGTCCAATTCAAAGTTGGGTCCACTAAACCCAAACTCGCCATTACTCTTCTTGAACCCCTCGTTCCTCTCAACAAATCCAAAACCACCATCATTCTCAGAAGACGACGACTTATCTTCCCTATTAACAAAGCAAGAAATCCGACGATCTACTCTCCACCGCTGCACCACCAACAACAACAACAACAAAAATAAGCAAACTGATAGCATACTAAGCTAGGGGTTGAGTTCGGAAAAGTTACCAGATTCTGCAAAGTTCGCCGCGGATAAGAGAGGAGAAGGCGAGAGGATCGAGAGCGGGGAAGGAGAGGAGGAGACGGCGAAGGGAGAGAGAGGCAATGGCAAATGCCAGTCATGAGGACGAGGAGGAGTAGCTAGGGTTTCATCGGCGAAACCAGAGAATTTGGATTTGGACGAGAAAGGGGCGAGCTAGGGTTTTCACGATTTGAGAATTGAGAGAGGGAAAGAGGGGGAGAGAGAGAGAGAGAGGAAGAAGACGTGAGGATATGGTCATTTTAATGAGAAAAACGAGGTCAATGCGATTGGTAGCGGGTCGTCCCGTTGGGCCCATTTTATTTTAGAAACAAAGGCGTGGATGTAGATAAGCGGATTGGGCCGCAGAATGGGCCGAGATTTGACGGCCTGCCAAAACGATAAAGGGTAATGAATGTTTTTTTTTTTTTATAAAAGATGGACGGATCCATCGTTTCATTAACGAACAATTAAGGAAACAAAATAATACACGTCCTAAATATTACATAACAGTAACTAAAAGAAAAGCAACAACATAAACAAACTAAAACATCCAAACCCCGATGCCAAAACAAAAGCCGAACCGGCCCCGAAGCCAAAAACCCCCAAAATGAATGTTATTAGTGCTCTCTCTGTTATTACTTCCTTTAAAAATAAATTGTATTTTTAAGTTGTACTAGGTTTGTCCGTTGACACGTGCCAACGGCACGTCTTTCAAACGGTGCATCTTGTATCATATAAAATAGTTTTGGAGATCCAGCAAATTAATTGAAGTAGCAAACATATTATATGAGAAACTTCTGGGGTCCATCAAAAAACATATTATATAATTTTTTTGATTTTTTTTTGAATTATTTTTAGAGTTTAAAAAATTTTAATTTTTTTTGAATTTTTTAAATTTGTATTTTCTTAATTTTTTTTAATAGAAGAGGGAGGGAGAGAGAGAGAAAAATAAAAATAAAAATAAATATAGGAGTTGTTTTAGGTAGGTGATTTGAATTTGAGTTTTGGGGGAAACTTTTGGGAGAAAAAATATGTAATGTGAGGTTAGTACTCGGTCTTTGATTTTTGGGAGATTAAAGGAGAGCCACTTGATAGCTTTCTTTGTGTTTTATTATGTAGATTTTTAAATTCATCAAAAAAAAAAAGTTGTATTTCCCTCGTATCCTCCATTAATGTATTCAGCTTACCTACATAGAAGAGAGATGTATTTGGTTTGCTTTTTTAGGGAGTTTGTTTAGAAATTCAAGTTAGGAGATAGGAATGAAATGCAGTTGAGAAGAGTAAAGAAATACACCTGATATTCATCTTGATTGTAAGTGAACGATGATGGTTAATTTCTAAGATTTTCTTTTATATTTGCAATACAAGTCGCAAATAAAAAGTACGGTGAATTACTTAGTTATATAATTTTTTGGATTTTTTCATGATGCAAACCCCCAACGACCACTACCGTAGAATTTATTAATATCTCTTTTCAAAAATAATATAATTTATTAAATATGAAAAATAACATTTTTGTCAATTGAAATATCTTCTCCCTAAATTTTCTCACTTTTTATTTCCATCAATCATCCTCTTTCTCAATTTTTCTTCAACCTTTCATAGTTTTTCTCCACTCTAATTCATTGAAAAATCATATTTTAAATTTATCTAAATAAACCAAAATTCTTAGATTTTTCTTTATAATTTCGGGAGTTCTCCTCAGGCCCTCGGGAACTCAGGGCCGACCTTGGATCAGATTAGGCAACAATCTTTGACTAGAAACTTCAACTTAAGAAGGCAATGTTGTTTTTTACGGAGAATTTGATATTGAAAGGATATAGCTTTTACTTGACATGGTTGTTTATGGAAACAAATAATCCCCATCACAGACAACAAAAAAATTTTGACTTTATTTTCGTTCGCTTTTATTCAGATTTGGATCATGCACACTAGAAAAAAATTCAAGTGTAGATTACATTTGATTAGGTGGTGTTTGGTAGCTTACAATTGCAATTGTGTTTGCAGTTGCAAGTAAAAAAAATCAGATTTTCCCCATAAATTTTTTAATCTCAATGACCCATATGTTCTTTATCTTTTGGAGAAAAATGAAAATAGTAGTATATAGAATAAAGGTTAAGTTGAAATATAGGGGGTATTTTCATAATGGGATTATAAAGCTTTGGAGGGAAAAGATTACTTTTGACGAAATAAACATCACCACAAGCGTAAATTCCACCTTTTATGGGTTCAGAATTGTGACCAACCATCTTAAATCGTCTTGAATGAATGGCCACAGTTATTTGGCCACTCAGTGCCGACCCTGAGTTTCTAAGGGCCCTAGGCGAACTTCCGAAATGGGGCCCCTAATAAATTTTTTTTTTTTACGCGCAAAATACGTATCTATATTTTCAAGGAAAGTTCAAAATTGGGGGCCCCAAAAATCGTTAATTTTGCGGGGATCCGAGACGGCCACCTTACCTGCCTCCATACTGGGGCCGGCCCTGTGGTCACTCATAATAAATTTTTAAATCATGCTAATTAAATTAATCTTTGTCTATATACCGTACCATAAGTCTCAATTAACTACAAATATTATTTTCTGCATAATTGGCAATTTTTTTGTTAAAAACTTCCTCGATATTTTTCTACATAATTGGCAATTTTTTTGTTAAAAACTTCCTCACTATTTTTGCGCACATTATACTCTGCAAAACCAACAAGCACTTTCTTTTGTAATTCATTCATCTAACAAGTAATCGGTTGAAATCATCATATTCTAACTTATGAAAAAATAAATTAATTAACAACAATTAAAAGTTGCAATTAAAGTAACAGTCATCATATATTTAAAAGAGATGAATTTTAAAAATATGAATGAAATGAAAAAAAAAATTATATTAAGGGCTAACAAATAACAATAAGAAATAATAATTTTTCTTCTCTTTCATGCTCCAATTGTCACTGCTCAAGTGTTTACATGCTTTTCTTCATAACCATTAGTAGTAGTAAAAAATAACCATTAATAACAATAGAGATGGATTTATTAAGTTGAAAGGTGTATTGAGAAAGAAACAAAATACAAAAAACTTCCCAAACTTGCATAAGCTCATATTTAACTTAGGATATACTTAATGGAAAGTAATTTAATTGACATAATTTATGAATAGCTTATTTAAGGATCAATTTATTGTAACCACTCATTCAGATGGCTACAATTAACCAAGTGTAGGGTACACTTGATTTTTGACGTGTAGAGGATCCAAATCCCTTTTATTCCCTTCCGCTTCTTTTTCTACCCTATTCTTTTTACAATCTTTTTTTTTTCTAAATAAATTTTACTGGTAATATTTATCTATACATTGGTAGTCATGTGTGCCTCACTTGCATGTTTGTTTTTTTTTTTCATTAAATGATGGTCTACGCCATCGTTTCATTAACGAATAATTAAGGAAACAAAGTAGGACATACATAAGAGATTACATAGAAGCGGTTACAAATTAAAGTCTAACATAGTAGCTAATACAAGAACGATACTAATCCATCGATGACATCTCCTACTATTAGATCCCGATAGAAGCCAAAAGTTACTGCCATACTGATGCAGTAAACCCCCTCAAAATGCTAACCACCAACCCGTGAAGCTCGGCCCTGCTTTAGGTTGAGCTCCTAGTACCCTGCATCTACTCTCCTTCAGCAGTCCTGAGTCTCTTTTTAGCCTCCATAGCTCCTGCTCAATCATGAATTAACATAAATATCTTGTTCATAAAATGAGAAAATCTGTAGGTGATATTGCGGAAAACAAAATCATTTCTTTGAAGCCATAAAGACCAAATTAAAGCCGCTATAGCTAAATCCCAAGCCCTTCTATCTTCTAATTTAATATGTGCTTCTCTATATGACCCCCAAATTTCTGCTGTTGAGTTAGGGACCTGATTACACCCAAACCCTCTACTGACAACCTCCCAGAACAACCTAGCACTAGGACAATGGAAAAGGATGTGGTTTACGTCTTCTTCGTCTTCAGAGCACATTCCGCAGGTCGTATCTATCTGCAATCTTCTCTATGTGGCCTCACTTGCATGTTCTCGCTTCACAAAATTCAAAAGAGAAAAGTTTCGCGTTCTCTATGAAGGCGACCCCATGTAAATTCATTGCAGTTTTTTTACAATAAATTACACCTACTTAATTTGCTCCCGGGATGGTAATAAAACCTGCCATTAATTAATTGGCCTGCCATTTATGGGTAATATCGCACATCACCATAAGCACCACTAGACATAATTATTTTTGTTCAACTAAGCCAATGCATCTTGTTGTAAGTATTGATCTTGTTGTAAGTATTGTTGTTGTACAATGATAAGATTAATTACAGTGGGTGAAAGCAGTGACGGAGCTATGAGGGGTCCGGAGTGGCCCAGGTCCCCTCCAAAATTTTGAAAATTTCCTTAAAATTTTTGAAATATTTTAAACCCCCCTTACTTCTATTAAATTTTATTATTTGGCCCCCTTAAAAATTATTAAAAAACTAGATTTGCCCGTGGACACGTACCTACGGCACGTCATCGGAATGATACAACACACGAAAAACCTTGCAAACAGTAAAACAACAATTATGTAGTTCAAATTTGAATAGTATGACAATAATTAGTTGTAAATAAATGTCCATGTTTCTATTAGTATATGTTGAAAAATACTTATAAATGAGGGCGTAAAATCCAACTTCTTAGAACTTTAAGGGTGGAAAATGATGAAATTTAACTTGTTTAAGAGATATTTGCTATTTCCAATATAACATGTGCAATAAAGAAGCATAAAAATTCTGAAAATTTTACAAACCTGAAATCTTAAATTCTAAATTTTCTAAATAAGTTAAGAAAGAATGGGAGAGAGGGAGGGAGAGAGAGAAAGAGAGAAATATGAAAAAGTGAAGAGAGATGAGAGATATAGTAATAAAGTAATGAGTTTTTTAGTTTTGGGAAAGGAAATTTAATTTTGGGATTTGCAATTTTTGGGCGGGAAAATATGTTTTGTGAGAATCAATCTAGGCCATTGATTTTAGGAGAAATTGAATGAGAGCCACTTGATAGCTTTCTTTGTAATTTATTTTCTAAATCTTAAATTCTAAATTTTCTAAATAAGTTAAGAAAGAATGGGAGAGAGGGAGGGGGAGAGAAAGAGAGAGAAAGAGAGAAATATGAAAAAGTGAAGAGAGAAGAGAGAGATAATAATAAAGTAATGAGTTTTTTAGTTTTTTTTTTTTTTTTTTTGGGGGGGGGGGGGGGGGGGGGGGGGGAATTTAATTTTGGGATTTGAAATTTTTCGGCGAAAAAATATGTTTTGTGAGAATCAATCTAGGCCATTAATTTTAGGGAAAATTGAATGAGAGCCACTTGATAGCTTTCTTTGTAATTTATTATATAGATATCTATATATTTATATATATTTATAGATTTTTTTCTTGGCACCTCCCCCGAAAAAAAATTGTTCTTTGTTCCTGGGTGAAAGGTTTCCATAATCCAGTTAAGTCATCGGAAGAAAGCCACATATCGTGTCATTCACGGTACAACCCTTAGGATACTTTCCTGGTGATTTGTCATCTTTCAATATTTGCAGAATAATCACTTTAAACTGTGTGCGAGTAAAACAAATGATATAAATGATATAAATGAAGACGGCGAGTAAAACAAATGATATAAATGATATAAATGAAGACGGCAAGTTAAGTTGTTGGCAGTTGCTCTAGGGAGTATTTTTCAAATGTGATACACATTTTGATAAGAGTTGGATTTGATTGTCGCGTGCGATTTATGTATTAAGAAATAATTTTGTAGTTGGACGTTCGTTGTACGTAATTGATAAAAATATTTTGAAAAAAAAACTACAATTTGTATGTGCAATGCACATGTTTATAAGTAGAATTTGAGTTGTACGTGCAACATATGTGTATGTTTAGTGTTAAAAAATTATTGTAAAATTATTTTGCACGTGCGTTACACGTTTTAAATATGTGAAATTTTTTTTATTTGTTTGTTTTTGTTGTAGTTAATGGGAGAGTTGGAGTTGCACATACAACGGACGGGTTTGTATGTTGACAATATTATAACTCCAACTCTTCCATTATAATATTGGAGATCAGAGATAATTTTCCCTTACCTTCCAAGTCTGTATATTTCACATAAGTGGCACAAGAATCTTTGCCTTCTTGTGGGGGTCATAGCCAGCTCATATTGGCTGATTCCTACCTTCTTCGCATTTTGACAAACTAACATTTATTGATTCATTGAGTGCAACAAGGAATGTCGATGTCGCTAATTGTCTTGACTGCCAGCACGAAGACAAGGAAAAACTAACAGACAATCGAGGTCAAAAATACGGGGCCTGAAAACAGACTTCCTCTTTCCATACGTTCCACACAAAAACTCGTTTAGAATGTGAAGCAGGGCTGGTCCCCAATGGAGGCCGGGGAGGCAGCCGCCCGGGCCCTAAAATTTCCACAATTTTAGGGCCTCAAAAGTTTTTTTTTCTTGTATTTATATATAAGTATTTGCATATAATATTTTTTAGGGCCCCAATTTTATTTTTTTAGTTTTTTTTTAAATTAGTACTTGGACTGTCTTATTTTAGTTGGACTTGAATTTGTATGAATATTTTTTTCTCAAATATCTAAATCTTCATTTATTTTTTATATATATATCGGTTTTTAAGAATTGTAGCAAAAAAAAATTCAAAAAAAAAAATTGAAACAATTTTTTTAAATAAATTTTTTATGGGGGCCGAATTCGGGAGTTTCCTCGGGCCCTGTAAACTCAAGGCCGGCCATGACGTGAAATTTGATGGAAAACAATAGTATCGAAGAACTGATCATTGAATGTTATAATGCATGACAACATCTGTAGTCGTTCGCTATATTTCCAAAATTTGGAAAATATTGCCAACGACACACTGTAGTCGTTTGCCATATTTTCAAATTTTGGAAATATCGCCACAGTAGTCGTCTATATTTGAGACAAGAAATAGGAAATCCTCAAATATAGAAATTGCAAGATCATCTTGCGTCCGTTCTCAAAAAATTGTTTCTGATGCAAGATGATCTTGCATTTGAAGAATTAAATTTAAAATAAAAAATAAAAAAAAACAGGTCGGACCCAAGATGATCTTGCGTCTGATCAATTTTTATTTTTTTAACGTGTCGAATGCAAATCATTTTTGCGCTTGACAAAAAAAAATCCGCTGAATGTTTCAGATGCAAGAAGGTCTTGCGTCCAATAAAATTTAAAAATAAAAAAAAATGGAAAAATCGCCGCATGTTGCGTCCCAACATTTAGGCCCAAACTTTGGTCCATTTAATTCCTATGGAACACACCCTATAAGATTAATTATGCATCTAAAGTTATTTTGAGATTGGTTTGATTATTTGATCAAGGGAAGAGATGGAATGAGACTATAGGAATTATTATGTGTTCGTATGTATACAAATTTTTGTTTTTTATAATGAGTTGGATTATAAAAAAATTTAAAACCAACGGCTGAGATTAAAAAAAATAAAAATCAATCATCCTCCGTTGAACCAAATTTTGGGTTTCAACGACTACAACCCAACTCAAAATTCCTATTTTTAGACGCCAAATTTTGGCAATTTTGAGTCTAACGACTACAGATGCTCTGAGAACCTTAAAAACTCAATGAGAACGAGAACCCATCAGTCGATTTTGTTGGGAAATTTCATTTGTTTAACTCCTCTTAGACGACGACAGCTTCCTTTCCTGAAAAGTCTCCTTGTTTTGCTTATCTCCAGTCTTTGGTGGTAAGCTAATGGAACATTTTCAAGGGCACAGCAGTCCACATTTTTCTTACCAAATTATGGGATTCGGTTAATTATCTGCACGTAAACGCCTCTATAATTTATACGATCGTTGCTTTAGAAATTGGCTATTTTTTTGTTGCGATGGAACTTCTAACAAATTCTAAATTATCCTGCAAGCGCTGAAATAGTGGTGGTCAGGAATTTAGGATCTTAATACCGTACTAAAATAACTGCATCCCGAGTCTAAATCATGGCAGATATAGAACTTGCTTGCTTCATTGTCCTATTTTCTTGATCGGAGAAATGAAAAATGAAAGTTGTAGGTATTCTCATTTACGGGAGTTGATCTCCTTGCTGCAAGGCTTGGGTAAGGTGAATCTAACAACCCTGGTAAATTAGCTAGAAAGCCAAGCCTGGTATCGAGGCACCCGCATGGCACTGGAGGACATGGCCACCCCTTGCTTGCAAGTTTGATTGGTGATATTAGTGGATGCTATTAGAACCGTTTAATTTTCACTCATACCAGCATTTCAGAAAAACCCGCACTCGAGCTGCTGAAGTTTGTTTTCACGGCCTCTAAAACCAACTTTTCCAGTTCTCCTTCGCGAAGTAAGGGATTCAAGGCACAATGACTATTAGTTTAGCTTCCTATACTGAATCGTCAACTTAGTCTAAACTCGAAACTCTGTAAATAATAAAACTATGCCCAATTTACATATATAATACATATATGGGGAGGGGGGGTGATAATTTCAGGATATGTGTATTCAATTCTGAAGCTTCCTATCAAAAGCATAAGAATACTTCCAGCATCAAATTTTATGAGGAGACATAATATTGGGAAAGTTTTTCTTGCATTTGGACTTCAGTATTGTGCTGAGGATGGCATGCCATAAGTTGTATGATTCTTGTACTTTGACATATTATAACTACAAAGTTGTATAAAGGAGACCCCCTCTCCCCCTCCTTTTTACCATTGTGGCAGACGTCCTGAGATCTATGATGGCTAACTACAGACGAGCTATTTGGATCACTCTGGTGGCCAATGGAGTTAACCGCCAGGGTTGCTCCATCCTCCAATATACAGACGTTACTTTTTAGTTCGGAAATGGCGACCTTGGGGATTCGATCACTTTTAAAGGAATTCTCTATAGTTTTGAAGCTTGATCCGGTCTCAGGGTTAACTTCCACAAAAGTGCACTAATCCACATTGTTTATCCCCAGAGGAGGCACAGGATCATGCCACCATTCTCAACTGCACCATCAAGAATTTTCCCATTAAGTACATGGGGCTCTCATTGAGACCGAGCAAGCTCAAGAAGGCGATTGGTTACATATCATTGATCGGGTTGACAACCGGCTTGCGAGATGGAAAGGTAAATCACTGTCCTTAGGAGGGAGAGTCACTCTTACCAACGCAGTCCTTTCTAACCTTCCAACCTACTATCTATCCTTCTTCAAAATGCCGCGATGAGTTATCCAGAGAATTAACCGCATCTGAAAGCGATTCTTGTGGAATGGTATAAACTCTGACAGAGGCAGCTATCATATCATCATATGAGAAAAAACATGTATGAAGAAGATGCACGGAAGGTTGAGTATAGTTGATATTCGGGATATGAATCTCGCGTTATTGGGAAAGTGGTGGTGGAAAATCTTTCACCCTAACGAAGAGGGATGACAGGATTTCATCCAGGTTTATCTGCATGAAAACGGGACACAAAATCTGGGCTTCTGTAACACCTCGCAAAATTAAAAATGATAATTTTGCCCTCGTGTGTTATGCACGTGTATTTTGTACCGTTACTGGTAATGTTTGTAATGTGTTTCACTATGTATTTTGATTTCCGACTATTTATACATTTTCCGTATTGATTTTATCCTATTTTGAGTCAACTCAAATATTTATTTCAATCCTTGTATTTTTTACGTGCTTTTTACGTATTATCGATGCACATATCGATTATCGATTTTCCACCGTAACGTGCAATGTTTTCGATGTGTTTCAATTATTTATTTTTATGACGTGTTTAAATTTGTTTTGCAAACAGAAATTCACTTTTTTGTCTATTTTGATTAAAATAATTTTGTACGTGTGATGCATGTGTTTTCTATGTATGTAGTGATTACGTCGTAGAATATAAATATATTTTTCTTATGTTGTTTTCGATTATATTTTAATAATTTTCAATCGATAAAGTCGATTTCACATTTTTGATATTTTACGTGAGATGCACGTGTTTTCGGCGAACGTATTTTGGGCATGTTCGTTTTCAAAAATCAATTTTGAAGTGTGTGTATTTATTTTTATTTGTGAATGAAAATCTATATCTTTTTATTACTTAAACATTTACAATAGATTATATACATATGTTTTTAAATTAAATATATATATAAATTTTTGTGTGCACGTGCACGTGTGTGAGAGTGGGATGAGGTGATCATGGTTGGTTACTCTAACTGACTTGGATCTCTTTTTATATAAATATACCTCTAAGTCTTAATCCATTCACACTCCATCTAAATCCCTTCATTGTTAAACAAAAAATTAGTAAAGCCTAATCCCTATTTTGATCGAGAGCAATTAAGAGAGAGAGTGGGTTGGCCGGTTTTGGGTAGTGGAAGAGAGAAGGGTTGGGGGTTATGGGGGTTAGGGTTTTGAAGAGTTGGAAGGAGTTAAGGAAGTGAAGGGGTGGAGATTTAAATGAGAAATTATTAGGTGAAGAAATTTGCAATTTAGACCCTGATGATGGTAAAAATCACAGCAGATCAGAACCGTACGATGCCTGTACGGATCTCAAAGTGTCTACAGGCAGATTAGCCATCACATGCCTAGTTTACAGGACTGGGCCCACTCCAAGACATTGGCTTCTCTCAAGCCCATAAAAAGTGACAAACTAGGCCCACTAAGAGAGACACCCAGTCCATGATGGCTAGGAGTCTCATCTCTTATCCTCTCACAGGGACATCTTATCTCTTCAGGGGGGAGACATGAAAGATCCGACGGTCACGACTCGGCTTCTAGAATGTCTCTCAGGCCTATAAATACTCCTCCCCTCCTCTGTCTCCAGGTAATCAACAATTCTCCAGTTTTTACTCTCTCTCTCTCTCTTTGGTTCTAACTCGTGCGTCGGAGGGTCTGTCGCCGGGGGCCACCCCCCGGTGTTTCAGACGTTTTTGCAGGTTCGTCGGCCGCATCATCCACCATCCAATTCAGATCACAGGAGGTCAATTAACGATCCAGATTCAATCTCAGAAGCTCTAACGTCTTTTAACGACCAATGCACAAGTTTGACTTTTAGTAGTTTCCATCCCTTATTAACTCACCATCTATTTGCTCCCACACAAAAAAAAAAGCAACAACAGATTGGCGCCGTCTGTGGGAAACTACACAAGTAAGACTTATCGCCATGCCACAAAGACTAAGAGGTAAAGGGGCGGCCTCCAGCCGTCGCACTACCACTCTTTGTCAACCAGCTCCTTCTATGGAAGATCAGATGTTAATTCTTGATTTTGCTGATTACAACACACTGCAACATGTATCTATGCTATACTATATAATTGCAGGTTTTATACACACAGGCCTCATTTCTATACAGCTGAACAAATGAACAAGCACAAGCTCTGGATATTGACAAAGGCTTCACTCAAAGACTCAAGTCAAGACCTGTTTCAATGACATTTATTTTTGTCTTTAAAACAAATGTAATATTTTTTTTGAGTCTTAGAATGATGTACAGCCTTGTCACACACACATACACTCACATATAACTCATTCTAAATGTGTGTTTTTTCAAAACCAAAAGTCAAAATAGCTTGCACTAGATTAGCTGTTGAGTACCAGTCGACTACCACTTGCTCTAGTCGACTGAGTTGGTACAAAACTGCCTAATCTTATTCAAACTCTGACCAGTCGACTCATTATGGCAACCCAGTCGACTGTTCAAGTGCGTTTGACAGTTTTATGTTTTTAAAATCGCATTTTCAAATTCAAATTATTTTTTCCGTTGGATGACAGTTGGAGCAACTGTTTCCCAACGTCCAGCGTATCTAACTCTATAAAAAGAGGTTAGAATCCACTGTAAAAACTTACTAATACTCCAAGCATTTTTTGAAATCTTAAGTTTTCATACTTTCGAGAGATTAAAGCTTTCAATTCACTAAGACTTGGTTCTCTGTCTTCAGTCCAGTATAATATTTGATTTCGTTCTGGACTGGATATAGAAGTCAACCATTTAGCCACGTACTATATCACAATCACAAACAAGGCTATAGGTTGATTGTAAATAATTTTTATTGTTTTCTTTTCCTCTCGGTTGGAGAGTAGGACTCTAGGGTGTAGAGTCAGGTTTGTCACTCTTGGTGGAAGAGTGGGTTGCTTTCTCTGGTTGAGAGAAAGGACTACGGGTTAGACAAGATTGTTGTCTGAGCGCCGCAGGATATTCTTGTAAATTTTTTTCAAGAATAGTGGAAATCTCAAGTGGGCTGCTTGGGGACTGGATGTAGGTCGGAAGGACCGAACCAGGATACATCGTATGCACTCTGTGGTTGTATCTCTCTACTTGCATTTATATTTTCTCAGTTTGTGTTTTTACTGTGAAACTTGTCTGGACAGTCGACTGATTACTTGATAGGTCGACTGGTCAGACTCGTATACTCTGAAAGTTTTCTGTATGTTAAGTCGACTATCTCAACTTTAAGTCGACTTCACAGACCTGTTTAAATTAATTTTTCATTTTGTTAATTCAGTCAACTGGTTTATTCCTTAAGTCGACTGTACAGAAGAAAAATCTCTATTCCGCAATTTAATTTCTTATAAACACTATTCACCCCCCTCTAGTGTTTGTTGCCCTGCCTACAGGATCCAACACTTGGTATCAGAGAAAGGTTAATGGCTATGGCAACTACTTCAAATGCAAATCAGTACCATGAAGGCCAATCTACACAAAGGCCACCTCTCTTCGATGGCACAAATTACAATTATTGTAAGTGCAGAATGAAGATCTACCTTCAATCCATCAATTATGAAATATGGAACATGACTGAAATAGAATACAATGCTCCTACGATTCCATATGCACAATGGAATGATGATATGAAGAACCAAACAATGAATAATGCAAAAGCAATGAATGCATTATTTTGTGCTCTTACAAAGGAGGAGTTCAATCGTGTGTCAAAACAACCGCACATCAAATCTGGCACACACTCGAGGTAACTCATGAAGGAACAAACAAAGTGAAAGAATCTAAAATATCTGTTCTTGTTCACATGTTTGAAATGTTCCGCATGAAGGAAAATGAAAATGTGTCCAAAATGATTACCAGATTTACTAACATTACAAACTCACTTGTGGCATTTGGGAAAATATACACTCAAGCAGAGATGGTGAGAAAAGTTCTTCGTGCACTTACTCCTGAATGGGAAAAGAAGACCACTGCAATAGAAGAGGCCAATGATCTATCACAACTTTTTCTTGAGAATCTTGTAGGAAATCTAATGGCTTATGAGGTTCAAATCGAAGAAAGAAAGAAGGATGCAGAACCACAACAGTCCAAGAAGAAATCATTAGCATTTAAAGCCATGACAGACTCAGTAGATGAAGAAGAAGATGAGGAGGAGATAGCCATGTTCACAAGGAGATTCAAAAAATTTCTAAAGAAAGGTAAGTTCAATTCGAAATTTAGATATTCTAATCATCCTCCAACTTGTTTCAGGTGTAACAAAACAGGTCATATGAAGAAGGATTGTCCGCTAGAAAATACAAGTCTAAGGAAAAGACATCCAACTTCAAGAAGGATAAATACACTAAGAACAAGTTTTCCAAAAACAAAAAGGCATATCAAGCAACTTGGGATGACAGCGATTCTTCTTCAGAAGAAGAAATTGATGAAACCAACGAGGTTGCGAACATGTGTTTCATGGCATCACAGAATCAAGTAAGTAATGATTATGATTCAGATGATTTACTCGATGCGTTCAATGAAATTTTTCAAGAATTGAAAAAGGAAAAGATTAGAGTTAAGAACCTAGAGAAAGTTAATCAAACACTTTTCTCAAGAGAATCTTAACCTTGATAAAGAAGTAAAATCTTTAAATTCTCGTATTTCAAGTTTAGATATGGATCTTGAGTCTCTAAAGAAGAATTATGAAGAGATTTCCAAGAACGTATCTAAGTTTAATAAAGGAAAAGAGAATTTAAACGATATTCTTCAAAATCAAGTAAAATCTAGTCAAAAATTCGGACTTGGTTTTAAAAAGTCTCTTGTAAAGGATCTTTCTTCTAAAAATACTAGTATAAATAAACCTGAATCTATTTCTAGTGTTAAACATAAACTTTATGAGTTCTTTGAAAACCCCAAGCTTGTAAGTTTTATTGAAAAGCAAATCTAAAGTTCAGTCAAGTCGACTGAGTCCATCCACCAGTCGTCTGTCCAGGGGTACTGAGTCTTATTTAACAAGACCAAAACCTCTTATAAGTCGACCTACATTATCTTCTAGTCGACTGACATACAGTAGAAGTCGATTAAAGAATGTTATAAAGTCGACTAGACAGAGCAAACATGTATGGGTTCCAGTCAATTTGAGTTTGAATGATAGAACTGCTTATATCAACTCATATATGTTAAATGTATGTAATTCTGTGAATTTTATTCCTGCTTATGGAGGAAAATCAAACTCATTATGGGTTTGGTTTCCTACAAACTAATATGTTTTGGACCCAAAGAAAAGGGTACCATATTCACATTGAATATCTTATAGGTACCAAAGAAAGACCGTTGGATACTTGACAGTGGATGTTCAAAGCATATGACTGGTCATGCCAATCCCCTATCCACCATACAAAGCATCAATGGAGGAACAGTTACCTTTGGTGACAACAATAAAGGAAAAGTCATAGGAATCGACATGGTTGGTAAAAACACTAACCCTACTATAGAAAATGTTTTGCTAGTTAGTGGACTAAAACATAATTTGTTAAGTATTAGTCAATTATGTGATAAAGATTATAAAATTGTATTTGAAAAAGATGCTTGCTTAATTTATGATTCGACTATGCAAAACATTATTTTTCAAGCCTTTCGCAAAAACAATATTTATGAATTATGTTTGAATACAAATGAGTTTTCAAATGATTTTTGTTTAATAGCTTCTAATAATGATTCTTGGCTTTGGCATAGACGATTTGGTCATGTGAATATGAAAAATCTCTCTAAAATATCTAAGTATAACCTAGTTAAAGGACTGCCAAAACTATCCTTTAAAAGGATAAGTTATGTGATGCATGTCAACTAGAAAAACAAATCAAATCCACTTTTAAAACAAAAGAAGTAATTTCTACTACTAGGCCACTCGAGTTAATTCATATGGATTTATTTGGCCCTACTAGAGTTGCTTCTTTAAATAAAAGTAGATATGTATTTGTTTTAGTAGATGATTTTTCACGATTCACTTGGACTTTCTTCTTAAAACATAAAAATGAAGTTTTTGATGAATTTGCAAATTTTTGTAAACGAATTCAAAACCAAAGATCTCTAACCATAGTCACTATTAGAAGTGATCATGGTAGAGAATTTGAAAATGAAACGTTTACAGAATATTGCAACAAGAATGGTATAACACATTCATTTGCATTTCCTAGGGCTTCACCACAAAATGGAGTGGTCGAAAGGAAAAATAGGACTTTGCAAGAATGCGCACGTACCATGCTTGTTGAAAGCAATTTACCTAAGTATTTTTAGGCTGAAGCTGTTGCTACAGCTTGTTATGTTTTAAACAGGATTCTAATAAGACCTAAGCTAAAGAAGACTTGTTATGAGTTATTTTTTGACAAAATTCCTAAAGTCTCTTACTTTAAAACATTTGGTTGTAAGTGTTTTATTCTGAACACTAAAGATAATTTAGATAAATTTGATCCTAGATCTAATGAAGGTATCTTTATAGGATACTCAAATAGAAGTAAAGCATATAGAATTTTCAACAAGTCAACAATGACTATTGAAGAATCAATGCATGTTACATTCGATGAATCTCTGCCTTCATCAAATTTAATTAAAGATGATCAAACTGATTCATCACCTTTAAATAAAGTAATTACATCTTTAGAACAAACTAGTCTCGCAGATAAGTCGACCAATAAGGACATCAAGTCGACTGATGTAAACCAGTCGACTGAGGAACTTGTCAAGTCGACTGATCCTATTGTGATATCTTTAACTTTTCCAAAATCTTTTGTTGAAGTTAGAAATCATCATCATGACTTAATAATTGGTGACATCTCCCATGGTATTCAGACACGATCCCATATTAATATGATATCTCATACAGCCTTCTTGTCGGATTTTGAACCGAAAAATATACAAGAAGCATGTGAGAATGAATTTTGAATGAATGCCATGCAAGATGAGTTAAACCAATTCATAAGGAATAATGTATGAGATTTAGTTCCACGACCTCCTGATCATACTATTATTGGTACCAAATGGGTATTCAAAAATAAGTTAGATGAATCAGGACAAGTTGTTAGGAACAAAGCAAGACTAGTTGCTCAAGGATATAATCAAGAAGAAGGTGTAGATTTTGATGAAACATATGCTCCTGTTGCTAGATTAGAATCAATTCGTATTTTATTATCTTTTGCTTGTTTCATGAATTTTATACTTTATCAAATGGATGTTAAAAGTGCTTTTCTTAATAGGTTTATAAAAGAGAATGTTTATGTTAAACAACCACCAGGTTTTGAACATGAACAATTCCCAAACCATGTTTATAAATTGAAAAAGGCTTTATACGGTCTTAAACAAGCACCACGTGCTTGGTATGATCGATTGAAAACTTTTCTTTTAGAAACAGGGTTTGAGATAGGTAAAGTAGATACTACTTTGTTTATTAAGAGAATTAAGAATGATATTTTAATCATACAAATATATGTTGATGATATAATTTTTGGTTCTACTAATAATAATCTATATCAAGAGTTTGCTAACACCATGAAAAATGAGTTTGAGATGAGTCACATGGGTGAACTCAATTATTTCCTTGGACTACAAATTAAACAGTCTTCAAATGGCATATTTATTAATCAAGGAAAATATGCAAAGGAATTACTCAAACGGTTTAACATGGATAGTACAAGTAGTAAATCCACACCTATGGCTACTACCACTACCCTTGACAAAGATATATTAGGTAAGAATGTCGATCAGAAACTCTATCGAGGTATGATTGGCTCACTCTTATATATAACCGCTAGTAGACCAGATATTATGTTCAGTGTATGTTTGTGTGCTAGATATCAATCTAGTCCTAAAGAATCTCATTTAAAAGCTCTGAAACGAATTTTAAGATATATTAAAGGCATATCTGATTATGGTTTATTCTATCCACGTACCGATAATTTCCAACTTTTGTCGTACAGTGATGCTGATTTTGCTGGTAGTAAAACTGATCGCAAGAGCACTAGTGGGACATGTCACTTTTTGGGACATTCACTAGTTTCTTGGTGCAGTAAAAAGCAAAATTCGGTATCCCTATTTACTACAGAAGCTGAATATATCGCTGCAAGTTTGGCATGTGCACAGATTTTGTGGATGAAGCAAACCTTATTAGATTATGGTATTTCTTTTGAAAAACCTTCCATAATGTGTGATAATACCAGTGCAATTAACTTATCTAAAAATTCGGTTCAACATTCACGTACGAAACATATTGATATTCGACATCATTTTCTACGTGATCATGTTTTAAAAGGAGACATATCTTTAGACTTTATCTCTACTGATAAACAAGTAGCTGATATCTTTACAAAACCCCTTAAAGAAGATACTTTTATTACCTTAAGAAGAGAACTAGGGATATGTAATTTTCTTGATATTTGTTGAAAATATTTCTTTTAAGTCGACTTGTCAATGATGTTCAGTCGACTGTCCCGTATTTTTTATATACTTATTTGCCTCTCTGACCAGTCGACTGAGATTTCACCAAGTCGACTGATCAGTTGTTATAATTATTTATTTTTCTCTCGCCTAAGTCGACTGTCCTTTAATACCAGTCGACTGCCGCGAATCAGTATGTCTTCAACTTTGAATCGTCACACAGTTTTTGAGACAATTTTTATCCTTCGACTCATTCTTGACTTCATTTGAGCCGTTGATCTCATTTACTCTCAATCTCAGTCGTTCGCTTCTAATAAAACCCTCTTCACTACCTCCATCTTTTTCACTTTCACTTTTACCCAATTTTAAGATCTGAAACCCTAAGGAGAATAGAGGAAGATCGAGAGTCGACTACCGGATCTGCTGCTTGGATCTGCTGTTTGGAACTGCTGATTTCCAACTTCTTTTGCTGTTTTTGATTCTCTTCTCTTTGTTGGTATACTCTCTTCCCTTTCCTCTTTTTAATGGCACTGAAAAGATCTAAGACCTCCCATGCAGATGATAGTTCTTCTTCTAAGGACTATTCTCAGTATCTTAGGAGTCCTGATCTCCTGGAGAAATGGTATCTTATTTGTACCATTATGATTTTTCCAGGTAGATTTGTAAATTTCAATGATCTAGATAGGTTCAATGTTATTTTCCTATTTCAAAATTGTAGTCTTTATGACTTTTAATCATTGGAAAATCAACCTTACTACTACCCACAACTCATTTATCTTTTTTATACTAATATGAGAGTAGTTCACTCAGATGAAGGAGAAGTCATTGTTTATTCTTCTGTAAAAAATAAGAAGATTAAACTCACATCCGAGCGAATTAATCTTATTATGGGTATTGATGATGAGGGACTTGATTTAGGTGAGATCATTTTAGATGATGCATCTATCTTGTCTAAAATCTTTTTACCAAACCATGGACCCCCCATGTCTAATAAATCTATCACCCCCATTGCAAAACTTGTTGCAAGAATACTATCATATAATATTCTTCCCAAAACAGGGAGTTTTGATCAGTATTCCATGGAATTGCAACAAGCGGTATATGCAATTTTTGGTAAAATAAATATCAATTGGGGTCGTGTCATCTTTTCTAGACTCCACAAGTCTCATACTCACTTTCTACCTTTTGGTGGTCTCCTCACTCGTGTCTTCCTTGCTTATGATATTGATCTCGACTCCGAAACCAATGTGGTTAAGCATTATGAGTGCTTCGATCGTGCTAGTTTAGCACGCATGAAGCTTCTTGATCCTTTCCCTAGATATTCCCCTAGGCCTACTCCCCACACCCAAGTTCCTTTAGCAACTTCTGCTAGACCATCTTCAGCCTCCAGCTCTTCTCGTCCCCGTGCTGATTTTGATGATCCATGTAGTCTATATAATGTTGTTAACTATCTCATGGATCGTCAAGATACCCTTGACTCCCATATTGATTCCCTTGAATCCAAAATCTCCAATCTGACTCAGTTATTTACCACGCAATTTCCACCTCCATCTCAAGATGTTGATGACGACGACGAAGACGAAGATTGCTGATTTTTGTTTTCTTTACTATGTATTTTTTATTGCATTTTTATATGTGGTTAATTTTGTAAGAATCTGTTGTTTTTTGTAAGACTCCATTATTCAGCTATTTCAGTTGTTCATTATTATCTTACCATATTGTCTCACTGCTTTGGTTCTTCCCACCTGTGTCTTTTTTTGTTGATGACAAAGGGGGAGAAGACCTCATATTTTTTTAGTTCTGTTAAGTCGACTGATTCCTTGTTAAGTCGACTCATTTGATATTTTTGATATTTTTTTAATGTTCAGTTTTGTGATGATTTCTATGTATGTATTATGTGCTTTTAATAGGGGGAGCATATCAATGATTGTATGCTTGTATTATTTTTTTGTTATTATCAGCTATTGTGTTGTCATCATCAAAAAGGGGGAGAATGTTGATTCTTGATTTGGATGATTACAACACACTGCAACATGTATCTATGCTATACTATATAATTGCAAGTTGTATACACACAGGCCTCATTTCTATACAGCTGAACAAATGAACAAGCACAAGCTCTGGATATTGACAAAGGCTTCACTCAAAGACTCAAGTCAAGACCTGTTTCAATGACATTTATTTTTGTCTTGTAAAACAAATGTAATATTTTTTTTGAGTCTTAGAATGATGTACAGCCTTGTCACACACACATACACTCACATATAACTCATTCTAAATGTGTATTTTTTCAAAACCAAAAGTCAAAACAGCTTGAACTAGATTAGCTATTGAGTACCAGTCGACTGCCACTTGCTCCAGTCGACTGAGTTGGTACAAAATTGCCTAATCTTATTCAAACTCTGACCAGTCGACTCATTATGGCAACCCAGTCGACTGTTCAAGTGCGTTTGACAGTTTTATGTTTTTAAAATCACTTTTTTTAAATTCAAATCATTTTTTCCGTTGGATGACGTTGGAGCAACTGTTTCCCAACGTCCAGTGTATCTAACTCTATAAATAGAGGTTAGAATCCACTGTAAAAACTTACTAATACTCCAAGCATTTTTTGAGATCTTAAGTTTTCATACTTTCAAGAGATTAAAGCTTTCAATTCACTAAGACTTGGTTCTCTGTCTTCAGTCCAGTATAACATTTGATTTCATTCTGGACTGGATATAGAAGTCAACCATTTAGCCACGTACTATATCACAATCACAAACAAGGCTATAGGTTGATTGTAAACAATTTTTATTGTTTTCTTTTCCTCTCGGTTGGAGAGTAGGACTCTAGGGTGTAGAGTCAGGTTTGTCACTCTTGGTGGAAGAGTGGGTTGCTTTCTCTGGTTGAGAGAAAGGACTACGGGTTAGACAAGGTTGTTGTCTGAACGCCGTAGGGTATTCTTGTAAATTTTTTTCAAGAATAGTGGAAATCTCAAGTGGGTTGCTTGGGGACTGGATGTAGGTCGGAAGGACCGAACTAGGATACATCGTGTGCACTCTATGGTTGTATCTCTCTACTTGCATTTATATTTTCTCAGTTTGTATTTTTACTGTGAAATTTGTCTGGACAGTCGACTGAGTACTTGATAGGTCGACTGGTCAGACTCGTATACTCTGAAAGTTTTCTGTATGTTAAGTCGACTGTCTCAACTTTAAGTCGACTTCACAGACCTGTTTAAATTACTTTTTCATTTTGTTAATTCAGCCGATTGGTTTATTCCTTAAGTCGACTGTACAGAAGAAAAATCTCTATTCCGCAATTTAATTTCTTATAAACACTATTCACCTCCCCTCTAGTGTTTGTTGCCCTGCCTAAAGGATCCAACATCAGATTCCTCCTCAATAGTCACCCCGATAGCCTAATCACACTCCTTCCAACGGAGAGGCACCGGGGGGCTCCTGACAAAACCGTCCTGAACAATGTCCTCAGTATGACTGTATCTCAGTCCACAATGCTCCAACTGGATCCCAAAAGAAGGACGACCAAGTCTTTCTCCATGTCTAAGAAGTAGAAGATCGCCTAGAACATATGAAGAATGAGAGAAACTGGTTCAGCAGGGCCTACCGCCCTAATCAACGTTCCTTCAGCAAAACCATCCTTGATGCACCCGTTCCACGGAACTTCAAAGCTCCTCAATTCGGATTCTACCACGGGGAATCAGACCCGACGGACCACATCGAGAGCTTTAAAACACTTATGATGTTCTATAACACCACTGATGCACTCATGTGTCAGACACTTCCTGCTACACTGAAATGATCAGCTAGGGAATGGTATTCACATCTGAAACCCGAATCCACATTTTCGTTCGATCAACTCGAGGAACTCTTCGCTGCACACTTCGTTACTAGCCAGAGAACTGAAAAAACCAGTGTCTCCCTGCTAGAACTGAAGCAAGAAGATGGAGAACTGCTAAAGGACTTCGTCGAGCATGTTACAACTGAAGCAAGGTCAATATACGCCTTGAACACTTCAGTTGCAACTGCAGCTCTTTCGCTGCAAGACCTCATCAAGCATTATACAACTGAAGCAAGGTCAATTTACGCCTTGAACACTCCATTTGCAACTGTAGCTCTTTCACCGCAGGACTTCATCATGTATTTTACAACTGAAGCAAGGTCAATTTACGTCTTGAACACTTCAGTCGCAACTGCAGCTCGTTCGCCGCAAGACTTCGACAGGCATGTTACTACTGAAGAAAGACTAATTTCTGCCTTGAACACTTCAGTCGCAACTATAGCTTTTCGCCACAACGTCACTGACAAAGACCAGAAATCCTCTATCGCAGAAAGGCCTCCCAAAAATGTAACTAAGCTCTTGGAAATGAGTGACAGATACACCAGGGTCGAGGAAGCTCTCTATCCTCAAGTCGAGAATGATTCGTCTTCCGGGAATAAACGAAAGAACACAAGCGAGGAAGAACTCTGGAAATTTCAGAAAAACGGTGCACATTCACACCGTCCAACACTAGCGCCACGCTTCGACAAGTTCGCTCTTCTCAATGCAAGCGTATCAGCCACCTTCATGGACGTGGAGAAAGACGGAATAATCCGCCCTTCCCCCACGATGTCAACTTCTAGCAAAAGAAAAGACAAAAACAAGTGGGGCTATCTCTCCAACTTCGTTCAGAAAGACAATGACGCCAAAAATTCTCCGTCCCGGGGGACTAATAAGCGTTAGCAGAAGGTCCGATGAAGGCAGAAGCCGCAAGACTCTGAACACAGGACCGTCCTCCATTAAAATCATGGAGGCCCGATGAAGGGAGAGTCCAACTCCTTCCGTAAAGCTTTCGTCAGCAAAGTCAACTCCATAGATAACACTCTGCCTGCCAAACACACCGAGGTCCTGGCATCTTTCTCTCACAAGGACTTAGAAGGCGTCCAAACACCTCATTACAACACATTGGTCATAAACCTTTGCATGCTATATCATGAGGAATGCCGCATCCCGGTGGACAATGGCAGTTCAGTAAACATCCTCTTCATGGCCACATTTCAGGCTCTGAAGCTCTCTTAAGACCGACTCAAGCCAACCGGTTATACACTTCACGACTTCTCTGGTGCACATGTCCAAGTCAAGGGAATTGTCGCACTCGACGTAACAGCAGGGAAAGCCCCCGCTATTCAAATAGAAGCACTGGACTTTATTGTAATCGATGTCAAAGCTGCATACAATGCTATATTCGGCCGTCTCGACCTAGCAGCATTCCATGCAGTTGCCTCCGCATTTCACACGAAAACGAAGTTCCCAACAATAGCTGGCATAAGCCAAGCTGTAAGAATCCAAGTGGCGGCACGAACATGCTACACCACTACAATGGGGGGCTCTATTCTCTCCCTCGACGCCATAGAACTACCGCAAAAAAATAGTCACAATAACTCCAAAACTATAAACGAGCTTGAAGCCTCTGCCATAACCAACCCTACCAAGAACTTCCAAACCTGCCACACCATCTCTCGCCAGGTCCAAACTATTTCTCATCATGACACAATAATAAACCTGAATCCCTTGTGATATGGCTAAAATGGGATTAAATCAGAACCGTCCAAATCAGGCGCGAATCTCAAAGCTTGGGGGTAAAATGGTAATTTCGCCTACAAATGGGTCTAAAACGGGTACTGGGTCTTCTCTCCTAAGACCTAATAACCCGCGAACGGATCCACCTTAACTGGGTGCGGGTTCTAACCCGCAGCAAACCCGATCCAGCAGGATAGGATTAGGGTTTCTGATTGCATTCAATCAACGGCCCTGATTCGCTCTATCCTTTTATTGGGAATTAGGGATTTCATTCCTAATCTGATCCCAAAGGCGGCTATAAATACCCCCCATCCACCACCATTAAGAGGTAATCAATCTTTTGCCAATTTATGCTCTCTCATAATCTTCCTGATTACTGACTTGAGCGTCGGAGGGTGCGTCGCCGGGATCAACCCCGGTGTTTCGCACTTTTTGCAGGTGAACGGCGGGAGTCAACGGTCAAACTCTGGTGAAAAAGGTTAAGGTTTGTTATTCAGTTTTCCTAAGAATCCACAAATACTATCTGTTTACCCCCACACCAAATTTAGCGGTAACAGATTGGCGTCGTCTGTGGGAACCACCGAATAGCAGCCCATCCTCTTCCCGTTGGTCAGATCCGCCCAGCCATGCCTCCCCGAAAGCTAAGATCAAGAGGGTCCAACCGTGGACCCACTCCTCCTCAACCACAATAAGAGATCCCTCTCCAAACCGTCCAGCCAACGGGACCCTCTCCTCAGCCTAATCAGGCCCCGTAGCAAGATCAACCTCCTCCTCAGAATCTTCAACCCCCTCGGGGTCAAGCCAGACTTCAGAATGCCGGCACGGGGGGCTCCCGTCCCAATCCTCAAAAACAACCTTTCCAACATGATCGCGTCTCCGCGCACAACCCCTCTACTGATTTCATGGCATCTCACAATCCTCGAGCATCCGATGACCTCCACAACACTCTAGACAATCGGCGCAAAGAAGAGGATCTTTGCCGCCGTTTGGATGAAAGGCGGGCCCGAGAGAGAGCCTCCCGCCAACACCGTCCAAATGAGCGATCTCCTCACCACCGAGAATACAGAAGGTCCCCTCCTCGCAGAGGGCGGAGGGAGTCCCCAGACCACCATAGGAGAAGACCCCGTTCTCCTGCTGGTCCGCAACCCCCGAGCAATGATGAGGCACCCATCACCCGTGCCGAGTTCCAGCAATTCCAAGCAACCATCTTACAAGCCCTCAATCTCCGACCCAACAACAACAATGCTCAGAGGGTCCCCACTCCTCCGGTCCGAAGTCCTCGCCAACGGTCCCTAACTCCTCCCCCAGCTCCTAGCAACCCCGAGCACATTCTTAGTCCTCGCCACTCCAGAAGCTACCCTCATCGTAGCCCCCGTTCTCCACCATACGAAGACGAGTCCAGAGGCTTTTTCGGCTACCATCGAAGGGATGATGTCGTTTACCGTCGTCTCCACGAAATGGAGAGGCGCTTGGGTCAGCTAGACAGAGAAGAAGAGTTTAGAGGAAGGACTCTCCGTCCAAGCCGACCTCCTTTCTTTCGAACCATCATGGAGGCGCCCGTTCCAATAGGCTTCAAGCCTCCCCAATTCAAGACTTACTCCGGGGAGTCCGACCCCGTCGACCACGTTGAAAGCTTTAAGACCCTCATGCTAATCCACCAAGCTTCCGATGCTCTGCTGTGTAAGACCTTTTCTGCTACTCTTAAAGGTCCGGCCCGAGAATGGTACTCTCGCCTTGCCCCATCCTCAGTATTCTCCTTCGAGCAATTCGAGACCCTCTTCATCACCCACTTCGTGAGTAGCCGCCGAACTGAGAAGACCAGCATTTTGCTACTCTATCTTAACCAGAAGAAGGGTGAGAAGTTGCGAGACTATGTGAAAAGGTCCACTGCGGAAGCCAGGTCCATTGCTTCCCTCGACCAGTCGGTCGCTGCAGCAGCATTCCAGTCGAATGTCCTCAACTCCAGCCTTCAATCTTCCTTCGCCAAGAAGCCCCTACAGAACTTCTCCGTTCTCCTTCTCCGAAACGAGAAGTATATTCGAGCCGAGGAAGCTGAGCATCGCCCCAGCTTTTAGGGGCCTTCCTCCGGGTCCAGGAGAAAGGGAACAGAAGAAGAAGGAGCCAAGAAGCTCCAAAAGGATAATAGCGGTCAGCGTCGCCCTCCCCCCAGATTCAAGAAATTCACTCCTCTTAATGCCAACATTTCCACTATTCTTATGGAAGTAGAGAAGGAAGGGGTGATACCTCCTGCCCCGAAGATGAACACCCCTGGCAAGATAAGGGATAAAGAGAAATGGTGCCGCTATCACCGGGACCATGGCCACGACACCAATGATTATCGGGCCCTGAAGAACGAGATCGAGGCCCTCATCCAGAGGGGGCAGCTGGCCAAATTTGTGAGAAAAGACCAAACCGACCTTCCTCCTCGGGGGGCTAACAAGCGTCCTGAACGACGCAGTGAGACACCCGAATTCGAAGAGGATCATGTCCTACACCTCATTCATGGGGGCCCAATGGGGGGCTCCTCCAACTCCTCTCGAAAGGCTTTCATAAGGGAAGTCAATTCAGTACATGGCATGCCTCCCCCTAAAGGCCTTGGGGTACCCGTCACATTCTCAGATGAAGACCTGGTAGGCGTCCGACCTCCCCCCATTGTGATGCACTAGTCATTGACCTTCATATGGCGAATTTTAAAGTGGAGAGGATCCTAGTGGACAATGGCGGCTCCGTTAACATCCTCTTCCTCGATGCTTTCAAAAAACTTAAGCTATCCCAGGATAGACTTAAACCTGCCGGCTACACACTCCACGGGTTCACGGGAGTGCCAATGACTATCGAAGGGTTGATCACCCTCGACGTAACCGCTGGCAAAACTCCTACTACCCGAACGGAGCCGATGGACTTTATGGTCGTTGATGACCCCGCAGCTTATAATATCATCCTGGGCCGGCCCGGCCTAGCTGCTCTCCAAGCCGTTCCTTCTGCTTATCACCTCAAGATGAAGTTCCCCACTCGGGCAGGAGTAGGAGAAGTAAGAGGCAGTCAGGAGATGGCCCGCAAATGCTACATGACCTCTACTGGAGGTCCAGTCCTCTCCCTCGAAACACTTGAAATCCCCCAAGAGAGTGTCCGACAGACGTCCGAGCCGGTGGATGAACTGGAGGAAGTGCTCTTCTCTGAGCAAGATCCGAGCCGCAAGTTCTTTATCAGTAAGACCCTCCCATCTGCTCTATGCTTCGACATAGTCCAGTGCATTAGAAAGAACCACAATCTTTTTGCCTGGTCGGCAGCCGACATGCCCAGAATTTCTGAAGAGCTCCTAGTCCACCACCTCAGCGTTGCTCCGGGGTCCAAACTGGTCCAACAGAAGAGGCGCAAGTTTGCTCCCGAGCACTAGCAAGCCATAAAAGATGAGGTGGAAAAGCTCCTAAAGGCTCGGTTCATACAAGAGGTTAATTACCCCGAATGGCTCTCGAATGTTGTGATGGTAAAGAAGGCCAACGGGACCTGGAGAATTTGCATCGACTTTACCGACCTGAACAAAGCATGCCCCAACGATCCATTCCCCCTTCCAAGCATCGATACCCTGATTGATGCCACTTCAAGCCATGAGCTTCTTAACTTCATGGATGCTTTTTCCGGATATAATCAAATCCGCATGTTCCCCCCGGACATCCCGAAGACCTCCTTTATTACTGACCAGGGCCTCTACTGCTACAGGGTGATGCCTTTCAGGTTGAAGAACGCAGGAGCCACTTATTAACGCCTCGTTAACAAGGTCTTCCAAAATCAGATCGGTCGTAACATGGAGGTGTATGTTGATGATATGCTTGTGAAGAGTATTCGAGGGGCCGACCATGTCGCCGACCTGCAGGAGGCATTCGATGTGTTAAGAAAACATGATATGAGGCTCAATCCGAACAAGTTTGCTTTCGGAGTCGCGTCGGGAAAATTCCTAGGCGTCATGGTCAGCCAAAGAGGTATCGAAGCCAATCCCGAGAAGATCAAGGCTATACTGGATATGGCTCATCCCAAAAGTATAAAAGAAGTTCAGAAGCTAACCAGGCGCCTCGCAGCTATAGGGTGCTTCCTTTCCAAGTCAGGGGAGAAGTTTCTTCCCTTCTTCAAGGCTTTCAGGGGGGCTAAGGGCTTCGAATGGAGTCAGCAACAGCAGGAGTCGTTCGATCAGCTTAAAACCTACCTAGTCAACCCCCTTCTCCTCAGCAAGCCTATCCCTGGGGAAACACTCTACCTCTACTTAGCTGCCTCCGAACAAACCTTCAGCGGTGTCTTGGTGAGGGAAGAAGACAAGGCTCAGAAGCCCATCTATTACGTTAGCAAGGTACTTCGTGATGTCGATCTTTGTTATCCAAGGCTAGAGAAGATGGCATACGCCTTGGTTATGGCAGCTAGGAAGCTCCGCCCGTATTTCCAGTCTCACTCAGTGGTCGTTCTTACCGACCAACCGCTGAAGCAAGTTCTGCACAAGCCAGAGACCTCTGGCCGCCTCATGAAGTGGTCGATCGAGCTGAGCCAGCATGATATATCCTACCAACCTCGGACCGCGATCAAGGCACAGGCCTTAGCTGAGTTCATAGTTGAAAGCACCATTCCCGAGGCCAGTCAAGCGGCAAACGGGCCTCCTATTTGGACGGTATATGTTGATGGATCCTCTTGTACCGAAGGGAGCAGAGCCGGGGTTATTCTGGCAGGCCCCGATGACTTCGTCCTCCAATACTCCCTCCGCATCAACTTCAAGGCCTCCAACAATAAAGCGGAATATGAAGCACTTATAGCCGATCTTGGAATGGCTTGCAAGGCAGGGGCACAATGCCTCCGTACATTTAGTAACTCTCAGCTGGTCGTGAATCAAGTCTTGGGCGAGTATGAAGCGCGAGATGACCGAATGCCTAAGTATCTAGCCAAGGTCCAAAATCTCATGGCTCTCTTCGAAGAGGCACTTATTCGGCGGATCCCCAGGGAGGAAAATGCCCAAGTAGATGCTCTCTCCAAGTTAGCCTCTTCCTCCCTCCAAGGTCTCGAGCAGACAATCTTGATCGAAGTGCTCCTGAAGCCGAGCATAGAAGAAGAAACTCCCGACTCCATAGAGTCGCTCCCTGTTCAACTTCAAGATAATTGGATGAAACCCCTCGTAGAATTCCTAAGGGATGGGCTCCTCCCCGAAGACCCTAAGGAAGCTCGTCGAGTCAGAACCAGAGCGGAGCGGTACACCATTATTGAAGGGGTCTTGTACAAACGCTCCTTCACACAAGTTGACGGCATACCTTATCTGAGGTGCCTCTCCCCCGAACAAGCCACATACGCCTTGCAAGAACTTCATGAAGGCATAGGCGGAGCACATTCAGGTTCCAGATCACTTGCCCGAAAGGTGCTAAATTATGGATACTTCTGGCCTACCCTTCTCCAAGACGCCGAACGACACGTTCGGCAATGCAGCTCTTGTCAAAAGCATTCCACATTCGTCGCCTGCCTCAAGCTTAGCTCATCTCCCTATCAAGCCCGATCCCCTTTGCAATGTGGGGAATGGATTTACTAGGGCAATTTCCCCCAGCTCCTGGCCAGCTCAAATTCTTGGTCGTGGCGATCGACTACTTTTCAAAGTGGATAGAGGCCAAGCCCTTGGCTACAATCACCGAGAACAAAGTCCTTCAGTTCTTCTGGAAGAGCGTCATCTGCAGGTTCGGTGTCCCTCGGGTCCTCATAACCGACAATGGAATACAATTTACAGGGGCCGCATTCCGAGCTCTCTGTGAAGACCTCGCCATCCAACAACACTTCTCCTCCGTCTCCCACCCGCAGTCAAATGGTCAAGTAGAAAATACCAACCGACAAATTCTCTCCGGTATTAAGAAGAGACTGGATAAGTCCGCTAAGGGTTTATGGGTCGACCAGCTCCCTAACGTACTGTGGAATTACCGCACTACCAAATGGACCCCTACAGGAGAGTCGCCATTTAATCTCACCTATGGGTCGGAAGCTGTGATCTCCTTGGAAGTCGGTGTACCCTCTCCCTGTCTCATTGCCTATGAAGAACAGCAGAATGCCAGGGAACTTCGGATGAACCTGGATCTGATTGATGAGCTCCGGGAAAGAGCTTCGATTCGCCAACAAAGCTACCGAAGGAGGATCGAGCTAGCCTACAATAAGAAAGTCCATCCCACCGACCTCAAAGAAGGGGACTTGGTCCTCAGAAAGTTAGTTATCTCATTCCCCAGTCAGAAGAGTAAGCTGGCTCCTAATTGGGAAGGACCTTACAAGATCACCAAGGTGGTTCGACCCAAAACTTACCGTCTAGAAGACCTCGAAGGAAGAGAGATTCCCAGGACTTGGAATGCCGACTATCTCTTAAAGTACCAAGAGAGCGCATGAACGCCTCTCTGAGTACCGTCAGATGTCGAACTGTTCCTCTCCACTTGTAATTTTACTTTTGCTCCTTTATTTTTCCAATGTAATAACGGCTCGCAACTCAGAAGCAGCCGACTATTAGTTTTCAATAAAGAACATTTTTTCATACTTTACTTGTGAAATTGCTTGTATCTCTCTGCTTTTACCTTCTTTATACTCAAACGACGAGTTCGGAGTCCAACACTTGGCTCGACTCCGCTTCTCAAGATCACTCTTAAGCGACCTAGAAGTGGTTGCCATTCGGAATTGCTCCCACAACCGTTGAAACATACTCAAATGGCGAGTTCGGAGTCCAACACTTGGCTCGACTCCACTTCGCAAGCTCGCTCTTAAGCGAGCTAGAAGTGGTTCGCCATTCGGAATTGCTCCCACAACCATTGAAACATACTCAAACGACGAGTTCGGAGTCCAACACTTGGCTCGACTCTGCTTCGCAAGCTCGCTCTTAAGCGAGCTAGAAGTGGTTCGTCATTCGGAATTGCTCCCACAACCGTTGAAATATACTCTCGTTTCGCCGCCGGTGCGAAATCCTTACAACCAAACTAAACATGGGAGAAGCTGATGCTAGGTCTACCATTCGTATGCTAGTCTTGGCACACTACATCTCTTGATCCTCGCGGTTGGAAGGTCATTGATATGAATTTGCTATATTCTTTGTGTTTCCTCAAGAGAAGATATCAGCTTCAAACATGAACTTGTTAGAGGCTTCTGTGAATTCCCAGCCTGGACATTGCCGAGCGCTCTTGGCATCGACGCCCAAACAAGCAAAAAACCTTGCTTTGGGCTTCGGCACACATTGCCGAGCGTTCTTGGCACCGACACCCAAACAAGCAAAAAACCTTGCTTTGGGCTTCGGCACACATTGCCGAGCACTCTTGGCACCGACGCCCAAACAAGCAAAAAACCTTGCTTTGGGCTTCGGCACACATTGCCGAACGCTCTTGGCACTGACACCCAAACAAGAAAAAAACCTTGCTCTGGGCTTCGGCACACATTGCCGAGCGCTCTGGGCACCGACGCCCCCGAGGCCCAAATGAGTGAAAGTTTATCTCCGGACCTTGGCACGCTAAAGACAGTCACGAGTAACACAACGGTAAGAAAGGGTTCAAAAACCCACAAGTTCAAGAAAGAAAAAGCATCATTTCGATTAAGTGCGGGGAGACGATTACAAAGCGGCATCTTCTCTACAACCGAGATACAAGACTTCCAAAAGGCAAAAACTACAACACCGACTCGTTACACTTAGGCGAAATACAAAACTTGAAAAACAAAAAAAATCTTCAGCGCTTCCTTGGCTCAGGGATATTTCACTCCAAAGACACCCGAGGGCGGCGACGCTCGACCCCGGTACTCGTCCCTAAACCGGCGAATTGAGAAGTGTCCTCGACGCTGCTCCTGACAGTTGCCCCGACGGATGCCCCGCTCGATGAAATCGCCACGCCACTTTGGGCATCACCCGGACTTCGTCGACCTATGGGAGAACGTGTCGCGAGCTCATAAAATGAAATGCCTCGCTCGCCCTCCTTGCGAGTGCATGAAGTGCTCCTGATGTTAATTGGCCCCGAGTGTGGCTTTAGGCGGGCCACTTCAACCTCCAACTCAGCGATCCTCTGTTTCAGAGACTCGTCTCCTGCCTCCACCTCGAAGCGAGGAGGCACGGCGGAGCTCGGAATGCTGGGGCGACGGGTAATGATCCGGCAAAGGTGAGTGACTTCGATGCCCCTATCCACTGTGGCTCTTTTCAACGCATCGACCTCCGCCGTCAGCTCGTCACATTCGGTCATCAACCTGCTCACCACCTCGGTTAGCTCCTCTTCCTCCGCCAGAAGTTCGGCCTCCACTATCTGCAAGTGGTGCACCTCGGTGAGCATATCGTCCCTCTCCACTGTCATCTTCGACAGAGAGAGCTGGAGACACTTCAATCTTAGCTCGTTTGTAAAAGCCGTCGACGAGCCATCCTCCTCGCCCACAGGAGGGATCTCGGCGAGCCGACCCTCTAGTCGCCGAATCTCGATGTCTCGTTGGCTCAAGATCACCTGCAAGTGGTTCCGCTCGCTCTCAGCCCTGCGCAACCCTAACTCGACCTCATAAAGGCGCTCTCGATACCTGGCCAGACTCAACCTCGTCGACCTTAAGCTATCCTCGGAGCGAGTGGGTTCGGCTGAGTGGGTCGCATCGGCAAGCTGAAAAGATCAAGGCAAATAACGGAGCTCAGTAAATAGTCAAAAGTTCACTCCTCGTCCGACCCCTAAATAAAAGCTACACGCACTAAAGCGGGAGTTCTTCGTCTAAACACCTAGCACATCTTCTCCGTCCCTAGGAGTGGAGCTCCTTTTCAAAAATCCCCAAGGACAAAACACTCCTCAACTTCATGGAGACAAGGATGTCGTGGGGCTATTTTGACCATGAAGGAGGGTGAATCTTCATCCCACTCCTAAAGAGAAGTTGTAGATCTTCAAGTTAGCTTCGAAATGAGGGGTCGCACGCCCCGATCGGACCTCCGTAGCACCGGAAAAGTGGATCGCAATACAGCTGGGCCGAGCAAGAAAGTGGCAAAAACTGTCGCATCGGGATTCGTGCCATGATCGTGATCAACCGTCTAGATCCCCCACGTAGCTCGGATCTACAAATCCGAGCAACTAGCCATCCGAGCTACGAATGGGAGAAAAACGACTTTCTCCCCAAAATTCGCGCAAAATCTCGATCAGACGGCTCAGATCCTACCACGCCCACAAAACGACAAGATAATGTTTTCTTAGGAACCGAGCCTACCTCGAGATCCGCGCCATGATCCAACGGCTCAGATCGCTCCACGTCCCTCCGAACCAAAATCCGAGCGACAAGCGATCCGAGCCGACTCACACCAAGCAAAGAAGATCGGATACCGAGCACTGTCAAACCCGAGCCGACCCACTCAAGTAAGATGCCCGGAATCCGAGCTCCACATTTGAAGAAAAACGATACCAAGCTACCGAAGTGCAAAGTGGCAAAAAAAATGCACATCAAAATCCGTGCTCGGATTTGCCAAACAAGAAGCAGCGAGAAAAGGAAAAAAAAAAGGCACAAGGACCGGGTTTGGACCCGTTAAGGGGATCCAAACCCGAAACCCCGAACCCCTTCCCTTCCTCTTCTTCTCCACTCTCCCGCCAAAACCAGAAAAAGAAAAAACCCAAAGCCCCGAAAGCTTCTCTTCTCCACTGCTGAGCTCGTCTTCGGTCGCCCACCTCCAAAGCCGAGCTCTCACTCTCGCCGAGCTCGACCTCGCCGAACCCATCGTTGCCGAGCTTCAATCTTCACTCCGGTGCCGGGCACTCAAACCTTCACGAGCGTGAGCTCTCATCGACTCCGAGCTCCCATTCCAATGTCAAGCCCTCTCACCTCCAAGCTCCATTCCAACGTCGAACACAGTACCGAGCTCCTTCAACACCAAGCTCCCCTCTACACCGAGCTCTGCCACTCCTCCAAAGCTCCGAGCTCGCCTCCATTCCTCGCCACCTCCACTGTCGAGCTCTCTTGCGAAGTTCGCATCCTCGTCAATCCCAACTCCGAGTTCCATTTCTCTCGTCGCCGAGCTCCTCTCCGGATGAGTTCAAAGAGGGAGCGAGGTCGGGGGCGAGAAGGCGAGGTCAAAGTCGAAAGGGAAGGACTGTGGGATTATGGGAGAAAGAAAAGAGCGAAGAAGAAGATAAAGAAGGAACAGAGCGGGGAAGAAAGATAAAGAAAAGAAAAAAATATAAAATATATATCTGTGCCACGTAGCCTCACCTCCCTGGTCGGGTTCCGAGCAACGCAAAAACTGGGTGAAGTTGCTCGGATTCCGAGCAACATGCAACCCGAGCTCAAAATTGGAGAAAAATGCTGCCGACCTATACGCACCGTCAGATCGTTTCAAAAATTGCATCACGACACGATCGACGCTCAGAAATGCGCCACGTATCCAGAACGTGATCTGCTTCACGATGCGCGCACATCTGATCATGATCGACGCTCAGAAACGCGCCATGTGTCCAGAACGTGATCTGCTTCACGATGCGCGCACATCTGATCATGATCGACGCTCAGAAATGCGCCAAGTGTCCAGGTAATATTTAATTAATTAATTTATTTATTTAATTGTTTTAATTATTTAAAAAATCTGAAAAATATTTAAAAAATCGAAAAAAATTAATTAAAAATTCTAAAAATAATTATTAATTCAGAAAAATTATTTTAAAATTCTGGAAAAATAATTATTAAATTAGAATAATTAATTAATATTTTTGATAATTAATTATTTAATTCGGAAAATGAATAAAAAATTCAGAAAAATCTGGAAAAATCACCAAAAATCTAGAAAATTCTAAGGATATTTTTGGGTATTTTACAAGCCCAGAATAATACCGTTACACCCCGAGCAAGATCCAAACTCCCTTAAGAACACCGATAAAATCCCGTACGCCATTAGAACAACAAAACTACTCCTCAAAGACTGTAAAACTCAGTCTCCAGGAGTGAGGGACTCGCGATATGACTAAAAATAGGATTAAATTGGGGCCGTTCAAATCGGACACGGATCTTAAAGCTCAGGGGTAAAACGGTAATTTCACCTACTAATGGGTCTGAAATGGGAACCGGGTCTTTCTTCAAAGACCCAATAACCCACGAACGGATCCACCTCAACTGGGTACGGGTCCCAACCTGAAATGAACCCGGTCCAGCAGGTTAGAATTAGGGTTCCTGATTAGTCCTAATCAACGGTCCTGATTCACATCTATCCTTTTACTAGGAATTAGGGAATACATTCCTAATCTGATCACAGGGATTACATTCCTTATCTGATCATAGGGATTACATTCCTAATCTAATCCCTAAGGCGACTATAAATACCCCCCATCCACCATTGTTAAGAGGTAATCAATCTTTTGCCAATTTATGCTCTTTCATAATCTTCCTGATTACTGACTTGAGCGTCGGAGGGTGCGTCGCCAGGATCAACCCCGGTGTCTTGCACTTTTTGCAGGTGAACGGCGGGAGTCAGCGGTCAAACTCCGGCGGAACAGGTTCAGGTCTGCTATTCAAGTTTTCCAAGAATCCACAAATACTGTCTGTTTACCCCCACACCAGATTTAGCGGTAACAACCTCTTTATAACCGCATTCACTTCAGGGGATGTAGTCCGAAATGTTCGGGTATTATATGGAAAGCGAAAATCCCACTGAAAATATAAGTCTTCTTATGGCTAGTCCTTAACGATGCTATTTTAACTAGAGCAAACCTGGTCAAACACCAACCGATTATTGATGCTTCCTGTGAGTTTTGCAACACTGTATTTGAAACTAGAGATCATCTATTTCTAGATTCTCATAGTAGCAAAGCGGTCCTCATAGATGTTCTCAGTGCGCTATAAACTAACGATTACCCTATAGAGTATGAGGATTTGTGGATCGGTCCGAAGTTTGCTATTGAGAGACATTCTATGAGAGAATCTCAGTTTATCGCTATCACTGCTACGACCTGGGTACTTTGGCTAGATAGGAATAACTGTTACTTTCGTGGAATTAGTAATAGTATTTTTGGTAATTTAATTCACATAATGCATCTAATTTCCTTTTGGGCTATAGTTGCAACGACAAGTACTCGATGGAGGATTGTTAGCGCCTTCCAGGTGGAGGAGTACAATGACGATGAAGTCGAGATCGGGCCGACACTTGATTGAGGGATGAGTCTCTTCTGTTCTTTTGTACTTTTGTTTGATTGATCCCCACCTCTTAGGATCTGTTGGGGGGAGTTAGATACTTTTTTGTACTTCTGTTGGATGCATGTATGTCTCTTTTGTCCAACCCTCCCATGTTCGGGGGAGATCCATATTTTATTTATGTACTAGACTTTGTATTTTGCTCAGTACTCTGAATTTATTTCTTTAATTTTTTAATAATAAAATAGGATGATCATATTCTGCAATTTTATTTTACAAAAAAAAAAAAGTATAAAGCTGTCATGCCAACTTACCATCACTCGTATTTGACCAGATCTGCTGGTCAAACCCATTCCTTGTTTGAAATGGTCACTTTCCCTTTTTTTTATTAGTAAATGGTCACTTTCATATTCTTGAAACGTTAACTGGATGCAACTAGTCAAATGATTAGAAACAACTTACTTCAGAGATTATAAATTACTAGTACCATACACGTGCGTTGCATGTAGGAAAAATGAAGAGGAGGAGTGAAAAGGATCCAAAAAAATCTAGTATTATACACGTGCATTGCACGTGGGAAAAATGGGGAGGGGAATGAAAAAGGATAAAAAAATACCAACACGTGCGCTGCACGTGTTGACAAAATGACAGTCAATGACAAATGACACTAAGCCCTTCTCCCATTATAATATTAGAGATATCATAAGAAAGATATATTATGTATTTCTTTTTTCCGAAAACTGAGTGAGGTTTCATTCTGATTCCATTCACTAGTACTAGCGTTACCTTGTGCAAATTGCACAGACAAAAATAATTTTAATGAACTAATAAAATTATATGGAACTTTAAAAAAATGTGAGAAAATTGAGAGAAATTAACTCTTCAAGTGTATAGTTTAGTGAAATTTATCCTAAAAAATGCGATCGGCCTTTGTATACATCATGACCGACAATACTCAAGCCTTGACTCGTCTCATCTCAACCCTCCCCTTCCTCCCTTCCCCCACCCAAATTCACACCTTATCAGATGCTTTATTCCTCATCTCCCGTGTCTTCGCTATCTTCGACCGCAACGACGTCCCCTTCTACAACATCCTCCTCCACCTCTCCGTTTGTCTCACCCTACTGTCCGCCATTTACCTCCTTAAAAAATCTCATTCTTGGATCCGATACTACGGACATCCCCATCTTCAACTCGTACTCTTCCTCAAATTCAAATTTCATGATTTCAAAGACACAAATTAGAAATTGACAATAAAATGAGGTTGTAAATTAGGGTTTAAAAAATTAGTACGTACACCATACATAGATATAATTGATTTAGTTGAACAAATTTTTTCAAAACTATTTTTTCACAAACACATTGTGTGATACGTAGACATTTCATCGAATACTTAATGAGCAAAGCACAATTCTAGTAATTATATTCCAGATTTATAGGTTTGGCCTATTATGTATATTTGAATGAAAATATGTGTACTACACGTGTTAATAAATGTGAATTCCTCATTTTGTTCTCCTTTCTTTATTTTAAAATAGAGAAAGGAGAGATGTTGACATTCTCTCTCCTATTAGTATAATATATAAATATAATATAATAATATATAATATAATGTGGTGCGCACGTGTTTAGTAAGTGTGAATTCCTATTTTTGCTCTTCTTTCTCTATTTCAAAATGGAGAAATGGGAGGGGTAGGCCTATTAGCTTAAGATATAGTATAATTAGCATTTAGCACCTACATAGTTTTTAAAGTAATATAATATGGCATGTATAAAGCACATACAAATAAATAAATATATTTTAAAGTAATATTATAAAGAACATAATGGGAAAGATAGAGTTTATATGCGATGCACGTAAGTTGATAAATTTAAAGTGTATAATGAAAGAATTGAAATTGCATATACAATGCACATAAGATGATAAATTGATACCAAGACCTTCTCCCATTATAATATCAGATATTAGAGATTAGAGATATTAGAGATTAGTACCTGATTTGCGGTATGCTCAGATTAGTCAAAGTATCTGATCGACTAATTTTTGATATATCGGATAGAGCCAAAAGGCTCCAGCCATCAAAAAATATATTAATCAATAAAAACAGTAACATACAAATTAAATTACAATAGTTTTACAAGCTGTAAAACGGAAAGAATAAAACAACAAAGGAAATCAATAAGCGACAGACTACCATGCTAATGGTGAATTGCGATACAAAAGAAGAAGCAACTCCACAACGGGGGACTGTGCCTGAAGCCAGGATAATTGAGCATGATAGGAAACACCCTGCCGCACCCAAGAGGAGTGCAAACTCGCACTACTGCTCCTGTCGCCAATCACAAGGAACAGTCACTAGCAAGAAGAGAAGTCTCGGAGCACCGACAACTCGAAAACATGAGCGAATAAGGTGGAGACAAAACCGAATGACAGCTCCACGAAATTAAAGGCTAAATCTCCCCACACGGAACCACCAATCTCCACCTGGCACTCCACAAAATAGGGGAAGGCTGGACAAATAGGGCAGAAAACGAGATAGTAGCTCAAGGAAACGCTAGCAGCACAAAAAGGAAAAGTCTGGCTGCCTACACCGCAGATGGCAAAGATGAGCCGAAACTCAACTGTGCACAAGCTGGAGAGCCAACACTGAAGCAGCTTTTCTAGCCTGAATACGAGCACTCATCCTATTCTGCAAATTATCATAGACTTTCTTATTGTATTTCCGCTTAACAGAGGGCAGGATGGCTTTCGCCAAAAGGAAACAAATCTGCAGCATAGTTAGACATGCTAGCTACGACTCTGATCGACTGATTACTGATCATGTACGTTTTTCTACTAACGTCATGCTTCTACTTTTACTAAAAGGGCAAAAGACATAATGCTTCGGCTTTGACCAAAACCGTTTACCTTTAAAGCGCACATCAAAATGTTCCTCCAAACGAAGTGTGGTGTAAGGAAATTCTCATTGATTTTGTGTAAGAGATAGTAATGTTTCTAGAAATAGACTAATAGTACCATTTAAAATCGAAAATTTAGCCGTACTGACCCACTTTTTGAAAATATTTAGCATCCTGACCCACTTTCAAAAATAATTAACGATCTGACTCAGTTCTGGACACGTCAGCATAAACCGTTATTGAAAATAACGGCATATGTTATTTACATGCCGTCCGTTATTTCCAATAACGGCATCTATTTTACATTTTTTTTACCATGCCGTTATTTAGAATAACGATATCAGTATATTTTTCTTAGAAGTGTGAATCTTATAACTTTAAAAAATTCTAAGTGTGAAATTTTTTTATACATAATGTCGTTATCCCCAATAACGAAATTAAAATGACTGATGCCGTTATTGGAGATAACGGTATCAGTTATATATAAATAAACTCTTGCTGTTGTTTGGGAATAAAGATGATGAATAATAAGTTAATTTTAAATTAAAAAAAATTTATAACTGGTGCTGTTATTTGGAATAACGGCATCAGTTATACATTTTTTTTTAAAAAAATTAACTTATTCGTCAGAGAGGATGAATAATACGTTACTTTTTTATTAAAAAAATTTATAATTGATGCCGTTATTCCAGTATTGAGAATGCCGTTATTTAAAATAACGGCATCTGTTATAAGGTTTTCACACTTGTAATTTTTTTTTGAAATGGAGACTACAAGTTATCGAAAAACAAAATAACCTATGCTGTTACTCCAAATAACGACATGACATTTTTTTTAAATATGGATGCCGTTATTGAAAATAACGGCACGTAAATAACCTATGCCGTTATTTTCAACAACGGTTTATGCTGACGTGTCCAAAACTGAATCAGATTGCAAATTATTTTTGAAAGTGGGTCAGAGCGCCAAATATTTTGAAAAAAGTGGGGGCAAAACTTTCTTTAAAATCACATGTTTTTTTAAGGTACTTATTTCTGTACAACTAATTTTAAGAGTTTTTTTTCCCAAAAAATAATTACATAATTAGAAGATTTAGTGCATTTTTGACTATCCGTCAAAGCATTAGTAATGTTGCCATAAAAGCCTATGCTCTATAGATAATTCGATTATGTACAATATTGTTTGTGTGTCAAAAGTTATTGGAGGAAGCAAATTTAAAAACGGTAACACTTTCAAAAGCATAAACTTACAGATTATGAATTTTCTTACAAAATCAACTTATTTAATAGAAAGATATAAATTTTATATGATGAAAAAGCTGGAAAAAAGCCACCTCAAAAATATAATTTATTCTCAGAAAAGAAATGTCTCATTGGTAGCTCCAAATAATGTGTTGGATGATATAATTGTGCACTAGTCGACACATTGGATTTGATATGTAGACATTTTCAAAACTAAATAAATAAATAAATAAATAAAAAAATAAAAAAATAAAAATCAACTTTAGAATAGAAATCCTGGTAGGTGCATTCAGAAGAGACAGAGACGACTTGGTCTTAGATGTGATTGCATTTGACCAGCTCTTCTTCCTCACTTCGTAAATGCCTCTTAATTGCCAGTCCTTCGATTACAATTTACAATAACTAATAATTTATGCGTACGGATGCACGTTCTAATTATTTTTTTAATATCGTAAATAATAAGATGTAATCTGGTCTCGAATCTAAAATCTCCTTTTATCTTACAAATAATCCATTGCACAAACTTTTATTTTATATGAGTACCACTTTGTAAATAATTAGTCGTAAATAAATTTGAACTTTAAGGATATTATGATAACTAACAAAGTAAACGAATGATTAATATAACTATCACTTAAAAATAAAGAGTAATGCTAGAGCCACTACCAATTTCACTACATTTCTCTTCACTACCTTAGGTGCCACACTCCAATAGGTAGGGGATGATAGAGTAGGTGGGAGAACTCTCCAATAGATGTATGCCACTTAAGGTAGTGCAATTGGTAGTGGCTAAAGCATTACTCAAAAATAAATGATTGAGATTAGATATTGAATGAATATTTACAAATTAAATATTGTCTACAAATGTCAACCACAACTATTCCATTATAATATTAGAGATTTTTTCCGCTTCTTTCTTCTCCTTCTTGGTTAGACCCAGCGCTCTCTCTCTCTCTCTCTTAATCCCATACCCAAAAAAGTTCATATCTTCACCTCTTTCTTGATCTACTCCTCTTCTCATAATCTTCACCTCAACCCCCAAAACCTGTGATTTCTCCCTTTTTCTCAGATTGAAGATCTGGGTTTTGCTTCCCTTAGCTTTCCACGGACTGGGTTTCTTCCCTATCATAGCTGCCCACAAACTGTTTGTTGAAATTCCGCTTAGAATTTTTTTTAGCTATGGGGGGAATTTGCTCTAAGAGAGCAGTTGTAGATAAGTCTCCAAGTGATATCACTCTTAATGCTGATGGGGCCGCAGATCGCGACCCGATGGAGCCACCATCTGAGGAAGTAATGGAGAAGGAGTTTCAAGAAACTGCGTTTTCGTTTTCGGACCCTGGTGTTCCCAAGCCTAAAAGGCCGCGGTTGGCGCGGGTTCAATCTGATAGTTCACGGACGAGTAAATTGAAGACGACAACCAAGGCAAGTTGTTTCAGTGTTTATAGTGGTGTGGTAAATTGCCAATTTTGGTTTGTGGTTCTCGTGGTGTGATATTAGGAATTGGTGCAAGAATTTAACTCTAGATAGTTGGGTTTGTAACGTAATTTGGTGTTTGGCCATTTTTCTACTTTTAAATGGTGGTCCTTTGAAATGTTTTTAAACACTGGTGCATGAACCTTAATTAATTGTGAGATATCTAATATAGGTCAAAGCTCAAGGTGCTGTGGTTTTATGGGCCACCGATATATACTAAGCAATTTTTTTTAATGAAAGTATCTTGTGCTAAAATGACTCAGTAAGTAAAACAAATGAGGTTAAATAAACACAACTTAGGTTATGATCAAGGATGTTTGTGACATGAATTCATGAAATTTATACTCCCAAATGCACATCATTATGGTGTGAGCAAAAACTTAGGTTGCGTTTGGTTTGTTGTTTTGAAAATAGTTTTCTGTAAACAGTTTTCTAAAAACACCCTGATGAGGACATCTTTCCAGTTTAGGATTTTTATTTTATTACCATTTTTTATTTCTGGCAATTATAGCCATATGTAATCTTTTTGTAATTTTTTAGATTTTGAGAATATTTTGGAGATGTGTTTCAAGATGTATTTGAGCCTATTTAAAGGCCTTGAGATGAATGAGAAGATATGCCATTATTGATTAAAAAATTCTGTGTTGAGTTTTTGCTCTTCCTCCTTCTCCTTTGTGTGATACAACTGAGATCTAAAATTAGGGGTTGTGATAAATTCTAATCAATTTTAGAGTTAGTGATTAATTCTAAAATCTGTCCCCAAATTAAAATTCCCCAAATACAAATTCCTAACATTAATTTCCCTAATCCCAAATATCAAAACCCTAATCACATCCCCCACATACCAGCCGCCACCCTCCCCCTTCTTCTTCTCCCTTCCTTCTTCTCCCGAAACCCACCAAAACTCCAAACCTAGTCATCCCCAGTTCCCCATCCCGCTACCCCCTCTCCGTCGACCCACTCTACCTTTGTCGACCACCACACATCTTCCCCTCAACCGCCGCTGCCCCTTCTCCATCCCCTCGTCGCCTCTTCGTCTCCCTCCCGATCAAGATCCCCACCCCCAAATCCATCCCGAATCCTTCCCCTAACCCATCTAATCCAAAACCCTAATACCAGCGGACCCCAACAGCGTCAACTGCCAGCCTTCACTTGCGCCGCCTCCGTGCGCCTCCACCGGCGCTGTCGCACTTCGCCGACAACGCCACCGCCCCGCTCGCCGTCAACCACCGGAGACCAGATCTGCCAACTACGTGGCTTCGTTGCTGACTTTGCTAGCTGTGTTGCTGTGATCTTAGTTGCTGCCCAACTCCGAGATCTACGTTGGTTTTCTTCACATTCGGTATACTCATTCCATTCTTAATATTTGTGTTCTACTGCCTTATCATCTAGTCTATTATCTGATTTGCCTGTCGTCCACAAAAATAATTGAGATTGAGTGTTCCACATGCCTGAATAGATTACGAATCAGTATTGAATTTCTTACTTGCTAAAACACGTAGGGATTTAATTGATTGTAAGGTTGATTTATCAATTGGGACTGTTTCACTTATTCAATTCTTGAAAACCCATCGAACCTGTTAACTGTTACAAATTTCCAACTTAGATCCGCACTTTTATGTTGGTAAAATTAACCCATTAAAATTCTTGGAAATTCTCTATTTTAGGGTTAGTTTTACATCATTTTGGTATCAGAGCGAAGGTTCTTAAAACCCTAGTTCTTGCATCGTAGGCATCAATTTTGCATTCATTTAGTATCGTGTAGTCTTTTATTTTATTTTATTTTATTTTATTTTAGTTTATTTCAGAATCATTTATAAAAAAAAAATAAAATTAGGACACACACCCCATAATTTCCACTTTTGGTGAATGCGTCTTCGCAGCACCATCACAGACCCTGAAGAGCCTTTCCTATCCCTTTCCAATCACCCAATTAGGAACCCTAGACTTTCCAGACCTGAAATGGACAACTCTGATATCTCCGCTATCCTAGCTGCCATCCAAGCAACTCTTGCCAATATCAATCAGAGGCTTGGAAAAGTGGAGCTAAATCAAACCATTGTCCCTGAGCTTCATGCCCATCGTCGGATCCCTCAAGGGAATGTTCATGACGATCGACGTCAAGAACGTGACCCTGACGAACAATATAAAAAGAACGTTAAGGCTGACGTTCCCCAGTTTGAAGGCCACATGGAACCCCAAGCTTACCTCGATTGGATCCGTGCCATGGACCACTACTTTGTGTGGTTCGACATGAGCGAAGCCCTTAAAGTTAAATTTGCCACTATGAAATTAACGGGTAAAGCTCAACAACATTGGACCAATCTTGAACATGCCCGCAGAGGCCGAGGCCTGACACCCATAGCCACTTGGAAGGCCATGAAAGAGAAGCTCACTGAGAGATATGTACCGTTATCGTTCCATACTCGATTGCTAAATTCGTGGAACCAACTTTATCAAGGAAGTAAATCCACACAAGAATATGTTGATAAATTTGATGACTTTCTTATTCGGTGCAATGCTTTAGGTAAAGAGAGTGAAGAACAAACTCTCTCTAGGTTCAGGGCTGGATTACGAGCCGATCTTAGGAACGAGCTAATCTATAGAAATGTGGACTCAATAGCGGCAGCCTACGCTCTAGTCCTTGATATGGATTCCCTTAAAGCTAGTTTCCATTACAAGTCCAGCGATTCGATGGATCATTCCTCTAGAATGAATCCTCCTGACCCCTCTAGACCTGAGCACTCCTCTCCGCAGTTTCCTAACAAGTCTTACCCCAGCAAATCTAATTCAAATTTTAATTCACATAGAGATGAACATAAGGGTAAGAACACCGACAGAGATTACAGTAAGATTGACCCTCTCACTAAGTGCTATAAATGTAAGGGATACGGTCATGTTGCTGGCAACTGTCCTAGTCCAAGTAGGATTAATATAGTAGAGGGTACCGTAGTCATCGCTGATGAGCCCGACAATGAGTTTACCTATGAACCTAATATAAGTGATGACTTTGATGAAAAAGAGGATGACCAGTCTCTCAATTGTATTCAGCCTATCCAGTCACCTGTATTGAGTAAACCCGAGACACCCATTCCTTCCCAAGTCACTTAGCAACCCATAGATTTTACTCATGTATTAGAACATCACAGTCACAGAGTCTGCACCCACATTTGCATATAACATTCATGACTTGCATAGAGAAATTTCCAAGGAACTTAATGAGAATAATTTTAACTATAAGTTAATAGCAGATACTAGAAGGAAATTTATAACTTTTGATATTGGTGACGAAGTGATGGTTCGGATTCATCCGGAACAGTTTCCTGTTGGACCCGTTAAGAACTTGAACATACGTGCTGCAGGCCCATTTAAGATTCTACATGCAATCAATGATAGTACCTATGTCGTTGACCTTCCTGAAGGTTTTGGTATAAGTAAGATTTTCAATATTGAGGATCTAGTACTTTATGAAGGCTCAAAATTTAACCCTAGAAATTTTTTTATAGATGAGCCTACCTTGCAGCCTAATGGTGAGATTCCCCCATTACCTCCACTACCAGATACTACTTACCCATCGACAGAAGAGTTGGATAATATTTTAGATGATCAGATAATCTCTACTAGAGATTGTGGTATGCACAAGTATTTGGTGAGGTGGAAAAACAAGCCGAAGTCGGATGATACTTGCAGTGATCCTAAGTGGCTCCCGCAACTGGATCCAGATCTTTTGGAGCACCATGGCAGGATCACTGGTTTTGACTCGACTGGGTCGAGCTCTCTCCCACCCGGAGAGAATGATGAGGACATCTTTTCAGTTTAGGATTTTTATTTTATTACCATTTTTTATTTCTGGCAATTATAGCCATATGTAATCTTTTTGTAATTTTTTAGATTTTGAGAATATTTTGGAGATGTATTTCAAGATGTATTTGAGCCTATTTAAAGGCTTTGAGATGAATGAGAAGATATGTCATTATTGATTAAAAAATTCTGTGTTGAGTTTTTGCTCTTCCTCCTTCTCCTTTGTGTGATACAACTGAGATCTAAAATTAAGGTTTGTGATAAATCCTAATCAATTTTAGAGTTAGTGATTAATTCTAAAATCTATCCCCAAATTAAAATTCCCCAAATACAAATTCCTAATATTAATTTTCCTAATCCCAAATATCAAAACCCTAATCACATCCCCCACATACCAGCCGCCACCCTCCCCCTTCTTCTTCTCCCTTCCTTCTTCTCCCGAAACCCACCAAAACTCCAAACCTAGTCATCCCCAGTTCCCCATCCCGCTACCCCCTCTCCGTCGACCCACTCTACCTTTGTCGACCACCACACATCTTCCCCTCAACCGCCGCTGCCCCTTCTCCATCCCCTCGTCGCCTCTTCGTCTCCCTCCCGATCAAGATCCCCACCCCCAAATCCATCCCGAATCCTTCCCCTAACCCATCTAATCCAAAACCCTAATACCAGCGGACCCCAACAGCGTCAACTGCCAGCCTTCACTTGCGCCGCCTCCGTGCGCCTCCACCGGCGCTGTCGCACTTCGCCGACAACGCCACTGCCCCGCTCGCCGTCAACCACCGGAGACCAGATCTGCCAACTACGTGGCTTCGTTGCTGACTTTGCTAGCTGTGTTGCTGTGATCTTAGTTGCTGCCCAACTTCGAGATCTACGTTGGTTTTCTTCACATTCGGTATACTCATTCCATTCTTAATATTTGTGTTCTACTGCCTTATCATCTAGTCTATTATCTGATTTGCCTGTCGTGCACAAAAATAATTGAGATTGAGTGTTCCACATGCCTGAATAGATTACGAATCAGTATTGAATTTCTTACTTGCTAAAACACGTAGGGATTTAATTGATTGTAAGGTTGATTTATCAATTGGGACTGTTTCACTTATTCAATTCTTGAAAACCCATCGAACCTGTTAACTGTTACAAATTTCCAACTTAGATCCGCACTTTCATGTTGGTAAAATTAACCCATTAAAATTCTTGAAAATTCTCTATTTTAGGGTTGGTTTTACATCACACCCTAACCAAACAAGTTAGGAGTTTTCAAAAACAGTTTTCTAAAAATGTAAGGTTGCGCTCGTGTAGAGAGAGAAGGACTGAAGTTGGAGTTTTGTGAAAACTCTTTTCACAAAACACCCTAACCAAACACGTTTTTGGGTTTAGGAAAAAAAAAAAAGCTTAACCATTGCTGGGGATGAAATCGGTGGGTTGTTGGTCAACAATGTACATCGAGCAATCATAATACTAAAAAATAAGAAGGGGAAATTTTAAAGAATCATTATGTTATCATTTCTATGCATCCCTGCCCATCATTATATTGTGAGCAAAAACTTAGACGCTTCATGTAAACAGTAAACGTATCCACCAAAAGAAAATCCTCATTATCTGCCCTTTTTTCTTCTTTTGAGTTTTGGCCCTTTTACAACTATTGCAGCAAATGTGGTTTGTCCTTATTTTGCCTGAAAGAAAAAGCAATATCACATAATTGGATTAGAGCATCTCCAATCATGCTAGCCATTTTGGCTCACTAGAATAGGAAAAATGGAGAGCAATTAGATAATTTGGTTAGCGAAATAAATTCCCACTCCAACCATGCTAGTTATATTAGCTAGCAATAAATATTTTTATTTTTAATTACTAATCCATTAAAGCCCAAAGAAAATGCTAAGCAATTAATAAACAATTTAAGCCCAAATGTAACAAACAAAAAAACCAAGCCCATTTTTTAAAGCCCCAAAAAAAGATTAAAAAAAAAACAGATCTCATTTTCTTCGTTCTCGCGATTTCTAATTTTGCGATTTTTTTAGATCGTGTTTTTTCTTTTTGTTATATTTTTTGCGAGTGACGGAAAGAGCGGAAGTTATTTTGGCGAGCGACCGTTCAGTTTTTCAACTTCGCCAAATCTGGCGAGTGAATTTGAGATATCCATTTTGGCAAGTGGTTTGGCGGGTTCTGTTGGAGCAAAATTTTCTCCAAAAATTTGCTATTTTAGCTATAAAAAAAAGAGATAGATAGTGTGGCAGGAGATGGTCTTACTCAAGTTAGGATTTAGTGGTTGTTTCTAGTTGATCAAGCATGAATATTGGTACGAAAACAATTGGAGGCCCTTATAAGGGAATTAGAATTCCTTGACTATTGTTTTAGAAAAGGGAACATTGAATTGAATTTAAATGGAAATTTGAGTGCATGTGGCTAGCATGCAATTACACCAGATCTATCATATGTAAAAACTATTGAATTTCATAACCAAACAATTCAGATAAAATTTTTCTGTTTACAATTTGTGTTTCTAGATCCATGTAGATTCTACAGGGATTTCTATTTTATATTATTATTATTTTTCCCATATGCACATTTCCTAAATGAAACATGTTGAATGCACATGTCCACAATATAGACAATCTTCACCTCCATGCTTAAATGCACTTGTACCTGTGATGAAGACCCGTAAAAATGCTTTTATATTATTCATTTTTTATTTTATTTATTTCTCTATTTATTTTAACAAGGCCATAGCCCACACACTCCCACCGCATATTCCGATAGTAAGGAAATGGTGCAAGCAGGACTTGGACACCGAGTACCTGTCCTCTTACTCACTAGCAAAGGGCGTGCTACTAGACCCTAGTGTCACTCGCCGTTAAAATGTTTTAAGTATACTATCTTTGTCATGGTAGCCGCTAAAAAAGTAATCCAGTTATATATCATTTGTTCTTTTTTGAATTTTTATCCTTTTACAACAGTTGGAACAGACGTGGCATGTCTTTTTATGCCTTGGGAGTATATACAATCTAGCATTAATGGATTACCACTCAATTCAAAATTAGTGGTTTAGTGATTGTGTTTTGTTGGTACGGCATGAATATTAGTACTAAAGCTAGTGGAGGAAGGTATTGGAATTGTCTAACATTTATTTGAGAGGTAGGATAACATTGTAATGGCAACAGATGTAACCTATGCAAAAATAAAAATTATCAAATTTCTTAACCAACCCAAATAATTTTTAAAAGATAGTTTTTTTTTTTAATTTTAAATTTTGGTTTCTAAACCCTTTTAGGTTCTATAGAGGTTACTGTTTTTCTAGTGTAATGGTGTTATATTTTTCATATGCACAATTTTATAATGAAACATGTTGATAGCTATATGGCCATAATATAGAAAATGCTCGCTTCTATTCACCCATTAACATGCTCTGAAAATACTATCTTTGTTATCGTTCAGGTTTCAGAAGTGAGCTCACTTTTGGGCAGGGCTGGTACTGTTGGGTTTGAGAAAGCAGTGGATGTTTTGGACACTCTTGGTAGTAGCATGACTGGTTTGAACCTTAGTAGTGGTTTCGTAGCAGGAGGGATGGCTACAAAAAGCAATAAAATATCTATTCTGGCTTTTGAGGTTGCCAACACGATTGTTAAAGGTGGGAATCTAATGCACTCGCTTTCAAAAGAAAACATAAAACATTTGAAAGAGGTGGTGATTCCTTCAGAAGGTGTACAGCTTTTGATCTCGAAAGATACAGACGAGTTATTGAGGATAGCTGCAAATGACAAAAGGTTCACAATGATCTTAAATGTTTTTGTGGTTTCTTTTTGCATGAAGTTGTGCTTGACCTGATGTCAGTGATTTTTTTGTTAGAAAATAATAATTTCCAGTTTCTTTATATTTATAAACTTAACGCCTCTGACATTAATCACAGGGAAGAGTTAAAAATATTTTTAGGAGAGGTGGTTCGATTTGGAAATCGTTGCAAGGATCCTGAGTGGCATAACCTAGAACGCTATTTTACCAAGTAATCAATATATTATAATGTACTTATTACTGGTGATTTGCTGTATACCATGACGGGTAACATTAATTTTTTGTTCATTACTGTTCAGATTAGAATCAGAATTAACACCTCAAAAGCAACTTAAAGAAAAGGCAGCTGGAGTGATGCAGCAGCTGATGACATTGGTTCAACAAACAGCTGTAAGTATTATCTCGGTTAGACTGAATCTTGAATCAAAGCAGTATTTGTCAACATTGATTGGTTTTTGTTCTCACTAGAAAAGTCACAAATTTAATGTGAAATTCTAACCTAACATGTGGATACTACATGAAGTCTTATAGTTTAACCTTAACCCATTGATTTTATTAAAGTTTTTTTACTACATATCTTTAGGAAAGTACTCACTTTTTTTACCGTTCCTATTCTTAGGAGCTATACCACGAGTTGCATGCATTGGATAGATTTGAACAAGATTATCAGCGGAAACTTCAGGAAGAGGATAATTCAAATACAGCACAAAGAGGTGTCTTGCTCTTCTACTTGATTATTCTGCGATCTTCTGATATTTTTATCTATCTTTCTACTTCCTTTTAAATCTTTTTTTTTTCTTTTTCTTTCTTATATTAAGAATAGTTACTTTTATCCATGAAGTTTTTAGGATTGATATCTCTAGGTAATTTAGGTCCTATGTTGCCTACAGCTAAGGAACATGCCAAAAGATACTTAGAGAAGAAGTTTGGATGTAAATTTGCCTTATTGAATGGTTTTAGTTCAAAAGATAAAAATTCCATTTCAATACCATGCCCACCTGAGTTAGCATGTAAAAGTGGCTTATCCATTGTTTATGAGTAGCAAATCAAAATAACCATATCTCTAACTTGTTAATTTCAGTTTCATGTTTAGATTTGAACAGTCTGTTTCCCTGTGATATTAAATGTAATCTATAAAGCCTGTACTAGGTTGTACAATTTGAGTGTATGGCCAATTGACGGGAACTGGATGGCTTTGTAGACACCACACTGAATGTGATTGTCATTAACTGTATATATATTTTTTGACTTGTAGGCGAAAATCTTCAAATTCTAAGGCAAGAGTTGAAAAGCCAAAGAAAACATGTAAAGAGCTTAAAGAAAAGATCACTTTGGTCAAAGACGTTAGAAGAGGTATGGTGTTAATTTAACACTAATTATTTCTTCATAAAGCTTACCCGGATACTTTGTTGTAACTTAGTTATATTAGGTGATACGATTTTTTTCATATTTTCTCTTTAAGAGCATCCACAATCGTTTGCTAAAAACATGGCAAAATGGCAAATGAAAATAGCAAATGAGAATTTCTTGTGCAACGGTGATTTGCTATAAATTTGAGAAAGACGGTACATGTTGTTTCGTCCGTCTTGTTTTTTCTTCATTTAATTAATTAACGATTAGATCCTAAAATAGGTTAATTAAATAATTTAAATAATAAAATATATCTAAACCTACTTAAAATTCTAAACTAACCTAACTTATACACTAACCTAATTGTGGATTTGGGTGGGACGGGACATGTTGTCCCGTCCAAGCAAAAAATGCTTGAAACGGGACAACATGTCTCGTTTCAGCGATTTTTTGTTTTTGTTTTTTAGTTTTTGTTCAAACGGTTGTACGGTTGTACTGTATGATCCTTTTTTTTACGAAGCAACATGTCTCGACGAAACAACATGTCTCGTCTGATCCCATTAAAAATTTAAAAAAATAGGGACGAAACACCCCTATAATTTGAGAATGGCAATTTCGTTTCTTATTTATGAGAAGGAACTGTAGCAATTTTGCCATTTTATGGCAAAATAGCAAACAATTGCAAACCCTCATTTCTCAAAAAAAGAGAAATTGGCAAATATAGCAAACGACTGTGGATGCTCTAAGTGCCTCCAGTTGCTCCTCTTGTGTGCGTTCACTGCATTGTTTCTTTACTCTATATTTTTTTTGAAATATTCAGCTTTCATGCCTCAAGCTCCTAGAATAACCCTCTATAGTGTTAAGTACCGAGCAATTCAAAGAGAACTTTCTTTTGGCATAAGAAACTAATACAACTTTGTTATAGGTTGTCGAGAAGCTTGTAGACATTGTCCACTACTTACATTTAGAAATTCATGATGCCTTTGGAACTGCAGGTATGTCTTTCCACATCTACTTTTACTTGATTATATAAGCCATTGCGTTAATTTTTAGATCGATGTTTGGCAACCAATATGGTATCTTACAGTTAAATATATAAATGATGCCCTTTTGCTGTATAATAATTTTGTGCGTGTCTACACATTTGGCATGGACCCGACAGTAAGTATGCAAAGTAGTGGAGCATAGTAAACCCTAAAGAGAATAGAATAAACAGCATAGGGAGAGAACACTAAGATATAGCATTTACCGCCTTAATATAACAAGAAAATATTTGTGGAGTGCTCAAACGCCCAAGTGTGTCCAAAACAATATATATTGGGTAAATTACAATAACCCCCTTGTACTATGCAATTCAGGAAAGTCACTCCTAGAAAAATTCTCCTAGTAGCCCTCCTAAGCTACCCATAAGGAGTTATGTTTGAGTAAAGGGGGTAACATACGACTCATGTGATCCCTTTTTCATATAAATACTGAAAATATCCTTTAAAATAAGCCTTTGCATCGGGCACATGTAATTTTGTAAACAATCATCATTTATTGTGAATATACTTAATACTTCAATAGCTAAAATTAGTATGGAGAACATGTGTAGGTAACTCATTGAAGAGGCTTCCTTAAATAAATTTGCTTGTATGCCTGCCACTGGGAATTCACCTTGCTAAAGTAAATAGGATCATATTACTTCTGAACATAGTTTAAAGTATTGGCCGGATTGGATCGGTTTCAGAGGGGGCAATCCGTTCCTCCTCTAAAAGATCTGGAACAGCTATCTGGGTTGAGGATCTGCCGAGATGGATGTGGTACCAGCAGGATCGGACCGATCCAGGAAGATACCACCAATCCCCAAATTTAAAAAATGGTTTGATAGATCATGTAATTTTCAAAAAAAATATTAAAATATTTTAATTAAGAACACAAAATAGTTAAAATACTTTTTTACTTAAGAAACTCGTAACCCAAATTTGATTCACCAATCTGGTACTGCCGATTTGGCCGATATCGATCCCAATACTTGAAATTTTAACAATCCGATACCATTCCCGATAGAGAGATATTATGAACCTTTGCTTCTGAAGATCTCTTCATTTGTGTAGTGTAGAAATTTTATTTATTTTAATTGCATTTGGATTAAATCCTTGTTTAGCTAAGCCGGTCTTACTAAATACTATACAAGCATATATACACACGGCCGACTCTGAGTTCCAGGGGCCTGAGGCGAAAGTCCCAAATAATTATTTTTGGGGACCCAGATTACAATTTAATTTTTTACGCTCAAAATATGTGCATATATTTACAAGGGGAATACAAATTTGGGGACCCCTAAAATTGCAAAAAAAGTGGGGCTGAGGCGTCACCTGCCTCAAAGTGGGGGCCGGCCCTGTATATACATGTGTGTGTGGTGGGGTGGTGCATGTTGTTACATATATAAACCTGCCAACTAACTTACTATGGTGGCTAAATAGGGAAAAACCTACCAATTTGCACCAGAAAAACCAACTCGTAGGAGAGATCAAGTAAAAGGAAAGGCTAACAGCAAGCCTATTTGAGATATTTCTCATAACAAAATGTTGGTCAAGAGAATTGTAAGGCATAACTCGTGTCCTTGGGAAACAGTCTGATGGTTGCAATGATTGCTTTATTTGTTTTTATAATTAAATATGGATTTAATAAAGAAATCTACTTGAAGTTAAATAATAATAATAATAATAATAAATATTCTTTGTACACTAATTATTTATTATTGTACCAAATTGTAGATGGAGCTCAACCTATGAAGAAATCCATCAACGGCCATCAAATATTGGGTTCTGCTGGCCTTGCCTTACACTATGCAAATATTATCAGTCAAATTGATACTCTTGTAAGTGCCTTTCCCCTTTGTTGTTATTTGCATAATTATTATCTTTGTTTTATTCGTCACCATTATAATATCATCTTTGCCTTTGGCTTACTCAAATTTTGCTTAGTAGATAAGATTGTCATGATGTTACCTTCTAAATGTATTGTATTTGGAAGCCTATCTTTGAACTTTTTTAAGTTAATGTAGTTCTGAATTGTTTGGACTTGAATTGAGCTATTCTCTTATACCATAAGGGTTTATATGAAACAAATTCCTGTTTTGGAATTAATAGGATTGGTTTAGTTCTGGGCATTCAGATAAATACTAGCAGCAAAGTTACTATGAATTCTTAATTCTAGATGATTTAGTTTGACTTATGACTGTATTATCCACTTCATTTGAACGTCTCTCCTATTATTTTGTAGCAGCTGGTGAGCCCACACTCCACAGTACTTGGGATTTTGTGTCCCAAAAAGAATAACAGTTGTTTTACTACTTGTAGGTAGCTAGATCCTGTTCTGTGCCTTCAAACACAAGGGACTCGTTGTATCAAGCGCTGCCTCCAAAAGTGAAATCTTCTTTAAGGTCCAAGTTGCAATTATTTCAGGTCAAGGAAGAGGTAAACAACTTCAAACTGTACTTTTGTCTACTCAACGGTGATAACTAATGAGATACCATCACTTTCTCATAATTCTTATCTTATACATGATTTGCATATTCTTTCTTCCTTGTTTGCAGCTCACTGTTCCTCAAATTAAAGCTGAAATGGAGAAAACACTTCAATGGCTTGTTCCTGTTGCCAATAACACCACTAAGTAATTTTTCTACTATGATTTTAGTGTTTGATCTAGATTCTAATTTGTATAGTTTGATTTATTTTTGTTTCTCTATCAGGGCTCATCATGGATTTGGTTGGGTTGGAGAGTGGGCAAACACAGGGTGAGTTGATAGTTGATCTCTTTTTATTTTTCACACTTTCATTGTATTGCTTTGGGTATTATTTCCCTTATATATATGAAACGGTTGGACTTGCATTCTTCGTATTTCTGTTCTCATACTTGTCAGTTTCCATGGCTTCTATGCATTCACTTCTCTTCGTATATCCAAAATATAGATTAACAATGCATAGCTAGCTTACACATCAATATAGTCTTAAGAAGGGATATGCCCCATATGATTGAGTTGCGCCCTGACCCAACGTGCCCAGATCTACAAAGAAAATAGGGTCTTCAGAAAGTCTGGACTCTGGAAAAACTTTCCAAAAACTAATCCTGCATAATTGCTATTTTTCCAACAGCTATCCAACCCAAACCTGGTAAACCGGACAATGAAACCAGTAAATAAACAATAACCAAACTTATGTACATTATACCTCCCCTCTCCCTCCCTCTTTCCTTACATTTAGAAATTGAATATAGATATACCAAATATGTAGACGAGAGAAAAAAGAATATATTTTCTTGAAAGAAGACCTAATTCGTAACTATTGAAAAGGAATAGCAAAATTATAGAATTTTAACTTTAACCCACCCAAATCTGCTCAAACCTGTCCAGAACTGCAAATCCGTTCAAAACCACGGGTTGGTGGGTCTCTTAAAATCCGCTTGGAACCGAACAAGGAAGTTTTAGAAACCTCCCCAATCGGCTCGTGCACTCTATTACTGAGTACTAGTCTACCTAATACATGTATTCCATAAGCTTAACATTGTTACACCAATCTGTAATATATTCTTTTCTGTACCACTCATAATTTGAGGGTAATGGGTGCACAGTTCACTGCTACATGTGTCAACACATCAGTTTATCATAGTAATCTTCTATTATCGATACATCTGTTGCATATGTGGCTCTCTCATGTAACAATGATTATTAGAAAAATACTTGCTTCATTCGTCCTGCCTAACTTATCGGTTTCTTTATTCTTTGTCTTTTCAGGACCGAGTTAAACAGAAAACCAGATGGGCAACCCGACTTAATTAGAATAGAGACATTGTACCATGCAGATAAAGAAAAAACCGATGCTTACATCCTAGACTTAGTAGTATGGCTTCACCATCTCATTAACCAGTCTAAGGCCAGCAATGGAAGTCTGCGATCTCCTATCAAGTCTCCAATTCGATCACCCGTAGAGAAAAACACAACTGTGTCCTTAACTACCAACCAAACGAGTACTAAACAGTCAGTTATTTCCCAAGAAGACCAAGAGATGCTACGATTTGTCAGCAAGTGGAAACACACCCCGGGGATAAGTAAGAGTCAGGAGTTTGTGACTGGCAGGCCAAAATTATACAGAAACAGTAAGCTAAGCAAAAGTAGTAGTCACTCTCCAACGTCTGAAACTGTGGAGAAAGAGTCGCCTCTGTCAAGAACTAGACCAGTTGTTGCCCCCTTGGTTAATTTTGACATTGATAGGATTAAAACCTTGGATGCAATTGATAGAGTAGACACATTAAGAAATCTATGAAGTCTGGATTGGGCACGAATATTCATGGTTGATAAGAGGTATCTGTGTATGATAAGGATTCAGTTGTAGGATAGTGGATTCTTTTCTTCATTTTTCCCCTCGTTTTTGTAATTAAAGATAGGGAAGGAAACCTGGGTTGTATTGTAATATATTAATGTGAAGAATAGTTATTTGTTATGTGTCTCTAATATTATAATCTCTAATCTCTAATATTATAATGGGAGAGTTGGAGTTGTCGCTTGTGAACATACCAACTTACGTGTATTGTGCATACATAATTAAGCAGGTCTCAGGTTCTAGGGTAGACTATATCGGAGTTTTTAATTTTTTTTAAAAATATATATTAATGATGTGTATCGCTCGCTTAAATTTGTTCCTTAAATGATTCGATTTGTGTTTGCTCTTTTCTTATGGATCTAATTTCCCCCTTTTTGTCGTATTAAAGTGTACAAGCCTTAAGCTAAAATGGTAATACATTATTGAATTGACTTGAATAATATTGATGTAAAAATTATCATCTGGTGCAAGCAACTAAACAGTACTGATTCCAGCAAAATAATGTAAAAGACTTCAGCCCAAGCCCAATCTACATTGTCATCACCAATGCTAATACATAATAAATCAGCTTGAGAAAGAAGTTTCTGTAACAAAATTTATAGAGATTTATGGCATGAACAAAAACTCTCGGAAAGTTTAACTAAACAAAGTTCACATTCATTCTTCAATAAGGCAAACCTTCCCAAAATACTAATCGATAAACAAGACATGAAACCACAAAGATAGAAAATGATCTAACATGTAACCAACATCCACCAATGCCTGAGAGTATGTACACTCCATAGTCCATATTAGCATCAATAAAACATTTTCTCAATAATATAAGCATAGAGCTCATTCAGAGAAACAAGTTACAATAACTTGGCAGTAGCAGACTTCCGAGCTTTGTTAAAAAATAGACCTGCAAGATGTACCAATTTGTCATTGATTTCTACCACTTAAAACAATAGTAAGAGATTGACTATTGAGTGCACAAAAACAACCAAAGTGAACAACATTGCCTTGTTACATATCCCCGATAACAACACAAATCAGAAATTATATATAAAAATTATATAGAGAGAGAGAGAGAGAGGGAAAGCTTTGGTTGTGCACTCCTCTAGTGCACACGGCGTGTGCACTAGGCCTTCGAGCGTTCATATCGACGATCCGAACCGTTCACATTGATCTTCACATCTAAATTAGTCTAAATATGTAAAATCAAATCATTTGAAATTCATTTACCCATCCAGTGAAGTGTTACAAAATTGTATGGCTGAAAATCATTATTTTTTATAGTCACATGATAGATTAGCAAATGAATTTTAAATAATTTGATTTTACATATTTAGACTAATTTAGATGTTAATTTAGATGTGTAGATCAATATGAACGGTTCGAATCGTCAATATGAACGCCCGAAGACCTAGTGCACATGTCGTGTGCAATAGAGGAGTGCACAACCGAAGCTTTCCCTATATAGAAAATAAAATATCACTTCATAGAAGGAAAGGCGAACACAAATACACTCCAAAGCTTCGACAAGGCACTATCACATACATGAAATGAAGGTGAAGTATCGAAGTGAGAATTTACTTGCTCCAAATCTTCAAAACAACAGATCAGAATAAACAGGCCATTATAACCCCTGCACACTTAGCAGATGCACAAATAAACTATGTGGCATTTGATTCATTGGCAACATATTCATCGAACAGCTTGGCTTTCTCTCGCAAGTTTGCAATCATCTCCTCGGCAACTTGGTTAATCGCTCTCGGCAAGTACTTCTCCAAGCTATCAAACCACTCTCCTAGCGTCATCTTCTCTAAATCCACCTCTGTTTCCTCTACGGCCTTTTCACCTTCTTCCTCTTCTCTTCCATTCTCCACCCCGTCGTCTTCCTCAACTTCAACCGCTTCTTCCTCATCTATTTGTACCTCAGAAACTGAAACCCGTGTTCGAACTGGAGATTTCCTTGGTCTCCCTCTCCTTGCATTATTCTTCGGAACCTCAATGCTGTCCTCCACAACCCCTTCATCTTCCTTGCCTTCCTCCTTGTCTCCATCATCCTTCGCAACCTTAGCAGGCGAAGCCCGTGTTAGAGCTGGAGCTTTCCTCTGTCTCCCTCTCCTCCTATTCTTCGGAGCTACTGGGATATTATCCTCCACATCAGAATCCAAAACCACAACATCCTTCAAACTCACCACTTGATCGGTTTCGGTAGCCATCTCATCCTTTGAATTCCGTGCTGAAGCAGCAGCTCTGGTTGGAGCTCCCCTCCTTCTCGGCCTCAGTCCAACTCCAGTTTTCTCGACATTCCCATCTAAAATTTCATCTTTCTTCGAAACCCTAGAATCCAATTTCTTCGAATTCCCCCTCCTCGGCCTCAATCCACCCCCATCCTCAACCCCAGAACCCAAGATCTCATCTTTTTCCGAATTCGTCATCCTTGACCTCCCCCTCCTCAAATTCTTAGGCTCCTCATCCTGCCTACCCTCCAAACCGGCCTCCATCTCGCCCTCGGCGCGAATCTTGACGGAAATCAAGGTGGTTTCGCCGATCTTGATGATGTCGCCATGGGAGAGGGGGAAAGGGTCGGAAGGCGGGATTTTGAAGTCGTTGACGGAGGTGCCGTTGGAGGTGCCGAGATCGGTGACGGTCCATTTGGAGATGGAGGGGGTGAAGGCTATGGTGAGGTGTTTCTGGGAGATGCCGGGGTCTTTGATGGTGAAGTTGTTGCCTTTGACGACTCGGCCGATTCGGACGGTGGAAGTTGGTTTGGGGGTTAGGGTTTCGCCATTTTTTGGGCCTTTGTCGATGGTGAGGTGGAGAGTGGGAGCCGCCATTGAAACCCTTGAGAGAAGATGGGGGTTTGGGGGAAAAGAGAGAGAGAGACTGGGAGGGAGGATGAAAATTTTTGAATTGATATTTTCGAAGTTGTTATTATGAGATGTGTGATTGAAATTTAATCGAGTGATTCAAGATTTTTTGAACTCCTAGTTAAAATATGTGAGACTTGGAGCATCCACACTTATTTTTACTAAAATTTGTCAAAAAATAACAAAATAAGAAATAACAATTGAGAGTTTCTTTTCATAGGACATCTACAACCATGCTAGCTATTTTAACTCGCTATAATAGTCAAAATAGAAGCCCAGAAAATACCAAACCCAAAAAAAAGCATAAGCAAATTAAATCGAAGCCTAAAAAAATCAAACCCAGATCGCGAAATCAGATCAAGATCGCGAAATCAAAATGCGAAATCCAATCGCGAAATCAAGATCGCAAAATCAAGATCGAAATCCAATCGCGAAATCAAGATCGCGAAGTCAGATTGCGAAATCAAGATCGCAAAATCAGAATGCGAAATCCAATTGCAAGATCGTCAACTCGCAAAATTAGATCACAGATCGCAAGATCTCCGATCGCGTAGCGTTTGCGATTTTTTTCTTCTTCTGATCGTGCGCAATTTTTTCTCCGTGTTTTTTTTTTTGAGTTTTGAGATGCTTTAGCGAGCAATACAAACTCGCTAGATCTGGCGAGTGAATATGATATTTCTATTTTGGCGAGTTCTTTGGCGAGTCCCGTTGGAACAGGTTTTTATCTCTAAACTAGCTATTTTGACTAAAATTAAGAGATAGCTAGCGTGGTTGGAGATGGTCTTACAGTGATGATTTGTTAAAATTTAAAGAAATTAAAAAAAAAAGTTTATCTATCCGAAAAGTATTTTTATAATTTTTAGAACAATTAAAATAGTATTAATTTTTAAATAGTCATTAGTAATTTAATTAGTTATCTCTAATCTCTAATATTATAATGAGAGAGTTGGGGTTGTCATTTGTAGACAACCAGTAATTTGTAGATATTCATTCAACCATCTAATCTCAACCATTCATTTTTAAGTGTGAGTTATATTAATCATTCATTTACTCAACTGTTGTTAGTTACCATAATATCATCAAAATTTAAATTTATTTACGACATAATTATTTACAAAAGTGTCACTCATATAAAATAAAAATTGGTGACACTAGGAGTAATTTGTAAAGAGTATTTGATGAATAAAGGATTATATCTTATTATTTACTATATATAAAAAAAATAATTAAAATGTATATCGCACGTGCGGCTACTAGTTTTTTTTTGATGTAAGCGGATAGAGTCAACCGACTCCAGCCCGATCAAAAAATATATATAAATCAGAAATGAACTGTACAACGACAACATGGAAGGTTTTACCAGAAGTAAAACAATAATAACAATAAAGTGACAATACTAAACTAAAACAAACAGGAAGAGGTAGCTAAAATAATAGATACAAAACAGGTATTAAGGAAGGAGCAGTCGGCCAGGGAGCGAGCTGGAAACAGAGCGATCGGGAATCAGTGCTACAGGCCAAACGAAACAAGGCTGGCACCACTGGACTGGAGGGCAGGTGAGGCTGTGACGATGGTGCAGGCAGGGAGGGCTCCGACAACAGCCACCAGGGAAGGAGACGGGAAACGATACTAACGCACGTCCGATCCAGAGACAAAAAGAAATCATCACCTGAGCTGGCTACAGACCACAGAAAAGCCCCAACAATAGCCAAGGGCAACAAGAAAAACCCCAAAAAACCATATGAGCGAGCTTACCAGACTAAAGTGCAAACAATCAAGTTGCTCAAAATCTCAGGATAACAAAAGCTTAGAACAGTAACTCAGACCAATAGCAACATAAATGAACAAAGCAGCCAGCAAGAACAAAGCACGCGCTGGAGAACAGAACTAATCTCCAATAAACATACAAACTAAACATAGATTAAAGATCAGGGGAAGTGATCCGCCTGACCAAAATGATAACAAGTCAAGGAGATAGATAACAACAAGACTATAATCTCATGCTCACCCACCTAACTTGATATCACACACTGCCATAGCAAACCAAAAAACCAAGGAAGCCAAACCTGCCAACAGTCATAGAGCAAAAGAACTAAAAAGGCCATAGAGGTAAAGCCAAATCGAAGCCATAAACCAGTGCTAAGCAAAATCAGAAGGTTCAAAGACGATCCGACGACAACTACCAGAGCCAGGGACTCGGCCAAACGCAGTCAAAAAAACAAAAGGTCTCGGGAGAGCCCACAAGCACCACTAAAAAGAAACGCTCACTCCTGCAAGAGCCAAAATGAAAAAAGAAAATAAAGTGAGAACGAAATATTCAAAAACCAAAGTACACACAGCTAGAGCAATGGAGAAAAAAGTGCAGCTATGTAACAGAAACCCAAAACAGGGACAACGGCAAAAGAAAGCTATAGAGCATTAAGCCTAGAAAGAACAGAGAGAGATTCGTCTAAGTGGTAGTCGTGATAAACTTGACGCTTATCTACTTTAATAATCGAAGTCCAGAATTTGAATAAATATATCAGTTCCTCTAAGAGGGAGGAGATAGAGGAAGCCTTTTGGGAGAAGATCCGGCGATTCCTTTCCTTCCAGGTAATCCAGATGATTAAGTGGACGGAAAGGAACCAACCCTTACTAAATTTTGGCAGGCACGTAGGCGATTTCCAGCAAGATAGAAGATTGGGCGGAAGAGATGGATTGGACCATGCCAGAGAAACTAATTTCCAAAGGGGCTTAATGAAAGGGCAAACTACGAAAAGATGGTCCACATTAACTATAATCCATAATTGAACTTGAAAACCAAGTGATTTATTTTTGTTAGAATCCATGATTATAATTCATACTTAAATTTGCCTAAACTATGTTTTGGCTCGTCAAAGGCTTTGAATGGGACATGTTGTGGCTTCCAAGATTGATGCCGTTTTATTTTTATTTTTTTTATTTTTTTTGGGAAGGAACATGTTCCGTCCCAAAAAAAACATAATAATAAAAGAAATTTCTAGGACAATACATGATGCCCCAATCGGTTATTATTAAAAAAAATATGGGACAACAACATTTTCCGTCCCCTAACATTTGAGAATTCTCCAAATCTTCTCAAATATGAGAAGTCACTGTTCCCGAATTCTCAAATTTGGGCAAAATAGCAAACGAGTGCAACTATGAAATTGCCAAAAAAATGCAAAAAAGGCAAAATATCAACGAGGTTGGATGCTCTATACTAGTTTACGAATTACCCAACTATAATTCTCTATTTAGTACCAGCAAAATATACGCATGCAATGTACAATTGATCCGACAAATAGGTCGAAATGGGTACCCATGAGTATTGGTCATCCCGAGTAATGGGTATGATGTGCCTGGTTGAAAAGTAATAGTAAAAAAAATTTAGTTTTTGCTCGATGTAGATACGATCTGACCCGACCTGGGGTACCTACTGATATAAGTAAAAGTAGAACCAAATCGGGACCGTTCAAATCGGGCACGAATCTTTAAGCTCTCAAGGGTACAACGGTAGATCTCACTAAAAATGGGTCCATAAATGGGAATTAGGTCTCTTTCAAGCCCAACAACCCAAAACGGGTTTGTTTAACTGAGATGTCCTACTGCTCAATAAGAATGGGTCCAGATTGTGTACATACAGTTTAAACCTATGGTTATTCATAAAAGACGATTCAAAAATCATATCTCTTATCCTAAAGGGAGTTTAAACTCTCATCAACCATTCTTATCTCTTCATGAGGAAGAGATAACCAATTCAATCCAAAAACATAGGGAAGTAGAGATAAATGATTATCTCAAAACTGACCAAAGCGACTATAAATACCCCCTACCCCTGCCAGATTGAGGTAATCAATATTTTTCTCCAAAAAGCTCTTTCCTAATCTTTCAGATTACTGACTTGAGCATCGAAGGGTTCGTCGCTGGGATCAATCCCGATGTTTCGAACTTTTTTGCAGGTCAGCAGCAGCGTTGAGAATGGTCAACATCGACAAATAGTAAAAATGTTAGCTTTTATTTGTTCTAGAAAAATTCACAAATCATCTGTTTGCTCCTACACCAAAATTAGCAGCAACAGATTAGCGCTTTCTGTGGGAATCAGAAAAAGTAATCCGACCATACTCGGCGGTAAAAGCAGTTTTCAGTCATGCCTCTAAAGGGAAAAGGGAAATCGGCGGCGTCAAGCCGAAGAGCCATACTCTTCCTCCACCTCCTCCACTTGAGGATGTTCTCCCTTAACAAGATCAACAAGTTCAACAGCCTCAACCTGAACAGCCGCTTCCCCAACAGGCTTGCCCCACGTCCAGAGGGAGTGCGCCGGGGGCTCCTGTCGAAGCCGTCAAGAACAACATCCTCTCCATGACCATGTCTCGGTCCACAAACCTTCCACTGACTTGATAGTCTCGCAAGGTCCTCAGGGTCAATAAACCTCCGTCAAATCATCATCAATTGCCAACAAGGGATCGACCTCCGAACCTGCTTGAATGAGAGATGAATCCATGAGGAAGTCCAGAACACCTGAGAAGTTAGAGGAGCTGTTCTTCCTGAAGCTCGAGATCCAAAAGGCCCACCTCCCCAAGGGGGTGAAGGGGGTCTCCAACCAGTTGACAGCGAAGAAGCCACACAGCTACGAGTCAATCAGTGCCAAAGGTTTACCAGGATTGAGGGGCACCGGCCACCCAGGCAGAATCCCAAAATTCAAAGATGATATTCTGTAAGCCCTTAACATCGCTCTGGATCACGAACAACAAGAACACATCCCTCGCCATGCCACCACTCATGAAGGAGAGTCCCGAGGTCGATTAGATCCAACCAGAGGGACGAATCGCTTCATCGCCACCTTCGAGATATGGAGAGATGCCTCAGCAAGATCAACCTCAAAAAAGGTCAATAAACCAAGAACTTCCAGCCGAGCAGACCCCTCTTCTCCAAGACCATCATGGAAGCCCATGTCCCCAAGACCTTCAAGCCACTTCATTTTGAATCCTACAACGGGGAGTTTGACCCAGCTGATCATATTGAGAGTTTTAAAACTCCAAGCCTCGGATGCGCTCCTCTGCATGACCTTCCTAGGAACATTAAAGAGACCAACGAGAGAATGGTACTCCCGTTTATCCCCAGCCTCCATCTTCTCATTTGACTAGTTTGACGAGCTCTTTCTCACCCACTTCGTTAGCAGCCGCCGAGCCGAGAAAACAAGTGCATCCTTGCTAGCCCTCAGTTAAAGGAAAGATGAACGCCTAAGAGATTATGTTCGGCATTTTATCGCCGAAGCTCGGTCTATTGCTTCTCTCGACTAATTAGTAGCCTCTGTAGCATTCATACACAACATCAACCATGCCAGCCTAAAAGCATCTCTCGCTACAAAGCCTCATCGGGACTTCTCAGGACTCCTACTGAGGCTGAGGAGTGAGAAGTACATTTGGGCTGAAGAGGCTCTGCAATCCCATGATCAGAAGGAGCCCCCGTCCAGGAACAAACGAAAGGGTGCAGATGAAGAAGGTTCCAAGAAGCTCTAGAAAGACAGTAACGGCTAGCCTTGCCCCTCCTCGTTTTGAAATATTCACTCCCCTTAATGCCAGCAGCTCGACTGTCTCATGGAAGTAGACAAGGAAGGACCGCTTCATCCACCCCCAAAGATGAATACCCCTAGTAAGAAAAGAAATATAGACAGGTGGTGTCACTTTCACAGGGACTACGGCCACGACACAGATGATTGTCGGGCCTTCAAGGAGGAGATTGAAGCCCTTATTCAACGAGGACAATTAGCCATGTTCGTCAGGAATGATAGGGCCGATCCTCCTCCACCCCGGGGAGCTAACAAGCGATCCGAAATGCCCGCTGAGCCCCAAGACTTTAAACCTGGGGCCGTCCTCTACCTCATCCATGGAGGTCTGATAAGGGAGAGTCGAACTCCTCCCGAAAGACCTTTATCCGAGAAGTCAATTCAGTACAGAACTTCCCACTAACCAAAAGCCTCATGATTCCGTTGATGTTCTCAGACAAGGATCTAGAAGGCGTCCGAACGTCCCACTGTGATGCCTTCATCATTAGTCTCAGCATGGTCAACCATGAAGTGCGCCGGATGTTGGTCGACAATGGTAGTTCTATCAACATCCTCTTTCTAGAAGCCTTCGAAGGCCTCAAGATCTCCCGAGATCACCTAAAACCTGCTAGATACACTCTCCACGGTTTCCGATGGGGACCGGTAACAATCGAAGGAATAGTCACTCTTGATGTGACCGCTGAAAATGCTCCGACAAACCGAACAGAGCTTATAGACTTCATGGTCATCGATGTGAAAGCTGCTTATAGTGTCATCCTTGGCCAACCCGGCCTAGCCACACTTCATGCCATACCCTCAGCCTTTCACATGAAGATGAAATTCCTAACTTCAGTAGGGGTGGAAGAAATAAAGGGAAGCCAAGAGACTGCACGAAAATTCTATATGACTTCAATGGGAGGTTCGGTCCTTTCACTCGAAGCACTAGAACTCTCCCAAGGGAGCAGCCAAGACATCTAAGAGAAAGTAGATGAACTAGAGGAAATTCCCTTTTCTAAGGAGGACCAGATCAAGACATTCCAAGTGAGCAGAGTCCTCCCCCACCAGGTCAAGGAAAAGATCATCAAAAGAATTAGGGGGAACCAAGACCTATTCACCTATACCGATGCCGATATGCCCAGTATTTCAGAAGAATTACTTATGCACTGCCTCAGCGTAAACCTAGAAGCCAAGCCAGTCCAGCAGAAACATAGCAAATTTGCCCCTAATTGACAACAAGCCATCAAAGAAAAAGTAGATAAACTCCTAGCAGCATGGTTCATCCAAGAAGTCAGTTACCCTGAATGGCTCGCAAACGTAGTAATGGTAAAGAAAGCCAATGGTAAGTGGAGAATTTGCATCGACTTCACAGACTTGAATAAAGCGTGTCCGAAAGATCTGTTTCCCCTTCTCAACATCGATGCCCTGATCGACGCCACATTCGGTCATGAACTCATAAGTTTTATGGACGCTTTCTCAGAGTACAATCAGATCAGACCCCCCGACGTTCCATAGACCTCTTTCACCATTGATCAAGGCATCTATTGTTACCGTATCATGCCCTTCGGGCTAAAGAATGCCACAGCCACTTATCAGTGCCTCGTCAACAAAATCTTCAAGGAACAGATCGACAGGAACATGGAAGTCTATGTAGATGTTATGTTGGTGACGAGCCTCATTAAAAAAAATCATGTGATCGACCTTCAGGAAGCCTTCAACATCTTACGGAAGCACAACATGAGATGCAATCCATCCAAATGTACCCTCAGCGTATCGTCAGGCAAATTCCCAGGGTTTATGGTCAGCCAGAGGAGAATAGAGGTTAACCCGGAGAAGATCCGAGCCATTTTTTGACATGGCTCCTCCATCCAACATCAAAGAAGTCCAAAGACTTACAGGGCGTCTCACCGCCATCGGATGCTTCCTCTCTAAGTCAGGGGAGAAGTGTCTCCCGTTCTTCAAGACCCTAAGAGGGGTGAAAGGCTTTGAATGGGGACAATCACAACAAGAAGCATTGGAGCAACTCAAGGTCTACCTCATCAACCTCCTGCTCCTAAGCAAGCCCGAGCTAGGAGAGATACTATACCTTTATCTCGCCACTTCAGATCAGACCCTTAGTGCCGTTTTGGTAAGGAAGGAGGACAAACCCCAGAAACCTATCTACTATGTAAGTAAAGTCCTCCATGATGCCGAACTTCGTTATTCAAAAATGGAGAAGATGACCTATGCACTAATCATGGCCGCTTGCAAGCTTTGCCCATACTTCCAAGCTCATTCAGTGGTGGTTCTTACCGAACAACCCCTAAAGCAAGTGTTGCACAAGTCAGAAAGCTCGGGACGACTTGTGAAGTGGTTCACTGAGCTCAGCCAACATGATCTAAGGTACCGACCGAGGGTGGCCATCAAAGCTTAAGCTATAGCAGAATTCATTGTAGAAAGCTCCATCCCTGACCCACCAGAGGAAGGCAAAGACCCTCCATTTTAGGGCGTTTACGTCGATGGATCCTCATGCATCGAGGGGAGCAGAGCAGGAGTCATTCTGACGGGTTCAAATGATTTCACTCTCTAGTACTCCCTCTGCATAAACTTCCGAGCTTCCAACAATGAAGCAGAATATGAAGCACTAATTTCTGGCTTACTTTTGGCCCACAAGGCTGGAGCTCGACACATCAAAGTATTTAGTTGGTGGTAAACCAAGTCCTAAGAGACTACGAGGCCAAGGATGACCACATGATCAAATATCTAGCACAAGTTAAGAAGATAATAACCACCTTCCATGAGGTAGAAGTCATCAGTATCCCTCACGAAGAGAATGGACAAGCAGATGCCCTATCAAAGTTGGCTTCCTCTTCCCTTCAAGGATTTGACCACACTGTCCTGATTGAACTCATTTCCAGGCCCAACATCGAAGTAGAAAACCTCAAGCTCATGGAGATACCTCCCCCAGCACACCGGGAGAAACTGGATGAAGCCTTTGTTCGAGTTCCTCGATAAAGGAACCCTTCCCTCAGATCCTAAAGAAGCTAGAAAAATTCGAATAAGAATCGTGCAATACACACTCATTGAGGGAGTCATGTACAAGTGCTCCTACATTACGGTAGATGGCAGGCCCTATCTGTGGTGTCTATCTCCCGAAGAAGCCCACTACGCCCTCAGGAAAATTCTCGAAGGGATTGTGGGCGCTCATATGAGAGCTAGATCCCTCACCCTCAAGATCTTGAATCATGGTTACTTCTGACTTATGCTCCTAAGTGATGCTCAACAATATGTTCGTCAGTGTACTTCTTGCCAAAAGTTCTCATCCATCCAACGGACACCTCAAGATGAGCTCTCCTCCATGTCCAGTCCAATACCTTTCGTTATGTGGGGAATGGACCTACTCGGACCTTTCCCTCCAGCAATCGGTCAAGAAGATTCCTTATAGTGGCAATCGACTACTTCTCTAAGTGGACCGAAGCCGAGCCATTAGCGACAATCACGAAAAATAGGGTCCAACAGTTCTTTTGGAAATCCTTGTTTGTCGATTCGGCATACCCCGAATTCTGGTAACTGACAATGAAACTCAATTCATAAGGGCAACGTTCCGCCAGTTCTGCGCCGACCTCGGTACAATGATTCTCCTCAGTTTTCCACCTACAGTCCAATGGTCAGCAGAGAACGCCAACCGAAAAATTCTCAATGGCCTCAAGAAGAGACTTGACAAATCCTTAACAAGACTTTGGGTCGAACAGCTCCCCATTATGCTATGGTCCTACTGAACCACCAACAGAACCCCAACAGGAGAATCCCCCTTCAATCTTACATATGGCTCCAAAGCCATCATACTCATCGAGGTTGGACTACCCTCTCCCTGCCTACTAGCTTTCAGCGAAGAACAGAACTCAAACAACCTCTGAGGCAACCTCGACCTCATTGACGAGATCCAAGAGAGAGAATTTATTCGACAAAAGATCTATCAACAAAGAGTCGAGAAGTCATACTATAAGAGGGTACACCCCACAAATGTCAAAGAAGAAGACATAGTTCTTCGCAAGCTAGAAATCTTTGATCCTTAAAAGAAAGGAAAACTAGCTTCGAACTGGGAGGGACCGTACAGGATCTCCAAAGTTGTCCGTCCTGGAGTATATCAACTTAAAGATTGGTGGTGGGGGGGGGGGGGGGGGGAGAAGGTATCAAGAACCAAGAACACTAAGCATTTGATGTAGTATCAAGAAAGCATCTAAACTCCCCTTAGTGCTAGTTTCCTTATTTTCAGTTCTTTTATTTTCCTTTCAATAAGACTGATACTTGTGACGTGGCCAAAGCATGTAATAAAGGTTTGCAAAGCCACTTAGTTTCTCTTTTATAAAAACTTAGTTTATTTTTCTGTACAAATTGTTTTTCTAGCCTAATGCATACGTGCCCGAGTCACAACGACCACAAAGACAACTGTTGAAACTCTTAAACAATAAGTTCGGAATCCAACACTTGGTTCGACGCCGCTTTAGCCACTTGTGAACAAGCAAGTGCAGAGCAGCTTAGCATTCAGAATTGCACCCACAATTGTTGAAACTCTTAAATAATAAATTCGGGGTCCAACACTTGATTCGACGCCGCTTTAGCCACTTGCGAACAAGCAAGTGCACAGAAACTCACCATTCAGCCCACAACTATTGAAACTCTTAAACAACAAGTTTGGAATCCAACACTTGGTTCGACTCCGCTTTAGCCACTTGCGAACATGCAAGTGCAGAGCAGCTCACCATTCGGAATTGCTCCCATAACTGTTGAAACTCTTAAACAATAAGTACGGATTCCAACATTTGATTCCATGCCGCTTTAGGCACTTGCGAACAAGAATGTGCAGAGCAGCTCACCATTCAGAATTGCTCCCACAACTGTTGAAACCCTTCAACAACAAGTTCGGAGTCCAATACTTGATTCGACGCTGCTTTAGCCACTTGCGAACAAGCAAGTGCGGAGCAGCTTACCATACAGAATTACTCCCACAACTGTTGAAACTCTTCAACAACAAGTTCAGAGTCCAACACTTGGTTCAACGCCGCTCTAGCCACTTGCGAACAAGCAAGTGTAGAGTAGCTCACCATTCAGAATTACTCCTATAACTATTGAAACTCTTAAACAACAAGTGCGGAGCCTATTCATGGTTCGTAAAGCCTTCCTAGCCTCATGCTCCCAAGCGAGCGTGCGGGGTTCGGTTCGCAATTCAAGTGCTCCTAAAACTCGTTGTCACTATTGTTCGGAGTCCACTCACTATTCATAAAGCCGCATTAGCCACTTGCCCCCGAGCAAGTGTGCGGGGTTCTACTCACCGTTCGAGTATTCCTGCAACAACCATAAGTTCAAAAAGACACAATTCACAGAGAATTTGATTACAAGTTTTATTGAGAAATGAGTTCCTACGAGATTACAAAGTCTCATTCAGCACCATCTTTACTCTTTAGTCGCAAAGGGATGTTCTTCTTAAGGGACACACGTGGTCTATGGTTTCCAACAGGCACCCAAGAACTACTCCGTTCCTTTGAACCCTCTGAAGGGATGTCCAAACCCGCAGATCGAGTTGTGCCTTCAAGACCTACTGCTCGTGTCGCCTCTCCAACCGACGCTGCGCTAGATGAACTGGCCACTCCGCTTTAGGCATCTCCCGGGTACTGTAGAACATCAGGCAAACATAAGGCCAGTTCATGAAATGATCTCCCCTGAGCATGCTCTTCACGAAACAAAGAAGTGCTCTTAACATTACTACCCTCGAGAAGTCACTTCAACGAATGAATTTCCACCTCTTGTTCAACAGGCCTCACTTTCAAAGATTCATCCTTAATTTTAACCTTCAAACGAGGCACACCTGCATTCGCCGAACTACTCAGTCGAGTCCCCTCTGAAAGCTAAAGAATGGTTCTTCTCAGATGTGTCGATTCTAAACTTCTCTCAAGCACCACGTTCTTCAGCTCGTCTCTTTCAGTGGTGGCTGCAAGTAAAGAGCGACAAAGGACTCTGAGCCACGAAGATTTTTCAGTAGTCGCCTCTCCCAAAGAGTGATCTTCCATACCAACCGAGGGTACGTACCTCTCGCAGGATCTCATCGTTACGTCTCGCTTTTGTATCTCTTCGGAACAACACTCTTCTCAAGTAGCTGAGCTCCACTTCCACCTTGAATAACTTCCCCCGTACGCAAGTGAGCCCTAACTCTGCCACGCACACCCTGGCATGAAGACGGACAACCTTTCCATCACGAGAATCACTCCCAACATACACAATAACCTGTTAGTATGAAACAATAGGGGGTTACTACAACAATGGTTGCCAAAGCGACTAGAGAAGAAACAACTTAAGAGTTCAAACCCAACACATCAAAAATGGTCGTACACAAAAAAGACACAAGTATCCAACACCAAAAGTGTTAAAGGAACATCAAGCGGTGACCAGTCCACTATTAGGCACATACATACAAAGAGCGACTAAATAAAAGCTACTACAGAAAAAAAAGAAAAGAAGTCAAGGATCCACCTCGGTAGACGGAACAGAGGGGTGGGAGGAAGAATTCCTAACGACTGCCTTCCCTTTTGCTCATGTGCCCCCTATGGGGGCTTCCACCTCTACACCCACAGCCTCTCCCTGCTCCATCTCCTCATCATCCTCCTCTTCAACACCTGGCCCCGACACCTCTTCTGGCTACATGCCCAAGTGGTACCCATCCCGTCAAAAGGGGGGACACGCTCAGCGACGTTGTCGATGGCCTTGCGGTAGGACTTCTTCATGTTTATAAGCATGTGGTTCTCCGCCTCCAGCCTGACATGAGCATCTGCCTTCTCTATTAACATGACTGCCTCATCCTCCTTCCTATTCAATTCTGGCTCAAGCTGTGCCACACGCTCGCCAAGTGCCTCTCCATGGATCTCCGCTGCCTCCAAGGCCTTTACAGCCTTCGCCTTCTCCGTGTAGTGACCCGAATTTCCAATATAATATCTCAGAAATACATGGCATAATTCCCAGCATCTACCTCAATGTAATAGTAAACATAGCCAAAACACAGATAAATTTTTCAACTTTTATTACATCATTTCTTTACAAAGCACAGCGGAAAATTAAACACCTTGAATTACAATTTCTTTCTTTTACAACACAAACAATTTACATAAGCCACATTATAATTCTACCACATGCATCTAAATCCCATGCTATAGGTACCTAACTGTAAAACATGAGGCTAAAGATAACCCTAACCTCCAAAATTACAGGGGTCAGCCATAACGGTGTGAGTGACATCAAAAGAAATACAACATGGATAAAACATAAAGAATAAAGTCATAAACAACATATATCAACAGTAATAACAAATGGAATATGAAATAACAATAAATAAAATATGAAAACATCAAGTGAAACTAGACTAAGTGTCAAGTGTAGGAAAACAGAAAACATCATGCATAAAACCAAGTCAAGAAAACACAAAAGCAATATGATGACTCTCTAATGCATACTTGTCGGATTCTATGCATTCCATACTACATAGGTCCGGTGCAAGCCCTTATCGTTCTCCATTTTATAGGATTAAATCCCTCGTTATGCAACTAATTCTACTACGATGATTACTACGAGATTTAGATAAACGGTGAGTATCTAGCCCACGCCGCGATAAATCTGGAGGTCAATCTCTATCTAGAGATAATTCTGGAGACTATTTCACTCACACCTGGGAATCTTCGAGAATACCCCACACCGCAAGCTATGGCGCCTCATCACATGAATATCCTATAAGCGTCACCTCGACCCCGATAATTCTAGAGATCAATCCCACACCGCAGGTAATTCCAGAGACTATTTCACTCACACCTCGATAATTCCGGGGATTATCTCGCACCGCAGATCATACTGAGGTCCATAACCCATGTTTGCACTCATTTCATCATATCACCATCTAGTTCCTGTCATTATCTTATTAAGTTAATTAATAAATTACGAATCTCCTATAGTTGGTGTACCCTACTGATATGGCTAAAAATGGAGTTAAATCGGAGCCGTCCAGATTGGACGCGAATCTTGATGCTCGGGGGTAAAATGGTAATTTCACATTCAAGTGGATCCAAGGCAGGTACTGAATCTCCTTCTCACAGATCCAATAACCCGCGAACGGATCCACCCCTATTGGGTACGGGTCCCGACCCAGGGCGAACCCAAACCAACAAGGGGCAAATCAGGATCCCTGATTTAGCCAAATCAACAGCCCTGATTTGCTCCCACCGGGAATCAGGGGCTAATTTCCCAAAACAGAATAGGAGGATCTTCCTCCTTGCTGTCAGGCAGGAAATTAGGCTCCTGACCGTTCCAATGGCGACTATAAATACAACCCCTCTGCCTCCATGACCAGGTTAATCACTTTTCCACCACTTTAAGCTCTTTCTTAATCTCTTCTGATTACTGACAAGAGCGTCGGAGGGTGTAATACCCTGATTTTTCAATTAATGAGAAATTATTTATTTTGACGTGTTGTGCACGTGCAATATTTTGTTGGATTATTTTATCATGATGTGTATGTTTAAATATAATTTTCTCAAATTATTTTAGTACAAAAGCCTTCTTTAAAAGCCTTATTTGATCTAACTAAAAAGCCTTTTCTTAAAAAGCCCAAAAGCATTTTATTTTTATTTATTTTTATAAATCATTTTGGCCCAAAAAGAAAGCCCATGAATTAATTTATTCTAATTAAACTTGTCATGTAGAAGACTTTTTTAAACAAAATTATTTTTATACAATTTTAGAATGTACAAATTTGGCCTAGTTGCATGCACGTGCACTACACGTACACGTGCATTGCACATTTCTTTTGCTTGGCCGGGTAGCATTCTTTGGAGGGAAAGTTGAATTTTTGGTGTGGAGAACATGGGGGTAGTTTCAAGGAGGTGGGTAGTTTTCCTAACTCCTACTTGAATCTAAGCCCTTCATTTTGCAACCACCAAGATGATCTTAGCCCTCCATTCCCCTCATTTTTTAGTATAAATACCCCCTTTCTCATGGCTAATTTTTCATATGCAAAGTGTAATTTCTAAAGCTAATAGTATTATAATTGTGAGTTACAAAAGATAAGAGAGTGTGTGGTTCTTTGGTTGCTTGGAGCATTCGGCTAGGGTAGCTTTCGGCCAAGGAGGAGAAGCATTCGGCTAGGGCTTGGGAGCTTGGAGTGGTGCACTCTTTGGCTAGGAGGAGGTGTTCTCATCTACTAGGACTCATTGCTTTTGTGTTCTCTCCAATTGAGGTGGGTAAAACAATTCATGTTTCTAATATAGGGTTCATGCTAGTATATTGATAACACTATACATGGAAAATACTAATAAGAGACCACTCTAATTAAAAAGTTAGTATGTGAATGGCTTAGAATGATGTGATAAATTGTGTATGTGAAATGCTTGCATGAAATTATACCATATGAAGCACTTTCTATGATTATTTAGTTTAATTGAATAATGATGCAATGTGACTAGCATGATGTGTGAAAATCTTTATTAATTACTTGCAAATTGTGTGGTTGAAACATGACAATTGATAAAGATATTAACACTATGGAATTTGAATAGAAAAGTGTATTGAATGATTTGAATTCATGTGTAGAAGTGGCATAAATGAACCAAAGAATTGCTTGTTGTCATCAATTTAGAAATATACCCAACTTAGTAATGGTTGAGTTTCACCTATTCATGTGCTATATGAATTCTTTGGCTAGTATGAGTATGGGAAAATCCAAAGTCGTATTGTGTTGTGAATGTAGATTAATAACCAGTAAATTATCATGGAAAATTTGGGGATAAAAGAGAGATTAAAAGATCAATCGATTCTTTTCAATGTCGAAAATAAAAGATTTGCTAGTTTTTAATTAAAATAATTAATTTGGGTGGAGAAAAATGTGGTTTTAGTACAAAAATTTATTTTACACTTGCTGTTTTGAAGATTGAATAAAGAAGATTAAATCTGGAATTTTTCAGTGATTTATATAAAGGCAATATGAATCAAATTGTTTTGAACATCGAGTTGATTTCTAAAAACAGTGTGAATATGAGTCTGATGGGTTTTAACCCATACTGTGACAACCTGAGCCAGTGGCTCAGGCGGTCGGCGACTCAGTTCGGTTTCCCTGCGCGGTGTGGTTCGAAACCCGGCCTCACCATCTTTTTTTTACTGTGTATATAAGTTTAGATGACTGCGAACCGAAAGTACTTATACCTAATTCACCCTCTTCTAATCGCTAGCACACGGTTGGCCTATTGGCGGGTGCTCTGGCCTTCTTCTCTACCGTGCTGGGTTCGAATCCTTCCCCTAGCACTTTATAAAAAACATTTTTTTTGTGAGTTTGTGATGTCCAAAAAATGTGAGAAAAATATGGTAATTTTCATAAAAATACAAGGAATTTTATGGGATTGAGTTGGGTATTATTTGAAGAAAATATAATGTAGTTTGTGAACAATTAGTATAGTTAAAGCTATGGTTCTAAGACACATGCTTATGGAAATTTTCAGTTTATAAAGATATAATGAAATGGGTTATTAAGAAGTATTTGACACAAAAGAGTTTGTGGTGTGACCTGATATTTCACTTGAGGATATTGTGTAAAATGTAAAGTATGGGTGTTTAATTATAAGTGCATGAGTGCATTGTATGATATTGGAATTTAGAAATCATGTTGATGAAATTGTTGGCCATGAATATGAATTTTTATGAATTATAAGTATTCACTATGGACTTGTGAACAAAGAGTAATCATGAATAAGAAAGAATATGAAATTGTGACATGAAAGTGGTTATGAGTTAAAGATTGTGAAATGAAATTTGAAATAGAGTAGCTAAGTCTCCCCGGCATTGAGAAAGATGAATTGAATTGAAATTAGACCAAGGTTGGTCATGTTGAAATAAATGAATAAGTCCGGTTGATGGAGAGGCTAACTCTAGTGATTATTTTGTTCATGATTTTTAAATAAAACTAAGGACTAGTACATAGTGGAGATGTGATGAAAGTAGAAGAAAAACACGAGTATGAGGGCCAACGGATAGCGGTGTGAGAGCGATTCACAGGTTGCCTGCTTGATGCGTCAAGACAGTGCGTGGGCGCTACTCCGGAATTATCGTCCCGGTGGCGACGCTCGTGGGATGTTCGAGTGGCTATGGGTGGTGCCATTGTTCCATGGCGGAGGCTGAATTGTCCATAGGTTTCCTGCTCGATGCGTCGTGTCAGTGAAATGGAAGTTGGTTTAGAGATGTTTAGAGATGTTTTAAATTCGAATGTATAAACTTTTGGAATTCAATGAAATGGAAGTTGGTTTAAATTCTTGTTATATACTTCGAATTTGACGGATCTTTTGCATCAGAATATGTCGAGAAGAGGAGCAAGGAATGGGGAAGGTTTGGATCTGGAGACTGAGCTTGCTAGGGTCTACCAGACGCTGAATGCTGTGGCTCAGAACCAAGCTAGGGGGCCGGCAAATCCAGTGCCCGAGGCGATAAAGCTGGTGGAATCGTTCAAGAGAATGAAACCACCCGTGTTCGAGAAAAAGTCAGACCCAGATTCGGCTGACAACTGGATACGGCAAGTGGAGACCATCTTCGAGGTGTTGGAGACACTGGAGGGTAGCAAGGTCAAGTTGGCAACCTTGCAGCTGGAGAAGGATGCAGCGGTTTGGTGGCAATCCGTGAAGAGGACTATGGGAGGTCTGTTGTTCGGCTGGGAGGAATTTTTGGAGGAGTTCCGCAGCCATTATTTCCCCTCCGACGTCCAGGAGAAGAAGGCGATGGAGTTCCTGTCGCTTCAGCAAGGCAGCATGTCAGTGAGAGCCTATGAGACCAAGTTCACTCAGCTCTCCAGGTATGCTCCGGAACTGGTGGCGGATGAGGCCAAGAAAGCTCGCAAATTCGAGCATGGTCTGAGGCCTAGCTTGAGATCTCGTATGATACCCCTGGGTATCAGGAGGTTCGATAAGCTGGTCAAGAGGGCGGCAGCGACGGAGGCGGATATGGAGCAGTTCCATGTTGTTCAGAACAGGAGGAACAACTGGCAGTCTGGTAAGAGGCCTGCACATTCGGGGAGTTTCAGGGGGCAACCATCTGCACAGAGGTTCAAACCGACAGGGGCGAACGCTGTTAGTGTAGCTGGAGGACCTGGAAACAATGTGGTGAGACCTTCTGCGGTGACTTGCTTCAACTGTGGGGAAGCGGGACACTACCGATCTCATTGTCCCAAACTTCAACGCAGTAATAGCGGCGCACCAACGCAGCAGGCTGGGAAGAGGCCGTACCAATCAGGGCGAGTATTTGCCTTGACAGAAGCTGATGCTGAGGAGGCGGATCAGGTCATCTCTGGTACGAGGGCTGGTGTTTAGAGTCTTTGTCATTTCCTTTCCCTTTGTTTAGTGAGGCTGTTATGTAATGGTGTATATTATGTAACAGGCGAACTCTATCTTAATGGAATTAAAGCTGTCGTATTGTTTGATACTGGATCCTCTCATACTTTTGTGTCTCCAAAGTTTGCTAAAGTGTTGGGAGTTGAACCGAAGATTTTCCCAGGCAAGATCCTATCAGTAGCTACTCCGTCAGGGGAAACTTTAACCACTGATCGGTATTATGCTGATTGTGAGATTGTGATTGGGGATAGAATCTTTGGCATTGATCTGATCGAACTGACTATCTTGGGAGTCGATGTTATCATTGGCATTGATTGGATGTCGGTGTACAGTGCAAGCATCGAGTGTAAGGCCAAGACGGTGACAGTGAAGGCTCCAGGTGGACCTGAAGTCGTGTTCCAAGGGAAGCAGAAATGTTCTAAGCTGGTGGCTACTATCCGCAAGGAAGAGACTCCTGTGGAAGTGCAAGGGATTCCTGTGGTTCGGGACTATCCGACTGTGTTCTTGGAAGATTTTCCTGGGTTACCTCCGCACCGTGATGTAGAGTTTAGCATCACTGTTCAACCGGGAAGTGCACCCATTTCTAAGGCACCTTATAGGATGGCTCCAGTGGAACAGGATGAGGTGAAACGGCAGATTGAGGAACTGTTGGGAAAAGGCTTTATTCAACCTAGTGCGTCACCTTGGGGAGCACCAGTGCTTTTGGTAAAGAAGAAGGATGGATCGATGAGAATGTGCATCGATTACCGAGAGCTGAATAAGGTCACTGTTCAGAATAAGTATCCGATTCCTCGAATTGATGACTTGTTCGATCGTCTACAAGGAGCAGCTGTATTCTCCAAAATTGATCTTCGATCAGGTTACCACCAAGTTCGAGTGAAAGCTGAAGATGTGCATAAGACTGCATTTAGAACTCGGCATGGGCATTACGAATTCTTAGTTATGCCATTCGGAGTGACGAATGCACCTGCAATCTTCATGGACTTGATGAACAGAGTTCTGAGGCCGTTTATTGATTCTTTCGTCGTGGTGTTTATCGACGATATTCTCGTGTACTCCAAGTCTGAGGAGGAGCACACTGAGCATCTGGCAGCAGTTTTGCAGAAGTTGGAAGAGCAGCAGTTGTACGCCAAGTTATCCAAGTGTGATTTCTGGAAATCTGAAGTGGCATTCCTAGGTCACATCCTTTCTAAGGAGGGAGTGGCAACTGATCCTCAGAAGATAGAGGCAGTGAGAGATTGGGCGAGGCCTACTACAGTGAAGGAAGTCAGAAGTTTCCTTGGGATGACTGGGTATTATCGGAGATTCATTCAAGGTTATGCTCAGATAGCTGTACCGCTTACAGGGCTGACCAAGAAGAATGTGAGCTTCAAGTGGACCGAGCAATGTGAGGCGAGTTTTCAGGAGTTGAAAGATAGACTGACTACTGCACCTATTTTGGCTTTGCCTAGAGCTGGTGTCGAGTATGATGTTTATAGCGATGCTTCACATCGGGGGCTTGGTTGTGTCTTAATGCAAGAAGGAAGAGTAATCGCTTATGGGTCTAGGCAACTACGACCACATGAGAAAAATTACCCGACTCATGATCTAGAGTTGGCTGCGATTATTTTTGCTTTGAAGCAATGGAGGCACTACGTGTACGGTGAGAAGTTGAATATGTACACGGATCACAAGAGCTTGAAGTATATATATCAGCAGAGGGATCTCAATCTAAGGCAGCGGAGATGGTTGGAAGTGCTCGAGGATATGCGACCTGAGATCAAGTATCATCCCGGAAAGGCTAATGTTGTTGCTGATGCACTTAGCCGCAAGAGCAGTTTGGCCTGTTTGATTACGACTCAGAGGCATCTGATTGAGGAGCTGGACCGAGCTGGTATTGAGGTTGTCTTGCAAGGATTGGGAGCATCTTTGGCTCAGTTGAGGCTTCAGCCTACCTTGAATGCCAGGATCATTGCAAGTCAGGAAGTGGATGCTGATATTCTGGAGATGAAGGAGCAGGTTGGTGCTGGCAGGTTGCCCGGTTTTCAGATCAGGGATGGAGTGCTGTGGTTCGGAGATAGGCTGTGCGTTCCAAATCAGGCGGACCTGAAAGAGAGTATTCTTCAGGAGGCGCATGCTACTCTTTTGTCGGTACATCCTGGGAGTACTAAGATGTACAAAGACATCAAGCAGCATTTCTGGTGGTCAGGTTTGAAGCGGGATGTGGCTGAATTTGTCGCGAAGTGTGAGGTTTGTCAGCAAGTCAAAGCCGAAAATCAGAGACCCGGAGGTCTATTACAGCCGTTACCTATTCCGGAATGGAAGTGGGATAACATCAGTATGGATTTCATTACGGGATTGCCTAAGAGTCCTAAAGGCAATGATGCAATTTGGGTTATAGTCGATCGACTTACCAAGTCCGCTCACTTTTTGGCGATGAAACTCACTGCTTCGATGGACAAGTTGGCTGAGATGTATGTTGGTGAGATTGTCCGACTTCATGGCGTTCCTTCGACCATTGTGTCTGATCGAGATGCGCGGTTTACTTCGCATTTTTGGAGGAGTCTTCAGGCAGCTTTGGGTACCAAGACGGATTTCAGCACTGCTTTTCATCCGCAAACCGATGGGCAGACCGAGAGAGTCAATCGTATTCTTGAGGATATGCTTCGGTGTTGTATACTAGACTTTGGAGGCAGTTGGGAAAGGCATTTACCTTTGGTGGAGTTTGCCTACAACAACAGTTTTCAGGCTAGCATTGGGATGGCGCCGTACGAAGCTCTGTATGGCAGGAAGTGCAGGACTCCTGTTTGTTGGTATGAAGTTGGGGAGCGTCAGTTGTTTGGTCCTGAGCTTGTGCAACTGACTTCTGAGAAGATTGATCTGATCAGGAAAAGGTTGGTGGAAGCTCAGAGCAGGCAGAAAAGCTATGCAGACAACCGGAGAAGGGACCTTGAGTTTGAGGTTGGTGACTTCGTCTTCCTGAAGGTATCACCCAGCAAAGGTGTGGTTCGTTTTGGCAAAGGCGGGAAGTTAGCCCCGAGGTTTATAGGCCCGTATAAGATATTGAAAAGGATCGGGAAAACTGCTTACCGGCTTGAATTACCGGAAGAGTTGTCTCAGGTGCACAATGTCTTTCATGTGTCTATGCTGAGAGGTTATATTCCGGACCCGAGTCATCATTTGCCTGAAGTGCCGGAAGGTTTTCAGTTAGACCTGAATTACATCGAGTCTCCTGTTGAGATTGTTGACCGAAGGGAGAAAGTCTTGAGGAATAAGACGATACCGATGGTCAAGGTAGTCTGGAGAAACCACTTGGTTGAAGAGGCTACTTGGGAATCTGAGGAGAGGATGTTGAAGGACTATCCTGAGCTTTTTGCTTGATTGTATTTTTGTATCTTTGTTTTGTTGTGTGTGTTGTATTTTGTTTGTTTTCCTCGCTCTTGATTGTAGTTCCGGGGACGGAACTATTCTAAGGAGGGAGTGCTGTAATACCCTGATTTTTCAATTAATGAGAAATTATTTATTTTGCACGTGTTGTGCACGTGCAATATTTTGTTGGATTATTTTATCATGATGTGTATGTTTAAATATAATTTTCTCAAATTATTTTAGTACAAAAGCCTTCTTTAAAAGCCTTATTTGATCTAACTAAAAAGCCTTTTCTTAAAAAGCCCAAAAGCATTTTATTTTTATTTATTTTTATAAATCATTTTGGCCCAAAAAGAAAGCCCATGAATTAATTTATTCTAATTAAACTTGTCATGTAGAAGACTTTTTTAAACAAAATTATTTTTATACAATTTTAGAATGTACAAATTTGGCCTAGTTGCATGCACGTGCACTACACGTACACGTGCATTGCACATTTCTTTTGCTTGGCCGGGTAGCATTCTTTGGAGGGAAAGTTGAATTTTTGGTGTGGAGAACATGGGGGTAGTTTCAAGGAGGTGGGTAGTTTTCCTAACTCCTACTTGAATCTAAGCCCTTCATTTTGCAACCACCAAGATGATCTTAGCCCTCCATTCCCCTCATTTTTTAGTATAAATACCCCCTTTCTCATGGCTAATTTTTCATATGCAAAGTGTAATTTCTAAAGCTAATAGTATTATAATTGTGAGTTACAAAAGATAAGAGAGTGTGTGGTTCTTTGGTTGCTTGGAGCATTCGGCTAGGGTAGCTTTCGGCCAAGGAGGAGAAGCATTCGGCTAGGGCTTGGGAGCTTGGAGTGGTGCACTCTTTGGCTAGGAGGAGGTGTTCTCATCTACTAGGACTCATTGCTTTTGTGTTCTCTCCAATTGAGGTGGGTAAAACAATTCATGTTTCTAATATAGGGTTCATGCTAGTATATTGATAACACTATACATGGAAAATACTAATAAGAGACCACTCTAATTAAAAAGTTAGTATGTGAATGGCTTAGAATGATGTGATAAATTGTGTATGTGAAATGCTTGCATGAAATTATACCATATGAAGCACTTTCTATGATTATTTAGTTTAATTGAATAATGATGCAATGTGACTAGCATGATGTGTGAAAATCTTTATTAATTACTTGCAAATTGTGTGGTTGAAACATGACAATTGATAAAGATATTAACACTATGGAATTTGAATAGAAAAGTGTATTGAATGCTTTGAATTCATGTGTAGAAGTGGCATAAATGAACCAAAGAATTGCTTGTTGTCATCAATTTAGAAATATACCCAACTTAGTAATGGTTGAGTTTCACCTATTCATGTGCTATATGAATTCTTTGGCTAGTATGAGTATGGGAAAATCCAAAGTCGTATTGTGTTGTGAATGTAGATTAATAACCAGTAAATTATCATGGAAAATTTGGGGATAAAAGAGAGATTAAAAGATCAATCGATTCTTTTCAATGTCGAAAATAAAAGATTTGCTAGTTTTTAATTAAAATAATTAATTTGGGTGGAGAAAAATGTGGTTTTAGTACAAAAATTTATTTTACACTTGCTGTTTTGAAGATTGAATAAAGAAGATTAAATCTGGAATTTTTCAGTGATTTATATAAAGGCAATATGAATCAAATTGTTTTGAACATCGAGTTGATTTCTAAAAACAGTGTGAATATGAGTCTGATGGGTTTTAACCCATACTGTGACAACCTGAGCCAGTGGCTCAGGCGGTCGGCGACTCAGTTCGGTTTCCCTGCGCGGTGTGGTTCGAAACCCGGCCTCACCATCTTTTTTTTACTGTGTATATAAGTTTAGATGACTGCGAACCGAAAGTACTTATACCTAATTCACCCTCTTCTAATCGCTAGCACACGGTTGGCCTATTGGCGGGTGCTCTGGCCTTCTTCTCTACCGTGCTGGGTTCGAATCCTTCCCCTAGCACTTTATAAAAAACATTTTTTTTGTGAGTTTGTGATGTCCAAAAAATGTGAGAAAAATATGGTAATTTTCATAAAAATACAAGGAATTTTATGGGATTGAGTTGGGTATTATTTGAAGAAAATATAATGTAGTTTGTGAACAATTAGTATAGTTAAAGCTATGGTTCTAAGACACATGCTTATGGAAATTTTCAGTTTATAAAGATATAATGAAATGGGTTATTAAGAAGTATTTGACACAAAAGAGTTTGTGGTGTGACCTGATATTTCACTTGAGGATATTGTGTAAAATGTAAAGTATGGGTGTTTAATTATAAGTGCATGAGTGCATTGTATGATATTGGAATTTAGAAATCATGTTGATGAAATTGTTGGCCATGAATATGAATTTTTATGAATTATAAGTATTCACTATGGACTTGTGAACAAAGAGTAATCATGAATAAGAAAGAATATGAAATTGTGACATGAAAGTGGTTATGACTTAAAGATTGTGAAATGAAATTTGAAATAGAGTAGCTAAGTCTCCCCGGCATTGAGAAAGATGAATTGAATTGAAATTAGACCAAGGTTGGTCATGTTGAAATAAATGAATAAGTCCGGTTGATGGAGAGGCTAACTCTAGTGATTATTTTGTTCATGATTTTTAAATAAAACTAAGGACTAGTACATAGTGGAGATGTGATGAAAGTAGAAGAAAAACACGAGTATGAGGGCCAACGGATAGCGGTGTGAGAGCGATTCACAGGTTGCCTGCTTGATGCGTCAAGACAGTGCGTGGGCGCTACTCCGGAATTATCGTCCCGGTGGCGACGCTCGTGGGATGTTCGAGTGGCTATGGGTGGTGCCATTGTTCCATGGCGGAGGCTGAATTGTCCATAGGTTGCCTGCTCGATGCGTCGTGTCAGTGCGTGGGATTCCCCTCCAGGTTGCCTGGACATGGGCTCATAGATCATAGGACATCTAAGACACTACCGTAGTTACAGTAGTAGTTAAGGCATAACGGGGGATTGAACCCTATCAAGATGAAGAACGAATAAGGGCTTGCCTTCGGACCTATGTAGTATGGGATGCATAGAATCCGAACAAGTGTGCATTAGTGTCATGTAACATAATTAACTGCATTAAGGACTAAGTGCACAATCACAACACGACATCAATAGGGTAGCCCCTTTAGTTTGAATGTGACAAGTTTGTGTTTGCTAAGTATGAAATGTTAAGTTATACTATTTCCGGCAAAGCGAGGACGGCCGTGTATAATGATCGTCGGTTGAATAAACTGACGTACCCACAGTCTAACATGCAGGTAAATATCATGCTAAAGATTAAAGAAGATTTGGATGCTTAAAGATTTTATCAAGCTGTTGTACTTGTATTTAATTGTTGTATTTTACTTCCGCTGTGCAAAAGAAAGATGTAATTATGGTGTAATCTCTGATGTATGATGAAAAGTTTTTATTTCCCTGTAAAAGTGTACTAAGAAAGTGAAAAGATCCTGTAGAACATCTCGAATTCAGTGTATTTGGGATTCGGGGCGTTACAGAGGGTGCGTCGCCGGAATCAACCCCGGTGTTTCGCACTTCCTTGCAGGTTGCGCCAGGAGCAAGAAGGCTGAGTCAACTGTTCAGGTTTTTCTCGGACTCACAAATTCTATCTGTTTACCCCCACACCGAAATCAGCGGTAACAGATTGGCACCGTCTGTGGGAAACACCGCCCGAACAGCCTCAGCTACTTCCTCGTCGTCCTCTGCAGCCATGCCTCCGAAGAAGGTCAGATCTAGAGGGTCGAACCGTGTGGCCAACACCGCCGACCCTACGGAGGAAGCCCCTGTCAATCCTATTCCACAGTCCGATCTTCCTCCACCGGCCCAGCAGGTCCCACCTCCTCATCCCAAGCAGCAACCCAACAATGGCCCTTCCGGCCATAATGCTCGGAAACAGAAGCAGCCCCTCAATCCGGAGCATGTTTCGGCCCATAATGGGTCCTCGGACTCAATGGCCTCTCATCATCCCGACCTCCGCATCACACTCCTGAACCGCCAGAAGGACGACGACCTCCGCACCCACCTTGACGAGAGGCGGGCCCGAGAGGGAGCCTCCCGCCAGCGTCAGGGTGAGCGGTCCCCTCGTCGCCGGGACGGTAGAAGGTCCCCGGACCGCAGAGGCCGAGCGGCGTCCCCCGAGCGCCGAAGGAGGAGGCCGCATTCCCCCGGGGATCGGCGTCATCCGAGGGACCGAGAGGTGCCTATCAGTCGGGCCGAATTCCTCCAATTTCAGGAGACCGTTCTGCAGGCTCTCAACCTTCGGCAGAACGTCCAGAATGCTCAGAGGGCTCCGACGCCCCCGAGGGACCCCAGTCCTCGCCGCCGAACCCGAAGTCCTTCCCCGGCTCCCAGCCGCCAGCGGCAGCAATATAGTCCTCGCCGATCCCAGGACTACCGGCGCCAGAGTCCGCGCTCCCCCTCCTATAAAGAGGAGTCCGGGGGGTCATACGATTACCAGCGAAGGGACGACGCCCTCATCCGCCGTATCCACGAGGTGGAAAGGCGTATCGGCCGCATGGACAGGGAGGAGGAGTCCCGAGCAGGAACCTTCCGTCCCAGCCGACCCCCCTTCTCACGGTCGATCATGGAGGCCCACATACCGAGGAGTTTCAAACCTCCGCAGTTTGAAACATACTCAGGGGAATCCGACCCTGTCGATCACGTCGAAAGCTTCAAGACCCTGATGTTGATCCATCAAGCTTCCGACGCTGTGCTCTGCAGGACCTTCCCTGCCACCCTCAGGGGGTCGGCTCGGGAATGGTATTCCAGGCTCGCCCCTTCCTCCATCTTCTCGTTCGAGCAGTTTGAAACACTGTTCATTACTCACTTCGTGAGTAGCAGGCGAGCAGAGAAGACAAGTCTCTCCCTGCTGAACCTGCGGCAGGAAAGGGAAGAGAAGCTGCGGGACTATGTGAAGAGATTCACCGCAGAAGTCAGGTCTATCGCCTCCTTAGACCAGTCCGTGGCCACCGTGGCATTCCAGTCGAACGTCCTCAACGCCAACCTCCGATCGTCCCTAGCCAAGAAGCCCACGCATGACTTCGCCGACCTCCTCCTGAGGTGCGAGAAGTACATCCGAGCAAAGGAGGCTGAAGCCCTTCCGAGCTTCGGAGGGCCCCCCGCAGGGTCGAAGAGGAAGGCGACGGGGGAAGAAGGGTCCAAGAAAGCTCAGAAGGACAATGGCGGTCAGCGCCGCCCTCCCCCAAGGTTCGAGAAGTTCACTCCCCTCACCACTAATGTCTCTACTATCCTAATGGAGGTGGAGAAGGAGGGGGTCATCCCTCCAGCTCCGAGGATGCACACGCCAGCGAAGAGGAGGAACAAAGATAAGTGGTGTCGTTACCACCGAGACCATGGCCACGACACGAATGATTGCCGGTCTTTGAGAGATGAGATTGAAGCCCTCATCCGGAGGGGGCAGTTGGCCAAGTTCGTGAAGACTAACGACCGAACGGATCGCAGCTCTCCTCCTTCTCGGGGGGCTAACAAGCGCTCCGAGCGGTGCGAGAAAACACCCGAGTTCGAGGAGGAACGGGTTCTGCACCTGATCCACGGAGGCCCCATGGGGGGCTCCTCTAATTCCTCCCGGAAGGCCTTCGTCCGAGAGGTCAACTCGGTCCACAGTGCCCCTCCCCCAAAAGGTCTCGGCGTCCCTGTGTCTTTCTCCAATGCCGACCTCGAAGGGGTCCGAACCCCACACTGTGATGCCCTCGTCATCGACCTCCGCATGGCCAACTTCAAGGTGCAGAGGATTTTAGTAGACAATGGGAGTTCGGTCAATATCCTCTTCCTCTCGGCCTTCCGAGGCCTGCAGCTATCCCGAGACTGTCTCAAGCCGGTCGGTTACACACTCCACGGGTTCACAGGGGTCCCGGTGACCGTCGATGGGGTGATAACCCTAGATATTACTGCGGGAAGCACCCCTACTACCCGGACCGAGCCGATGGACTTCATGGTCGTCGATGTCCCGGCAGCGTATAATGTCATTCTAGGCCGTCCCGGCCTGGCCGCCCTGGAAGCTGTCCCCTCGGCGTATCATTTGAAAATGAAGTTCCCCACTCGGTCGGGAGTAGGGGAGGTCAGGGAAAGCCAAGAAACAGCCCGGAAGTGCTACATGACTTCCACCGGGGGACCAGTGCTCTCGCTCGAGACACTAGAAATCCCCGAGCCAAAACCTCGGCCAACGTCCGAGCCGGCGGACGAGTTAGAAGAAGTGCTCTTCTCGGACGAGGACCCGAGCCGGAAATTCCTCATCAGCAGGTCCTTGCCGACCGCACTGTGCTCGGACCTGATTCAATGCATCCGGGATAACCGCGACTTGTTCGCTTGGTCGGCCGCGGACATGCCCGACATTTCCGAGGAGCTGCTCGTCCATCGCCTAAGTGTCGAACCGGGGTGCAAACCGGTTCAGCAGAAGAGGCGAAAGTTCGCTCCCGAGCGACAGCAGGCCATCAAGGAAGAAGTGGATAAACTGCTGAAGGCCAAGTTCATACAGGAGGTAAATTACCTCGAGTGGCTGTCGAATGTTGTAATGGTCAAGAAGTCCAATGGCTCGTGGAGGATATGCATTGACTTCACCGACCTGAACAAGGCGTGTCCGAAGGACCCATTCCCTCTCCCGAACATCGACACCCTTATTGACGCCACCTCGGGCCATGAGCTCCTCAGCTTCATGGACGCCTTCTCGGGGTACAATCAAATCAGAATGTTCCCTCCGGACATTCCGAAGACCTCCTTCGTCACCGACCAAGGCCTCTACTGCTACCGGGTAATGCCGTTCGGCTTGAAGAACGCAGGCGCCACCTACCAGCGCCTCGTCAACAAGGTCTTCCAGAGCCAGATCGGCCGAAACATGGAGGTGTACGTTGACGACATGCTCGTCAAGAGCATCCACGGCACCGATCATGTAGCCGACCTCCAGGAGGCCTTCGGCGTGTTGAGAAAGCACAGCATGCGGCTGAACCCGAACAAGTGTGCGTTCGGGGTCTCCTCGGGAAAATTCCTCGGCTTCGTGGTAAGCCAACGAGGAATCGAAGCTAATCCCGAGAAGATTAAAGCCATATTAGACATGGCTCCGCCTCGGAACATTAAAGAGGTGCAGAAACTTACCGGTCGGCTCGCCGCAATCGGTCGATTCCTCTCGAAGTCGGGAGAAAAGTGCCTCCCCTTCTTCAAAGCACTCAGGGGGGCTAACGGTTTTGAATGGGGTGAGCCACAGTAGGAATCGTTCGACCAGCTGAAGGCCTACTTGGTGAACCCCCCTCTGCTCAGCAAACCGGTCCCTGGCGAGACTCTCTTCATCTACTTGGCTGCTTCCGAGCAGACCCTGAGTGCTGTCTTGGTAAGAGAGGAGGACCGGGCCCAAAGGCCCATCTACTACGTGAGCAAGGTGCTTCGGGACGCCGAGCTCCGCTATCCGAGAATAGAGAAGATGGCCTACGCCCTGGTCATGGCCGCGAGGAAGCTTCGGCCGTACTTTCAATCCCACTCGGTTGTCGTCCTCACCGACCAACCCCTAAAGCAGATACTCCACAAGCCTGAGACCTCGGGTCGGCTGATGAAGTGGTCCATAGAGCTGAGTCAGCATGACATCTCTTATCAGCCTCGGACGGCAATTAAGGCGCAGGCCCTCGCCGACTTCATCGTGGAGTCCACTATCCCCGAGGTCGGCCACGTCCCGAATGGACCCCCCATTTGGACAGTCTTTGTGGACGGATCGTCCTGTAACGAAGGAAGCAGCGCCGGCATCATACTGAACGGCCCAGAAAACTTCGTCCTCCAGTACGCGATCCGTATGGACTTCAAGGCCTCAAACAACGAGGCGGAGTACGAGGCTCTCATTGCCGGTCTCGGACTCGCACGGAGTGCTGGGGCGCAGCGTCTCCGAATCCACAGCGATTCCCAGCTCGTCGTGAACCAAGTCTTGGGCGAGTACGAGGCCCGAGACGAGCGGATGGCGAAGTACCTTGCCAAGGTTCGAGACCTCATGAACCGGTTCGAGGAGCGCTCATTGAGCGGGTTCCTCGTGAAGAGAACTCACAAGACGATGCACTCTCCAAATTGGCCTCGTCCTCCCTGCAAGGTCTCGAACAGACCGTACTGATCGAAGTCCTCTCTAAGCCGAGCATCGAAGACGAGACGCCTGCCTCGGCGGAGTCATTGTCGGTCATGTTACAAGACAATTGGATGAAACCATTGGTGGAATTCTTAAGGGATGGAGTTCTGCCCTCGGATCCCAAAGAGGCTCGCCCGAGTCAGGACCCGGGCCGAGCGGTATGTCTTGATCGAGGGCATCTTATACAAACGCTCTTTTTCTCAAATAGACGGCCGACCGTACCTAAGGTGCCTCTCTCCGGATCAGGCCGAATATGCCCTGCAAGAGCTCCACGAAGGCATCAGAGGGGCACACTCAGGATTTAGGTCCTTAGCCCGAAAAGCTTTGAATTACGGGTACTTCTGGTCGACCCTCCTTCAAGACGCCGAGCGACACATTCGGCAATGCAGCTCTTGTTAGAGACACTCCAGCATCCGACGCCTCCCTCAGGCCAACCTCGCCTCCTTATCAAGTCCCATCCCCTTCGCAATATGGAGCATGGATTTGCTAGGACCCTTCCCTCCAGCTCCGGGTCAGTTCAAGTTCTTAGTCGTAGCCATCGACTACTTCTCTTAGTGGGTCGAGGCCGAGCCCCTCGCCACTATAACCGAGAACAAAGTGGTACAGTTCTTCTGGAAGAGCATCATATGCAGGTTCGGCGTCCCCCGAGTCCTTGTAACGGACAACGGGACTCAGTTCACCGGCTCGGCATTCCGAGCTCTGTGCGACGACCTTGCCATCCAGCAGCGCTTCTCGTCCGTCTCCCACCCTCAGTCGAACGGACAAGCAGAAAATGCAAATCGGCAGATCCTTGCAGGCATCAAGAAAAGGCTGGACAAAAGTTCCAGGGGCTTATGGGTCGACCAACTCCCCAACGTCCTATGGAACTACCGCACGAGCAAGCGGACCCCAACAGGCGAGTCCCCTTTCAACCTCACCTATGGGTCCGAGGCCGTGATACCTCTCGAGGTCGGGATACCTTCCCCTCGGCTCACAGCCTATGACGAAGCACAGAACGCCAGGGACCTCAGAGCAGACTTAGACCTGATCGATGAACTGAGGGAAAGGGCGTCGATTCGGCAGCAGAGTTACCGAAGAAGAGTTGAACTAGCGTACAACAAAAGGGCCCGACCCGCCAACCTTAAGCAAGGAGATTTGGTCTTGAGGAAGCTAGCCATATCCTTCCCCAGTCAGAAGAGCAAGCTGGCTCCGAACTGGGAAGGGCCGTACAGGATCACAAAGGTGGTTCGGTCCGGAACATATCGCCTCGAAGACCTAGAGGGCAGAGAGCTTCCGAGGACCTGGAATGTCGACCACCTCCTGAAATACCAAGAAAGCGCTCCGGCGCCACTCTAAGTATCATGGAGTATCGAGCCATTCCAGTCCTCCGACTTGTAACCCATTTTTCATAAATTGTACTATGTAAAACGGTTCCCGTCAATTATCAATAAAGAAAGCTCTATTGTGTTTGCGAATTTGCATGTTTCTCTCCCCTCTTATCACCTGCTTTTTAAATTGTGATTACAACGATGGTTCGGAGTCCAACACTCGGCTCGACTTTACCCCCTCGGCTCGTCTCCGGACGAGCCAGGGATAGATCGCCGTTCGGAATTGCACCCACAACCGTTGAACTACACCGATGGTTCGGAGTCCAACACTCGGCTCGACTTTACCTCCTCGGCTCGTCTCCGGACGAGCCAGGGGTAGATCGCCGTTCGGAATTGGTCCCACAACCGTTGAACTACACCGATGGTTCGGAGTCCAATACTCGGCTCGACTTTACCTCCTTGGCTCGTCTCCGGACGAGCCAGGGGTAGATCGCCGTTCGGAATTGCTCCCACAACCGTTGAACTACACCGATGGTTCGGAGTCCAACACTCGGCTCGACTTTACCTCCTCAGCTCGTCTCCGGACGAGCCAGGGGTAGATCGCCGTTCGGAATTGCTCCCACAACCGTCGAGCTACAAAAATGGTCCCGGGGTCCAGCACTTGGCTCCCAGTCCGTTCAAGCTTCTCCATAAGATCGATGCCGAAGACCGAAGCCCCACGTCTCCGGTCGGCCACCGAGCAAGTGCCTTCCCGAGCTCGCAAACGGAGAAAACTCACTTTCTCCTCAACTTTCGTGCATGATCTCGATCAGACGGCTCAGATCTGGCCACCTGCGCTAAACGACAAGATAGTGTTTTCTTGGGAACTGAGCCGCCTCGAGATTCGTGCCAACACCCAACGGCTCAGATCTTGCCACCGACGCTAAACGACAAGATAGCACTTTCTAAGGGACAGAGCCGCCTAGGAACTCGTGCCGTACCTTGTCAGAGTCGCTAAACGACAAAACACTGTACTCATGGGAATTCGTTCGGTTCAAATACCCTCGCCGACGGAACTAACACACTCGGTTCAAGGACCTCGGCACGACCAACACAGTTATAAGCAAGACAAATATGCAGAGCAATGAAAGATATTTTATCAAACAATCAGACCTTAGTACAAAACACATGGTTACAAAGTGTTTGGAAACAAAATACACGACCCCGACTCACTACACTTAGCCCTCATATGAAAAATCTTCACTGGACTGTTCGGCCGACCGTTCGTCCTCCTCGGCTGGTAGCTCCCCTGCACCGTTCCAGAGCTTCGCTACCACAGTCTGCAAGTGTCGAATCTCCGAGAGCAAATCATCCCGCTCGGCCATAATCTTCGACTGGCTGTGCCGAATACACTTGACCCGAAGAGCGTTGCTGAACGCGGTTTGCGAGTCCTCGTCCCCTTCTGTAGGGTTCAGCTCGGCAATCCTATTCTCCAGACGCTGGATCTCGGCTTCCCGAAGGTCGAGGACGGACAAAAGGTGAGCCCGCTCACCTTCAACTCGGCGTAATTCCAGCTCGACGCTCCTAGGACTCAGAGCCGCCATCCCAGAAGAGGCTTCGGATTCAGAGTCATCATCCGAGCCGTACAGATCAGCATATGAATCAGACGCCTCGAGCTGAAAAAGGGGGAAAACAAATAGCAAGGTTTCAATACACTGCCGAAGTCCAACACTTGGAAATTTTCTGAAGAAACTTTCAGATTTGCATTCATATATACATATGGTGGCTTCGCATGCATCAGGACCGACTCTACTACAACATTTTACAACAAGTCAGAAGGGATGAAAAACGACGTGATCAGGGCCTCTTCGGAAGGGGAATGCTTCGGTTCAGGGAAACGCGAGGACGACGAGGCCTGCCCTCCGAGCTCGATCCTAAGCCAACGAAGCGCGACCCCCCTTCGCTGCTGGCTCTAGCTGCGACGCCGGCCGAGGCCCCGCTCGACGAGACGGCCGCACTGCTCTGAGCATCGGCTGGACTCCGCCTGGTCATAGGCGAGCGTGTCACAAGTTCGTAAAACGTAATCCCCCTCTCGCTCTCCTCGCGAGTGCACGATGTGCTGCGAACATTAGCTCTCTCCGGCACGGGCTTGAGCGACGCGACCTCCTCCTCCAGTTTGATGATTCTATCCCTCAAGGCGTCGTCCTTTGCCAACTTCTTCGGTCGAGGGACCCTCGACGAGCCCGAGGCGTTGGCACTATCGGTCGCAAGCCGTCGGTAATGGGTGACCTCGATCCCCCTATCTATCGTGATCCTTCTGAGCTTTTCGACTTCGGCCAATAACCTCTTGCGCTCGGCCGACGCTTTCTCCAGCTCGGAGGTCAGCTTCTCTCCCTCCGCCGAGCGTTCTTTCTCCGCTAACTCCAAGTATTGGACCTCAGCCAAAAGGTCGTCATTCTTCTGCTCGGCGGCAGTGAGCTCTCTACGGAGCCTCTCGACTTCGCCTTCGGGGCAAGGAGCTTGGGGGTACTTCCGCAGTTGCCACAGCTCGCGACAATACCTCCGCACAGCTGCCTTCGTCTCCTCCAGCCTTCCGAGCAGGAGATACCGACTCTGTCGGCTGTTCGAGAGCTCACCCTTCGTTTTCGCCAACTCCTTCCAAAGGTATACAACCTCCGTGATCGGTCCGAACTTTACCTGAAAAGCAGAGATAAATCCGATACCCAACACTCGGAAACATCTACAACTAGTCACACACAAATCCGAAGCTCAACACTTGGACAAATTTTGGCCAAACAAAATGTTTTTCATTCAAAACCGAAGAGAAGGTTTTACAAAAGCGGTGGCCAGTCCGCAATGAGGCTTACAAAAAGAAACAAAACAACAAAAGACTAAAAAAGACAACTGAGTCAGGGGTCGACCTTTTTGCCGTTCGGGTCCGTCGACCCCCCGGTCTTGTCCTCGCCATCGCCCTCGCCTCCGCCTACGCTCCAACTCTCCTCCTCGGAGTCGTCCTCCTCCTCGCCCTCGGCCTCGGTCTCCCCAGGGCCTTCGACGACTTCCGTCTCTCCCTCGGGACCCAGTAGCCCCTCGGGAACCCCCTCCTCCCCTTCCACGGGGTCGTAAAAGTGGTAGATGGATGTGTCGAAGCCCGGGTTCTTGGCGGCTACATGTTGCAAGGCTCGACCGTAGGCATCCTCCATGTTCTGGAGCATGTGCTGCGTGGCCTCCTCCTGCACGGCCTTCTTTACCTTCTTCACCTTCTTCAGGTGTTTGGCCTTGATCTTCTCGGCCCTCTTCCGAGCCGTCTCCGCTTCCGACCGAGCCTTGGCCAGCGCCTCCTTCAGCTCGGCAACCTCTTTCTCCGTTCCCGACCGAGCGTTGGCCAGCTCCTCCTTCAGCTCGGCTGCCTCCTTCTCAAGCTTGGCCGCCGTGTCCTTCGACAGCTGAATGGCGTCGGCCAGCTGCTTCTCCAGGCCCCCACTGCAGCAGCCCTCTTCGTTGAGAGAAGCTGCTCGGCATCAAGCTGCTACGCGACCTTGACGCGCTCCGCCCTCTCCCGCTCTTTCTCCCGCTCCTTGTTCGCCAACTCCTCGACCAGGAAGTTGAAGTGGCAGAGAGTCTGAAAGAGAACAACACGTTAAAACCCGAACCCAAGAACTTAGAAAAATTCTAAGGAAGAAATTTGGATGAAGGAGGGCTCGCCCCACTTACCGACATAGTGTTCCGAGCAATCTGCATCACGGCGTCCCCTGCCATCCCGGCCTTCAGGGTCGCTCGATCCTTCGGGGTCGGCAGGTGCCTCACCGCCTCTATGCAGATGTTCCCGTCGCCCAAGAAGCCGTCGACGTTCATCACCTACCAGTCGGGGACGAAGATCTGCTTATGACGCTCGGTCAAGATCTTCTCCGCATCGGCAGTGAGGGGCGGAACTTGGAGGGACAACGCCTCCTTCGCACCGAACACACCGCTCGACGAGCCGGGAGTATCTCCCTTCGAGATCGGTGTCGGCACATCCGAGGTCGGAGGGTCGAGGATCGGCGCTTCCGAGGTCGGAGGGTCGAGGACCGGCGCATTCGAGGTCGAAGGGTCGAGGACCATGACTTCCCCCTCCGCGAGGACCATGACCTTCGGCTGGTCGGCAACCTTCGCCACCGAAGGCTTCTTCGTGGCTCGGCTGTCCTGAGGCGCCGCCGAAGGCCTCTTCTTCTTTGCCTCCTGCTCCGACCTGCCCTTCGCCACCAAAGCTTTGTAATCCAGCTTCATCGTACCTGCACAAGCCGAATGAAGAAACTTAGAAAAATTTTCATGGACTTTAAACAAAGAATGTAAATACCAGGAGCATACTAGGGTCGATCGGACTGAGACCCCCTCGGAACAGTTCCTCCTCGGTAATATCTTTCCAGCTTAGCGCTGGCAGGGCGAGGAGCTTCCTCTGGACCTCCGCCTCCTCATCACTCAGCGGCGCCTCCCTCTTGGTCCGCTTGGGCAGACCCTCCTTTGCCCAAACCGTCGGTATCACCCACGGCGCCGGGGCTCGGATGAGGAAGTACTTCTCCTTCCAATGTTTGATCGAGTCCGGATTCTCGATCAGCTTCACGCCCGTCCGGGGCGAAAGAAAGAACCTTTGTTCGTCTCGCCTTGGCTGACAAGGTCGGTAGAGGCTCCGGAAAAGGAACATACTCGGCTTGCCGCCGACCTCTTGGCATCGAAGGACGAATGCCGTGACGTGCCTCCATGTGTTCGGCATCAGCTGGGCGGGGCTCAACCCGTACCATGTCAACACATCCACAACGAACGGGTGGAGGGGAAACCGGAGTCCGGTAATTAGGGAGTCGACCGGAAAGACGCACACGTCCGACGAGGACTTTGTGTTGGCACGGAAACCCGGCCCAGGTAGGAGCAGTCCATAGTCGGCAGGAATCCGAAAACCCTCTCGAATCAGACGAAGGTCGGTCTCGGTAAGAGACGAGATGGTGTGGTCCACCTCGGACAACTCCCTCGGCTCGTTCTCCTCAACCTGCTTAGCCGTGCCTTGGGTGACTCTCTCCAAGGTACCCTCGTCATAGTCCCGGACGCCTCCCACGCTCGACAGGGCGATAGGCTGCCGATCGAACGCCCCCGCACTCTTCGGCGTTTCCACTATCGTGACCACGGCTTTACCCTTTCGGGACACCGCCACGACCTCCTCGGGCAGCTCGGCCACTTCGCCCTCTCTGTCCGGACGAACGACATTCTGATCGCTCGGCTCCATTACCTCCTTCCCTTCATCCCCTCGGTCAATGGCTTGCTCCGAGACGGGGGTCTCATCCGAGATCTTAACCATTTTTTTTCTAAAAGAGAAGGGAAAGAGACTGACCTCGAAGTGACAGCTGCGGTCGGAAAAGCTCGCCGGAAACAAGAAACACTACCGCATCAGCTAGCACCGCCACCAGAGAGCTGAAAACTTCGAAGATAAAGCGAAAACTGAAGAGAGAGAGTAAAAGTAAAAAGTGAGACTTGGTCTAATAGGGGGGTGAAGATTTATAGTAAAAAGGAACGTCCCTTGGACTTCCAAACGAAAGTTCGCGACTTTTGGGCTGCTCTCGAAACGTCGCGAAGGCCCATCACCACGGCCTTCCTCACCAAGTCAGCTAGTTCGGCGCAATGGGATCGGAATCCGAGCAAGTGCCTTCCCGAGCTTGCAAACGGGGAAAACTTACTTTCATCCAACGGTTCGGGTTGCACCACATCGCTCGGACGATTGGACCCTCGGACGCCCCACCTATGTCTAAAGGAACCAGAAAAAGTTTTGATTCAAAGCTTTAAGGCACTGCCCTCGGCGAGCACCCCCCGGGCCCTATTCTCGGTCGGTATCCCGCCGACCCACGGGCCCGGTCAAAAACAGATCGGCACTCCCCCCGTCTCTAACTCCTCCGGGTTGACATTCATCAGAAGACCATCAGCCCGGAAGGAAGACAGAGATGGGAGGGGGCCCATCAACACTCAGAAATCAGGAGAAGCGCACCATTCCGAGCTAGTTGGTTGTAACTGGAAGGCTCGGCTTGTCAGAGGACTCTGGCAACAGCGCCTTCACAGTTGCACACAACAAGCTCAGATGGTCCGGAAGTCGAATTCGGACATGGATGATCACCTCTCCCACCATGATCTCTGCCGACCCTGACACCCGCTGCGGAGCAAACAGGGTAGGCAGAAGATCTTGGTGGAAGAACGACCACCCGTCCTTCCGAAGTAACTCACACCCCGGGTCTGGACTACGGTCGTCGCCACTACTGCCTTATTCCTTCCCGCTCCTGACATCCCCTTCGGAGCAGTGAGGAACGGGAAAAGAACAAGACAACAGGACGACCACCCGTCCTTCCGAAGCAACTCATCCCTCGGGTCCGATCTACAGTCGTCACCACTACTGCCTCGTTCCACCCCGCTCCTGACATCCACTTTGGGGCCGTCAGGAACGGGAGAAGAAAAAGGCAAAAGAGCGACAACCCCCTCGAACCTCGAAAGACAAGTTACCCAAGGCCAATGCCCCCGATGTTTGAAACTCTACATTTGGTGCGATTGAAATGACAAAGGGAGTGGAGTACTTATAAGCTCCCCTCCAAGGTCCAGCCATTATGACCCTCGGAATTTGAAACGCCACGCATTAATTGAAGGAGTTGTCCTTAATGAGCTTGGGAAAACGGAACGCCGCGCGAACCCCGAAGCACCATTAATGCCCTTGGGAACAGGATCGTCTCGAGACAGAGTACGCCACATCGCTCGACCTGCTGAGACCGCCTGTCTCCGGACGGATCTCGAGCAAGTGCCTCTCCGAGCTCGCAAACGGAGAAAACACACTTTCCCCTCAACTTTCGCGCCTGATCTCAATCAGACGGCCCAGATCTCGCCGAGGACACAAAACGACAAGATAGTGTTTTCTTGAGAAATGTGCCCGTCTCGAGATGCGCGTCGCCATCCGACGGTTCAGAGCACGCCACGTCGCTCGGCCTGCCGAGACCTCCTGTCTCCGGTCAGCGACCGAGCAAGTGCCTTCCCGAGCTCGCAAATGGGGAAAACTCACTTTCCCCTCAAGAATCGCGCCTGATCTCGATCAGACGGCCCAGATCTCGCCGAGGACACTAAACGACAAGATAGTGTTTTCTTGAGAAATGTGCCCGTCTCGAGATGCGCGTCGCCATCCGACGGTTCAGAGCACGCCACGTCGCTCGGCCTGCCGAGACCCCCTGTCTCCGGTCGGTTACCGAGCAAGTGCCTTTCCGAGCTCGTAAACGGAGAAAAAAGACACCGAGCTACCACGACCGTTGGATCTCTCATAAATTCGCGCCTCTAATGATGAACGGTCCAGATTGCGCCACGTGCGCTAAAAGACAAGATAGTGTTTTCTTGGGAAGCGCGCCATCATCCGACGGCTCAGATTGAGCCACGTCGCTCGGTCTGCCGAACCCCCCTACCTCCGGTCGGTAGCCGAGCAAGTGCCTTTCCGAGCTCGTAAACGGAGAAAAAAGCTGCCGAGCGATAACAGCCGTCAGATCCTTCCGAAATTCGTGCTCCTCCATAATCAACGGTTCAGATCGAGCCACGTCATTAATCGGTATTTAAATCGTTTTTTATTTATTTAAATCATTTTATTTATTTAAAAATTGCGAAAAAATTGCTAAAAATTTGGGAAAATTAGCTAAAAATCCTGGAAAATAATTGGAAATTTGGGGGCACATTCTCGAACCCCTGAACGAACAATTATTACCTAGAATGTACCACTAAGACCCCCAAACGATTAGCAAACACATCGCAAAATTAAATAAATACTTCGAAAAAATAGATAAAAGACCATCAGATACCCGATGCAGCTAAAGAACAGCACACGACGTCAAAAATTACCTCACTACCCCTTCGAGATTCAAAATCCTCCATTGGGACTCCGATACAACTCCACCAGCCACTAAAAACAGTTAAACTACTCCTCAAAGTCTGATCACACTCAGTCTTTAGGAGTGGGGGGCTCGTGATATGGCTAAAAATGGGGTTAAATCGGAGCCGTCCAGATTGGACACGAATCTTGATGCTCGGGGGTAAAATGGTAATTTCACATTCAAGTGGATCCAAGGCGGGTACTGAATCTCCTTCTCACAGATCCAATAACCCACGAACGGATCCACCCCTATTGGGTACGGGTCCCGACCCAGGGCGAACCCAAACCAACAAGGGGCAAATCAGGATCCCTGATTTAGCCAAATCAACAGCCCTGATTTGCTCCCACCGGAAATCAGAGGCTAATTCCCCAAAACAGAATAGGAGGATCTTCCTCCTTGCTGTCAGGCAGGAAATCAGGCCCCTAACCGTTCTAATGACGACTATAAATACAACCCCTCTGCCTCCATGACCAGGTTAATCACTTTTTCACCACCTTAAGCTCTTTATTAATCTCTTCTGATTACTGACAAGAGCGTCGGAGGGTGCGTCGCCGGAATCAACCCCGGTGTTTCGCACTTCCTTGCAGGTTGCGCCAGGAGCAAGAAGGCTGAGTCAACTGTTCAGGTTTTTTTCGGACTCACAAATTCTATCTGTTTATCCCCACACCGAAATCAGCGGTAACACCTACCGAACTTAACTTAACTGATCAACAACAAGGCCCCAACTGGCCAAATTACAAAAATCTCAACTGCCGGTGTACTAAGGTCTCACTCACCCTTTAGAGACTCACAACTCAACCATCAACACAGAATCTTTTATTAAAACTCTTAATATTCCCTTTTTAATACTCCCATATTAAGAAAAATTCTTAAAAATCAACGAATCCAAATTCATTTAATATACTCAAAAAATTTCAGAATTGAAATAAAGTATTAAATCAATTAAATAACTGAGAATCATATTTTGAAATCATAGATTATCACAAAACGTCCATTTCTTCAAAAACATATGTAGTTCACTTTATAAGGTCACAATTTAAATTCTATTATAATCAAATTATAACTCTCTGTAAAGTACTGTAATCTGTAGCAAAACATCATCTAAAAAAGTATATCAATAGTCCATAATATCGAAGAAACAATCGTTCAAGAAACACGAAGAAAACTCAATAAAAACAGCCAGCAACAACACTGCCAGTCGATTGTCAAGACAATGTAAAAAAGTGACGGTCGAATTTCATATTAAAATTCCAAAAATAAAGAATTGACAGTCGACTGTCATCTTTAGTGTAAATGAGAAGCGATCAACTGTCGTATGCAAAAATTCGCAGCTTTGAAATTCGTGCACCCTTTTTACTGATACTTTGTTAAATCTTTATCAAATTATAAATTTGCAAAATAAATTTCCTGAGATGATCAAATACAAATTGTCTAACATACTGGAGTTTATAAAACAAATCAAAACCACATCAAATTTACAAAATAGCAATTTCCATCAAAATTCTTCAAAAACAGCAATGTATATATGTATATGTTCATATGAGTGTTTCAAGCATCAATTATGCGTCAAAATAACAGCGTATATAGGTAATATATTGTTAAAAACCATCTCAGTGCCAAAACAACTCAAATCCAACTCGAAAACATCACAAAATCTCAAAAATCCAATTTCGGCTGAACATAGTCAGATCCGAAATTCAATTACTCAATCCAACTTCAAAACTTGATCCTTTGATTCAAAACTCCTTCTACAACTTGTTATACGCAAACCTCACTGATCACAATAGTTTACCCATGAATATAAGTGATTACAACATGCAAACAATCAAGTTTTTCTTCATCAAAACAAAAAACAGAGCATATATATATTCATACAGTAAAGATCCACTTTTGTTCACTTTTATGCAATACTCATCATACAATTCTTCTTATATGTTCAAAACAGCAAGTATATGAAGGAAAACAACATACCCATGATTTCTATTAGGTTCTTTAACAATCTCAAGTCACCTATATGAAATTTTAATCATCAATAGCATAGTTTTCATGAAAGGATTCAATTTTTATTACTCTATCAATCAATAATTCATTATTTCATCATAACATCCCCTAGCATGCTTTCTAATAGATAAATCATCACATTCAACATGTATAGAATAATACAAAAATAAACATATGTCACTCACTTTTTTGAAGAATCAACCGAGATAATAAAGAGAATAAGAAAAGTCATTCCTTTCGCAAGAAAACCAAGATCCTCGTCTCGAAACTCCAAGAAATCAATAATAAAGAAAACCCTTTGTTTTGTGTAGCAAAGAGACGACTGCTAGTGCCCTTATAACAGGTCGGAAATAGGGTGTATTAGGGTTTTGAGTAGATTTGCAAAATATCCCTTTTGAATATATCTTTACATATATAAATCATTATACATGGAAATTAGAATAACCAATTAAATTTAAATTTAAAAAAAAAGTAAACAACCTGATATGGCCGGCACTGTTTTCAAACCCAGAAAACGAAATTTGTAATTTTTGCCTCTAAGTGGCAATTTTGCAAAAAAACCATTCTTTAAGAAGTTTGCGAAATAAATCAAATCTATTAAAACAAAAAGTAAACTTTTTACCTCTGAGTTGGCTAGCCATCATGCTCAGCCCAAAAATCTGAAAATCTGAAGTTTTCACTCCAAGTGATAATTTTGCACAAAAGTCCATCTTTTTGTAATATTTGCAAATATGCCAAATAAATATCAGAAAAATTCAAAAAATTCATAAATAATATCTACTAATAAATAATAGGTTTCTCCAAAATAATTTATGACTTTGAACTTTCCAAGAATATATTTGCACGTGTAAAAAGATAAATTTCAGAAAATATTTTATTAAATCACCAAAAATCATTTTAATTCATTTATAAATCTTAAAAGCATTATTTAAAAATCTAGGGTGTTACACTCGGAGTTGGCCTTATCGACCAACGACTTCCAGTGCCTCTCATCTTCTGCAACCTGCATGAACATGTTGCTAAAATGGCATGTGATCTGCAAAAAGAAGACAGAATAACTTCAAGGAATGAACGATGCAATTTCAAGAACGAACGGGTGAAAGCAAAACAACAATACATACCAACATGTTGGCCCTAGCCAACTCCATGGCGGAAACACCGTGCCTCTCTGCAGCCATCCTGACCCTATCCTTTAGAGTCCGGAGACGACGAATCACCTCCATACAGCTATCTCCGTCCTTGAGCAAACCACCGTGCATCTTGATAGTCCAGTTTGGGGCGTAGATCGACTTCAATTGATCCGGGAGAGTTGCGTCAACAAAAGCGGTCAAAGCCAGATGCTCTCGCTCGAGAAGTGGGTCATGGAAGCACCTCATGGGGCGGGGCTCTATGAAGGCGCCTGAGGTGAGTCCAGATCCTCAACGGGCGAAGAAGGAAGAGATCCTAGCTGTCCTCCCACCCCTGGGTCTCGACACCGTCCTCTTTCTCTTCTACCTGTCGGACGACATCGCACTGAGCCCGGTGCGCTTCGCCATGATCGCTACAAAATCCATACCCGCTTTGTCCCAAAAGGGAAACAAGGAGGGATGTCAAAATGAGAAGTAAAATGCGAAAAAATAAGACACTAAAACACTTAAGCAAATAAAGAGCTAAAGTCGTACTAGGGGCTATTGGGCTCAAACCCCCAAGAAAAAGAACCTCCTCAGTAACTTGTCTTTGTGTCAACGGTTTATGTCTATGGAAGTCTTCACACAACTTCTTCTCGGCCCCCCCAACACTGGCTCCACCCTAACTCACTTCGGCACAACCATCTGCCACTTAGTAGGAATCCCCACGTCTCCGAACTCCGCATCAGAAAGAACTTCTTTTTCCAATTCTTGACTAAGTCGAGGACCTTAACCAGTTTCACTCCACTACGAGGAGTGAGGTAGATTTGAAACTCTAACCATCTCTTTTGATGGAGTTTAAAAAGCACCCGCGGCACCGCTAAACTCGGCTCAGCACCAATAGCCCAACACTAGAGAATGAAGGCTGTAACCCGCCTCCACATATTCGGTACAAAGTGCACCGGACTAATCGTGTACCACCTCAAGATGTCTCTGATGAAGGGGTGTATTGGGAAGCGAAGCCCAGAGTGAAGAGCATCAAAAGAAAAGAAACGGTACCCATTGGGAAGCATCGTACACACCCTAGTCCCAGGAGAAGGCGGAAGAAGCTCAAATTGAGGAGAAATTGCAAAGCAGTCTCTAATCGTATGATGATCCGTTTCCGATAAGATACTCGAAACTGAGTCAGCTTCGGTCACTTCACGATACTCAGGCTCTTCATACCCAAGGTCGTGCTCCACTAGATCCTGTAAGTCATCAGGATACTGTCGAACACGAGTAAGACCCATTAAAGTGCACAAAAGCCTCCCAAACTCGCCAGGTCTCCTATCCACTACTACAACCTTCTCCTTCATAGAAGACCGCTCCTCCACCCCTTCCCCTTCTCTCTTCTACTGAGACGGAAAGTAGATACTTCCTCTATAGACCGATCTGAAGAGTAGTCGTCGTCTGATAAAACCCTATACATTATGAAATAATATTAAATTTATCTTCGAAGTGACCTATACGGTCAGAAAAGTTTGCCGGAGAAGCAAAAAATTCGCCAGAATTTTTTGAGAGAAAAATTGGTCTGAAGAAGAGAAGAGGAGAAATGAGGGAATGAAAGGAATTAGGGGGTATATAAAACCCCGAGCTTGTGGACCTGGGCCCTCCTACTATTTCTCCTTGACTTTTTACCCGGGCCCCGCTAAGTGAAGCCCACGAAAAAAAGAAAAGGAAAACAAAAAAAACAAAAACACAGAAACAAAAGTCCGGAAGAGGCTGGACCAAAAAAGAGTCAAAATTCAACGTTGATCAGGTTAGAGTTGACCAGTCAACGATGACGTGGCATTCCCGTAGAGAGCCACTTGTCACCTTACCCGGTCCAAACCGCGTAACATGCGAACTAGGTAACTTGAGGAAAAGGAGCCACGTGGACCATACCGATCTTCTCCATAAGCACGCTCTTGATGATCAAGGGTTCGGATAGCTCCAAAAAGCATCCCCGGTCCCCAAGATCGATACCGGGTAGCTGGAGCGTTGGATCTTCTCAGCGCGCAGGCCTTATGCGATCGACGCTCGAGATGTTGCCACGTCAACAGGTAATTGATTAAATCTTTTATTTAATTATTAATTCGAATTAATTATTTTTAAAATTTTGAAAAATAATTAAAAATTCGAAAAAGTGAATTAAAATGTTCTTTAAATAAATATTAATTCTGACAAAATATTTAAATTCCAAAAAAGTAATAATAAATTTAGAATAATTAATTCAAAATCAATTATTCAAATTCGGAAATTGAATTAAAAAATAGAAAAATGATTAAAATTTGGAAAAAAATTCAACAAAGTCAAAAAAAAAAAAAAAAAAAAATCTAAAATTAGTTTTGGGTATCTTACAAACTCATAATAACACAGTTATATCTCGAGTAAGATTCAAACGTTTCCGATAACTCCGATAAGTTCTGTGAACCCTTACAAATGGGCGAACTACTCCTCAAAGGTTGTGGAATTCAGTCTTCGGGAGTAGGGAGATATGGGTAAAAATAGAATCAAATCTGAACCGTTCAAGTTGTGCACGAATTTTAAAGTTCTCAGGAGTAAAACGGTAGATCTCACTAAAAACGGGTCCGTAAATGGGAATTGGGTCTCTTTCAAGCTCAACAGCCCAAAACGGGTCTTTTTAACTAGGCTGTCCTACCATCCCAATAAGAATGGGTCCAGAATGCTTAAATACGGTTTAAACTCATGGTTATCCATAAGAGACGGTTCAAAAACCTTATCTCTTATCCTAAAGGGAATTTAAAATTTCCTCAGCCACTCATATCTCTTCATGAGGAAGAGATAACTGATTTAATCCAAAAATACCGGGAATTAGAGATAAATGATTATCTTGAAACTAACCAAAGCGACTATAAATACCCCTACCCGCCAGAAAGAGGTAATCTGTATTTTTCTCTAAAAAAAATCTTTCATAATATTTTAGATTATTGACTTGAGCGTCGAAGGGTTCATCGCCAGAATCAATCCCAGTGTTTCGAACTTTTTTGTAGGTCAGCAGCAGCGCTGAGAACGGTCAATTCGGTAAGTAGTTAAGAGATTAGCTTTTATTGCTTCTAGAAGAATTCACAAATCATCTGTTTGCTCCCACGTCAAAATTAGCAACAACACTTAGACCTGGCAAACGGGCCGGGTCGGGTACCCATGGGTACGAGTTGCTTGACCCGTGTGTCCAACGGGCCGGGTAAAAAAGTAACTGCAGTTTTTTAAAAGTTTTTTCTCGACTGAACCCGGCCTGCGGGTACTCGCCTATATTTCATTATTTATTTTGAGTTTGTTTTTTTGGTTTTTTTAAAAAAATTAAAAATTTTATTTTAATTGAATAATCAATTAAAAACATAAGTAACATACTACCATTTTATTTTTAAATTGTAAAATAAAAAATTGAATAACTAAAACAACAACAAATGTAAGTAGAATTCAAGAATGATAATTTAATAAGCTTGTTATTTGTTGTCTTTTTATGCTCCTTGTTCAAATAAATATATGATCAATATTCAAAGTCCAACTGGTACTTCAATTTTTATCATTTTATCAAGAAAAATAAAAGTGCAATAATTTGTCCAATCATGCAAACAAAGAACAATTATTTTTCAAAGCATACAGATATAACTGAGCCTAAGCAAAATTTAAATATAATCATAAATACAATTGCAAAATCAAAATAATGAAACCATATGACAAACAAGTTTCTAAAAGTCTGTAAATTAATTACATTAAAAATAGTAAAACCAAATAAAAAGCAAACTCAAAAAGCTCTCAAATAAATTACAACTCAAATTGATGAGTATTAATTTTATTATTTAATTAGGGATGGCAACTGGGCCGGGTCAACCGACGATCCACCCGCGACCCGGCCCGCGAACCCGGCCCGCGAACCCGGCCCGGTTAGCAAATTGGCGGGTTCGGGTCGAACCCGGTGAACAGTACCGGGTCGACCTGGGTCGCAAATAATGCGAATTGAACCGGCGAAACCCGGCCCACGAACCCGTTAAGTTCGCGAATTCGACCCGCCAACCCACGGGTCGACCCGCGGGTTCCGACCCGTTCGACCCGTGACGGGTCGACCGTTGACCCGCGGATCAAACGGTCAAAAAATCGCCCCTGTTTCCAGAGCCGTTCCGAACGGCTCTTTGAGCCGTTATTTTGTTTTTTTTTGTTTTTTTTGTTTTTTCCCACATATTGAGCCTATAAATATCCCCAAAAATCTCATAAAAAATCACACCTCACTCTCTTACTCTCTCTACTATTATACATCATTTGTAAAGAATTTTTCAACAATTGTAGTATTCATCAAACAAGTCTACAATGAGGCATATACACGATCAAATTTCGGTCGTATCGGAATCAAAATTCAACGTCTTCAACTCTCTTCAACCCTCGTCAAATCTACTTCAACCTCTCCTCAACCCTCGTCAAATCTACTTCAACCTCTCCTCAACTCTTCAATTGCGGAATCGGCAAAGCGCTCCTCCATATTTCTATTCTATTCTTATTTTCATATATGCGTATTCCACGGTGAACGGTATCAAAATTTTATACCTCTCTCGTTAAATTTTTTTTTTCGTTGTAGTTAAAATTATTGTTCGTTTTTTGGACTTCTCTATCTCAACCCTCTTATTTTTTAGATTTTTTTTGTATAATTCACCACTCCTACATTGTATATTTTTTTTACATACTTTAGCACATTACTACATTATGTCTAGATCACGCGGTAGCAGTCGTAGCGAACAAGATTCCTCCTCCTCTTCACGTAGGCCACCAATTGTCCCAACTAGTGAGCTCGCCCAAGAATACCATGATCCTACTATGGAACAATGGGATACACACGACGAGGTTGTAGGTGACATACAATTAGAAGAAGAAGAAGAACAACAATAAACCGAAACCACACAACCCCGTAGTAGTAGGAAAAGTAGAGGAGAAACTAGCGATTGGCATAAGTTTTATGATTATATCCCGGACGAACATACTCCGGGTATAGGTTTGAAAGTTTGTAAAACATGTGGTAAAACATACAAATTTAAGAGGGGTGACGGCACCGGTACAATTAGTAGGCACATCCAACATAATCATAAAGAACTTCTTCATCAAATACAAGGCCAATAAAAAATCAACCCTAGGACCGTTCAAGTTGATAGCCACCCTTATGATCCCGAACTTGTTCGTCGGGAAATGACCCGATTAGTCATTATGGAAGAGTTACCATTTTCCTATCCCGAGAATAGGAACTTGGAAAATTTTAATCAAACGGCCTTAAACCCTCATTTTAAAAGAATTCCGAGAAATACTTGCAAATCGGATTGTTTTAAAATGTACATTGAAATGAAGGACGCTTTGATTGCAATTTTATGGAGTTTAACTTGTAAGGTTAGTTTAACTTCGGATTGTTGGACGGGTATCAACAATATTCCAACGATGGGAATAACCTGTCATTGGATCGACAGTGATTGGATTCTTCAAAATAGAATTATATCACTTGCGGCGTTGCCGTATCCCCATAGTGGCGCTGAAATAGCAAATCATATTATAGAAATTTGTGATATTTTTCATATTCGCGATAAAATTATGGATATTAATTTTGATAATGCATCTAACAACAATGTAGCAATTACTATTTTAAAATCTGTATTAAACCCTCCATCTGACAATATTTTTCATGTTAGATGTGCATGTCATATTATAAATTTATGTGTTCACGATGCATTAAGAATAGCTGATCCATATATAGTTAAAATTAAAAATTGTGTACATTTCATTGCATTAAGTCCAAGCATTTTACAAGAATGGAAAGCTTGGTGTAGGGTTAGAAATGTTTCTTTTAGAAGATTTCCAAAGGATGTTAGACACCGATGGAATTCTACTTTTGATTTACTAAATATTGTCACCGAATATAAAGCAGTTGTAAATAATTTTTGTATCGCAAAAAATATGCAGAATTTTGAAATGACTCCCCCCGATTGGTTTTTTGCCTAATCTTTGTTGAAATTTTTAGAACCTTTTAAAACCGCAACTTTAAAATTTTCAAAAACATATGAATCTACTTCTAGTAGCATTTTTATTGAATTAGTTAGCATGATACAAATATTTAACGAAATGTTAAATGATCCCCATGTTAGTGAGATTGTAAAACCTGCATTTCAAAAATTTTTGAAGTATTATTTTCCTCCTCCTATGTTGATTTGTATTGCTACTATTATGGATCCTCGTATCAAATTAGAAGGTACGAAGAATTTGATAGAATTGTTTTTTGGATATTTAGAGGTAAATGTAGAATTAACAATTGATTGCGCTACTTTTTTAGTTCAGTTTGAATCTACGTTAGATAACTTGTATAATTATTATGATAGACGTTTTGCTAACAGGGTACGCGTAACAAGTGTCAGGTAGCATGTACATGTAACAGAATGTGCAAGTGATCATGTTATTACAAGTCTTGTATCTAGTCTTATCTAGCTAGCACTTCACGTGTCCCAAATTTTTACCACATGGTTACTACATTCAAACAAGTTGCGTTTATATTTCGTAGTGGATTCTATAGGTCATGTACTCGGGTTTTCACAGGACTGCAAAACTTGGTCGGTAAACTTGATCGGTAAACTTGATCAGTAACTTAGTCGGTAACTTGGTCGGTAAACAAGTCACACGGAAAACACGGGTCCCCTTCCGAGTACAGGCTCCTATATTGTCCACTGCTATATCTTTCCCTTAAACCCCGGCTTGTTCTTATTATTATTATTAAATGGCATATACATGCACAGAACAGGGCAAGAATAACATGGTATAACAAGGGGCAGGTTCAGGTCAGACATAGATATGCACAGGTGACAGACAACTCATAAAAGGCTAGGACAACGAAACTTTCAGTTCTGGATAGCAAGACACCACTGCACCAAATCTGAGATTTCCGTTGCCACAGATATGCAAATCTGGATCCGTCAGAAAATCTAGAAAATAGACTCCTGGTCGAATCCAACACATATATATAAGTCATATAATAATTCCAGAAACAGGGTTCAAAACAACATTATATACAAAAAACAAGTTAAGCCAGAAATCACAAGATTGTATTCATAAACATGAAATTTGTATAAAAACTTACTGATTAAATCCAAGAAAAATCTGGGGTATTCCCTAGTATATTTAGTATCAGAAATTATAATTTCATAATATTCCAACATAGATAGTATAGTCAAATAAAATCAGAAAATAGCAAGATACATCAAATTTGTAAATGTGAAACTCTGAACACAGCAGTACTAAAACAGCAATAGATTACAAAGTATAAATCAAAATTCAGATCTGTCAAAAGGGTGATAAAATAGATATAGTGGGCCACATTTTATTTTTACAAATTTTTTACCAACAAAAACTCAAATCAGGTTGAAAACGTTGTTCTTTACTGAACAACATGAAATTTCTGGAAGTATAGTATTTGTTTGCAAGCATAGATTAGTTTGTAAAAGTCATCAAATAAATCCACAAAAATTTGGGATTAATCCTAGTCAATTCTAGTTATTCTCAGCAAAATATTAGATCAAAATATTATCTTTAACATCAGTATTAAAATAAACAACTCTACAGAATTCACATAAAACCGAATCTGGAATTTTCTATACATCTGTAGTAAAACAACAGTAACTTGCAACTCAAAAATCAAAACTGAGATCTGTCAGAAATTTTGGAAAGTAGATAGAATTCTATATAATTCATATTCACAAATAATTTTCATATACCGACCTTAATAGGGTCTAAAATACTGAACAAAAACGGGGTCACAACAAAAACAGAAATCTTCTTTATGCATAAAAGTCAACTAGTTCATGTGCAACAAATCCATATCAAAACAAAACACAAGCATGGTATAATAGATGTCTAAGCAACATGGTATGGGGTGTTTAACAGGTCTATAACAAGATATACTACGACTAACACATCATGCATACAAGATCATACAACACATCATGGATCACGAACAACACGCATGCATGCAACAAAAATTAATTATTTCTAGATTATTTCATGTCGTGTGTGTAACCAAAGACGCCTACGGATGGATCAATAAATAAAGACAAGATCCAACAAGGGTTTCATGAAAATGCATCTTGACATACTACACTACAGGCGGTATTTAGTACTTGTATTATACAACAAAAAGGAATACAAGCAACTTGCCTCGAAATGACGATGGGTCTAACGAGAAAGAGAATAACGAGAATAGGTTCCCGGGCACGAACACAATACCAACAAACAAATCTCGAACTAGATGATCACGAACACAATCGGACGGCTAGATCCAAGAGATTAAGATCAAGATCAAGATGAGATCAGGCAGCTCTGATCTAGGGCTGGATGATGATGACCGCGATGTGATGATCAAGATCACCAAGGTGATCGGACGGTTCTGAATCAAAGTGATCAAAATCTGATGATGGTGGAGATGATGATCATGATGATCAAGAGGAGATCGACGACTGATATGGTTGATCATCAAAACAGAGCCAAGGGGAGGTGTGCCCTGCGACAGCGAGGGCGGCTGTCGACGGAGGCAAGGTCGACGGGTTGCTGACTGGCGGCGCGCAGTCAAGGTGAGCAGTCGAAAGGAGGCCAAGGCGAGGAGGTGCAGCAATGGCGGAGGATGGCGCGAGGGTTCGGGAGTTGAGCACAGGGGAAGATGAACATGGCGGATGATCGGGAGTGGTTGCTGATGTTGCTGTGCATCGGAGGGAGGGCAGCGCAATGTCGTCGCTGCAATAGGTGTCACGACATCGGGAGGAGGCAGGGCAGGGGAGCGGCGCTGGTGTAGCGCCCCGAATTTCCAATATGATATCTTAGAAATACGTGGCACAATTTCCAGAATCAACTTCAATGTAATCATAAACATAGCAACCAAATACAGGGAAAATTAAAACTTTTTATTACATCAATTGTTTACAAAGCACAGCGGAATACAAAACACCTTGAATTACAAATTTCTTTCTTTACAACACTTTCTTTTACAAATTACATAAGTCATTACATCATTTTAACTCAAGCATCCAATTCCCAAGCTATAGGCACCTACCTGTAAAATGTGAGGCTAGAGATAACCTTAACCCCCAAAACTAAAGGGGTCAGCCATAACGGTGTGAGTGACATAAAAACAAACAACATAAGTAAAGCATGGATTTATCAACAACAGAAAATAAACAGGAGTAAATGAAAATAGGAAAATCACGAAACGCGAAAACCCAACAAGTGAAGCTAGACTAAGTGTCAAGTGTAGAAAACAGGAAAACATATGCATGAAACCAACTCAAGAAAACACAATTCTATATGCTGACTCTCTAATGCGTACTTGTCGGAGTCTATGCATCCCACTCTACATAGGTCCGGTGTAAGCCCTTAACGTCTCCACATTATAGGGTTTAATCCTCTGCTATGCAACTATTCCTAACACGATGACTACTACGAGATAAAGATAAACTGTGAGTATTAGCCCATGCCCCGATAATTCCGGAGGTCAATCTCTATCCACAGATAATTCCAGAGACTATTTCACTCATACCTGGGAATCTTCGAGAATACCCCACACCGCAAGCGATGACACCTTATCACACCACATGTGCGTCGCCTCGACCCCGATAATTCTGGAGATCAATCCCACACCACAGGTAATTTCGGAGACTATTTCACTCACACCTGGATAATTCCGGGGATTATCTCACACCGCGAACCATACTGAGGTCCATAACCCATGTTCTCATTCATCATATCACCACTTGTGCCTGTTCTTATTATTTAAGTTATTTAATTACTTTACGAATCTCCTAGAATTTGTGTACCCCACCGGACTTAACTCAACAACTGATCAACTAAAACGCCTTAACAGGCCCAAACATAAATATCTCAACTGCCGGTATACTAGGGTCACACACACCCTCTAGAGACTCACACCCAAATATCCAAACCAATCTTTCAACATAAATTGCTTAGTTAAACCACTTGAAAACATATATTCAGCAGAAGATAAAGTATAAAATAGTAAGTTATAGATTAGAACACTTAAAGAATAAATTATTTAAAAGAACATTCAAAGATATAAAGATACATCAGCATCAGTCGACTATAGACAAGCGTAAGTTGACTGTCCAGAAAGAAAATTCAATAGCTTTAAGAAAATAATTCTAAGTATAACAGTCGACTGTAGAAGGGTCATAGATCGACTGTCCAGAACGAAAAATCCAACAATATTTAAGAAAATAATTCTAAGTATAGCAGTCGACTGTAAAAGGTCATAGGTCGACTGTCCAGAGAAAAATTCCAATTCTTAGGGAGACATCAAAACAGAGCAGACTCAGTCGACTATAAAGATGAGTCAGTCGACTGTTCCGCGTGATAATTTAAAACTTCAAGAAAATTACAGCAGCCAGGCAGCGACGGTCGACTGGAAAGTCTCACCGGTCGATTGTCGACCTACAGACTGCAGATTTTGGTTGTAAATATTTCAACCGATACGTAATTTTACTTTATGAAAACGATTTCTACAAAAAACATATTTCTTATTTGATCAAATACAACTTGCAGGATATATAATAGTCCATAAAAACTAAATCAAAACTACTTGAATTTATAAAAGTAGCATTTTGTTCATTTCTTTCAATCATACATGAATTGTGCATATAATCAAAATAGAGTTTCTTAAAAATTAATTGTTCATTGAAATAGCTTCGTATTTATATCCAAACCATATCAATACCAAAATCTCAAAAAGACCCCCAGTTTGGATATATTTCTTCAAACTCAACTAAATTCCAAATTTCGATTCTCAAGACATGATCTCTTGATTCGTAAATTCTTTCTCCAAATTTCTCAACTAATTCACCATTACAACTCATGACATAATCAATTTATAACATTGCCATATTAAGATCCATTCAACTAATACTCAAAAGTGATAAAAGTCTCATCTTTATTAGATTTATGCATGAAATCCACCATATTCAATCAATCCAACAATAATCCAGAAGAAAATAGCCTACCCATGATCTCTAATAGGACATTCATCAATCCGGAATTACCCACATACAATTTTATTCATAAACAATTAGGATTTCACAAGATCCAATTTTTATCATCAATCCAACATATATATTCATACCCAAATCCTAGCATGCTTTCTAGGAGATGAAACACCACATATACCATTCAAAAAATAACAAATAATTTATATTACTCACGTACAACATATACAAAATAAAATAAAACAAAACAAGTCACTCACCTCAATGAAGAATTCTAATCAAATTAATGAAGAATAAGAAAAAGTCCTTCTTTTGCGAAATCCAAGATTACCTCATTTGAAACTCCAAGAAATTAATAGTAAAAATATATTTTATTTTTGCAGAGCAGAGGGACGGATGTAGTGGCTATAATATAGGCCGAAATCTGGAGTTTTTTTTGAGGGTTTTACAAGTTTACGGAAACATCCTTAACAAATTATTACTTTACATATATAAACCTTTCTTTATAAAGTAGTTAAAATAAGTTAAATAAATTAAAATCAAATCAAATCCTTTTACTACTGAGTTTTCCAGCAATCCAACACAGCCCAGAAATAAAGAAAATTCAGATTTGTACTCAGGGTGGCAATTTTGCACAAAAGTCCATCTTTTTGTAATATTTGCAAATACGTCATAAAATATTCGTAAAAATCTAGAAAATTCAGAAATAATATCTAATAATAAATATTAGATTTTCCAATTAAAATATCTGAATTTTACTTTCCAGGAAAAATATTTGCACAAGATCCAACATAAATTCCATATTTGCAAAAACACCATATTGGTTTAAATCTTCACCAAATCGACTCTAAATAAAATTTAAATATATTTTATTTTCAATGATGACCATGGCAAGCCCAAAAATCAGTAAAAACGAATTTTAATTATTTATTTGAGCTCAAAACGGCTTTTTACATAAAAGCTCCTCTCTTTCGAGGTATTTATAAAAATAGTTTCTTTATTCAGAAAAATACCAAAATTTAGGATATACTCAATTATAAGTAGGAGAGTTTAATAAAAATTTAAATTTGGACATTTGCAAAAAAAATATTTGCACGTGTAAAATTGACAAATTTATAAAATAGTCAAATTAATTTAAATAAATCTGAAAATTAAAATATCATAAATAAATAAGGAAAATCAATCATTAATCATAACATTTTAAGAATTCAAAATTGATAACTTTGAATGTGTGTTGCATGTGTAAAATTGCAGTTTCGAAAAAATAGTCAACTTTACAAATTTAGTATTATTTAATAATTCAAAATAAATCATTTTATTTTGCGGGGTATTACAACTGGTGTCTGTTGCTGCTGCTTTGGGGGGGAACAACACAGGGAGGACATGGGGGGGGGGGGTGTTGCACTGGCTGCTTCGCTGGCGTCGTGGAGGGAGGACGGGGTGCACACAGGGTAGAGGGAAAGACAGATCGGGAGGTAGGAGAAGAGGGTAGAAACATCGGCTAGGGTTTGGGAAAATATAACAGGGTAGAATATATATAGGGTGAGTATTAGGGTTAGGTTGGGGGGCTAACGGGTTGGGGTAACAGGATATTGGGTTTTTAACCCAATAAGAGAAACATGGTTTAAGAGTTATTGGGTTTAAAGACCCACAAGAATAGAAATAAGGTATTAATAGGATCCAATAAGAGTTATAGGATTTGGGTTTTTGGGTTTAAAACCAAGAGGAAAATAAAATAACTAATAAAATATGATTTATAATAAAATATAATTTGTATTACCATATAAACTACAATTGCAATTAACACATAAAAGTGGGTTTTTAATAAACAATCAAAAATAATAATAATAACAGTAATGGTAAAAATATAAATATCCAGATAGTATTTGAGTTTAACGAAATCATTAAAATCCGAACAGTAATAATATAAAATATAAATAGTCTGTCAATTATAAAATGGAAAGTGAAGTTAAAATACACAATTATTTGAAATAACAAAATTTCCGTTTAGAAAAGCTTTTAATAGAAGATCCAAAATGAATTTAACAAAATAATATTCGAAATACAGAAAATATTTAGGAAATACGTACGGAAACAGGGGTTACAACCACTCATTTCATGCTCCTCATATCCAATGGTCAGAGTCAATGTTTTTCATTTTCTCATTGGATCACTCATATATATATATATATATATATATATAGGGAAAGGATCGGTTGAGCACTACTCTAGTGCTCACCACGTGAACACTAGGCCTTCGGGCGTTCATATCGAAAATCCGAACCGTTCACATTGATCTACACATCTAAATTAGTCTAAATATGTAAAATCAAATTATTTGAAATTCATTTGCCCATCCATCATGTGACTATAAAAACAATGATTTTCTGCCATACAATTTTGTGACACTTCAATGAATGGGCAAATGAATTTCAAATGATTTGATTTTACATATTAGACTAATTTATATGTGTAGATCAATGTGAACGGTTCAGATTTTCAATATGAACGTTCGAAGGCCTAGTGTTCACGCGGTGAGCACTAAAGGAGTGCTCAACTGATCCTTTCCCTATATATATATATTCCTTCCGTTGTGCACTAGGTCGCCGTGTGCACTCGGCCTTCCCGCCTTCCTATTGACGATCCGAACCGTTTATATTGATCTACATATTTAAATTAGTCTAAATATGTAAAATCAAATAATTTGAAATTTATTTGTCTATTCATTTAAGTGTTACAAAATTGTATAGCTAAAAATCGTTGTTTTTTTATTGTCACATCTTAGACGAGCAAATGAATTGTATGCCTAAAAAATATCTATCACCTGATTTCCAACCGTTAGATCGAGTACCCAGCTTTGAGAAACGCGCACCCACGCCCCCTCCCATTTCCAACCCTACGAATTAATGGGATTTTAGGTCAGATTCGATTTGTCTCACTAATTTAAATTTAATGGCGAATAATAATAACACCGTAGAGCCGAGCTCAGCCCCGCAACCGGAGAGATGGTACGATTTGAAGCTCGGTTCATCCTTCAGCAACAACCCCCCCTCCAAATTCTGCACTCTTCGATGTATGTTACCATAAAATTCCCATTTTTTAAAACCCTATTCTAAGCCCAATTTGGGTTTTTTTTAGATCTTTCATTGTTTTGTTAAATTTTTTAAGGGTTATTTGATGCACTGGGTGTTGGTTTGGTTTCTTTGTCGAAATTTATGTTCTTAGTTTGTGGTTAGAAAGAATTTGAGATTTCTTGGGAAATTTGGGGATGGGTCTTGAAATTGTGAGTTAATTTTTGTGATGTTTTAAGTTTGGAGAGGTGGGTAGTTAAATTAGTTGCAGTTATTGATTTGAGTAAAACCCTGATTTGAATTTGATCCCAAAAAGTTATTGAAGGGAGTGAGGAGTTGATGATTATGCTAGTGCTTGACTTTTTCCCGAAATAGGCCACTTTTTGAAACTAATTTTCAAAATAGGTCACTTTTGAAACTAATTTTCCAAATAGACCAACATAGTACCCAATTGCCGTCTCTTTAATTTTGAGACCGCAGTTCACAACTGTGGCCTAAATATATATCATACATTTTGGCTAATAGGCTCGAAGATTTGGAAAAAAATTGCTCATGTGAAAAATAGGAGGCCGCGGTTGGGTACTGCGGCCTCGATACTACAGAGCCGCAGTTCACAACTGTGGCCTCAATTATATGGTCGAATGGGTATTAGAAGTTTTAGGAACTCGACCCCATCGACCATGTAACTGAGGCTGAACTGCAGCCTCTGTAGTATCGAGGTCGTAGTACCCAACTGGGGCAACTATTTTTCACATTTTACACTGAGGCAATTTATTTCCTAAGCCTTTGAGTCTATTAGTCAAATATGTGTAATATATGTTTGGGTTGCAGTTGTGAACTGCGGTCTATGTAGTATCGAGGACCCTACTGCGGTATCATATTTTTCACATTTTACACTTGGGCAATTTTTTTCCAAGTCTCTGAGCCTATTGGCCAAATATGTATGATATATACTTAGGCCGCAGTTGTGAACTGCGGCCTCGAAATCAAAGATGCCGCAATTGTGTACTGTGTTGGTTTATTTTGTGAATTAGTTTCGAAAGTAGCCCATTTTGGAAATTAGTTTCAAAAAGTGGCCTATTTCGGGAAAAAATCCTAGTACTTTAGGTGTCATCAAGGGTTTGTTTTTTATTGGCAATTGGTGTTTGGAAGGGAAAGTAGGAAATTTGTGAATCTTGAACATCACATGCCATGAGAATTTGATTTGAGATTCCTCGAATTTCGAATGTTCTCCTCCAAATTCCACTTGCCAAAGATGCCTCAAGAGGAGATTAAAGGTGCAAAGAGTAACATAATCCCATGCAAAGTTTTTCTTCAAGCTTATCTTTGGGGTTTGGTTCATATTTTTCGATAAATAGTTGCTTTCACTTTATCCAAAATCATGACATGAATGATATCATTTTCAGTAGGTTGTTGAAGGTTTTTTTTCATTGTCAAATTACACACAACTAACTTGTTTTTCTTGTCTAAAATTGACAGATGAATTCAAGCCAGCCTCAATCGATAAGAACCAACCTGGTTCACTGCACAAAAACAAGGAGAACAGGGTCACAGTAGAGTTCCACAACAACCAACCAGGGAAGCCTAAGGTGAGCTTTGAGGGAAGCAGCGAGGACTACAAGGAAAATGATGCCGTCTTGTTTTTTGATGGAGAAGCCTTCCGTTTGGAGCGTCTGCATCGTGCTGTAAAGAGGTTGAGGCATGTCCGACTACCTGGTGAATCAGCAGCAACCAACATGGCGTCTGTGGCAGCCTCAGCAGCTACAAGTATTGAAAACCGTTCTCCGACGATCGGAAAGCTCACTAAACCACAGCCTCCGAGCAAAACAATAGTGCATCCGGTCCCTGTAAGTTTCATCCAAACTTGATTTATTTATGTTTGCATGAAAACCAATTTCAAGTAACATATGGAATTCTTCACCATTAGTATTCGGAATTTATTAATGTCCGCTAATCCCTAATATAGCGTGAGAAGGGAAAGAACACGTGCATAGCACATGCAAACTGGCTTAATTGAAGGAAGTGGGCTTCCCACAGCCCTTCTCTAATCACAGTAGTAATATATATTCAGTCTTGGATTATGAAATGTAAATTGTTTTTCCACTGATCGATGCATTAGTTTTTTTTAATTCTTATTTTTAGATTGCATTATGAGCTTTATTTATGTTTGGTTGAAGCAAAAAATGTAACAATAACTTTTAGTTTGACCATTTCGTAATATAATGTGGCTGATGTGCACATCATTTTGTAATGTAAAAGATAAACTGTCACCCATAATCTAAATAATATTCTCCTATATTGATATACAAAACTAGATACAAGAAAATGTATCCTAATTATCGTTTTGGTGAGCAAACTAGGCTCCATACTTGTGTCCAACAGCCTCCTGTCGTGAGCCATAAAATTTAATATCAAATTTTTTCCATCAGTACTTATAGCTACTATACTTATGCACGTAAAAGTTAAGATGAAAATGTAGTATGATAAACTTCTAATAAATTTTATTAAAAAGTTGTAATGAAATGCATTTTAGCACAAGAGGAAAAAAAATGATAGGTATATTAAATGAGATACTTGGGAACTAATATTGAAAGTAGATATCGATATAGTGATGAAGGCTCTACACGTTTGATGCATTAAAGGGAAGTGAAATATGAGAGGACGTCTAGTGAACATTGATATAATGGGCGGATGCAGCTCCTCCCTTTATGTTATAGTATAGATTCCTCAAATATAACCAGCTCAAACTGCCCTGAAATGGCTGAATTGAGGTATCTTGATGTAAGTAAATAGGTTCCTGTTGAAATTTAGGCTTGCTGCTCACTCTCCAAGCATGCTAAGCATTTTTTTCTTTGTTGGTTGAGGAAGAGATAATTTAATGGAAGATGGTCTAGTCTCTTAAGTTCTATTGAAAATCCTAGTTAACAACTCTAATCCTTTATTTTTGTATTTTTCCAAACTTTAATAGGAGAAATACCATTGAGTCCAATTGTCTTTCCACTTTTAATTTTCTTCAAAGTAACTTTTACTTAACTAAGCCTAATTTTCAGACTGATTGTTTCTATTGTGCACTATTTCACATAAATGTATTTTTGGATCTTCTGTGTGATCTTCTGTGTAACTCACTGAACAACTTATAATTGTAAATCCCTCCACCTCTCATTAATATTATCATCCTTTACTGAAACTCTTTTGTCCTCACTCTTAATAAATTTCACATTACCTAAGTCTCCACTCTTTACTGAAATTGCTATAAGCAAATTATTTTTTTATTTTTAGTTCTGCTTTTGTAAGTGCATAATTAGTTATGCACTTTCTGAAATTCTTCTTTCATTATATATTCTTCCCGATTTTAATTATGTTCTCATAAGAAATTCAACGTTATCTTTTTAATACACTAAGTGCTTGCCTTATATTCTACTATGTTGAACAAGCGCAAAGGCGATCTCAAATGAGGACAACTAGTATAAGCGTTCAAAAGCTTCACTAGGGCATTTAGCGGCTGTGATACTTTTAGTTACTAGCCATTCAGGAAATGAAAAAAAAAATTGTTAGAGAGAAAATCAGAAGCATCTAAGTATTACATTGTTTTTAGCTCTCACCAGGTGGACCAGCACACTGGTAAAGATACGAAGCTTATTTTTCTGAGCAGTGAAGACATATTGGAAAACAATTACGTGAGGCTCTAAAGTCTTCAACCGAAACCTAGAGATTAGAATTGGCAAGAAGAATTATGAAGATGGTCAAGATATTTGTGTCTACATATTTTTATGCATAAAGAAAAATGCTTGCAGATCATGCAGCTGAAGCTGAGCATACAAAATGTTCACATATTATTTTTTGTCTGGAAATTTTGTAAATAATGCTTATTATTCCTAATTTCAAGTTCCTAATTTTGATTTGTTATTTATTTCCTTCCAGGATTCTGTTTGTTCACTTATTTGCTTGTTAAATTTATAGAATTTTGTTCGTTCACTTATTTCTTTACCCATGCTGTACAGTGTCGGTAATATCAGTTCATCTGCTATAAAAGGAAATTTTATAAACATTTTTTTCCTTCACACTAATTTGGACATTTCTTTTTTATGTTATGCACAGGTTGAGGTAGAAAGAATTGATATTGGTGAACCAGAAAGTCGAGGTATCCTCTACTCTTCCCTTTTTCTTGGTTAACGTTGTGCAAAACTTTGGCATGACCTTTAGATAGTTAGGTTAGCTGGTTAATTTTCTGCTGCGCAAAATTTAGTGTATAATTCTCCTATTCCGGTTTTGTGTTTGCTCACTACCCTTTCTAATCTACTGTTTATGTAAGGTGGTAAATGTTTATCGAAGTGACAACACATTGGAATATCCAAATGGATTTTGTAGAGAAGGATATCACTGATCTTTCACCCTGTCATATCCCTGGCCTTATGCCTCTTTGAATATAAGTAGATATGTGCATTTACTGACAAGTAGTGTCAAGGTTCTTTACATAATTTCACAAGTGTTTAACATATCTTTGAAAAATATATAGAAGTAAAACAACTGCCATCAAGGTTCTTTACATAATTTCTTAAACAAATGCTTATCATATCTCGGGTAAATTTATAGGAGTAAGCTTGAAAGATGCCGAACTTCACCTTGTAGCAAGAGATCTCTAAATTCCTTATTCTTTAAATAATAGTAAGAGCTCTGAACATTTTAAATCCCAACAATCTTATTTTATATAGTAGCCCCTCACAGTGTGGTGTCCACATGTACGTAGTCCTTATTGGATTAATATTATAGTACATATTAGTCTCCTAGAAGGAATAGTAATGAGTTGCGAAGGACAAGTACAGAAATACTGTTATAATGAACTAACATGTCAATGTAAGATTTGTTGGGGACCGTTATGCTAAAATCCAATTGGTAATTGGAATATTACATTTTGGTTGCATTAGCTTACACTAATATATTCAGTGAGGTAGATTTCTTTTTTTCCTTTTCTTTCCTTTACATCTGGTAACTTCTCTTGTAATGCTTTAGTTGAGTACTAGATTTCATTTGGAATCCTTCTTTTGTCATAGTTTAGTAAGCTATGAATTTGACACCAAGTTGCAGTATGGGCAGTTAACAATTTGACATCAGGTTGACAGTTACCTCAAAAATATTCTTCAAAACTAGCATGAATTTGAACTCTTCTTGATACTTAACCCCAATTTCAATCCAAATAAAGCTCAGATTTTGTTGCAGCCTTGGGGCTGCTCTTTATTAGCAGAGTAATAATGAAATCCTTGTATTCACTCAATAGAAAAAATAAAAAATAAAACATATTTATTGTATGCTCTTTTCTCCTCAAACTGCGGTGTTGATGAGGACATCTTTCCAGTTTAAGATTTTTATTTTATTACTGTTTTTTTATTTCTGGCAATTATAGCCATATGTAATCTTTTTGTAATTTTTTAGATTTTGAGAATATTTTGGAGATGTGTTTTAAGATGTATTTGAGCCTATTTAAAGGCCTTGAGATTAATGAGAAAGCATGCCATTATTGATTAAAAAAATCTGTGTTGAGTTTTGCTCTTCCTCCTTCTCCTTTGTGTGATACAATTGAGACCCAAATTAGGCTTTGTGATAAATCCTAATCTAGTTTTAGAATTAGTGATTAATTCTAAAATTTATCCCCAATTAAAAAAAATCCCAAATACAAATCTCTAATACAAACCCTAATCCCAAAAAATCCTAATCTAATACCTGTACAGCCACTTCTCTTTCATCTTCTTCTTCACCCTTAATCCCCTCCCGATCCAAAAGAAAACCCAAATCCCCTCTCCCGTACCCAACCACTTCCCCTACCCCCGCCGTCGCCCTAGCCCCGTCACCGCCTCACCGCCACCAATCCTTCACCCCAAAGCCGTCGCTCCTCCCTCCGCCACTCCCGAACCCCAACCACAGTCTCCAACCCTGTACTCCTCTTCCGCTGCCTCTTTCCCTCACCTTCTCCCGGTTCCCTAACCCAACGGCATCGACTGCCCTCCCTCTTCCGGCGCTGTCGCACCTCACCGACGACGCCGCCGCCCCGTTCGCCGTCTCCCCTCATCGCCGGCGATCAGATCTGCCAACCACGTGGGTCGTTGCTGCCGTTGCTCGCTGCAATTGCTGTGTTCCACCAAAGATCTACGCTGGTTCTTCGCATTCGGTATACTCTTTCCATTCTTACATATTTGTGTTTTACTGCTCTATTATCTAGTATATTATCTAATTTATCTGTCGACCACAAAATAATTGAGATTGAGCGATCCACATGCTAGATTAGAGTATGAATCAGTATTGCACTTTTTACTTGCTAAAACACGTAGGGATTTACTTATTGATTAAGGTTGAATTATTAATTGAGCCTGTTACATTTGATTCAATTCTTGAAAACCCATCAACCTGTTAACTCTTAAAAATTTCTAACTTAGATCAGCACTTTCATGTTGGTAAAATTAACCCATTAAAATTCTTGGAAATTCTCTATTTTAGGGTTGGTTTTACATCAGGTGTGCTCACAAATTCAATTTCATGGTTTGACAACTCCATCTTTCTTTCAAAAGTTCAAATAAGTTGTGTAGGCCCTTTCCAGGTTTCTGGCCTTTTCATACTATCAAAAAATGATTTATTTTACTCTGTTGATTTTGCGGGTGTGTATTAGGGATTACAGTATATAATGAATTCTACTAGTTGGAGTAATCTAGTAATAAGAAATTTCATGGAATATTTGAATAATCGCTTGCCTTATGACTATTTTATGTTGAGTGAGATACTGTTGTATTATTCTATTACTATAGTAAGAGGTTTCTTGATTCAGTGCATTCTGTCTTGCTGTAACTATGGGTTCTCATCAATGTTTAGCAGTTCCTGTCTCTTTCTAACATATATTCTAGATTGTCTTTGAAAACATTTGAAGGGAGTAAACTACCAAAATTCTTGAAGTATTTGGAGTTGTTTAGAGTTGTTTCTGAGTTGCTCTAGTTGGTTTTCGGTGGCTGATATTTTTTGGGTTACTGGTTTTTGTAATTCTGAACAAGCTTTGTATATTTCTTCTTAGTGTCTTCTTGTATCTCTTACTTTTTGAGACTTCTTGCATCAGACTCGCTCTTTTATCAATATACTTTTCTTTTATTGGCTGGAGTGTTTGGAGTACATCCCCTTATCAAAAAATAGGAATAAAAAAAACTTGTAATAGTTCTTTATTTAGACATTATATTTTCATACCTGTTATAAAAAAATAGAAATAAAAAAATCTTGTAATAGTTCTTTATTTAGATATTATATTTTCATGAAAAATTCAAATTCAGAGAAGCCAAATTGTAGTGATCTAGAGATTATATGTATCGAGGAAAGGTGAGATAAACTTGCCAAACCCAGTTCCGTTCTTGATTGATCTCTGAAAATTTGATTCTTAGTTGTGGCTTTTGCATCTCAGGAACAAAACTAATTAACAGAAGCAGGGACTACAGTCCACCTCCCCAAAATACATTCTCTCTATCCCCTGACCCCAAACTCGATGAGCCCGAAGAGAATGTTGACATCCTTGCAGATGATGATGATGATGAGGAACCAATGAAGATGACAGCTGGAGGACAAGTTGCACCTCCCTCTGTTGGGTTCGACATCAACATTCCAACTCGCAACGACTCTGATGATGAGATTGCTGATGTTGACTTGAGTGATGATGAGGCGGGCCAGGGCCAGGGCCCCAATTTTGCAGAAGCTTTAAAAGCTCAAGTGAATGCTGAGGAGGGGCAACAACAACAGCAAGAGGATGGTGAGGAAAGTTCAAGTTCGAGTGGAAGCAGTGGGAGCGGCAGCAGCGGGAGTGATAGTGGCAGTGGGAGCAGTAGCAGTGACAGCAGTGACGATGATTCAGCCAGCTCTGGTGGTGATATTGATATCTGATCCGTGAAAGCATAAACGGTTAGCTGGAAATCAAGTCATATTGTGTCGGACGGTTAGAATGCTATTCTAGATTTGGTTTTTAAAAGTTCCTCCTCTTTCCTGCGTCCCTGCTGCATCGTTTCTATGCTCATAAGTCGTAACAGCATCCATTCAACACATAGTTCAAGGTATTGGTCATATCAAATCTGTAAAGTTGAGTTACCTGTTACCAGTTTATATATTCTGATGTTGTATTGTTTAACTGTACCTGGTGAGGGCTGTCTCATTGTCTAGTTACTCGAAATTGAGGGGTTTTCTTTTTCCCCAAATTAGCAGCAATTTCTGGTTCTTGTTAACTGCCATGGTGTACCCGAAGAAAGGCAAATACAATTATTGTAAGGCTCATTTTATCCTTGTGCAAAGGCTATTTAATGAGCGTGTTTGGTTGGTCAGATTCTTTTTTGAGAATGTATTGGATAATTCACATGCATTTTTATCTTTATCTCTACTATTTTAATGGAAGAGTTGGGATTTGTAATCAAACAAATTCTAACTTTATAACTAAACAAACACGTGTAATATACGTCCAAATTAATTTCAATAAACACAGACATTTGTAGACAAATAAATCCATGTATTGTACGTGCATATCTAATATAAAAGAGGTATTAGATTCAAGGTTAGACTACTGATGCTGTTTATTTCTGAGGCACGTGTGGAAGCACCAGGTGTGAGTTCGAACTCAATTTGTATTGAAGGAGATTGCCGCTCGTCTGCCGACCTTCGGTTGACCTTCTGGGGGCCACGATGAGCTCGGAAAGGCGTTGAAGGTTGGGCTCGGATCGGAAGGGTCGGATCCGAGGTCTTGTGTACCTGCAGACGGTCCTGAAACACCGGGGTTTGTCCCGGTGGCGGACCCTCCGACGCTCTAGTCAGTCTCTGTGAGAGAGTAGCAATAACTAGGTATATTTATGTGGCAAAAGATTGATTACCTTCAAAAGGTGGGTGAGGGTCTAGTATTTATAGAAAATCCCAACCGGGTTTGGTTCCGCTTGGGGGCCGGGTTTGGACCCGAAAGCCCATGGGCCTGACGTGGCAGAAGGCCCAGGGGGTTTAGGGCGGTTGCTGTGATACCAGGAGTGGTATAGGGCTGACGTGGCGAAACCCTTGGCGGTATTTGGAGCTGACGTGGCCCATCGTGAGTCCTCTGTGCCTCCGGGGGAATCGGAGGGCCTAGGCTGCGCCAGGTCATCCCTCCGCCCCGCCAGAGAGGGGGGACGGCATGAGGGACTGCTCCGGATCGGACTCCGGGGGATACTGAGGCTCGTCAGTACGGGGAAGCCGGCACTGTGGGGGCAAACACGAGGTTCGGCGCCGACCCTGAAGGGGTCCGGAGCCGAACCAGGTCGGTATTCTTGCTTTTCTGAGTAGGAATTGTATTGGGCCTTGGATGGGCCTCAGGCCATTTTTACACTGTCACACAAGCCCCCCACTCCTGCAGGGGGTGCGGGAGCTAGCCGTGGAGGAGTGTTTATGATTGTAAAAAATGGGAGGGCGGATCACAGGGCCTTCCTGGTGGTGTTGTCCTGAAGCTTGGATAGAACCTCGAGCTAGTCGAGGGTCAAAGTGTAGGTGAAGGTGATGGCGAACCGTTGTCTCTTCCAGAGAAGAGTACCCTGGTGTTCGATTGAACCTCGAGAGGTCGAGGGATTACGCGTCGACAAGGGTGATGGCGAGCCGTTGCTTCTTCCTGAGAAGAGTACCCGGGTGCCAGACCGAACCTCGAGAGGAGGGGGAATTATGGGCTGGTAAGGGTGATGACTAGCCGATGGATCTTCCGAAGAAGAGTACCCGGGTGCCAGACCGAACCTCGAGCTGGCGAGGGATTGTGGGTCGGTTAGGGTGAAGGCGAGCCGTTGTTTCTTCCTGAGAAGAGTACCCCGGTGCCAGGCCGAACCTCGAGACGAGGGGGAATTACGGGCTGGTAAGGGTGATGGCCCGCCGGTGGATCTTCCGAAGAAGAGTACCCAGGTGCTGGACCGGACCTCGAGCTGGCGAGGAATTACGGGTCGGTGAGGGTGAAGGCGAGCCGTTGTTTCTTCCTGAGAAGAGTACCCCGGTGCCAGACCGAACCTCGAGACGAGGGGGAATTATGGGCTGGTAAGGGTGATGGCCAGCCGGTGGATCTTCCGAAGAAGAGTACCCAGGTGCCAGACCCGACCTCGAGCTGGCGAGGGATTACGGGTCGGTGAGGGTGAAGGCGGGCCGTTGTTTCTTCCTGAGAAGAGTACCCCGATGCCAAACCGAACCTCGAGACGAGGGGGAATTATGGGCTGGTAAGGGTGATGGCCAGCCGGTGGATCTTCCGAAGAAGAGTACCCAGGTGCCAGACCCGACCTCGAGCTGGCGAGGGATGACGGGTCGGTGAGGGTGAAGGCGAGTCGTTGCTTCTTCCTGAGAAGAGTATCCCGGTGCCAGACCGGACCTCGAGTTGGTGAGGGGGAGTTACGGGCCGTTTATGGGGCGAACCGTTGTGCCTTGGGGTTGTTCTGAGTAGTGTGGTCCGTTTTTTCGCGGAGCATTTTGGGGGCGCCTGGGGACCTGTGCAAGATTTCCATTTCCTAGGTGCGTTAATGGCGCCGCTAAGTAACGGTATGGCGCATGGTCTTCCGTCGTTTGGTTTTCCCCACATCATAATGGCCGGCCCCTGGGGGGGGCTTATAAGTACCCCCCCCCCCCCTTTTTCTCGTTGTGGTTCAAATCCAGGCAAAGGTGGTCTGTTTGGCCCATAAAGGTGTCTGCTTCGGCGGACGCCTGTTTTTTGAAAATTCTTGCCCCTGGTTTTGTCGGAGAGGTAGTTTCTTTGTCGCCCGATCTTCTCTTGGATCTGATAGCCCTGAGGTGGCGGTCAGATCCAGGGGGGGTCCGGGCGAGAGGGATAGCGATCGAACGTCGAAGGGTGAGCCGTCTGCAATAGCGGAGGTTCTATCCTTCCGAGAGGGATGAAGGGCGTTCCGGGCCGGTTGTTTGCAACTGCGAAGGTTCGGTTGCTGGAGTGGGCTGGGCCTTTGCAGTTGCATCAACTGGCTCGGGATGGAGCACTTCTTTCGGCCTTCGGGTGTTGACCTGCTTTTGACCGAGGTGCTTGCCGAGGGGGGCGTCTTGAAGCTTTGGGCCCTGGGTAGATGAGTAGTTCTCCGATTGGAGGCTGACTATTCTGTGTCCCAATAGGGCTCCAGGTTGAGGCGGTTTCGGTCTCACCCGGGAACAGTTCGGGTCTTCGGCCGATGACGCTGTAAGCCCCGAGCTGCTCGCGGGTGAAAGGGGAACCGGCCCAGTCTCGGAGCCCGGGGCGCCTGTCTGAGGACGGCGCCTTAAATCTTAAAAATAAAAATGTTCCCTCCTCCGAATACTTCTTCTGCGCTGGCCTCCGTGACTGGCTGCCAGCCTGTAAATGGATGATGTCAGCGTCGCACGTTTTGAGGATGTGGCGCGAATTCTTAGGCGGCAGTTGCATGTCGGATAGGTGAACAGTACTCGCGGGAATCGAGGAGTCGCTTCTATCTCCCATAAATAGTCCCCCCTCTCCCCTATTTGTCCACTCCTTTCTCATTCAAAATAAAATTTTTCAATACTTCAGCGCTCATCTTCGCGTCTTGCTGTACCGGACTTGCCCTTCCGAAGTAACCCCAGGTGAGTTAGCAAGCCTATTTAGTCTAGGCATAGATGGATAGGGCTCAGTCTGGCTCGTCAGCGTCGACGTCTGGGGGGGTGGAGCCTATCTCTGACTCGACGTCCTGGGAGGAGCCAGTGCATGCTGACGGGTCTCCTGACACGGTTTCGTGGGAGGAACCGGTGGTTGAGGAGGCGGCACATGGTGCGAGGTTGTCGCGCTCTCGTCGTCCCTTCGTGGTGGAGAGTAGTGGGTCGGAGGAAGCGACTGATGGTTCGGACGACGTCCGTGTTTTGGAGTCGGCTGCCGAGGGAGAGAGAGGCGAGGGCGGCATTGTAAGGAGATCCATGGTTCCGGGGGTAGGTCCGAACTCCATGCCGACTGGTCGGGGGCCCTTATTCACTCCTTCGTCGGAGCGGTCCGAGAAGAGGAAGAAGGCTCCGAGGAAGGTAGAGTAGGGAACTAGTGGCTCGAGCCAGGGGACTGGTTCGCCCGTGTAGCCGAAGCATTTCCGTCAGTATCCGAACGACCTGTCCGATCAGGAGCTCTTTGGCGTGCAGGCCTATTCGCCGAGCCGGACGAGAGTGTTGATGGACGCGATTCTGACCGCCTTGGATGGCGGGGACTTGGAAGTCTTGCAATTGGCGTACCACATAGGGCCTAGTTACGAGTTGATGCTGCCGAGCTCTACTCTTCGCCCAACCGATCCCTTGTCTGCTTGGTACTGTGTCTTCCCTGTGGACGCGTTTATTTCTGGACTGAGGTTGCCGATCCATCCGTTTGTTCGGGAAGTGTTGAACTGGGCCTCCCTGGCGCCGATGCAGTACGGGCCGAACTCTTGGGAGCAGATAATCATCTTTGTACTGACGTGCGAGGAACAACGGGTGCCCTTGCATTTGAACGTGTTCCGCGCGTTGCTGGCGCTCTGCCCGGCAGCCGAGGGGGTTTACTATATCTCCCCCCGGAGTAGGCGGAAGGTTGTTCATAGCCGTCTTGATTCTTTTAAGGACTGGAGGAAAAAGTATCTGGTAATTCGGAGTGAAGAGCCCTGGGGCATCCCGACTCGATGGAATTACTCCAAGCCGAGTTATCCTGCGCCGGGGCAGGGAGATCTGACGGTCGAGGAGTGGGGGCTTGTAGAGCGTCTTCGTTTGTCCCCTAGTATTAATTGGACTAAGGTGACGGAGGTTCGCCTGGCGAGCGTTGGACTGAGCCCCGCCGTTCTCCGTATGTAGTTGTTTCTTTTCCCTCGATCCTTTCGTACATTCTCGCTCATTGTTCTTAATGGTTATTTTCTGCAGATATGGATGAGGCATCGATCCAAGCAAGGCGGCTCGCCATGAAGAAGGAAAATGCCGAGAAGAAGAAGAAGGCGGAGGCGGCGAAGAGGCCGAGGGAGCTGCCCCTTGTTATCTCGGAAGTCCAACTCGAGCCGAGGACCAAGAGGGGTCGCTCCGAGATGAGCAAGGGCGCGGCTTCTTCGAAGGGTCAGGGCGCAGCGGGGGCCCCTGTTCTCGGCAAGGGGAAAGGTCCCTGGGTCGAGGCCGAGGAAGAGGATCCGGTGGTGGAGCTAATGCGGCAGCGGTGGGCTCCTGACTGGTCGGTTCTGACGGGGGACCGTCTGACAGGGGAGGTCCAGGCCGTTGAGGTGGTGGAGAAACTGGCGACCCCTCGCGATCGCAAGGTGATGGAGGGCGAGCCCGTAGAGATGGCGTTCGCCCGCCTGGCGCGGGCCACTGTGCAGGTAAGCCTGTCGACTCTGTATCTCCTTGTTGATTTTTGTGCCGAGGCCTGATCTTTGTCTGCCGTTGGTTGTAGGCTTGCATACAGGGGGCCAACATCAAGAACCTGTACGAGGCGTCCCTGGCTCAAGAGCGAGCTCGGGCGGAAAAGAGTGAGCTGGAGGTGAAGGAGATGCGAATCGAACTCGAGGGTTCGCAAAAGAGAGAGCAGCAGTTGGGGCTCCAGCTCAAGGCCAAGGATGTGGAGTGGGAGAAGGAGATGGCCTCCCTGAAGACGAAGTTCACCAAGGAGGCGAAGGAGGTGTTGCACACGGGTCAGCAGATGGTGATCGCGGCCCAGGACAAGAGCTATGAGAGGGCCCTTAGCCATGTGAGGCATTTCTTCCCGGCCCTCGATCTGTCCAATTTTGAGTATGATATGGAGATCGAGGGGACGTCGAAGACTCCGGGTGAAGAAGGGCCCGCCGCCGACCCCTCGGCCGACGCTCCCGTGGATCCGTCCGTCGGCGCGGAGGTGGGTCAAGGAGTTGTGTAATTTTTGTCTTTCTTTCCCTCTCCCTCGATTGTGTTTGCCTCCCGCGGACTGGCCACCGCAATTTTTTGTAAGAAACACTTGGATTTACAGTGGTAAGAAAAGTTTTTGACCGGCCGGTTGCTTTTGGGTCTGGACATTTCTGAATCTTCTTGAGAATGTGCGTTGAGTTGGTTGGTTGTGTTGTAGGTCGCTGGAGGGGGGCTCGGAACACTGATGAGGCTTGTAACTTTTGTCGGAATAAGTCCGCCGTCTTAAGCGTGGAGGCGCGCCGGTTGAGAAGAGCGGTGTGGGATCGGGAGCTTGGCGGCGCGGACCTTAGACAGGCCGGGCTTAGTACTTTGGTGCCGAGGTCCTCTCCCGGGGGGTTACCTCGCGACATCTTTGTGGAGAAGGAGACGGGGGTGCTTTGTTACAAGGCGATGTCGGGTGCTTCGTTCTCTTCCCTCGTGGGTCGACAGGCGGAGGGGGTTCCCTTTGCGCTGCTGCTGTTGCAGTGGGCGCGACCGGATGACGCCCTGAGCTCTGTGGTTGGAGGGTCGAATGTGGCTGAGGCTAAGGAGCACCATAACGAGGGGAGGGGCCCCTAGTTGCTTGACCGAAATACTCTCCGTTCCTCGTTGGGCCTGAGGGGCCCTGATCTTCCTGATTTGAGATGAGTGGAGCGGTCTTGTATCGGTCTTTGTTTTTCTTTTGTTTTATTTTTCCTCTTTGGAACGAAAATAAAAAGGGGTATGAAAGGAGAATCCTTTTCCTTCTCCGCTCCGGTCAGTAGTGTAGTACGCAATGTCGGAGGCAAGGTCTGGCTCCATCGTTCCGCAAGGGATCGAAGAGGGGCTTTAGGAAGGACTTTTGGTCCGGACTCGTATTGAGATTATCGAGACATTTGGGTTCGGACAAAAAGGGATATCTTTAGCATAAGGTAGGGAGGGCCGCTAAGGCAGCTTTTTACAAGTGAGGGTTTATACAAAAGCCGATTTACATTTAGCCGGGTCATAACCTATGCTCGTTCGGCGTCGAGGGGGAACACACCTCCCCCGACGGTGGTCATGTAGCACGACCGCGCCGCTTCTTGGCTGCCTCGGACGATGCCGACTCCTTGAGGGGTGGGGAACTTGAGCTTCAGATGGTAAGCCGAAGGCACTGCTTGTAGGGAGCATAGTCCAGGCCGGCCAAGTATGGCGTCGTAGGCCGTCTTGATGTTGACCACCATGAAGTCCATGGATTCGGTCCTCTTGACAGGAGTCGATCCGGCGGTAACGTCGAGGGTAACAATTCCTTCTATCACGACAGGGACGCCTGAGAACCCGTGCAGGGTGTACCCGGCTGGCTTGAGTTTGCCTCGGGGTAACCTGAGATTTTCGAAGGCATCGAGGAAGAGAATATTCACCGAGCTACCGTTGTCGACGAGGATCCTGCGGACCTCATAATTAGCCATGTGAAGGTTGATGACGAGGGCATCGCAGTGGGGCAGGCGGACTCCTTCAAGGTCTTCCCCTGAAAAGGAGACCGGCCTTGATTGTAGTTTGGGTGAGGGGTCGTCTCTGACAGCGTTCACCTCTCGGATGAAGGCTTTTCTGGAAGTTTTTGATTCACCTCCCATCGGCCCTCCGTGGACGCAGTGCAAGATAAAAGGGATATCTACGGCTCCCTCGGAATCGGGGTCCCGACTCTGGGTCTGGTTCGGAGGAGGATTCGGAGCCGATTGGCTCCGGTTCCTAGCGGCTCGCCGATCCCGTGGGCCTTCTCGGGTAAATTCTCGGAGGTACCCTCTGGAAATGAGCCCTTCAATTTCGTCTTTCAGGGCTCGGCATTGGTCGGTCTCATGCCCGTGATCTCTGTGGAAGCGGCAGTAAAAGCGCTGGTCTCGATTCTTATTGTTATTAGATCGGGGGGGTAGTCGGACAATGCCCTTGTCTTCGATTTCCAAGAGGATGGCGGATACGTTATGCGTCAGGGGGGTGTACTTCTCGAAGCGGGGGACTGGCGGGACCTTCTTCATGGCCCCCGGGTCCCTTGGAGCTTTCTTTGGTGGTTCGACTTCCTCGGTCTTCCGCTTCCCTTTCACGGTGGGATCCTTGGCGTCTTCGGGATTTAGGGCCTCTTCTGCCCTAATGTATTTCTCGACCCCATTGAGGAGGTCGGGAAAGTCGACGGGGGGTCTCTTGGCCAGAGAGGCCTTCAGCTGTCCGGGGCGGACGTTGTGTCGGAATGCCGCTGAAGCGACGCCTGGGTCGAGGGAGGAGACCGACCTTGCCTCCGCGGTAAATCTCCGGACGAACACCCTGAGTGATTCCCCCTCTTCCTGTTTGAGCCTGAGTAATGAGGCGCTGGTCCTTTCGGCCTTCCTGCTAGTGACAAAATGGGCTAGAAAATTCCCCTCGAGTTGGTCGAAGGAGTAAATGGAGCCGGGGGCGAGTTTCGAGAACCACTCGCGAGCAGGACCCCGAAGGGTGGCCGGGAAGGCTCTGCAGAGCAGGGGATCCGAGGCGCTGTGAATCATCATGAGGGTCTTGAAACCTTCCATGTGATCAGCGGGATCCCCTTCGCCATCGTAGGTCTCGAATTGAGGGGGTCGAAAATTCCGGGGTATTTCTGCTTGGAGGATTGGGGCAGAGAAGGGAGGACGGACAGGCCTGTACCCCTGAGGCGCTCTTCGGCCGCCGTCCCCTACGTGATCGAGGCGGTCCTCCATTTCTTGCAGGCGCCTTAGGAGTACGTCGTCGTCTTCTGGTTGGATCGTTGAAGGGTGGGACGCGCTGGCTTCGGCGTCCGACCCTGTTCGGGAATGGAGGGTTTCTTCCCTGGGGGCCCGTCGGAGGGCCCCCAGCATTTCTCTTCGGAAGTCTCGGAATTCCTTGTGAGTGACGGGGGCTCCTTCGGCCCGGTTTGGTTGGTCCGAGGGTTGTCTTCCGACTCGGCTGAGCGCGGGTCTGCGTACCTCGGACGGTGGCCTCGGGCGGTTCGGGGCCGGGTTGGAAGCGGCCCTTCTCCTGCTGCGGGTAATCTTGCGGTTGAGGATTATTTCCCGGAGGTCGGGCTGGGCTGGCCGGCCGACGCTCCCTTGGGACTCCCGAGAGGGAGCCTTGTGTTTCGACGGGCGTGGCCTGGCTTTATTGGTGGGTGGGGGCGAGTCCCGTTGGTTGACGGAGGAAGCAGCCCCCTTGCCTTTGGTTGCCATGAGGATTCGGCTGTCGATGGCCTTTGAGGGTCTGGGTCGGATCGGCTTCTGGAGCAGCTGTTTCCCACAGACGGCGCCAACCTGATGCTGTTTATTTCTGAGGCACGTGTGGAAGCACCAGGTGTGAGTTCGAACTCAATTTGTATTGAAGGAGATTGCCGCTCGTCTGCCGACCTTCGGTTGACCTTCTGGGGGCCACGATGAGCTCGGAAAGGCGTTGAAGGTTGGGCTCGGATCGGAAGGGTCGGATCCGAGGTCTTGTGTACCTGCAGACGGTCCTGAAACACCGGGGTTTGTCCCGGTGGCGGACCCTCCGACGCTCTAGTCAGTCTCTGTGAGAGAGTAGCAATAACTAGGTATATTTATATGGCAAAAGATTGATTACCTTCAAAAGGTGGGTGAGGGTCTAGTATTTATAGAAAATCCCAACCGGGTTTGGTTCCGCTTGGGGGCCGGGTTTGGACCCGAAAGCCCATGGGCCTGACGTGGCAGAAGGCCCAGGGGGTTTAGGGCGGTTGCTGTGATACCAGGAGTGGTATAGGGCTGACGTGGCGAAACCCTTGGCGGTATTTGGAGCTGACGTGGCCCATCGTGAGTCCTCTGTGCCTCCGGGGGAATCGGAGGGCCTAGGCTGCGCCAGGTCATCCCTCCGCCCCGCCAGAGAGGGGGGACGGCATGAGGGACTGCTCCGGATCGGACTCCGGGGGATACTGAGGCTCGTCAGTACGGGGAAGCCGGCACTGTGGGGGCAAACACGAGGTTCGGCGCCGACCCTGAAGGGGTCCGGAGCCGAACCAGGTCGGTATTCTTGCTTTTCTGAGTAGGAATTGTATTGGGCCTTGGATGGGCCTCAGGCCATTTTTACACTGTCACAACTACGTTGAAGTTATTATTTTTAATAAAAATATATTTATTAAGATGAGCGATGAAAATTACTAGTTTGTTTAATCCAAAGCATCATTATATATTTATGAAAATGAAACCACATGTATTACTCGTGATAATAAAGAATCTCTAATAATCTCTAATCTCTAATACTAGTATAATATACGTGCGATGCATGTCTAAAAAAAGTGAAGTCATCAAATTAAATGAATATATATCGAATAAGAAAAAAATAGTTTATATTTGAATATTTTAATTTGGGTTGCACGTGTAGTGAACATTTATATTTGTTGGATATAATTTGGATGTGTATTATACGTATTTATATAGTTACAAAGTTAGGGTTTGTTTGTTACAAACCTCAATTCTCCCATTAAAATAGTAAAGATTATAATAAGAGAGTTGGGGTTGTCATTTGTAGGCATTCAACCGTCTAATTTCGACTATTCATTTTTTAAGTAAGAGTTATATTAACTATTTATTTATTCAACTATTGTTAGTTACCATAATATTCTTAAAGTTCAAATTTATTTATGACATAATTATTTATAAAAGTGTTACTCATATAAAATAAAAATTTGTGCCCTAAATGGATAATATGTAAAGAATATGTATGAATAAAGAGAGGTCTCAGGTTCAAAGCAAGATTACGTCTTATTATTTACTCTAAAATATAAAGTAAAATTAATTAGAACATGAATCACACTCATAGTAGTGAACATAAATTGAGTTCATGTGTGGTAAAGTTATTCTATAAATAAGTGAACGAAATCTCTAAAAACATCGGAGATTATAAAAAGGAAATAAATTAGACAAGAAAGAGATGGACAGAATCAAAAAGGACAAAATAATTTAGGCAAAAATTCATGTGTGGTTAATAATTAACTAGTATTTAGCAGGTGCAATATGCATGTTTTAATGAATATATAATTTTTCAAGTACTATAATATAGTATGTGTGAGACACATGTTAATAAATATATATTTTTTAAAGTATATAATGGAAGACTTGGAGTTGCACTTGCGAAACACATAAGGTGATAGATTTACAAACGACAATTCTTTTGCTCCCATTCTAATATTAGAGATAGATGGAAAAAATAAAAGGATGAGATAAGTGCATCTGTAGTCGTTTTGTTTAAAAAATGGGTATATGAAAAATATAGAAATAGCGAATAGGGGTAGCGCTGCAGTCGTCAATACTCAAAAAAATGGTTTTTTTAAAGATCAAACGGAATTTGATATGCCGTCTGAACAATTTTCGTAGAAAGCGGAAGAAAAAAAATGAAAGACGGCAGATGCTCTGCTGTCTGATGGAAATTTTTATTTTTATTTCTTTTCAAGTCGGCATATCATTTGCCGTCCACTTCAATAGAATTTTTTTTTCTCTTTTTAAAAAAAAAATTCAAACGGCATATCATATGCCGTCCTAACCTTTCGCAGTTAAAAAATTTTCTCAGACGGCAAATCATATACCGTCCAACACTAAGATGGCAAATCATCTTCCGGTTTCTAAAACATGCATAATGCTATTTCAGCTGCCAAATATAGACATCTCCTGATCATCCAATATCCAAAAAGTGGCTATATAGACGATGACTACAGATATTTTTTTTCCAAAATATCTATATTTTGGATATATAGCCAACGAACTACAGATGCTCTAAATTAGACAAAAAAAAGATGGACAAAACTAAAAATTAAAAAAAAACATTTGGAGATCAGAGATTATAAAAAGGGAATAAATTAGAAAAGAAATAGGTGGACATAATCAAAAAGAAGAAATAATTTAGACAAAAATTCATGCGTGGTTAATAATTAACTAGTATTTTAGCACGTGTGATGCACGTTTTAAAAAATATATATATTTTTAAAGTAATATAATATAGCATGTGTGAGGCACATGTTAATAAATACATATTTTTAAAAGTATATAATGGAAGAGTTGGAGTTGCACTTGCGATACACGTAAGGTGATAGATTTTCAAACGACAATTCTTCTGCTCCCATTATAATATTAGAGATAGATGGACAAATTTAAAAAGATGAGATAAATTAGAGAAAAAAATTACGAAAGGTGATAGATTTACAAATAACAATTCTTCTGCTCCCATTATAATATTAGAGATAGATGGGCAAAATTTAAAAAATGAGATAAATTAGACAAAATATAGATGGACAAAACCATAAATAAAAAGACATTTGGAGATGCAGGGGATCGAACCCTGTACCTCTCGCATGCAAAGCGAGCGCTCTACCATTTGAGCTACATCCCCGTCTGCTATTCTATTTAACAAATTGACTTTTCTTATCTGCTATCTTCATTAATTCGGCTAAGAAAACATGAACTATCAAATTCAAAAAACTCAAACACATGATTAGTGAGTGTAGGGTGTTGGTTAAAGATGTTCCCAGTTTAGAGTTAATCCACTAGAAGAGAATCAGAAATTTTGTAGTCAAGGATGTATTCATTCCCATTTGTATGAATACTGGGATGTACTTTCTCTTCCACTGTTAGAAACTTTACCTAGCAGCGGTAGAGAGGTATGCTTAATGTTCAAAAAATTCGACATAAAATCTGGTTCGGCATTGCCTTTCCTGAGACATGGGAAACTCGTACCTCCGGGAACTACCATAGCAATCTGGTGGCATTCTTTTTCCAGGAAAAAGATAGAAAGAAAAGAAAAGAGAACTAAATTTACAAGCACAGTCTTGGTCTTATGATTGTTAAAAAAAGGTAGCTTTTGCTATATAGTAGTGCAGCACTGCAGCTACTTTTAGTTGGGTGACCTGAAGAAAATGAACACCATCAGAGGAACAAACTGATGGCTGCTTGCTGGTTCTGGATCAATGCTATTTCATGCTAGTTATGAACGAATCCATTTGTACTCTGTTTGGCAACAAATTAAAATAAATTATTCCTATTTTCCAAAAACACAGAATTGACAATTTTATGAGTTTCCATCTCACTCTAGCATGTAAACATTCCCTTCAATTTTAATTTGCAGTAACCGGTTCATTCGAAACAATAGCTACTGTAGCTACTAAAGACTAATAAGGTAATAGATAATTTTTTTACAATACATAGATTTGAGAAGGTTTACAATTACATTTTTGAAGCCTATTATATCACCATTAACCACAAAATGTGCAAAAACAAATGATGTTATTTATTTTTGGGGTGTGGGGGCAGCAAGTATGAGTTCTTGTAATTTGTGTAGCGGAAGATGTGGTATTGGCATCGATCTGATCCTAACCTCAGGAGGGGCAGGAGAGAGGTAGAGGCGGAGTGCTCGGTTCGGATCTAGTAGCTCAGCTCGGATCTTGTGTATCTGCACACTGCCTTGAAACACCGGGAGAAGTTTCGGCGACAGGCCCTCCGACGATCTAGTCAGTCACTGAGAAAGCAACAGTTTTTTTTGACGAGTAAAAGGTAGGATTATCCTACCTCAAAATATATATTACTAATAAAAAGTGTTTAAGCAGCTATTACAAAAATAATCTGAGTGGAGGTTACAAAAGATGAAGACCGAGTCACAGATGGGTCCAGGTTTGAGATAGCATGTAGTTGTGTCGTAGAGAGGGCAGCGGACTACTGTCGTACTCCTCTACTAGACACAACAGCATGATCTCATCCCCCTTCTCCATCTAAACAGCAGTGCTCGTAATAGTCCTCCAAGACAGATAGCCCAAAACAGCAAAGACTAGTTACATCAAGGCAGTATGAAAAAGTCAGTCCAAAAGATCAACAAAAGATCAACAAAAGTCAGTCTAAATCTTCCACTACACTCGTCGGTTAGGACGAACAACTCCCCACATCACTATCCAACCGATCAGCCCTAAAGAGTGCTTGCTTTAACAAGGCATCCTGTACTCCTGCAGCACCCAATTCATCCATCAGCTTTGCCTTCTTCCTCCCGCTGTCCATGCCATCTATCCAAGAACGAAAAGAGAAAATGACATTAGTAATAATCTCTTTTGCTTGCACAGCTTTTGAAGTAAAAATGCGTTGATTTCTAGTAAGCCACAAATTCCAGCAAACTGAGATAGTTAAAAGATGCCAAGTGAGTCGGATATTATGATTCCCAAAACACCATGTCGTGAAACACTCATGCATATGATGGGGCATATTATGGATACTAAGCATATCAGTGAAGTGTTTCCAGGTTGCGGCAGCAATTGGGCATTCAAAAAATATATGGAAGGTCGATTCGACAGGACATGCACAAGCTGTGCATGTAGTGTCGCTCGACCATCCCTTAGAGTGAAGAAATTCCTTCGAGTTAAGCTTGTTCCAACTCAGCAGCCATATGAACACCTTGCATTTGAGCGGTGCAGGCGAGGCCCAAGTTGCAATGTAGTAAGGGGAACGGAGGCCAGCCATGATGAAGAAGTTATAAGCCGATTTGACAGTATAAGAAGAAGAAGTAGTCAGTCGCCAGGATGGTTGGTCTTCGGAAGATGAGGGTTGGAAATCCACGAGCAGCTCTAGCAGGCGCCTTTTGTCCTCTCGCATTGAGTTAGTAGGAACACAGTTTAGCCTCGGCTGCCAAGTCCATAAGCCATCTGACCAAGATCCCTGTGATATGATGTCAGCTTCAGAGTTCCATGCCGCTGCAGTGAGGGTTGGAAATAGGGAAGACACACTGGCTCCATGAATCCATTTGGACTTCCAAAAATTGATGAGTGTACCTTTACCAAGGCTCCATGTGATGTTACAAAGGAATTGGTCTTTAAGCGGATAAATTCCCTTCCAGAAGCTAGAGGTAGTAGAAGGACATATAAATTGGTTTGGATCACTGCGTTGATAAAGGCTTCGGAGAGTTTGGCTTGGGAGGGAATCGGATGCCAGCAAATTCCACCACCACTTCATAAGGAGAGCTTCATTAAAAACCTTAATGTCTAGAATCCCCAGCCCTCCTTGCATTTTCGGTTGACAGATACGTGCCCACTGCGCACTAGCAATGCCTCTGATATTAGCATCTGAACCACACCAGAAGAATCTACTTCGGAGCTGATCAATTCTCCTAATGACCCAAAGGGGTAACTTAAAGAAAGAGGCGTAATAAACCGGCAGGGCACTAAGCACAGAATTTATAAGAACCAACCTGCCCCCTCTAGAAAGCATTTTACCCTTCCACAATGATAGTCTTCTCTGGATCTTAAGGAGCAGTGGTTGCCAGTATTGTTTGTTGAGCTTATTTAAAGCGAGGGGCATACCAAGGTATTTAAGGGGCAACTTCTCCTCTTTGCATCCAAGAATAGTTGAGAAGGCTTGAAGTTTCATTTTGGATCGTCCAAAATAAACTAAGGACGATTTATCAAAATTGATAGCAAGACCAGATATATTAGCAAATAAGTGCAGGGCTAATTTAAGGTTAATGACCTCATCCTCATCTCCTTTGCAAAAAAGCAATGTATCATCCGCAAACTGCAGCACAGACTGGTTGGCAATTGCGCCTCTGACTGGCAGTGAGGAGAAGATTTCATTTCGGCGACCACAATTGAGCATTTGAGCGAGGACATCTACAACCAAGATAAAGAGCATTGGTGAGAGTGGATCTCCCTGTTTCAAACCTCTCTTGGAGTTAATATAACGACCTCCTTCACCATTAATGAGGATAGATGATTTTGCAGTCTTCAATATCATACGAATCCATCTGCACCAGGACTGACCAAAACCTCTAGCTTCAAGGAGCTGTATAAGAAAATCCCAATTGACTGTGTCGAATGCCTTGGCAAAATCAATTTTAAAAAGAATAGTGTCGGAGTGTCGCCTACTGCATAAGTTGATAGCTTCATGTGCAACAACAAAACAGTCTATCGTGGATTTACCTTTCAAGAAAGCACTTTGGGAAGAAGAGACAAGAGTGTGTAATATCGGGGCAAGCCGGTTTGCCAGCAGTTTGGTGAAAATCTTAAGGGAGCAGTTGAGCAGACTGATTGGTCTGAATTCAGAGACAGAGTTGGCTCCCTCACATTTGGGGATGAGGATGATGTTGCAATAGTTCAACCTTGATACATCACAGTCACCTCTCTGGATCGCCAGAAGCATACTAAATAAATCTTCTTTGATAGTATCTCAGAAAGTGTGATAGAAGCTCATAGAAAAGTCATCTGGCCCCGGAGCTTTATCACTGCTCATGTCAAATACTGCTGTCTTGATCTCATCTATAGTGAAAGGCGCTTCCAAAAGAGCAAGATCTTGTAGCCTATGGGGATAAAGTGAGTTCCAATCGATTTGAAAATCAGATACAGTTGTTGTACCACAGATTGAAGAGAAGTGCTATTCAAAAGCTGCTCTAATTTGGAGTGGGGCCGTTACTAGAGTACCATCAATAACTAGACTGTGAATGGAGTTTCTTCTTCTACGGCCATTTGCAATGCAGTGGAAGAACCTCGTGTTTGCATCTCCTTCCTTGATCCATTGCACTCGCGAGCGCTGTCTCCAGTAGATCGCCTCAACTTTGATAATCTCTTGGAGGTCCGTCTGTACAGACTTCATTTGCTCAAGAGCACTTGAAGAAGTTTCAGCCTCAATTTCCAGTTTGAGAAGTTTATCTTGCAATGCCTTTTTAGCTCGCGTAATATTTCCAAAGTTTTCATTCCTCCATAATTTGATCCTTCTTTTAAGAAGCAAAAGTTTAGTTGCAAAGATGTCAACCTGATTCCCCTTGCACCTGAAAGAATGCCACCATTTTCTAACAACCGGTGTGAAGGATGGGTTGAGCAACCAAGCTTTTTCAAATTTAAAAAAATTCACCCTTTTAGGGATAACTTGATCATCAAGAACAATGGGACAATGATCAGAGGCTATTCTCGAGAGCGAATACTGAATGCAGTTTGGAAACAGGGCGTCCCACTCCGCGGAAATTAGTGCTCTGTCCAAACGAGCCATAGTCGGAGCTTCTCTTTGGTTCGTCCATGTAAATTTCCTCCCAGATAGGGGTAAATCAATCAACTCCAAGTCTTGAATGAAACTGCAAAAAGCTTTCATGTCTCTGTTCGAGCCCCGACCCTTGGACCTCTCTTCATCTGACGTAGTAACATTAAAATCTCCGCATAGCACCCAAGCATCTTTCAGGAGTCTCCTACGCTGCTTTATTTCAAAAAAGCAGAGTTCACGATCATCAAGCTCAAAAGGTGCATATACAGTAGTGACTGACCATTCTCTGGCTGAAATTCTACATTTGAAAGAGGCAGACACAGAAAAAATATCTATCGCTGAGTAAGTGCAATCAAGAATCTGATCATTCCAACCCAATAGAATACCTCCGCAGCTTCCAATAGAATCTAATTGAATCCATTTAGTGATACTCATCCCCCCCACAGATGAGAGCTTTTGAGGTCGCGAATTTTTGAGCTTGGTCTCTTGCAAACAGATAATAGTAGGTGCACAACTCTTGATGCCATCTTTGATAATTGAGCATTTGTTAGGGTTATCCAGCCCTCGTACATTCCAACTTGCAATCCTCATTAGGAATAAAAACACACCATACCACACACACAAAATTAAAGGCAAAAGAACAAGAATGCTATGCAGAATGCTGTTGTTGATCAGGGAGATCAACTACAGCTTTCTGGCATTCTCTGAGCTTAGAAACCGAGTGTGGCTCTCGAGCCTCCACTCCAATTGATGCCGCAACCTCAACAATATCATCATTGGAAAGAAGTGCGAAAGGATTTAAATGCGTGTTGGAAACAGAGGCAGTCGAAGAGGAAGTACCTGAGGCCTTCTTCTTGATAGAGGATGATAAGTGCTTCATAAAAGGCCTGGTGCTCTTGAGCTTGCTAATGGAGCGCACTTGCTTCCCCTTCTTGGAGGGGCCCTCTTGGAATCCTGGAGGGACGGCAGCGGATGAACAGGCTGTGCGACTAGCAGTTCTTTTCAACAGTGAACGAGTGCGGAAACTTTCAGTCTTGCTGTTGCCATCATCTGAATTCCCCGATGCTTCTTTATCGACATTTTCAGCTTCTCTCTGCTCTGAGTCTCGAAGCGCAACTTCAACAACCGGTTGGATTTTATCAAAAAGGGAAAGAGGCAGAGTGATAGATTTCCCTTCCCACATCATCTCACGAAAATCATCCTTAGAGTTATCAGCAGAGGATTCACCATCACCAGTGTTGTGCAAAATTGCCTTGTCAGCCTGTGGGCCTCCCTCCAGAAGATTGCCAGCTGGCTTTGAAATTGGTGCTATAATCATGGGGATTTGCTGCGGAGAAGGATCTGCCGTTGATTTAGGAACTAGTAGAAGGATTGGAGCAATCTCCATAGATGGCGCTAAATCAATCTGATTGGGAGCATTTGGAAAGAATACCATATTAGGAGCTGCATGCGAGGATTGCGCGCCCAATTGTTGCCCCTCCCCCAAATTTCGGGGATTTAAAAAATTCTCATCCGCCACGGCCCTGCTCCGCTCCCGGCGCTCCACCGTATCCTCTCCTCTGTTAACTGTATGGTTAACAGGCCTCCAAAAACTCGTGCTTCCCGGCTCCGCCGTGGTCTTAGTATTGAACAGTTGGACTCTGCCTGCCTGAACGTCTTCCACTGGGATTGGATTACCAAGCAATAGAACTGGAACGTCATGAATATTGGTTTTCTGATCCCAGGGAGTTGCATACTTAACAGTCAAGGACTTTGGCACTAAGGAAAGGTCTTCAACCTCAAGAAGAACTAGTGCTTGATCTCTGCTCTCAGCAGTCAGCATTTCTCGACTGAGGGTGATAAGCTTGCCAAAGCTTTTAACCAAGTGCTCAACTGACTCTCTATTCCATAGGTGGAAGGGGAGGAGTGGCAAATTTACCCAAATGTAAGAAGGCTTCGGTCTCAACCTTGCCCCGAACTCAGCGGACCATGGTGAAAAAGTCGCATTGAAACCAGAAAAATTAAAGACCCCCTCGGCGATCGCCGCTTCCGCCTCAGTCACAGTCGGGAATTGAACATGATAAACACCATCACTGACATGCTTGAGTGTCCACCAATAGCTTCTCCTTCCCCACGAAAAATTGAATGCATGTTCAAGGTCCTTCGTTGGGGGGATCCGACGTGGGTTGATCAGATGAAGGAAGGCACTCACATACAGTGTTGATAGGGCTTGGGTAATTGCATTGTTGTTGGGAAGTACGACCTCTAGCGACTCCGGCCTGCTGTGGAGAGGGCAATCCCGCGCCTTATGCCCAAACTTCTTGCAGTTAAAGCAGTGAAAGCCCAGCTTTCTGCATTCCGCTGCCAGATGATCACCGTCGCCGCATTTGAAGCATCTCATCTCCATTTTCCACTGTGTTGAACGGCGTGCAGGGCGTCTCCAAAAATAGGGTTTTGGGGGGAAGATGTTGGTGGGTTTAGGTTGAAAATATGGCTTTGGGTTGGAGAGAGAGAGATTGTTTATGGCAATGGGATGTGAAGTGACGTTTTGAGGGGGGATTTTGGACGGTAGTGGGGGGTGGAACGGGGATCGAAGAGGCAGTTGGGGAGGGTAATGATGGGGGGGTCTGCGTGGGGGGAGTTGAAGCACCTGAGCATAGGATTTGCTCAGGTCCCCAGAAAGGGCAGCTTCTCTCCTCACCTCGCTCTCTCTCTCTCTCGTTCTCTCCATTTTTTCCCCTGAGAAAGCAACAGTAGCTAGGGTTTATGTGGGAAAGGTTTATTACCTTTGAAAGTGAGGAGGGGGGCTGCTATTTATAGACAGGGGTAAACGGGTCTGAGATCCTAACGGGGCGGGTTGGACCCGTTTACCCATAGGCCTGAACTGGGTGAAGCCCAACCTGATGCTGGACCTGATGATCGCAGGAAAGCGGGTTTTGAGGAGATCTGAGGGCTCTGATTGTGCCACTCTCCCTATTCCATATCACAAGCCCCCACTCCTGCAGGGTGGTGTAAAAACAGCTGTGGAGTAGTCTGGCTCTACGGAGAAGAGTGGAAAAGAGTTTTTTGGGGTTGGCACCGAGCCGAGCTGAGCCCTGGCGGCCGAGCACGAGGTGCTTCTGCCGAGTGCCAACGACCAAGCCCTGGTGATTCCCCCAGGCATCAAGGCAAAGGGGTCGGCTCGGACTGCCGAGGTTGGGGGAGATCGTCGAGATCGGTTCAGGTCGTCGAGCCCATGGCGACTTAGCTTTGGGGAAGCTACCTCTGTGCTCGAAATCACTGTCGAGTGTTGAGGCTTAGGGGGTCAGCTTGAAGCGTCGAGCTGATTGCGACTTTATTTTTGAGGAAGCTACCCCCGTGCTCGAAATTACTGTCGAGGGTCGAGGCTTAGGGGGTCGGTTCGGAGAGTCGAGCCGATTGCGACTTAGTCTTGAGGAAGCTACCCCTGGCTCGAGATTACTTCTGAGCGTCGAGGCTTAGGGGGTCGGCACACAGCGTCGAGCTCAAACGACTTAGCTTGGAGAAAGCTACCCCTGTGCTCGAGATCACTTCCGAGCGTCCAGGCTTAGGGGGTCGGCACGGAGCGTCGAGCTCAAGCGACTTAGCTTGGAGAAAGCTACCCCTGTGCTCGAGATCACTTTCGAGCGTCGAGGCTAAGGTAGTCGGCACAGAGCGTTGATCTCAAGTGACTTAGCTTGGAGAAAGCTACCCCTGTGCTCGAGATCACTTTGAGCATCGAGGCTAAGGTGGTCGGCACAGAGCATCTCGCTCAAGCGACTTAGCTTGGAGAAAGCTACTATTGTGCTCTAGATCACTGTCGAGGGTCGAGGCTTAGGGGGTCGGTTCGGAGAGTCGAGCCGATTGTGACTTAGCTTAGAGAAATCTACCCCTGTGCTCGAGATCACTTCCGAGCATCGAGGCTTAGGGGGTCGGCACGGAGCGTCGAGCTCAAGCGACTTAGCTTGGAGAAAGCTACCCTGTGCTCGAGATCACTTCCGAGCGTCGAGGCTTAGGGGGTCGGCCCAGAGTGTCGAGCTCAAGCAACTTAGCTTGGAGAAAGCTACCCCTGTGCTCGAGATTACTTTCGAGTGTTGAGGCTTAGGGGGTCGGCATAGAGCGTCAAGCTCAAGCGACTTAGCTTGGAGAAAGCTACCCCTGTGCTCGAGATCACTTCCAAGCGTCGAGGCTAAGGTGGTCGGCACAGAGTGTCGAGCTTAAACGACTTACTTGGAGAAAGCTACCTCTGTGCTCGAGATCACTTCCGAGCGTCGAGGCTGAGGTGGTCGGCACAGAGCATTGAGCTCAAGTGACTTAGCTTGGAGATAGCTACCCCTGTGCTCGAGATCACTTCCGATTGTCGAGGCTTAGGGGGTCGGCACAAAGCATTGGGCTTAAGCGACTTAACTTGGAGAAAGCTACCCTTGTGCTCGAGATCACTTTCGAGCGTCGAGGCTTAGAAAGCTGCCTCTGTGCAACGCGTGTCCTGCCGACGTCATTTTCACGGAATTCTAGGAACCATTTTTGTGAGAATCGAGGAGCCGTTATTGCGAGAATCGAAGAGTCTCAAGCTCTCTATATATACACCCCAAGCCATCTCTCGCATTTCTCACTTTCGCTCTCTCTCTAGATCCCAGAGCTTCTTTCTCTAGAAGTTCTCCGTTCACCGGAGATTAGCTTTCTGGCAACCTTTTGTTCAGACTCCAATCAGGTTAGTATTTTTAATGTCTAGGGCTTAGTCTGGCTCTTTAGCCTCTACACCCGATAGTGACACTCGCACGGGTCTGTCGGATTCCTCTTTTTGGGAGAGGGACAAGAACGTTTATGTTGTGCAACCGCTCTGCACTCGCAAGCCGTTTATGGTGGAAAGCAGCAATTTGGATGAGGAGGAGCATCTTGTTGAGGATGTCAATGATGAGGATGAGGAGGTGCAATCCATCGAAGGATCCAATGTCGAGGGTTTCGCCGAAGGTGCCAGAGTTGAGGGTGAACATGCCAAGGGGATGGCCTCCTCCTCGAGGGCCTCCGTCCTCGAGCCGCTGGCCACTCCGTTGCCTGAGAAGGCTCCCAAGATTCGGAAGAAGAGGATGAAGTGGACCATGTCCAGCAGTCCTGACGACGATTGCTCCCCGGAAGATAGAGGTCCCCTTCTTACCACAACCGTTATCGATCAGGATGTACCGGGACGACGTCGGGGACTTAGTCCGTTACGAGGTACAGCCCTCCTTGCCAAGCCGTATGAATATCAAGATGGACGGTACCCCTACTATTTTGAAAGACGACGACCTGTCGGTGATTCGCGCAAGCTACTTCATTAGGAGGGAGTTCGAGTTGATGGTCCCCAACGTCGGTCTTAGGCGTACTGACCCCCTAGCACCCTGGTAATGCATCTCCCCCGTGGACGCATTCCCCTTGGGACTGAGGTTGCCCATCACCCCTTCATACGTGAAGTACTGAATTGGGCCTCATTATGTCCGATGCAGTATGGTCCGAACTCGTGGAAGAAGATGGTGAGCTTTGTCTTGCTGTGCGAGGAGAGGAGGGTACCACTAAGGCTAAACATCTTCCGAGCCATGTTGGGCGTTAGCTCGTCAAGCAAATTTAAGGGTATCTATTACATGTCTCCTCGGAGCGAGGGCAAGGTCATGCATGGCCACCTCGACTCGATAACGGAATGGATAAAATGTACTTCGTGGTCAGGAGCGAGGAGCCATGGGAAATTCCAACAAGGTGGAACTTCTATAAGCCTAACTTCAAGGTCCCCAAAAAGGGGATCTTTTGGCTGAGGAGTGGGCCGTTGTGGAGCGTCTTCGTAAGAGTAACAACATAAGTTTGGCCGAAGGTGACAGAGAGTCACATGGCCACCGTCGGACTGAGCCCCGCCCCGTCTCGCATGTCTTTCGTTTGTTTTTTTTTTGTTTATTCCTTTTGTGCTCATCACTTTTTAATGAATCTTCGTGCAGAGATGGATGCAGAATCGATCAAGGAGAGGAGGCTTGCCATGAAGAGGCAGAACGTGGAGCGGGCCGGCCCAGGGAAGCAAGCGGGGGGCTCTTCGTACGCATGAAAATTGGGTCTCGTTGTCTGTGATGAGTACCTACGGGATCCAGAATCGGCAGATGATGTGCTTCCAGAAAAAAATTGCTGAGTTTGATGCTCCGTGGTCGTGACCAGGGGCTCTGCCTCGATCCATATGGTGAAGTAGTCGATGGCCACCACCAGGAACTTCCTTTGGCCGGTCGCTTTCGGAAAGGGGCCGACCAAGTCCATCCCCCACATAGCAAAGGGGGTCGGACTAACCAGGGAGCTGAGGTTGGCTTGTGGGAGCCTTTTCACCGAGGAGAATCTTTGGCAAGGGCCGCACCTTTTGATAAGGTCTTGGAAATCTTGTAACATGGTCGACCAGTAGTACCCGTGGTTTAGGGCTTTTCTGGCGAGCGACCTGTTTCCCATGTGACATCCCCCGATCCCTTCATGTAGTTCTTTCAGAGCATACTTGGACTCGTTGGGGGCCAGAACATGGAGGTAGGGCCTTGCATCCGTAGTTGTGTACGAGCACTTGAAGAGGGCCTCGTTGATTATGATGAACCTTTCTGAACGGACCATGATCCTTCTCGCCTCGGCCCGACCTTGAGGAAGCTCGCCCTCCACTAGGAACTTACTGATGGGAGTCGTTCAATCCTTTTGTGGGGGTTCGGTGGTGAGGCAGAGGGCTTTGGGGAGGTCGATGCTGGGCTTTAGGAGGACTTCGATCAGGACGGTGTGGTCGAGGCCCTCGAAGGACGAGGAGGCGAGTTTTGATAATGAATCAGCCTGGGCATTTTGCTCCCTGGGGATCCATTCCACCGAGGAGAAATCGAAGGACGCCAAGAGCTGCTGGACTATCGCTAAGTATCGGACCATCCGAGCGTCACGAGCCTTGTACTCCCCGGTGATATGGTTAACCACGAGCTGGAAGTCGCTGAAGGCACCGAGTTGTCCGGCCCCCACCTTGTGCGCTAGGGTAAGCCCTGCAATCATAGCCTCATATTCTACCTCGTTGTTAGATGCTGGGAAGTTCAGGTGAAGAGAATAATAGAGGATGAAGTTGTCGGGGCCTTTGAGGATGACGTCCGTGCCGCTTCCCACCTCGCAAGATGAGACATCGACATAAACTTCCCAGATCGGATCTGCCTCTTAAATGTCGGATGGTTCGGAGATAGTGCACTCCGTGATAAATTCGGCAAGAGCTTGCCCCTTAATGGCTGTCCTGGGCTGGTAATTGATATCGTACTAGCTCAGTTCAATCGACCGCTTGACTAAGAGGCCAGAACTTTCGGGCTTGTGGAGGACGGCCTTGAGAGGCTGGTCTGTGAAAACCTGAATAGAGTGGGCCTAGAAGTAAGGACGGAGCTTTCGCGCGGCCATTACCAATGCGTATGCCACCTTTTCCATCTTTGCGTATCTTGTTTCGGCTGAGAGCAAGATTTTTCTCACATAGTAGAGAGGCTTCTGAACACCGTCTTCTTCTCGGATGAGCACGACACTGAGCACGTTTTCCGAGGTTAAAAGATATAGCAAGAGGGGTTCGCCTGGTTTGGGTTTGCTCAGAAGTAGGGGGTTGGCGAGGTAGGACTTCAACTGGTCGAAGGCCTATTGCTGGAGGTAGCCCCATTTGAAGCCTTTCGCCCCCCACAGAGCCTTGAAGAAGGGGAGGGACTTCTCTCAAGGCTTGGAAAGGAAGCGGCCGATGGCCGCCAGTCTTCCCATGAGTCGTTGAACCTCCTTAATGTTTCTGGAAGAGGCCATGTCGATTATTGCCTGGATCTTCTCGGGATTGGCCTTTTTGCCACGCTGGCTAATGACGAACCAAAGGAATTTTCCCGAGGATACGCCGAAGGCACACTTGGCCGGATTGAGCCTCATGTTGTGGGATCGAAGGACGTCAAAAGCTTCTTTAAGGTCGGCGACATGATCCTGCCCCTGTCGGCTCTTGACGAGCATGTTGTTGACGTATACCTCTATGTTATGACCAATCTGATCTTTAAAAACTTGGTTGACAAGTCTCTGGTAGGTGGCCCCAGCGTTCTTGAGACCGAAGGGCATGACCCGGTAACAGTAGAGACCCTGGTTGGTAACGAAGGACGTTTTGGCAATGTCTGGCGGGAACATGCGGATCTGATTATAGCGCGAAAAGGCGTCCATGAAGGTCAGGTGCTCGTGACCCGACGTTGCGTCGATCAGTGCGTCGATGCTCGGGAGGGGGAAAGGATCTTTGGGGCACGCCCTGTTGAGGGCCATAAAGCTATGCAGATCCTCCAGCTCCCGCTGGCCTTCTTCACCATTACAACATTAGACAACTGCTCGGGGTAGTTGACCTCTTAAATGAACTGGGCGGACAATAGTTTGTCCACCTCTACTTTCACTGCTTGTTGCCTCTTCAGAGCGAACTTGCGGCATTTATGCTGGATCGGCTTGGAGCCGGGGTGATGCTCAGCCTATGCATGATTAGATCTTCGAAAATCCTGGGCATGTCGGACGGCGTCCAAGCGAAGAGGTTGATATTGTGGCGGACGCAATCAATTGGACCTTGCTTCAGGTCGGGGGAAAGGGTGCGGCTCACACGGAACCACTTTGACTTGTCTTCTGCCTCGATTAAAACCTCCTCCAATTCGTCTGCAGGCTCCAAATCGGGCTGGCTTCTTTTAGGCAGAAGCTCGACTGCATCGAGGGGGAACACCCTGCCTCCGACTGCGGTCATGTAGCACGAACATGTAGACTCCTGATTTCCTTTAACAACGCCGACCCCGAGGTCAGTAAGAGAATTTCAGCTTCAATTGGTAGGCCGAGGGAACGGCCTGGAACGAGCAGAGACCGGGTTGGCCGAGGATGGCATTGTATGCTGATTTGATGTTGACCACCATAAAGTCCATCGATTCGGTCCGTGTGATGGGGGTCGTGCCGGCTATTACATCCAGCATCACGATCCCTTCAATTTGTACTGGGACGCCCGAGAACCCATGTAGGGTGTACTCGGCCGGCTTTAGCTTATCTCAGGGGAGTTTGAGGTTCTCAAATGCTTCCAAGAAGAGCATGATGAGTGAGCTCCCGTTGTCCACGAGAATTTGGCAGACTTCAAAATTTGCCATGATGAGGCTGATGATGAGGGCATCGCAGTGTGGGAACCAGACTCCCTCTAGGTCTTCTCCGGAGAAGTATACCGTTTGTTGCTGAATCTGGGGGAAGGGATGGTCCCGAATGGAGTTAACCTCCCAGATGAAGGCCTTACCTGGACGTATTAGATTCCCCTCCCATGGGTCAACCATGGACGCAGTGTAGTATAGCCTGCTATGGGTCAACCATGGATGCAGTGTATTAGATTCCCCTCCCATGGGTCAATCATGGACGCAGTGAGTATAGCCTGCCCTCCGGTCTCCTTGGGTTCGGGGTCCCGCTCGAGCTGTCGGTTGATCATTCGAGGAGGAGGCGAAGGCCTCGAATTCCTCGGATCCATCCGGTCTCTCGAATTATCTCGGGTGAACTCTCTCAAGTACCCTTGCTGGATGAAGGCCTCGATCTCATCCTTAAGGGCCCGGCAGTTGTCCGTCTCGTGCCCATTGTCTTGGTGGAAGCGGCGGTAGAATTTCTTGTCCCGCTTCTTGCTGTTGCTTGGTCGGGGATGGATTCGGACGAGCCCTTTATCCTCGATCTCCATCAGTATTGCCGAAACATTCTGGGTCAGCGGCGTATAACTCTCAAATCGGGGGACCGGAGGAACTCTCTTGAGGCTGGTTGTCTCTTTCGTGGTTTTCTTGACAGGCTCGACGTTGTCGGCCTTCCGCTTACCCTTGACAGTGGCTTCTTTGGTGCTCTCCAAATTTAGGGCATCTTCTGCTCGATTGTACTTCTCGACCCTGTTGAGCAAGTCGAGGAAGTCGACCGGCAGTTTTTTGGCCAAGGAAGCCTTAAGCTGACCGTGCCGAACGTTGTGTCGGAAAGTTGCCGAAGCGACACCTACGTCAAGAGAGGAAACAGACCTCGCCTCGGTGGTGAATCTTCGAATGAAATTGTGGAGTGACTCCCCATCCTTCTGTCTGAGGTCCAGAAGGGACCCGCTCGTCTTCTCGACCTTTCTGCTGGTCACGAAGTGGGCTAGGATGTTTGCTTCCAACTGGTCGAATGAGAAGACTGAGTCGGAGGTGAGCTTTGAGAACCATTCCCGAGCCAAAACGTGCAGGGTAGCAGGGAAGGCGCGGCATAGGAGGGGGTCTGCAATGCTGTGAATCATCATGAGGGTCTTAAACCCCTCCATGTGATCAGCGGGATACCCTCGTCGTTGTATGTCTCGAATTTGGGAGGCCTGAAATTCCGAGGGATCTCGGCTTCTAAGATTTGGGAGGAGAATGGGGGTCGGGTCGGCCGATGACCATGACCCAGCATTAGTACGCCCTCGCCGAGATGGGTGAGGCGGTTCTCCAACTCCCGTAAGCACCGGAGGACGGCGTCCTCTTGTTCCATGGGATGGGCCGATCCGTAGGACTCGCCGCCCCTTTCTCCTGACCGAGGGTCGGAGTTGTTGCGGACCTCGGTTCCATGGCCGCCTCGTATTGCTTGGAGGACCTCGTTCTGAAAGTTTTGGAATTTGGCCTTCGTGATTGGGGCTTCCCCCACCGGGTCCTGCGGGGGCAGAGGTCCATGCGGTGAGTGGCTGTGTCCTGGGTCGCGCTCTAGGGACGGCCGTCTGCGATGGTTCGGGACCGAGTTGGAAGTAGCCTCTCCCCTTTTTCGACTGGCCTGCCGATTCAAGATGACTCGTCGCAAATCAGTCGCGTTTGAGTGAGAAGCACTCGGCTTGTGTCTGGCCGTGCCGTTGACTCGTGGTTGGTTGGAACCATGGGCATCCGCGCGGCTGTGTTGTGGATGGTCTGGATGTCGTGCCGAGGTGAAGACCTTTCTGGCTTTGGGAGCCATGGAAGAGCTTAGACTTGGGGTGACATTCCTGGCTGGGATCGAACTGGCGACAATACCAGAGTTTCCCATAGACGGTGCCAACCTGATGCTATTTGTTTTTGGGGTGTGGGGGCAGCAAGTGCGTGTTCTTGTAATTTGTGTAGTGGAAGATGTGGTACTGGCGTCGATCCGATCCTAACTTGTAGGACCAGCTCGGGAGTGGCAGGAGAGAGGTAGAGGTGGGGTGCTCGGTTCGACTCTAGTAGCTTGGCTCGGATCTTGTGTACCTGCACACTGCCTAGAAATACCGAGTGAAGTTCTGGCGATAGACCCTCCGACGATCTAGTCAGTCACTGAGAAAGCAACAGTAGCTAGGGTTCAGGTGGGAAAAGTTTATTACCTTTGAAAGTGAGGAGGGGGGCTGGTATTTATAGACAGGAGTAAACGGGTCTGAGATCCTAATGGACCAGGTTGGACCCGTTTACCCATGGGCCTGAACTGGGTGAAGCCCAACCTGATGCTGGACCTGATGATCGCAGGAAAACGGGTTTTGAGGAGATCTGAGGGCCCTGATTGCACCACTCTCCTTATTCCATAACAACAAAGAATATTGATAAAAATAATACAACAACTCAGAGAATATTTCCTCAAAGCAAGTAAAAAAACATAATTGTAGAATAATGAGTCTCCTTTAAATTGGAGTTCCTGCTTTTACTGTTCTGAGCCTCTTTTTGTTGATGTTGATCTTTAGCTCTGATGGTATATTTTTCCTGGCCTTTTTACCACCTTCAATCTTCCACAACTCCCAAACACGGGTTTTAGGTGGAGGCATGGTGCAACAAGCCCTGGCTTCCCATCATCTATAACACTGTTCAATTAAACCATATTCTTTTGCCTAACATGCGTTCATGAATTTGTCGCGGTCAGTGTTAGCTTCACTCGTGTCAGCTTTTTAGCACATCGATGGCGACACTCCTCTTCTTAGCCCCTCGGGAGCGAAGCTGCTCTTCGTAGCTTCTGGAGGGCAAAGTTTCTCTTCTTAGCTCATTATGGATGAAGCTCATATTCGTAGCTCTTCGGTAGAAATTATGCTCTTCTAAGTTCCTCGGCAGCGAAGCTCATCTTTTAAGCTCCTCAGTGGCAAAGTTCATCTTCAAAGCTTATTGGGGGCAAAGTTTCTCTTCTTAGCTCATCGGTGGCGAAACTCCTCTTCTAAGTTTCTCAGCGCACAAACATTCAAAGCGGCCTATTTGTTCTAACATTCGTGCCCACCTCCTCGGCACACACCACCACCAACAACAACAAGAATAGAGAATTCAAAAAGGAGCCAAGAAGAAGCCCAAAAAAAATAAAAATAAATAGCCACTGATGTCACGAGGGAAGAGAAGGGAAAAAGATTTTTAAAAAATCTGACCTGAGTGTTGACCAGTCAAACTACTGACAAGGCGTTGACTAGGGCTGCAATCGAGCCGAGCCGAGCCGAATACTTTCATGCTCGAGCTCGGCTCGTTTACGAAACGAGCTCAATTTTGAGCTCGAGCTCGGCTCGAGCTCGGTTCGAGCTGAGCTTTGACCGAGCTTTGACCATATTCGAGTCGAATAGCTCGCGAGCTTAGCCTAAAAAAAAAAAAAATAAAGCTCGAGCTCGGCTCGTTTACGAAACGAGCTCGGTTTGAGCCGAGCTTTGACCGAGCTTTGACCGAGCTTGAGCCGAATAGCTCACGAATAACTCGATTCGTTTGCAGTCCTAGCGTTGACCAACCTACGTTGATTGCTAACGTGGTGCTTGGTGGCCCCCATCTCCTTGGTGCAATTTTCGTTGTCTAAGGAGGTGGGTTACTGTGGGCCACCATCTCTGTCCAACTCCTAAAAAATCTCAACACGCTTGATCGATTATCAAGATCGTTTCAAAATTCGTGCAAGTGTGATTTTTAATTAAAATTCTATTTATTAATTATAAATTTTAGAAAATTAATTCAAAATTCTGAAAAATAAATTAGAATTCAAAAAAATAATTATAAATTCAAAAATTAAATAAAACTTTGAGAAAATAATCATAATTTTAGTAAATTTAATTTTAAAAATCTAGAAAATAATTAAAATTTGAATAAATTAATTAAAATTTTCAAAATTGGTTTTAAAATGGAAAAAAGTTAATAAAAAAGTTGTAGAAGAATCCACAAAAATCTGGAAAAATTCAGAAACTTCCTTACTACCCCAAAAGTGTCAAACAAGGTTCCCCAAATCTCCAATCATCCTTGAAAGCCTAAAGCAGCTCTTTAGAACATCCGAAACAACAAAAATATTTCTTGAAGGTTAGGAAATCCACCATTCAAGCATGGGGGGCTTGTGATATTAGTAAAAATTGCAACAGATCAGGGTTGTACTATTCGGGCATTTATCTTAAAGCTCCCAAACAAAAAATGGGAATCTCAACAGCTATAGGCCCATGAGAGGACTTTAAGCCGCCCCAAGCCCATCAACTCAACCAGGACAGTCATCCAGGCTCATTTACATCCTAAGCATGAGGGGGGAGGGGGTCTCAGACTTGAGGGTTGTCATTCAAAGCCCCCCAAGAGTACCAAACTATATCTTCACACCAAGACACAGAGAATGGTAACCGACTCTATCCTTTCAACAAGATACGAACAACTAACTCTATCTCTTCATGAAGGGAAGAGAAACTAACACTATCTCTTCATCAGGAGATGATGCCCTTTTAAATGTTTTTCTTTTGAAAATGTCCCTGAAGACTATAATTACCCTCCACTTCATTAGACTCAGGTAACGACTATTTTTGCAACTAAAAGTCTCATATTATTCCGAGTTATTGACTTGAGCGTCGAAGCTCTACACCGGGGCCAACTCCGGTGTTTTAGGCTTCTTGCAAGTTATGACAGCGCTTTTAGCTATCCAAAACCAAGAAGGAGCAGTCAACCTCCACAAACTCGGATCCGATTAAAGGTTAGATCTCTTGCTTTTTCATTAAAAGAACTCATCTATTTGTTTCCTCCTCACAGAAAATAAGCACCACCAGAAATTAAGTCTTAATCGCCGACATTGAAGGAGGCAACTTATCGAGAGGTATCTTTTCTGCTAAGAAGTTGAATAATTACTCAGCAAGCCTACACGCGATGCAAGACTGCAACTCTCCCTTGCTTCTATTCCAATTTTTTTTTTGGAATATTCCAAACATTCTTTAATATTACACAAAACGTATTATCAAAAAAAAAATATTATCATAATTTTTTTTACTCAACAAAATTATTTGCAATATGACACTAAATTATTGTATGTCTATATACTATACGCCCACTAAGAGCATCTGTGGTCGTTGTCTATTTACTCATTTTTTGAAAAAAATATAAAAAAGGAGCTGCAGTCGTTGGCTATATACAAAATTTTTGGGTTTTGGGTGAACTGTGGTTGGCTATATTTGGGAGACGATATAGGATTTTGGAAAAAATTAACAACGAAAGATGATTTTTCGTCCATTCACACGGATGAAAGATCATCGTTCATCGTTGGTTTTTTTTTTTCTTTCTTTTTTTTAATATTAGGCGGGAAATGATTTCCCGTCTATTCGAATTGTTTATTTTTTTTAATAATTCGACGAACGGGAAATCATTTCTCGTCCGTTCGAATTAAAAAAAAACAGAAATGAGCAGGGACGGGAAATGAAGCACTGTCCCAGCCATTTCCTCTCATTCTTTTGAAAGAATTTCTATAGAATACACCCATAGAAATTTCTATGGATAGAAATTAGGTTTTCATTGAAATTTATTAAGAATTAAGATTTATTTAAGCTTTAATATGATTTAATTATGACTAATTTAAAAGTTTTTTTAGGAATTAAATTTTTTTTATTTAAAAAATAAGTTGTTTTTTTATTTTAAAAAAATTTTAAAAAAATTAACGGACGAGAAATCATTTTTGATTTCTCGTCTGTTTACTTTTTAAAATTAAAACCCAAAATTTGGATTAAAATGACTGCAGCTGAAACCCATTTTTTCTATTCCTATATGTCAAATACCTAAAATTTGACTCCGAACAACTACAGATGCTCTAATAGTCTTTGTTTAACTAAAAATAATATATCAGGTTTACAAAGAAAAAATTTCTTTTTCTCCAAATCCCACCTTGGACTAAATTGGAAATCGACCTATTATATTTGCTCTAATCTTTTATTTACAGCCAGGCAACAACTGCTAAAACTAAATTTATTATGTAGATTTAGCATTGGTATCGGGTCGGGTTGGGTCGGGTCGGGTCCTTCACTACCCGGACCCGAACCCGGTCCCCTATGGGTCCAAAAAATGGACCTGAACCCGGACCCAAGAGGACCAGGTTTGGGTCCAATTAAAATATTCCTACCCGTTTGGGTAGGAGCGGGAGTGTGAGCGGCGAGCGGAGGCGGCGAGTTGAGGATTTAGAATAGAGGAAAGGAGAAAAAAGCATGCATTTTGAGTTTGAAGAGGAAGATTTAGAATTGAGGAGGAAGGAGGGGAGGGATGATGATAGAATATGGACTTTTTATGTTGATTTTTTGGGTTTTTTTCAACGGGTCCGGGTCCGGGTCCAGGTCCGGGTCTCTTTTGAGCGGACCCGGACCCGCACCCGAAAGTACAACAGGTCCCATTTTAGGACCTGGACCCGGACCTAGACCCAGACCCGGATAGGCCGGGTCGGTTCCGGTCCAATGCCGGGTCCAGGTTGGGTCCGGATTTTGGGTATTTATACCAATGCTATGTAGATTGAAATGACAGTTACTATCCTCATTCCCACCTATTCGTTCCTGATCATCATTATAGTTATCGTCCTCGGCATTGCAGCTTGGTTGGGGTTTCATCTGTTTACGAAGTTCTACCGTCATAATAATGATTCTCCTGTAGGTGTTTAGGAACCCCCGTGTACACGAATCCCTTATAAATGGGATAAGGGTGTATGGGAGTGGTGTAAGTGTTGTTCAGAATTCTGTTGAGTTTTGCGACAATCAATCCAACAAACAAACCACCAAATAATAGTACACCAAATCAAACACACAAAAGCGAACAATTTTGTCTCGATTTGGACGAACCCTAATCCTGAGAAAAAATAACTGAGATATTATTCAAATAGAGAAGATACAAGAATTACAATCACTTTCACCAAGAACCTATAAATTTTTTAAGCCTTACTAGAAGATAATCTGCTATTTACAATAAAAACTCTCAATGAAGTATTGACCTCTCCATGGTGACTTTCGAATATTATATAGAGATCTAGAGAAATCCCACGCTGTAATCTTGATATAATAACCATCTTATATTCCTTAAAGAGTAAGACACACGATAGAAACCGTACAATCCAACTTGGAGAAGAAGTTGGACTTCAATCATATCACCTAGACCCAACCCAATAATGTCGATGCCGCTAGTTGCGGTCAACTGCCCAAGTGGCAGTCGACTGCAAAGTGGCAGTTGACTGCAATGGCGCTTGGGCAAGTCAAAGAGCAATCCCGGTTGACTGCAAATATTGCAGTCGACTACTCCCTGATTTTCCCTGCCATTTGCTTGCTGTTGTTGCTCCTTCTTCCTCCATCGATTTTTTGTTCATCTTCATGCTTCACCATCTTCTCTTCACATCGAACCCACTATGCAAGACATAAATTGAACAATCTCCACCTTGAATTGCATACTCATGCTTTCACACATGTGTGATTAATCATCTCTATACTCTTTCTTTCTCCTTTTGCAAACAACCCGGTTTAGTGATTCTAGTTGTATCTATCTCCTTATTTATTTCTTCGATACTATGTCCCCTCCAAGGGTATACCCCAGTAGGCGTTATCACGAAGGAGCCACCCTCCGCACGAACTCCACCTACCCCAAGGCACTCTCCACCTACGTCACAGTCTCACTTTGGTGATTCTAAAGGTGGCAAACTAATTAATGCTTTAGGAAGGCCGGGTTTAGAAATAGTTAGCCAAGATTTTCCGTTCCCACAAAGCTTGTAGATGTTGTGTTGAACACCCTTCCTCCCCTTCATCACTTTACGACAATCTTCCCAAGCTGATGGAACTTCACCTCGAGTTGTGTGCCTATAGCCTCGTGCTTCTAGTGTTTCCAAGAATATCATTTTTCATTTCAACAAAGGAATATGCATGACTTTCGTTAATGTGACCCTTTCCATATGGCATCTCAAACTCAGTTGTTCCCTTACCCACTATGTCACAAATCTCACCAGTGTATGTTCTCACACAATGCCATGTTGTAGACTTGTAAGTAGAAAACATCTTCTTTTTGGAGCAAATGTGTAAAGAACTATCAGAATCAAGAAATCGGTCAGAATTCACATTCAAGGAACTTGAAACAAGAAGACAATCTAAGTTATCACCTGATTTAGATTATGTTGTCACGTTTCTGACTCAGTCACCTGCAACAATCCTTCTTGTAATGCCCACTCTTCTTGTAATGGTTGCAACAAATCACACCCTTATATTCACTTTCCATTCCAATTGAAGTACCCTTCATCGCCAAGCAACTTACAGAATTAGACCCTAATTTATGAGTCCCATTCCTAAGTTCATCATCCTTCAAGCCCTTGATCACATTGGCCATCGAAAAACTCTCATTGGCAATTTTTTCGTGTAGCATTGTGGTTATCAAATGCTTGTACGAATCTGACAGTGAATATAACAAGTTGAAAGCTTTATTCTCTTTGCGTAGATCATCTGTGTTGATTGCCCTTAATTTGGATAACACATTATTGAACTCCACTATGTGATCGTGAAGAGCGGTACCTTCTTTCGTTGAGAAACAAAATAGTTTTTTCTTCGAGTACATCCGATCCAGTAACGACGATCCCGAATAGTCAGATTTGAGTCTCGCCCATAGAATCACCGCGCTTTTCTCATCAAGAAGTTACACTTGACCTCATCAGCCAATGACAGTAGGATTAAACTCAAGACTTTCAAACAAATCTCATTCCACTTCTCCTGGTTCATGTCGGATGAGTTCCCTTTATCCCCATCTAGCTTATGAAGCAAGTCCTTTTGAACTAGTACGTCGTACATGTTCACCTTCCAGAAATCAAAGTTGATCTTACTGTAACGTCCCGATTTTCGGTAACTGGGAAACCGTGACATAAGCCAAAATCTTTTCTTCAATTAGCCACAATACACACAAAAACAGGAAAATTTAAAACTTTTTATTCAACACAAATGTATTACAAATCTGAATGTTACAAAATTGCAATATATTACAACAGTGTTACAATAATACCTTTACAATCCCAAGTGTTACATCTTTCAACATATTACATCAGAGTATAATGAATAACGAACAACACTTGGTATTCCACTTGGATGCTTTCCAACAATAAATAATTTACAGTGGATACTCTAATGAAATCGACTCCTTGCTGTCTTGCCTTGAATCCTCCTGAAACCTGTACCAGTACTTCTGCAATCCAATACCTGTACTTCTGCAATCCAGTACCTATTGAAATGGGGACATCAGTATTCACTGACGCTTTAAGGCTGATAACTAGCAGCGAATCTTAACTAAAGCAAACAGATTAATGAAAAGAGAAACGTGTATATATATTTGATGTGTCAGTGTATGCTATGACTTAGACTCTAATGCAAAATTAACCAATGCAATGATGCACTTATTCTAATACAAGCAAGTCTTAGGAACAATATGCAGCCCATACTACATACACCCCTTCTCAAGCCGTTTCTTCATATATAGGGATTTGAACCCGCGCCATGTATTCTACTTTTGTACCCATCCTGTTCCTTTCATAGTACCACATGACTAGTGACTATTGCCTGGCATACCGGACCTCACTCAAAAGCCAACACAAACTTCAAGATACTTGTCAACCTTCCGTGCCCTCAACTGGTCACGAGAAGGCATAGAACCTGCTGGGATTGTAGAGTCTATTTCCCTATGAAACCCACTCGTTCTTATCATGGCATATTCAGGAATTAACAATCAAGATATAGAACCCGTGCTCCCAACTTGTCATGAAAAAGTACCGCCCGTATCCCTTTGACAGGGGAATACATCCCGATAACACCACCTAGTGTCAGCCTATAGGAGAGGTTGGATTATAGGGTATCACCCCTAACACCAAATCTCACCCTTTGGCAATATATAGATAAAAATGGTTAAATAACTGTTACTACACTAATGATGTCACTAACCCTAACCAACAAGCGAGACATGCCACTGTGCTTCCAACTTGACATGAAAAAGCACCGTACGTGTCCCTCTTCTAACCTAACAAGCGAGGCATGCATTGTGCTTCCAACTTGACATGAAAAAGTACCGTATGTGTCCCTCTTCTATCCTAACAAGCGAGACATGCACTGTGCTTCTAACTTGACATGAAAACACACCGTACGTGTCCCTCTTCTATCTAAACAAGCGAGGTATGTACTGTGCTTGCAACTTGACATGAAAAAGCACCATACGTGTCCTTCTTCAAACTAACAAGCAAGACATGCACTGTGCTTCCAACTTGACATGAAAAAGCACCGTACGTGTCTATCTTCTAACTAAACAAGCGAGGCATGCACTGTGCTTCCAACTTGACATGAAAAAGCACCGTACGTGTCCCTCTTCGAACTAAACAAGCGAGACATGCACTGTGTTTCCAACTTGACATGAAAAAGCACTGTGCTTCCAACTTGACATGAAAAAGCACTGTACGTGTCCCTCTTCTAACCAAACAAACGAGGCATGCACTGTGCTTCCAACTTGACTTGAAAAAGCACCGTACGTGTCCCTCTTCTAAAGAGTGTAACAATTTTGTTGACACAATTAACCAAGTCCTAATCTAGACTTCTCAAGATCTCATCGGATCCACTCACAACCTACTTATTCAAGACAATACCTACATACGAGCCCAATAAGCTTCGTACGTGACAATAACATACATACGTACAAAATAAGCTACGTATAAGACCAACAACTACATACGGCCCAGTCGATCCGCATATGAGATAACAATGTACATACGAGCCAAATAAGCCACGTATAAGACCAACAGCTATATACGGGCCAGGCGAGCCACGTATGAGACAACAACATACATACGAGCCAAATAAGCTACGTATGTGACCACAGCTACATACGGGCCAGTCGAGCCACATATGAGACAACATCGTGCATACGAGCCAAATAAGCTACGTATGGGTCCACAGTTACATATGGCCAGTCGAGCCGCGTATGAGACAATAATATACATATGAGCCAAATAAGCTACGAATGGGACCACAGCTACATACGGGCCAGTCGAGCCGCGTATGAGATAACAACGTACATATGAGTCAAATAAGCTACGTATGGGACCACAACGACATACGGGCCAGTCGAGACGCGTATGAGCAAGACCACACATAAACACAACCATACAAGTAATCAACCTAGAAGCAACCAAGCGTGCTTACTAGAAAAACTTGATCTTCTATAATTATGAGCAATAGAAGAATCTACAAACAATTTAAAATAGGCCTTCTACCAATGAGAAGCCCCCAAGCGACATAAAAGCCTTCTGACTGCCTAGAAGCAACCAGTGCTACGCTTATCAGATTTTAATAGAAATATACTTTTTAGAAAGGTATGATTATCTACCACAACTCTCTAGTGGAACACTATCTCAAATTCTGTAAGGATTCAAAATTTGGTCCATCGAACACACGCAAATAGTTTAACCCAACTGCAGATTTTCAACAAAAGTTGAAAACTTTGCAAGCTGGTAACTTTTGCTCCACTCGTCGAAATCTAACAAAACTGGATAATTTGAAAAGATGGAAACATCTACTAAAACATCTCAGTTGACTAGTTGCTCAGATTCCGTAAGGAAATTCAAGTTTATACCCGTCGAACATACGCAAACAGTTACCAAACTACCAAATTTCAACAAAAAGTCAAAACTTCCGTAGCTTGTAAGTTTTGCTCTACTTATCGAAATCTAACAAAACTGGACAATTTGAAAAGATGGGAACATCTACTAAAACTTCCCAGTTGACCAGTTGCTCAGATTTCGTAAGGAAATCCAAGTTTCTACCCATCGAACACACAATTGGTAACAAAAGCATCCGACTTAACTATGGAAAACTGAACCTTTCAAAGCCCATAACTTCTACTCCACTTATCGGAATCTAGCTCGAGGGACCAATTCGGAAAGGGGAGAATGTCTACTACAACTTCTCTAATGGGTCGGCTCCTCAAATTCATCAAGCAAGACCCTCAAAAATGACCAAGAAGTTAAACAGCAAGAACCTAGTTTAGACAGCTAATTTCTGTATTTTGTAAAGGGCATAACTCCCACTCCGCTTATCAGAATTTAGCCTGAGAGGCCAATTCGGAAAGAGAAGGATGTCTACTACAATTTCGCTAATGGGTCTCTACCTCAGATTCAACTATTAAGACCCTCAAAAACCTCAATGAGTCAAAACAGTACCTACTCAGGCAGACAGCTTTTTGCTGTATTTTCCAAAGGTCATAACTCCTACTTCTCTTATCAGAATTTAGCCCGAGAGGCCAATTCGGAAAAGGGAGAATGTCTAAAACTTCTCCAGTGGGTGTCTACCTCAGATTCGACCACTAAGAGGCTCAAAAACAGCAATCAACAAAAATAGTGAGCAACTCAGCCGAGTTGCTGCCCTGTTTTTGTAATGACCATAACTTTTGCGTTTCTTAACGGAATTTAACGCGAGAGGCCAATTCTGAAAGGGGAGAATATCTACTACAACTTCTCTACAGGGTCCCTACCTCTAATTCCACAATTAAGACCAACTTCCAGCCCTCCGAACATACAACGACACAATCCCCAAAACAGTGAGTCTACTGTTTTGGGGAAACGGCTTGTTTCACCCATCAAAATTACTCCAAAAAATTCCCAAAATTTCTAGCATACTAATAACACCTAGGAGAACCTTCCACATAAATTTTGGGTCAAGATTCTATCGTTTACATGGTTAATTAAAATCAACCATACAACCCTAAAAATCGGTTCTTTATGTCTCTAATTTGTGTTCTACTAATTCAAATTTTGCATGAACTTTAATTTAACCCCCATGCACATTAAATTAACTCTATATAACAATATACAATAATAATTATAACCCTAATACCTAAAAACACATGAGATGAGAAACCCCCACCATAAGACTTGTAGGAAGGGCTTGCTTGGAACTTCTCCTTCTTGTTCTTGCTCTTTGTTCTTGCTCCTCCTAGCAAGAACATCTCCATGAAATGGAACCCATGAAAACCCCTCTTTATCTTTTCTTTTGATTTGATTCCCTCTTTCTTTCTCTTTCTTTTCAAATTTTCCACATAGAAACTAGTAGGAGTAGTAGAATAGGTTGAGATGAGATTGGGATTGAGAACACACACAAGTAGAAGGGTTTCTTAACCCTATATAAGGTTGGGGCCGGCCAAAATGGAAGGGGGGAGGTTTGGCGGGTTTTTATACAAGAGGTGAAGTGTTTTTGTGGTGAAAAATTAGTCCAAGTGTCATATACACTTGTGGCTAAAAAATGATGATTTATTTGCAAATAACCTTACAATCAAGCCCTAATCTATCTCATCTCTCCATCTCATCATTATGGATAAAAAATAAACTATAATTTTCCAAAATCACTTACTACACGATTTGTTCAAACGCCCGAAATCGACACAGTTCGATTTCGTACATAGATCTAATTATACAGATATTTTTCATTAGTGAAAACAAACAAATCTGTACAAAAATAATTTTATTCTGAGAAATAAATAAAAAATAATTTTATTACTGGCTCAGAAGATTCCAGTATCAATTTTGGTACAAAATAGTCGTGTACCGACTAGTATATTTACATATATAATGTCTATTGACAAAACCGGGTGATGTCCACCAAAAATATTTCATTTCGGAAAATAAAAATAAAATAATAACAAAATAATAATTTTTTAATACCAGTCCGGAATTTTCCAGACGTTTTTATCAAAAATGCATTTTTCAAGCTTTTGCATAAGTGCACAAAACTGATACAATATACTTACTAGTATATATGTCCAGGTCACTTTTTATTTGAAAAACCAAGTAATTTCCATAAAAAAAATATTTTAATTTAAAAATAATAATTATCAAAGTATAATATCCGTCCGGGATATTACACTTACCGTCGAACTGTGTGTTTTTCATGAAACCCGGATCTGTCATCTTCTTCAAAAAACTCGAGCAATCCCGAACTGCGAAAATTTACTACCTGAAGCTCTGATACCATTGGTTAGGAATTTTACTGAGTTTTGCGACCACCGATCCAATGAACAAACCCCCAAGTAATAGTAGATCAAACCAAATACACAAAAGTGCATAATTTTGTCCCGGTTTGGGGAAAACCTAATTCGGGAGAGAAATTGTTGGTGTATGCCCTAGATGCCAGTTGTGCATTGACATTACTAGTTTACATTGTATCTTGATATTTATTTCATATATGAGACATTTTATTTATTGTGTTGTTTATTGTGATTAAATGAACATAATAAAGTCCTTAGAATAGTAAGTTCAATATTATGGGATATCAAGTGCATGACTTGATTGTGAGATCCTATTGGTTGTAATCAAAACACTATTCTTAAATATTCCTAGTCAAGTATTATTGTGAATTAGGACAACAATAATGCATAGATACTATTATGTGCGTATACTGATGACCATATCTCACAGGTCATAGATAGGAGATATCAAATCTTTACATGGGTACATATTAGAGCAATAATGTATTGGACTGACCCACAATGAGAACACTGCATGGATCGTTACGTGAGTGTCATAAGCGGTTCTCACAGTGATTATGTCATATGTAGTCCTTTGACTTGAAGTCACTACGGTTCCCTACATGAAAAGCTATATGTTTTAATACCGTCAAACGTTACCTGTAATAAGGTGATTATAAAGTCGACTATTGAATATACTACAAATTATGCGAAGGGCTGTGAGTGACTTAAATAAGATTTGTCCCTCTTACATAACACAAGCGATCTCTATGGGCCCCTTGATTGAGTGAGACTGAAAAATGCATGACCATGCTCAAATAAGTCAATATGAGATATTGAGCTCGATCATTTGTTTTAGTAAATCTACTAGGACATCAAGAAACCAAAGATTGAACTATACAAGGGTGACACGCTCTATGCCTTGTGGTCAATTAAGATATCTGAACAAAAGGACTAGACTACATGGTAACATTTGTCACGAGGTTATTTCTATTGTATTAATCTATTGTACTTTTGGTTGTATGAGGTTTGGATGATGTAACCCATCCCCCAGGGTTCTGTTGGGGGTTTATGTTTTATTTCCTGCACTGCGCTTTTGTTTTTCCCGGTTCTCCGGGGTTGTTTATTAATTTCTTATTAATGAAATAGGGTGGCGTTATTCCACCTTTTACCTCAAAAAAAAACATTTGTCACGAATAGGTTATTTCTAATCACTGACATTTCCGTTACTTGAGTAGCAGTGATGTATTGTTAGATACTAATCACTGTTTGTAATACTAAAATATGATTTTAGTATTACTGTCAACGTAACGGGAACCTACATGGTCACACACTTAGAAAGGATCGAAATTGGAATTTAAATTCATAAGATGAATTTAATTGGGGATCCTAGTATGACTTGGACTCATGATATTGGTTGGACGTTTAATTAGATTAAATGGGCTGACTAAAGTTTAAAGGCCCACACACGAATCTAAACCAGGTCAGATTGTGAGTCCAACAGCCTCATTACTCTCTTAGCTAGGGTTGATAATCTGCAGCTACATATATAATACGTATCTGTAAAAAAATGATACATGAGAAAACCCTAGCCGTCACAGAAATTGTGAAAGAGAAAGAGATCGTGAGGAACATCCCCATCCCGCAGCTAGCACCGCGGCGTGAAGGAAAACTTGATTTCATCCGTTCGTGTGGATACCGTAGTGGTACAGCAATATTGCTGTGCTGTGATCGACATTAATTGGAGATAACATATCCATCTTCAAGGTATAACTCCTAAACACGATTTATAGTTTTCGCATGGATCCATGGCTAGGTTTCCATATTTCTTTGTAACTTTTCCGCTGTGTATTTTGATCTGAGATTACCATCAAAACCTAACAGAAATTACCGAGATATTGTTCAACTAGAGAAGATCCAAGAGTAACAATCACCCTCACCAAGAACTTATTTATTTCTCAAGCCTCACTAGAAGATAATCTGTTGTTTACAATAAAACTCTCATTGAAATACCAACCTCTATATTATATGGAGATCCAGAGAAACCCTAGGTTGTAGTTTTGATACAATAAGTGTGTGATATTCCCTGAAGAGTAAGCCACATGATAGGAGCCATACGATCTAACTTGGAGAAGAAGTTGGGCTTCAATCAGATCACCTAGACCCGATCCAATATTGCCACGGCTGCAAGATGCGGTCGACTGCCCAAAGTGGCAGTCAATTGCCCAAGTGCCTGCAATGGTGCTCGGGCAAGTCAGAGAGCAATCCCGGTCGACTGCAAATATTGCAGTCGACTACTGCCTGACTTGCTGATGCCTCCTGCTTGCTACTGCTGCTCCTTTCTCCAACGATGCCTCATGCTTGTTGCTGCTGCTCCTTCTTCCTTCAACGATGCTTTGTTTCTCTTCTTGCTTCGCCATTTTCTCTTCACATCGAACCCAGTATGCACGCTCCAACGATGCTTTGTTTCTCTTCTCACTTCACCGTTTTCTCTTCACATCGAACCTAGTATGCAAGACATAAATCCAACAAGTGTTTGACTACAACATTCTTCCATAACAGAATGGTTTATTATTATTATTTTATACGCAAGATTATTTTTCGTAAAGAAATAGTGGCCTCCGACTCCAACACCCACAATAACTTCAAATTCAATTTTTTTTTGTTCTTGCAGTTGTCGTTCATTATTGTTGTAAAATTACTCTTGAAAAATGTTGAATTTCTCTTTCTTTGAAAATAAAAATTGTTTTATTTGATATTTGCATTTTAGGAGGCCAGTATTTCTCCCTACGTGAAATATCAAAACACACAAAAAAATTGAACTTGGGCATTTTATGCTCTTAGAACATCCACAATGGTGTTTCTCATTTTTTAGAATATGGCAGCTATAGCAAATAGGTAATTTGCCTGCAACGGCGATTTGCTATAATTTTGCTAAAATTTAAATTAGACAAGACATGTTGTTTCGTCCCGGGTTTTTTTTAAAAGAGTAATTTAATTAGTGATTAGGTATTAAACTAGTTTAATTAAATAAATTAAATATTAAAATATTACCTAAACCTCGTTAATTACTACCTAAACTAAGTTTTACACCTAATCTAACAGCCCACAATTTATGGACAAGATATGTTGTCCTGTCCTATGCATTTTTGCTTGAGACGGGACAACTTGTCTCGTCCGAGGGTATTTTTGATTTTTTTAATTTTTATTTTATTTTATTTTTCTCTTCATCCAGACCGTCCGATCAAAAAAAAATAAAAAATAAAAAATAATAATAATAATAATTGTCAGACGAAACAAGTTGTCTCGTCCGACCCCCATTAAAAAATTCAAAAAAATTTGGGACTATACATGTTGTCCCGTCTCTTATAATTTGAGAATAGAGAATGCACTGTAGCTACTTTGCCATAAAATGATAAATTAGCAAACGACTGCAGCAATTTATTTCTCAAAATGAGAAATTGACAAATATAACAAACTACTCTGGATGCTGTTAGAATGTTACGTTTTCATCCCTTTGATCGTTTGCTCGCTCCGCGTGCCTTATCTCGGGTGTCAGAGCAGTTAAACTCAGACTCTAAATGTGTTTGTGTATAAGTGGAAAGTTTATTTTATTTACTGTAACAGACTCCCTCTTTCGGTTGTTTCATATGTACTCGCCATCTTTATATAAGGAAACATTTTTTCACTAACGGTATCTGGTCATCTGTTTCATTAGTACGCATAACATAATAAACATTAAGTCATAGCACATGATTATAGAAGTCATAGCAAATCACGAAGTAACCCCACCGGACAACTGTAATCGTGAGCAGAGCAAGAGTTCAGTACCTTTCGGTTGGATGATATGCTGATCACTCTCTAATCTTTCAATCCTAATCCGTACAATATATTATGATAAAGATCATTTTCATTTCAAAGATTTTTTTCTTTTCTCTTTTTAATAAAAAGAGTAAATGTAGGAGGCAACACCTCACTCTTTCTATGTCTAAATTTTAAACTGAAACCCTATTCTTTAATTAAGCGTAAAAAATTATGCAATATTATATTAATGTAATTAGATGAATTTTTTAAAAATATATAGTTTTGTTATTTTCTAATTTTAAAAAAATTATGTGCAATATTGCACATGATTATACTACTTTAAAATTATAGTGGTCGAATTGGAGATATTTAATCAGAGAAATAAAAGTAAATAGTTGAAAAGGGGCAAGAAGATTGCAGAAGAATAAAGCATCGCACATAAAAGATGTGATGTATGAGGAAAATTTCCCTTTAAAGTAATATGTATATATTATTCCGAGCAAATCTACCAGGATCTTAAAAAAATAAAAAATATATATATATATATAGAGAGAGAGAGAGAGAGAGAGAGGAGTGATCCAATGAGAAACACTCTTAAATGAGAAAATGAGAAACATTGATTTTGACCATTGGATATGAGGGGAAATAGATGAATGATTCTAATTCATTTGGATTAATTAGCAGAAAATTCGGTTTTTTTTCTACACATCTATTAAAAAAAACCAAAAAAAAAAAAAACAACAACAAAAACCCAAACATCATTTCTGATATCTTATACAAAATAAAAAAAACCCAAATTAAAAAAACATCTCAGAATTTTCCCTAACCCTAACTTTCGTTAATTCTCAATCTAGAAAACGCGCCTGAGTTTAGGGTTTAGGAGTTCGTTAATTGTTTTTTTTTTTTTAATTTTAGTTTTAATTTTTTAGATATGTGAATTTTTTTGGTACATGCGGTTTGTACCATAAATCATGAGTATGGCCTATGGGCGCCTACTATTTGCCACAGAAGAAAAAACATTTTTATAATTTGTTAAGTGGAAAAGAAGAAGAAGAAGCTGCCATGGGTTCATTTGAAGACTGATGCAAGTCTTACCAGTATTGAACATTTTTAGACTTCATGAGATGGCACAAATAGTCTTAAATTGCTATCTTCTGAGATGATCTCATCGTATAAGGAAACTAGTGATATTTTAATATTTTTCAATGGTAGTATTTTAGTACCCACAGTTTAACAATGGGTGGTGGTTTCCGAGGAATACAAATAACCTCTGGGATTTTTTTTCTTTCAGGTTTGCGATCATCTGAAAATAACTAGTGAATCTCTTATACCACAATTGGTGCATTGGCATCTGAAAATAAATTAGTTCTTCCTATGATGAAACTGGTTTTGTTAGGTTTTTTTTTGTGGTTTATTTTTTTGATAGATTAGTTAAAATAAACCGGTTTTTTTAATTAGTAGTCCAAATGAATTAGAACCATTCATCTCAATCCTCTCAAATCTAATGGTTAGAATTAATGTTTCTCATTTTCTCATTTTAAGGTGTTTCTCATTGGATCACTCCTATATATATATATATATATATATATATATATATATATATATAAGCTTCAAAGTGTTGGAAAATAATCTATGTGGGCTCACATATGTGACTAAATGTATAATTACTATTCTAAAGTCTAACCCAAATTAAAGTGATCTAATCGAGATTAAGTAATGGGTTAAAAGCATATAATTTAAAGTGTGATATAACACGTGTAGAGACCGTAAAGTAAATTTCTTATTTTGTGATGGGCAAAATTGGAAATCAATAATTATCAATTAGGGTTATGGTCCCCTATATATACGCATCTTTATATTCCATCTGTCATCCCATCAACAGAAGAATAGAGAGACGACCTCTCATAGAAGTGTGTATTATATAGGAAGATCCAAACCCTCTGCACAATCTCCATCAATGGCTTCAGGTTAGTGCTTCCGTTTTTAATGTTCTTATTCTTTTAATTTAGCAAAGATCAATAGTTTCATGATTTAGGATTTTATATTAAAGCAATTTTGCAACAGGATTAAGATCTAGAATCATAGAGACATGTTTTAGGTTGTTATTAATGTTTTATGCATGTTCTTAAGTGTATATAAAAATCCCTACAATTGGTATCAGAGTCATCTTTGCTGGATTAATTAAAGAAATTTAGGGTTTCTTGTTTAAAGAAACTTAAGAAATTCAGGGTTCCTTTTGATCTTCCTGTTTAAGTAATTCAATTAATGTTTTTTTTATTAGATCTGATGGCAAATATTTGGTTATTAAACAGTATTTATTATAGATGTTGATTAGATCTAAAGTTTGCCCAATGTTTACCGAATGATTATTCATGATTTAAAACAACTTTATTTCTTTAATCTATACCCATGTGATTAAATTTTTTTCCATACTCATGAATAATGATCAGATTCAATAAAACTGTACTCATGTGGATTCAATCAATAATGGCTTCATGGATAGAATCAAGTGAGATAGAAGCTGTGGGCCCACCCGGTTTAAAAAAAAACAAAAACCGTAAGTGCTGTTAATGGTTTTGTATTAATGGCTCTTTTGGTTTTTGATTTGGTTTTGTATTAATCAGATCATAATTTGATTTGATTATGGTTTATGTTTACTTTATGTTTCCAACCTGGGGCCCACGGGAAATTTATCAGATGTGTTTTGATAAACCATCTTAATCGGCAGATGGAAAGAAACAACATAAGTGCTGTTGGAGTTTCGGTTGACTTGGTCAATATGGTGAGGTGGCATTCTAGTGGGGTCCACCAAGAATAAAGCAATTGTGTAGCTTCGGTTGTGAGTTAAAATTAAATAAAGTTAAAGATATGGTTTAGATATTAATTTTATGTTGTGTGTATTTTGATTAATTTTATATTATCAAATCAGTAGATAGATATGGTTCAGTTATGGTTTTTTGTTATCATTTTAAATATATATTATCTTGAAATTATCCATCTACAATTAAAGTACAATTATGATATTAAGGAAAAGATAAAATTTTGGGAAACAATTAAATTCAAATTTTGGTTTTGGTTTTTCTTATGAATGTCTAATATTTTGAATAGTTTAATTGAAACAAAATGTCGCCAAAGTGACCTCTTTTGTGTAGATTAATTTATTTAAAATATCAAGATGATTGTGTGTTTGTAATTCATGCGTTTATTAATTGACCCAAAGGTAAGTTGATATTTGACCGAATTTCATACACATCCGTGGTAATAAATATGTGACAATTATAAGGTATAATACCATGTGAACAATAAGTTAGTCCAAAGAATGACTTATTATTTGACAGAATTTATTGTCAAAATTTGATTACTACAACAAGAGTACCGCTTACAGTTAATGTTACTGTCCAAAGACTTGATATTAATGTTGTGCCTGGTATCTTGAGATGGGATTAACCATTATTTGAATATATTGTTTTATATGGATTCTATGTGAGCTTATTTTGTTTATTTTTGTTCTATATTCAGCTAATGTATCTTCTGCTGCCTCAATTACTGCTAACATCAATTCTATTCCCATGCTTAATGGGACAAATTTCAAGGAATGGAAAGGGACCCTACTGATAACTTTTGGCTGTATGGAATTAGACCATGCATTAAGGGAAGAACAACTTCCATCTCTCTCTACGGAAAGCACTCCTGATGATAAAAGGGTATTTGAGAAATGAGATCGTTCAAATCGCATGAGTCTAATGATTATGAAACACAGCATTCCAGAAGCCTTTAGGGGCACAAAATCCGATGGGATTACTAAGGCCAAAGGTTTCCTCGATCAAATTGAGAAACGTTTTGCTAAAAACGATAAGGTTGAAATGACTACACATCTGACTTCTTTGATGTCTATGAAGTATAAGGGTCGAGAAAATGTAAGGGAGTACATTATGGAAATGTATCATGTTGTTTCAAGACTTAAGGCACTCAAGCTTGAATTTCCTGAGGACTTGCTTGTGCTTATGGTTTTGGTATCACTTCCTGCACAATTTAATCAATTCAAGATCAGTTACAACTGTCAAAAGGAAAAATGGACTCTAAATGAGCTCATTTCTCACTGTGTGTAAGAGGAAGAAAGGTTGAAACAAGATAAGACTGAAAGTGCTTATTTGGCTAAAGCCTCTAAGGATAAGGGCAAGAAGAGAAAATCTGAGGATGAAAAAGCTAAGGATCCAGCTCAAAAGAAACAACATAAGGATACAGAGAGTTGTTTCTTTTGTAACAAGCCTGGACATATGAAAAAGAAATGTACTAAATATCATGCATGGCGTGCAAAGAAAGGGTTGCCTAAGCTGCCGGAAGCCAAATGATGGTGAAAGACACATCTTCGTGGGCGATAATCGGTAGGAGTGGAAGCAGTTTTGCATTTTGGGTTGTTCTTAGAAACTGGTTTCTTATTTGAATTTGAAAGACACTTTTGTTATTCCGTCTTTTAGACGAAATTTAATTTATGTTTCTTTGTTGGACAAATTTGGTTATTATTGTTCATTTAGAAACAATCAGTTTTGTTTGTCTTTAAATTCGAATGTTGTTGGAACTGGTTATTTGAATGCTTATGACAACCTTTATTTGTTTGAAACAGTTGCATCCTATAATGAAACCTTGCATGTAGAGTTACGTGGTACTAAACATAAATTAAATAAAGAAAATTCGGCGTCATTATGGCACAAGTGCTTAGGTCATATCTCAAAAGGTAGAGTTGAGCATCTTGTGTCTGATGACATTTTGGTATCCCATAACTTCACAGACTTTAATGTCTATGTAGACTGCATAAAGGGAAAACAGATCAAAACTAAGAGATTAGGTGCCAAAATTCTTAATGTTAGGTGTTATGAACACATTTGTTATTTACTTCGAGAAAGCTCAGTCATGGTCTCCACAATCCAGAATATGTTCTTATAGTGTTGCATTCTCTGTTCTAAAGTTTAGTTCCGGTTTGGAGTTAAATATAGCATTCTGATCATATTTTCTCGAATCAAATAGGGGCCGTATTAATCAGATATTTATGAAATGACCAATGTTTTTAAATGAAGAAACAAGTATTCAAACCAGTTTATTATATCCTAGCTTAAGAATATGGTTTGCAAATTGACAAAATCCATCTATGGACTCAAGCAAGTTCCTCATCAATGGTACCACAAATTTCATCAAGTAATTATCTCATTTGGTTTTGAGATGAATGTAGTTGATGATTGTGTGTATCACAAGTTCAGTGGGAGTAAGCATATATTCCTAGTTCAATATGTCGATGACATATTGCTTGCCACTAATGATATAGATTTATTGCATGAAACTGAAAGGTCTCTGTCCAAGTATTTTGAGATGAAGGATCTTGGGGATGACTCTTTTGTATTAGGAATTCAGATACACCGAGATCGTTCTCGAGGTATTCTAGGATTATCACAAAAGGGATACATCGATAAAATACTCAAAAGGTTTGGCATGCAAGATTGTAGACCAGGGGATACTCCTGTTGTTAAAGGAGACAAATTTAGTCTCAATTAATGTCCTAAAAGTAACCTTGAAATTCAGGAAATACAAAAGATCCCCTATACATCAGCTATTGGGAGTCTAATGTATGCTCAAGTATGTACGCATCCGGATATTGCTTACATTGTTGAGATGTTAGGCATGTATTTAAGAAAACCTGGTATGGACCATTGGATAGCAGCCAAGCGGGTCATGAGGTATCTTCAGAGAACAAAAGACTACATGCTCACATGTAGGAAATCAGATCTTTTGGAGGTCGTAAGGTATTCTGATTCTGATTTCACTAGGGTGCCAAGATAGCAAAAGTCTACATCATGCTATATTTACCTGTTAACTGGAGGAGCTATATCCTGAAAAAGTGCCAAACAGACACTTATAGCTTCTTCCACTATGACAGCAGAGTATGTAGCTTGCTATGAGGCATCGAATTATGGAATATGGCTGCAAAATTTTTTGTCACTGGGCTGCACATTTTGGAAAATATAGAAAGACCACTCAAGTTATTTTGTGACAATAAGTCAGTAGTGAGGTATTCCAACAACAAGAGGAGTTCGACAAAGTCGAAACATATTGATATAAAGTTCCTAGTTGTGAAAGAAAGAGTGCAAAGTGGACAGATGTCTATAGAGCACATTGGGACAAACTCGATGATAGCGGATCTGCTCACAAAAGGATTACCACCCAAGGTCTTTTATGAGCATACTGCTCATATGGGTGTTGTATTTTTGAGGATATCATGATTTAGTGGGAGTTTGTATTTTATTTGCATTATGTTTATGTGAGACATTTATACATTTGGTTATTTTTCTGATCAGAAATAAAGAATTCAGTTTTCTCACTCATTTGTCATGTTTTGATTCTGACCTCACTTAAGTTTTAAAGAGGACCAGTTGGAAATAGGCATGTGTACAGATCACATTGCATGAAATTTCCATACTACACATTCACACTTGATCTATGTCATTTGATTATGTTGATATATGTGACCATTGATGAATTTAGTTACGATAAATGTAACGAAAATTGCTTTGATCCTATATTTACATGATTAATGGACGAGATTGTTTGGCTATGCTTCTGGTTATAATGGCAAAATTTTGAGCTCATAAAGTATATACATTTATAATGAGTAACATATGTGGCCCAAGTGGAAGATTGTAGAAAAATAATCTATGTGGGCTCACATATGTGACTATATGTATAATTGCTATTCTAAAGTCTAATCCAAATTAAAGTGATCTAATCAAGATTAAGTAATGAGTTAAAAGCATATAATTTAAAGTGTGATATAACACATGTAGAGACCGTAAAGTAAAATTATTATTTTGTGATGGGCAAAATTGAAAATCAATAATTATCAATTAGGGTTATGGTCCCCTATATATACACATCTTTATATTCCATCTGTCATCCCATCAACAGAAGAATAGAGAGACGGCCTCTCATAGAAGTGCGTATTATATAGGAAGATCCCAACCCTTTGCGCAATCTCCATCAATGGTTTCAGGTTAGTGCTTCCGTTTTTAATGTTCTTCTTCTTTTAATTTAGCAAAGATCAATAGTTTCATGATTTAGGATTTTATATTAAAGCATTTTTGCAACATGATTAAGATCTAGAATCATAGAGACATGTTTTAGGTTGTTATTAATGTTTTATGCATGTTCTTAAGTGTATATAAAAATCCCTACACAAAGTACTTATTTAAGTACAAAGTTTTGCCTTAATTCTTATTACTGATTATGATCCTCTTATATATATATATATATATACACACACACACACACACACACACACACACACACACACACACACACACACACACACACACACACACACACACACACACTAGATTTGTCCGTGGGCACGTGCCTACGGCACGTCTTCAGAATGATACAACATATGAAAAGACCTGTAAACAGTAAATCAACAATTATGTAGCTCAAGTTTGAATAGTATGACAATAATTAGTTGTGAATATATATATATATATATATATATATATATATATATATATATATATAGAGAGAGAGAGAGAGAGAGAGAGAGAGAGAGAGAGAGAGAGAGAGAGAGAGAAATAATTAAATAAATAAAGGAGTTCTTTTGGGAGGAATTTGAATTTGAATTTGAGTTTTGGGAAAAAACTTTTGGGGGGAAAATGTGTTTTGTGAGATTAGATATGGGCCTTTGATTTTTGAGGGATTGAAAGTGAGCCACTTGATAGCTTTCTTTGCGTTTTATTATATATATATATATATATATATATATATATAGTAAGTCTATTAAGAGCTGGGGAGCTGGAGATTTCAGCCATCCGATCGCGTTTGATCGCGATCGAACGGCTGAGATCTCCAGCCGCCTATCTTCAGAATTGATGAGGGGTAAAAGGGGTATAATCGAAATCCCCCTATCTCTTATCTTCTCACGCTCTCCTCTCTCCCGCTCTCTATCTTCGTCCCGCTCTCTAGCGAAACCCTAATCCCTCTCTTATCTTCTCACGCTCTCTCTCCCGCTCTCGATCTTCGTCCCGCTTTCTTCGAAACCCTAATCCCTATCTCTTCTCTTCTCACGCTCTCTCTCCCGATCTCTATCTTCGTCCAGCTCTATTTGAAACCCTAATCACCACCAAAGTGGAGCTCTCTCCCGCTCTCTTTCTTCGTCACTTGTGTAAACCCAACTCCACGAAAAACCCCATCTCCAGCCGCTTATCTTCAGATATGTTGAGGGGTAAAAAGGGTATAATCGATCAACCCCTACCTCCCTTATCGTCTCACGACCAAAGAAGAGCTCTCTCAAGTTCATTCTCTCTCTCCGACGGAAAACCCAAACCGCGATAAGGGTTTCGATTACTACTCTCAATTTCAAATTTAATTTTCTTTAGAATTGCTTCTAGTTTGTTGTTATATTTTTATCACTTAAATTATGCATTCATTTCTTTAACTACTATACATTTATTTCTTGAAATTTATTTAAGCCATGTCAGAAACTTGTAAGATCAGTAAAGTTGCATTTGTGAATGCTTCATATTTTTTAGAATAACAAATAATATTCGTACTATTATCTGGAATTTTGAGATGTGGACATGACACATGCATATAAGCACACATAATGCATGTAATATGCAGCATAGTTTCTGTTTCTTTTGAGATTTGCTTAAATCACTACTTATAGTTTTGTTAATGAGGATCATTTTTTATGCCTATCCATTGCATCAAATCAAAATTGGGAAGTCAAATCCTTTGCGTGTTGTGTACGTGTACTAATACTTTAGAGGAAGAAGCTGAGGGATGTTTTCCATTTAACTATGGATGTTTCTCCCAAAAAAGAAAAATATTTAACTGTCCAAAATGTGTACATACTTGAGAGAGAGAGAGAGTCGGCCCTGAGTTCCCGGGGGCCCGAGGCGAACTCCCAAAATGGGCCCCACCATACACCAAAAAAAAAATATGTATACAAAAAATTTGCACATTGTTGAAAGCAAAATATGCAAAATATATAAATTTATTTTAAATCACCCAAATTTATAGTCTCAAATTCAATTCAAGTCTTCAAACCTAAACCCAAATAATTGTTAAAAAAATTTAAATGCTCAAATAATTATTTTTGGAGGCCCCTAATAACAGTATTTCTTTTATGCGCAAAATACGTGCCTATATTTACAAGAAAATTATAAATTTGGGGGCTCCTAAAATCGTAAAAATGCCGGGGGCCCGAGGCGGCTGCCTCACCCGCCTCAAGGGTGGGGCTGGCCCTGTATATGTATATAAGCAATCTTCCATTGCAAACACTACTGTAGCGTGCAAACGTGTGAAAATCACTTAACTCGTTATTAGTAACAACAGGTTAAGGCATATTAAGCCTGTTATTTCAAAATAATGAGTTCATTTTTAATATGCCTTAACCCGTCTGCTATTAATAATAGCGGGTTTAGTGATCTTCACGCATTTGCACCCTACAGCGTGTATATATATACACAAAGTTTTGCCTTCTTTTTACTGATTCCGATCCTCTTTTAAGTATTTGAAAACTATCGTAAGAGTCAAACAGCTTTATTTTCACTGTCCAAACAGATTTGGACGACTAAGATTAAAGTAAGGATGCAAATAGAATGATAAAGAAACGTGTAAAGATAATTCATCTTAGATAACTTAATCTTAACCGTTGTGATTGATGTGGACGATATAGATAAAACTAATGGAAACAAGCATACCCTAAAAAGGTTTTTTTTTTATTATTATTATGAAAAAAATCAAATTAATTAATTAATTAATTAATTAATTTATCGTCAACGGTAGGTTGAAGGCTCCCCACGTTTCATTAAAAAAAATTTAACAAAACATACAACAAAAAATAAGACTTATGAAGTTTAGAAAACCCAACGCTGCGTCCTGGAACTCATATACTCAACCAACAAATAAAACAAAACCTAATCATACTGGTCGGCTGACCTCGCCAGAATAAATTTCTCGTGCCAATTTGAGCTCATTCTATCTTATTCCCTCGCTTGTACACTGTTACTCCTCGTCGTCGCTCGTAACCACACCGTCGTTGCCCCCAGCAATGACACATACGTCAACTTCAAGCAACATGTAAGAGACACTACAGACACCCACCAATCTGACATCCCATATCCAGAATGAGTCATCGTTCTCATCTCTCGCTTGACCACCGTTGACTATCATCACCACCACGCAACGAAGACCGTCGTCGCCCCCAACGGCTCCACAAACACCATCACCCCCTCCAAGCTCCCCGACATGAGAGAGACCCTAGGCACCCCTCACTTTGATCCCGAATAGACCAAAGTATAGCCCAAACTATAAACTTGCTCGACTACTGTCTCCCTACACCAACTATAATTTATTTTCTGACTAATTGTAAACTATCTTAGTTGTATTATGTACTACTATGTTTCGTTAACATATCATTAATGAAACGATGATAGTGTCATCTTTAACATATTATGTACAACTATAATTTATTTTCTTGCTAATTGTAAGTCAATGTGTTCCTTTTTCTGTTTTTCGATTATGTAATCAATGGAGGGATAATTTTAGATATAAAAAAAGCCTTCCTAGTAGACAAAAAAGATTATATTTTAGTGCTATTAAAATGTTTTTTTATATATATTATAGATTTAGTGGTTAAGTAACTTATATGGTAGGACGAAGTACACCAAAAATACTATATTTTAGTGCTATTAAAATATTTTAAATATATTATAGATTTAGTGGTTAAGTAACTTATATGAATATATGATTCGAATTATATTGCATACATGTGATGATTTATATATCACAAAGGAAGGGGGCATGGTATATTAGAAGAACCAAAGGTCAAGATATTCTGTCACACTTATTTTCTATATATGCAATTGAGCATATGTTTCTTTCCCATTTATTTATATTTAATTCTATATATGATTGATATGCGAGTTACAAGGTTTAAGAAAATAAGGGCTAGCTTAAATTTATTTCTATGTTTGATTATAAGATTATAAGGTTAGAGTTTTCTTTATACTTAAGTTCTATAAGCCTATATATAGGCCTCTCTTTGTTACGAATATTAAGAATACATCAACAATTTTATTCTACAACAATTTTTTAAACCAGACTTATTGTGCAGGTTGAAAATGGTGACTTCGATCGTCCTCGGCTGCTTCGGAGGCGCCTTCGCGCTCTTCATGGTTATTGGGGTGTACATGACTTGTTTGCACTACCGTGATAATCCTCTACCTGAAGAAAAGTAAGTAGCCCTCTAATGCACTATGCCACGTATGATATTCTTCATGTATAATTTGTCAAATTTATCTATAACAATTGGCTGTTTGTTACAAAAACTTTTCATATGTTGTATTTTGTTCAATGCAGGGTTAACGCTGATGAAACTATTGAAGAGTCTAAAAACAAATGCGGTGTTCAAGAATCAAGTATCGACGGAGCATTAAAAGTATAAGTACTAAATTTTCTGTACTGCAATATAAGTAGCAGATGTTGCGCAAGTCAGAATAATGTAATCTTTTTGTATTGAGTATTGATAAATGATAATCAACAACTGTAGAGAATCTTTTGTATATTTTCTTTTGCTAGATATCTCTATAATATTTAAATATTTTTTCTATTATGATTTGAGAAAAGAATTGTAGATGACTGAGTGTTTGATATGACTCTGCTTCCAATTTTGAAATCCCTATTTTTTGTATCAATTTTGAGTAATTTCCAATATAAAATATTTTGGTAATAATGAAATTTAAAAATTATTATGTTTGTGTATTTCCAATTCGCACCAATTTTGGGAAAAACTCGGAGATGTCAAGCTCATTCTGATACTCTGTTGTTTCTGCTTTGCCTTTTTATTTTTACCATAAACCGAGCTATTGTCTCTCTTTACTTCATCTCTCAAAGCTCTCTTTCTCATCTCATCAGTACTTGAAGATCAAATTCATTAGTTAATTAATGAATTTGATCTTCAAGTAGATGAGAGCGACAGACAACTTTCTCATCCAAAACGATTTGTCTTGTATATCTCTAATATTATAATGGAAGAAGGCCTTAGTGTCATTTGTAAATCTACCAACACGTGTATTGCACGTGCATAACTAATATATGAAGGAAGTCTCAGGTTCGAGTCCTCACTACGGTAGACTTTTTACTTTATTTTTAAAAAAATATATTAAATGTGCATCACACATGTAAATTATCATCTATCTATCTATAATATAATATATAATAACTATTATAACGGAAGAGTTTGAGTTGTAAATTTACCTACTTACGTACAATGCACATGGAACTCCAACTCACCCATTATAGTCTTCACATTTACTTTTTAAAATATATAATCATATTTATTAAGACATGCATCACACGTGTGAATCAGAATTTTTACTTCAATTTTTTTAAAAAATAATACGTGCATCACACGTGTATATTACTAGTACAAATAATGGCAATTGCGGTTTGAGGACCCATCCACAACCCTCTCAAATTGCTTACTCGTAATCCTTCAATGCCCACGTATGTTCAACATTAAAAGGAACAAGGCCTTCGATAGATTTTTGATGACATATCTCATCTCATGAGAGCAAAGGCAGGCCACAATGTTCTGCATCCTTAAACCAGAGAATTTGTTGAAATATTGTTGGGATTGATGGATCCAATACACATAATACAAGGGTTTGAAGAGGGAGAGGCAACAACAGCAGCGAGAGAAGCAAGCAGGCAGCAGCAACTGCAACCTGATAGTCGACTGTTTCATATTGCAGTCGACTACAACTTGCAGCCCTGCTCTCGACCAGGACAATAGTCGACTACCAGGAGGGCAATCGACCGAAACTAGCAGGCAACTTCTCTAACCCCCCCCCCCCGCGACTTTCTAATAGTCGACTTGTAAGTGAGCAGTAGACTGCAACTTGCAGCATTTGAAAATTTGGTCTACGACCGAGATCTAATCTTGTGTAATTCTCTCTCTCTCTCTCTCTCTCTCTCACTCTCTCTCTCTCTCTCTCTCTCTCTCTCTATATATATATATATATATATATATATATATATATATTATAATGGGAGAAGGCCTTAGTGTCATTTGTCTTTTTGTCATTCTACCAACATTGTAACTCCTATTTCCATTAATACCTATTTTTAAAGTATTTTTCCGTATTTAAATCCTCAGTATCTTATAACTATTCTTTCTTAATTGATTTTATTATTTAAACTATCTTATGAAGCCCAATGTACAAATTATTCAATTATTTAATATTTAGCTCAAGCCCAATTGTTTAACTATTTATTATAAGCCCAAATTTGTATTTTGATTTTATTATTTATTTAATCTGAAACCCAATTGTTTAATTGTTATTATAAGCCCAATTCTATATTTTGATTTTATTATTTATTATATATTTAATCTGAGCCCAGAGTTTAGCTCAATATCCTAATTATTTTATTTAAATATTTTGAGCCCATGAACCAAGCCCGAACCCACTAACCCAGTACCCATCTCTATACTTGTACAGAATTATCCTACACCTACCCGTATACAATTTCTTCACACTCTCCCCCACTTTTCAGTCCCGTACTCAAACTCCCCCACTCTCTCACCACGTTCCCCCACTTTCTCTCCCCTTTGTTTAAAATAGAGCACTTCTCCATTACTCTATTCATCATTATTTTAATAAACCTTTCCCTGTTCTCTCTCCCTCTCCCACTCTCTTTCCCCATTCTCTTTATCTCACCCCCTGTTTCCCACCAGAAAACAGAGAACCCAAACTAGAACAAAGTTCCCCTTCTTCTTCCCACTCTTTCACTTTCTTTGATTCTCGAACCCAACTCAGAGGCCCCCTAACCCCCGTCGTCTTCAACCTCAAACCCCCAAAGTCACCGCATCGTCTCCCCCTCACCAGTCCACCGCTCGACCTCCGACCTCGACATCATTCCACTCCCGCTCGAGCCTCCGCCCGTCTTCGCCCATCGAAACCCCCTCGTCGCCAGTCATCCCTGAGACCCGCCGTCGCTCCATCGTCCCACCTCGTCGAGCCTCGCCTCCTCCAGAGCCCACAACCACAGGTGAAGCACTCACCTCGAAGCTCCGACCTCCTCGAACCCCCAGTCTTCGACGCCACCTCCACTCTGTTCTCCTCCTCATCGAAGCGTCGCCCTCATCTCCAACAGCAACACAGTATCGCCCCCCTCTTCCCGCGGTGCAGCTTCCCTGTGTCGTCACTCTGCCATCGCCAGACCCTGTCACGCCCCGCTTCTCACTATACGGAAATACAGGCACGCAACTGAGGCCCAGCGAATAATATACATCATCCATAAGCTGTACAATTATAAGCTCAACAAGATATTTATAACACAATCACGTAGATAAATATAATGATCACATGAGCTGAAAATAGAATAACCATAATCTGGATAATACATCAACATCGGGTCAAGATGTCCGGGAATACAAGGTGCCAGAATTAAAACAGTACGATAGGCAATTCGCTATAACAACTAGATAAGATAGCGACTAAAAGAAAAACAACATGAAGTAGTAAGAAAGCAGCAACGATCGTCTAGAAAGTCTGTTCTGCGGTTCCATCAGAACCTGTATAATTATTAACTCAAAAAAAAATAGAAAAGGTACCTGTTAGAGCAAGCTTCGGACAGCAAGTAGCAACAAACAGTAAAAAGGGTAATATAACAAGATATAACATGAAAGAAACAAGAAGTAGAAGTACAAATACAATATGGAAGTAAGAAAGGAACTGAGACGATATGATCATGTAACTAATAACCGTAAATTAGTGTAATCAAGACTTCAAAGTATAATCAATTGATAACCTAGGCTTAGTTAATCGATAATCATGTAATTAAGGATCGAGAGTCATGTAATCAAGAGTCATGTAATAAAGAATCATGTAATCAAGAATCATATAATTAAGAATCACGTAATCAAGAATCATGCTTAGTAAAAATCTCAAGTTTATCTATTTTATTAACTTATCTAATGCATGCAATCCTGTGTCCCATACCACAAGTTCGGTGCATATCAATCATGTAATATTTAGACTTAAGTAGTGAATTATATAGGATTATGTACTTGGGACTTCTAGTGATAGTATCAAGACATGTAATCAAGAATCATGTAATCGAGAATTGTGTAATCAAGAATTGTGTATTCAAGAATCAAGAATCAAGAATCACTATTTCGAGAAACACGGGCCCCCTTCCGAGTATACTCCCCTATATTGTCCACTATTAAGTCGTGCCCTTATAACCCCGGCTTGTTATTCTTTTATAATTAATTATGAACATGCAATTGGTACGACTAGTGGAACGGTGTAATCAGGACAGTTTAATCAAGAAAAATATCAAGAGCAGTAATCATGGATATGAGACGTAAAACGAGTACATGTATCGAGAGTAGTTATTATAAATTATCAAGTGGTATAAAATGCATGCTATCAACCTATTATATCTATGCAAGTTATTATTATAAGAATAATAATACACTCAGTTCATTAAATATGAAAAGTAACGGGTTTATATGCAAAAACGTAGAGATGAATTTTTAGACAATATTACATATATGCATTCAAATTCACTTTCCCGTTGTTACAGAAAAGCAAATCCGATTCCGTCAGAGATTCTAGAAAGTATACTCTCTTCCGGTTCCAACGCATATTCACACGATACATTCTAGAGACAGTAGCTATGCGTACAAATTCATTCTTCGCTGGTTTCGATGTTTCGCGTGCATTCTGAAAATTTAGAGTCATAATACTAAAATTGCGATATCTCACAATCTATACAAGGTAATCACTCTTTGGCCAATTAAAGCTCTTTCTTAATCATCACTGGTTACTGACAAGAGCGTCGGAGGGTGCGTCGTCGGTATCAACCCCAGTGTATCGCACTTCCTTGCAGGTAAACGGCGGGAGTCAACAGCCCAATTCCGACGAATAGGCTTGGATCCGCTATTCAGATTTTTCCACGAACCCACAAATTCTATCTGTTTACCCCCACACCAGAATCAGCGGTAACAATAAATTAGAGAAAAAAATACAAGTAAGGTGAAAGATTTACAAACGACAATTCTTCTGCTCCCATTATAATATTGGAGATAGACGGACAAAATTAAAAAGATGGACAAAATTAAAAAGATGAGATAAATTAGACAAAAAAAATAGATGGGCAAAAATAAAAATAAAAATAAAAATAAAAATAAAAATAAAAATTGGAGATGCAGGGGATCGAACCCTGTACCTCTCGCATGCAAAGCGAGCGCTCTACCATTTGAGCTACATCCCCATCTGTTTTTATTCTTTAACAAATTGACTTTTGTTATCTGCTATCTTCATTAACTCGGATAAGAAAGCATGAACTATCAAATTCAAAAAACTCAAACACATGATTAGTGAGTGTAGGGTGTTGGTTAAAGATGTTTCCAGTTTAGAGTTAATCCACGAGAAGAGAATCAGAAATTTTGTAGTCAAGGATGTATTCATTCCCATTTGTATGAATACTGGGATGTACTTTCTCTTCCACTGTTAGAAACTTTACCTAGCAGCGGTAGAGAGGTATGCTTAATGTTCAAAAAATTCGACATAAAATCTGGTTCGGCATTGCCTTTCCTGAGATATGGGAAACTCGTACCTCCGGGAACTACCATGGCAATCTGGTGGCATTCTTTTTCCAGGAAAAAGATAGAAAGAAAAGAAAAGAGAACTAAATTTACAAGCACAGTCTTGGTCTTATGATTGTTAAAAAAAGGTAGCTTTTGCTATATAGTAGTGCATCACTGCAGCTACTTTTAGTTGGGTGACCTGAAGAAAATGAACACCATCAGAGGAACAAACTGATGGCTGCTTGCTGGTCCTAAATCAATGCTATTTCATGCTAGTTATGAACGAAGCCATTTGTACTCTGTTTGGCAACAAATTAAAATAAATTATTCCTATTTTCCCAAAACACAGAATTGACAATTTTATGAGCTTCCATCTCACTCTAGCATGTAAACATTTCCTTCAATTTTAATTTGCAGTAACCGGTTCATTCGAAACAATACCTACTGTAGCTACTAAAGACTAATAAGGTAATAGAGAATTTTTTTACAATACATAGATTTGAGAAGGTTTACAATAACTTTTTTGAAGCCTATTATATCACCATTAACCACAAAATGTGCAAAAACAAATGATGTTATTTATTTTTGGGGTGTGGGGGCAGCAGGTGTGAGTTCTTGTAATTTGTGTAGCGGAAGATGTGGTATTAGCGTCGATCCGATCCTAACTTGTAGGAACGGCTCGGGAGGGGCAAGAGAGAGGTAGAGGCGGAGTGCTCGGTTCGGATCTTGTGTATCTGCACACTGCCTAGAAACATCGGGAGAAGTTCCGGCGACAGGCCCTCCGACGATTTAATCAGTCACTGAGAAAGCAACAGTAGCTAGAGTTCATGTGGGAAAAGTTTATTACCTTTGAAAGTGAGGAGGGAGGCTGGTATTATAGACAGGGGTAAACGGGTCTGAGATCCTAACGGGGCGGGTTGGACCCGTTTACCCATAGGCCTGAACTGGGTGAAGCCCAACCTGATGCTGGACCCGATGATCGCAGGAAAACGGGTTTTGAGGAGATCTGAGGGCCCTGATTGCGCCACTCTCCCTATTCCATATCACAAGTCCCCCACTCCTGCATGGCGTTGTAAAAATAGTTGTGGAGTAGTCTGGCTCTACGGAGAAGAGTAGAAAAGAGTTTTTTGGGGTTAGCGCCGAGCAGAGCCGAGCCCTGGCGGCCAAGCATGAGGTGCTTCTGCTGAGTGCCGATGACCAAGCCCTGGTGATTCCCCAGGCATCAGGTCAAGGGGGTCGGCTCGGACTGCCGAGGTTGGGGGAGATCGTCGAGATCGGTTCGGGTCGTCGAGCCCATGGCGACTTAGCTTTGGGGAAGCTACCTCTGTGCTCGAAATCACTGTCGAGGGTCGAGACTTAGGGGGTCAGCTTGAAGCGTCGAGCCGATTGCGACTTTATTTTTGAGGAAGCTACCCCCGTGCTCGAAATTACTATCGAGGATCGAGGCTTAGGGGGTCGGTTCGGAGAGTCGAGCCGATTTCGACTTAGCTTTGAGGAAGCTATCCCTGTGCTCGAGATCACTTCCGAGCGTCGAGGCTTAGGGGGTCGGCACACAGCGTCGAGCTTAAACGACTTAGCTTGGAGAAAACTACCCCGTGCTCGAGATCACTTCCGAGCGACGAGGCTTAGGGGGTCGGCACGGAGCGTCGAGCTCAAGCGACTTAGCTTGGAGAAAGCTAACCCTGTGCTCGAGATCACTTCCGAGCGTCGAGGCTAAGGTGGTCGGCACAGAGCATCGAGCTCAAACGACTTAGCTTGGAGAAAGCTACCCCTGTGCTCGAGATCACTTCCGAGCATCGAGGCTAAGGTGGTCGGCACAGAGCGTCTCGCTCAAGCGACTTAGCTTGGAGAAAGCTACTCCTATGCTCTTGATCACTGTCGAGGGTCGAGGCATAGGGGGTTGGTTCGGAGAGTCAAGCCAATTGTGACTTAGCTTAGAGAAAGCCACCCCTGTGCTCGAGATCACTTCCGAGCGTCGAGGCTTAGGGGGTCGGCACGGAGTGTCGAGCTCAAGTGACTTAGCTTGGAGAAAGCTACCCTATGCTCGAGATCACTTCCGAGCGTCGAGGCTTAGGGGGTCGACCCAGAGTGTCGAGCTTAAGCAACTTAGCTTGGAGAAAGCTATCCCTGTGCTTGAGATTACTTCCGAGTGTTGAGGCTTAGGGGGTCGGCACAGAGCGTCGAGCTCAAGCGACTTAGCTTGGAGAAAGCTACCCCTATGCTCGAGATCACTTCCGAGCGTCGAGGCTAAGGTGGTCGGCACAGAGCATCGAGCTCAAACGACTTAGCTTGGAGAAAGCTACCCCTGTGCTCGAGATCACTTCCGAGCGTCGAGGCTGAGGTGGTCGGCACAGAGCGTCGAGCTCAAGTGACTTAGCTTGGAGAAAACTACCCTTGTGCTCGAGATCACTTCCGATTGTCGAGGCTTAGGGGGTCGGCAAAAAGCATTGGGCTCAAGCAACTTAGCTTGGAGAAAGCTACCCCTGTGCTCGAGATCACTTCCGAGCGTTGAGGCTTAGAAAGCTGCCCCTGTGCAACGCGTGTCCTGCGACGTCATTTTCACAGAATTCTAGGAACCATTTTTGCGAGAATCGAGGAGCCGTTATTGCGAGAATCGAAGAGTCTCAAGCTCTCTATATATACACCCCAAGCCATCTCCCGCATTTCTCACTTTTTCTTTCTCTCTCTAGATCCCAGAGCTTCTCTCTCTAGAAGTTCTCCATTCACTGGCGATTAGCTTTCTAGCAACCTTTTGTTCAGACTCCAATCAGGTTAGTATTTTTAATATGTTTAGGGATCAGTCTAGCTCTTTAGCCTTTACACCCGACAGTGACACTCGCACGGGTCTGTCGGATTCCTCTTCTTGGGAGAGGGACAAGAACATTTATGTTGTGCAACCGCTCCGCACTTGCAAGCCATTTATGGTGGAAAGCAGTGATTCAGATGAGGAGGAGCATCTTAGGATGTCGATGATGAGGACGAGGAGGTGCAATCCATCGAAGGAGCCAATGTCGAGGGTTTCGCTAAAGGTGCCAGTGTTGAAGGTGAACAGGCCGAGGGGATGGAATCCTCCTCGAGGGTCTCCGTCTTTGAGCCGCTGGCCACTCCGTCGCCTGAGAAGGCTCCCAAGATTCAGAAGAAGAGGATGAAGTGGACCATGCCCAGCAGTCCTGACAAGATGATTGCTCCGAGGTCCCCTTCTTACCGCAGCAGTTATCCATCAGGATGTACCCGAACGACGTCGGGGACTTAGTCCGTTACGGGGTACAGCCCTCCTCGCCAAGCCGTATGAATATCAAGATGGATGGTACCCCCACTATTTTGAAAGAGGACGACTTGTCGGTGATTCGCGCAAGCTACTTCATTAGGAGGGAGTTCGATTTGATGGTCCCCAATGCCGGTCTTAGGCCTACAGACCCCCTGGCACCCTGGTAATGCAACTTCCCCGTGGACGCATTCCCCTCGGGACTGAGGCTGCCCATCACTCCTTCATACGTGAAGTACTGAATTGGGCCTCATTATGTCCGATACAGTATGGTCTGAACTCATGGAAGAAGATGGCGAGCTTCGTCTTGCTGTGCGAGGAGAGGAGGGTACCACTAAGGCTAAACATCTTCCAAGCCATGTTGGGCGTTAGCTCGTCAGGCAAATTTGAGGGTATCTATTACGTGTCGCCTCGGAGCGAGGGCAAGGTCGTGCATGGCCACCCCGACTCGATAACGGAATGGAAAAAATGTACTTCGTGGTCAGGAGCGAGGAGCCATGGAAAATTCCGACAAGGTGGAACTTCTATAAGCCTAACTTCAAGGGCTCTAAAAAGGGGATCTTTTGGCCGATGAGTGGGCCTTTGTGGAGCGTCTTCGTAAGAGTAACAACATAAGTTTGGCCGAAGGTGACAGAGAGTCACATGGCCATCGTCGGACTGAGCCCCGCCCCGTCTCGTATATCTTTCGTTTGTTTTTCTTTTTGTTTATTCCTTTTGTGCTCATCACTTTTTAATGAATCTTCGTGCAGAGATGGACGCAGAATTGATCAAGGAGAGGAGGCTTGCTATGAAGAGGCAGAAGGCGGAGCAGGCCTGCCCGGGGAAGCAAGCGGGGGGCTCTTTGCACACACGCAAATTGGGTCTCGTTGTCTGTAATGAGTACCTATAGGATCCAGAATCGGCAGATGATGTGCTTCCAGAAAAAATTGCTGAGTTTGGTGCTCCGTGATCGTGACCAGGGGCTCTGCCTCGATCCATTTGGTGAAGTAGTCGATGGCCACCACCAGGAACTTCCTTTGGCCGGTCGCTTTCGGAAAGGGGCCGACCAAGTCCATCCCCCACATGGCAAAGGGGGTCGGACTAACCACGGGGAGGTTGGCTTGTGGGAGCCTTTTCACCGAGGATAATCTTTGGCAAGGGCCGCACCTTTTGATGAGGTCTTGGGCATCTTGTAACATGATCGACCGGTAGTACCCGTGGTTTAGGGCTTTTCTGGCGAGCGACCTGTTTCCCATGTGACATCCCCCGATCCCTTCATGTAGTTCTTTCAGAGCGTACTTGTCCTCGTCGGGGGCCAAAAAACGGAGGTAGGGCCTTCCGTCCGTAGTTGTGTACGAGCGCTAGAAGAGGGCCTCATTGATTATGATGAACCTTTCTGAACGGACCCTGATCCTTCTCGCCTCAGCCCGACCTTGAGGAAGCTCGCCCTCCGTCAGGAACTTACTGATGGGAGTCGTTCAGTCCTTTTGTGGGGATTCGGTGGTGAGGCAGAGGGCTTCGGGGAGGTCGATGCTGGGCTTTAGGAGGACTTCGATCAGGATGGTGTGGTCGAGGCCCTCGAAGGATGAGGAGGCGAGTTTTGACAAGGAATCAGCCTGGGCATTTTGCTCCCTGGGGATCCATTCCACCGAGGAGAAACCGAAGGACGTCAAGAGCTGCTGGAATTCGCCAAGTATCGGACCATCCGAGCGTCACGAGCCTTGTACTCCCCGGTGATATGGTTGACCACAAGCTGGGAGTCGCTGAAGGCCCTGAGTTGTCCAGCCCCCACCTTGTGTGCTAGGGTGAGCCCTGCAATCATAGCCTCATATTCCACCTCGTTGTTAGATGCTGGGAAGTTCAGGCAAAGAGAATACTAGAGGATGAAGTTTTCGGGGCCTTTGAGGATGACGTCCGCGCCGCTTCCCACCTCGCAAGACGAGCCATCGACATAAACTTCCCAGATCAGATCTGCCTCTTGAATGTCGGATGGCTTGGAGATAGTGCACTCCGTGATAAATTCGGCGAGAGCTTGCCCCTTAATGGCTGTTCTAGGCTGGTAATTGATGTCGTACTAGCTCAGTTCGATCGATCACTTGACTAAGAGGCCATAACTTTCGGGCTTGTGGAGGACAGCCTTGAGAGGCTGGTCTGTGAGAACCTGAATAGAGTGGGCCTAGAAGTAAGGACGGAGCTTTCGCGCGGCCATTACCAATGCGTATGCCACCTTTTCCATCTTTGCGTATCTTGTTTCGGCCGAGAGCAAGACTTTGCTCACATAGTAGAGAGGCTTCTGAACACCGTCCTCTTCTCGGATGAGGACGTCACTGAGCACGTTTTCCGAGGCTGAAAGATATAGCAAGAGGGGTTCGCCTGGTTCGGGTTTGCTTAGAAGTGGGGGGTTGGCGAGGTAGGAATTCAACTGGTCGAAGGCCTGTTGCTGGGGGTCGCCCCATTTGAAGCCTTTTGCCCCCCGTAAGGCCTTGAAGAAGGGGAGGGACTTCTCTCCAGACTTGGAGAGGAAGCGGCCGATGGCCGCCAGTCTTTTCGAGAGCCGTTGAACCTCCTTAATATTTTTGGGAGGACCCATGTCGATTATTGTTTGTATCTTCTCGGTATTGGCCTCTATGCCGCGCTGGCTAACGACGAACCCAAGGAATTTTCCCGAGGATACGCCGAAGGCACACTTGGCGGGATTGAGCCTCATGTTGTGGGATCGAATGACACCAAAAGCTTCTTTAAGGTTGGCGACATGGTCTTGCCCCTGTCGGCTCTTGACGAGCATGTCGTTGACGTATACCTCCATGTTACGACCGATCTGATCTTTAAAAACTTGGTTGACAAGTCTCTGGAAGGTGGCCCCGGCGTTCTTGAGACCGAAGGGCATGACCCGGTAACAGTAGCGGCCCTGGTCGGTAACGAAGGACGTTTTGGCAATGTCTGGCGGGATCATGCAGATCTGATTATAGCGTGAAAAGGCATCCATGAAGGTCAGGAGCTCGTGACCCGACGTTGAGTCGATCAGAGCGTTGATGCTCGGGAGGGGGAAAGGATCTTTGGGGCACGCCTTGTTGAGGGCCATAAAATCTATGCAGATCCTCCATCTCCCGTTGGCCTTCTTCACCATTACAACGTTAGCCAGCCACTCGGGGTAGCTGACCACTTGAATGAACTGGGCGGACAACAGTTTTTCCACCTCTACTTTCACTGCTTGTTGCCTCTCTAGAGCGAACTTGCGGCATTTATGCTGGATCGGCTTGGAGCCGGGGTTATGCTCAGCCTGTGCATGATTAGATCTTTGAAAATCCTAGGCATGTCGGACGACATCCAAGCGAAGAGGTCGATATTACAGCGGACGCAATCAATTGGACCTGGCTTCAGGTCGGGGAAAAGGGTGCGGCTCACACGGAACCACTTTGACTTGTCTTCCGCCTCGAATGAAGCCTCCTCTAATTCGTCTGCAGGCTCCGATTCGGGCTAGCTTCTTTTAGGCGGAAGTTCGACTGCATCGAGGGGGAACACCCCGCCTCCGACTGCGGTCATGTAGCACGAACATGTAGACTCCTGATTTCCTTTAACAACGTCGACCCCGAGGTCAGTGAGGGAATTTCAGCTTCAATTGGTAGGCTGAGGGAACGGCCTGGAACGAGCAGAGGCCGGGTCGGCCGAGGACGGCGTTGTATGCTGAATCTTGGGGGAGGGATGGTCCCGAACGGAGTTAACCTCCCAAACGAAGGCCTTACGGGAGGTATTAGATTCCCCTCCCATGGGTCCACCATGGACGCAGTGTAGTATGGCCTGCCCTCTGGTCTCCTCGGGTTCGGGGTCCCGCTCGGGCCGCCGGTTGATCGTTCGAAGAGGAGACGAAGGCCTCGGATTTGTCGGATCCCTCCGGTCTCTCGAATTATCTCAGGTGAACTCTCTCAAGTACCCTCGCTAGATGAGGGCCTCGATCTCGTCCTTAAGGGTCCAGCCGTTGTCCGTCTCGTGCCCATTGTCTTGGTGGAAGCGGCAGCAGAATCTCTGGTCCGCTTCTTGCTGTTGCTTGGAAGTGGACGAATTCGGACGAGCCCTTTATCCTCGATCTCCATTAGGATTACTGAAACACTCTGGGTTAGCAGCGTATACCTCTCAAATCGGGGGACCTGATGAACTGTCTTGAGACTGGTTGTCTCTTTCGTGGTTTTCTTGACTGGCTCGACATTGTCGGCCTTCCGCTTATCCTTGGAAGTGGCTTCTTTGGTGCCCTCCGGATTTAGGGCATCTTTTGCTCGAATGTACTTCCCGACCTTGTTGAGCAAGTCGAGGAAGTCGACCGGCGGTTTTTTGGCCAAGGAAGCCTTAAGTTGACCGTGCCGAATGTTGTATCGGAAAGCTACCGAAGCGACGCCCGTGTCGAGAGAGGAAACAGACATCGCCTCAGCGGTGAACCTCTGAATGAAATCGCAGAGTGACTCCCCGTCCTTCTGTCTGAGGTCCAGAAGGGACGCGCTCGTCTTCTCGACCTTTCTGCTGGTCACGAAGTGGGCTAGGAAGTTTGCTTCCAACTGGTCGAATGAGAAGACTGAGCTGGGAGTGAGCTTTGAGAACCATTCCCGAGCCAGACCGTGTAGGGTAGTATGGAAGGCGCGGCATAGGAGGGGCTCCGCAGCGCTGTTAATCATCATGAGGGTCTTAAACCCCTCCATGTGATCAATGGGATCACCCTCGTCATTTTATGTCTCAAATTTGGGAGGTCTGAAATTCTGGGGGATCTCGGCTTCCAAGATTTAGGGGGAGAATGGGGGTTGGGTCGGCCGATGACCATGACCAAGCATTAGTACGCCCTCGCCGAGATGGCCGAGGCGGTTCTCCATCTCCTGTAAGCGCCGGAGGACGGCGTCCTCTTGTTCCATGGGATGGGCCGATCCGTAGGACTCGTCGCCCCTTTCTCCTGACCGAGGGTCGAAGTTGTTGCGGACCTCGGTTCCATAACCGCCTCGTATTGCTTGGAGGACCTCGTTCCGAAAGCTTTGGAATTCGGCCTTTGTGACTGGGGCTTCCCCCACCGGGTCCTGCTGGGGCGGAGGTCCATGCGGTGAGTGGCTGTGTCCTGGATCGCGCTCTAGGGACGATCGTCTGTGATGGTTCAAGACCGAGTTGGAAGTAGCCTCTCCCCTTGTCTGACTAGTCTGTTGATTCAAGATGACTCGTCACAAATCAGTCGCGTTTGAGTGAGAAGCACCTGGCCCGTGTCTGGCCGTGCCGTTGACCCATGGTTCGTTGGAACCGTGGGCATCCGCACAGCTGTGATGTGGAGGGTCCGGATGTCGTGCCGAGGTGACGACCCTTCTGGCTTTGGGAGCCATGGAAGAGCTTGGACTTGGGGTGACGTTCCTGGCTAGGCTCAGACTGGCGACAATACCTGAGTTTCCCACAGACGGTGCCAACTTGATGCTATTTGTTTTTGGGGGTGTGGGGGCAGCAGGTGTGAGTTCTTGTAATTTGTGTAGTGGAAGATGTGATACTGGCGTCGATCCGATCCTAACCTGTAGGACCAGCTCGGGAGTGGCAGGAGAGAGGTAGAGGTGGGGGATCTAGTAGCTCGGTTCGGATCTTGTGTACCTGCATACTGCCTAGAAACACCGGAAGAAGTTCCGGCGACAGACCCTCCGACGATCTAGTCAGTCACTGAGAAAGCAACAGTAGCTAGGGTTCAGGTGGGAAAAGTTTATTACCTTTGAAAGTGAGGAGGGGGGCTGGTATTTATAGACAAGGGTAAACAGGTCTGAGATCCTAACGGACAGGGTTGGACCCGTTTACCCATGGGCCTGAACTGGGTAAAGCCCAACCTGATGCTGGACCTGATGATCGCAGGAAAACAGGTTTTGAGGAGATCTGAGGGCCCTGATTGCACCACTCTCCCTATTCCATATCAACAAAGAATATTGATAAAAATAATACAACAACTCAGAGAATATTTCCTCAAAGCAAGTAAAAAAACATAATTGTAGAATAATGAGTCTCCTTTAAACTGGAGTTCCTGCTTTTACTGTTCTGAGCCTCTCTTTGTTGATGTTGATCTTTAGCTCTGATGGTATATTTTGCCTGGCCTTTTTATGACATTCAATCTTCCACAACTCCCAAACACAGGTTTTAGGTGGAGGCGTGGTGCAACAAGCCCTGGCTTCCCATCATCTATAACACTGTTCAATTAAACCATATTCTTTTGCCTAACACGCGTTCATGAATTTGTCGCGGTCAGTGTCAGCTTCACTCGTGTCCGCTTTTTAGCACATCGATGGCGACGCCCCTCTTCTTAGCCCCTCGGGAGCGAAGCTGCTCTTCGTAGCTTCTTGAGGGCAAAGTTTCTCTTCTTAGCTCACTATGGATGAAGCTCATATTCGTAGCTCTTCGGTGGAAATTATGCTCTTCTAAGCTGCTCGGTAGCGAAGCTCATCTTTTAAGCTCCTCAGTGGCAAAGTTCATCTTCAAAGCTTATTGGGGGCAAAGTTGCTCTTCTTAGCTCATCGGTGGCGAAACTCCTCTTCTAAGTTTCTCAGCGCATAAACATTCAAAGCGGCCTATTTGTTCTAACATTCGTGCCCACCTCATCGGCACACACCACCACCAACAACAACAAGAATACAGAAGTCAAAAAGGAGCCAAGAGAAGCCCAAAAAAAAAATAAATAAATAGCCACTGATGTCATGAGGGAAGAGAAGGTAAAAAGATTTTTAAAAAATCTGACCTGAGTGTTGACCAATCAAACTACTGACAAGGCATTGACCAGTCTACGTTGATTGCTAACGTGGTGCTTGGTGGCCCCCATCTCCTCGGTGTAATTTTCGTTGTTCAAGGAGGTGGGTTACTTTGGGCCACCATCTCTGTCCAACTCCTAAAAAATTGCAACACGCTTGATCGATTATCAAGATCGTTTCAAAATTCGTGCAAGTGTGATTTTTAATTAAAATTCTATTTATTAATTATAAATTTTAGAAAATTAATTCAAAATTCTGAAAAATAAATTAGAATTCAAAAAAATAATTATAAATTCAAATTAAATAAAACTTTGAGAAAATAATCATAATTTTAGTAAATTTAATTTTAAAAATCTAGAAAATAATTAAAATTTGGATTAATTGATTAAAATTTTCAAAAATGGTTTTAAAATGGAAAAAAGTTAATAAAAAAAATTGTAGAAGAATCCACAAAAATCTGGAAAAATTCAGAAACTTGCTTACTACCCCAAAAGTGTCGAACAAGGTTCCCCAAATCTCCAATCATCCTTGAAAGTCCAAAGCAGCTCTTTAGAACATCCGAAACAACGAAACTATTTCCTGATGGTTAGGAAATCCACCATTCGAGCGTGGGGGGCTTGTGATATTAGTAAAAATTGCAATAGCCCAGGGTTGTACTATTCGGGCATGTATCTTAAAGCTCCCAGACGAAAACTGGGAATCTCAACTGCTATAGGCCCATGAGAGGAATTTAAGCCGCCCAAAGCCCATCAACTCAACCAGGACAGTCATCCAGGCTCATTTACATCCTAAGCATGAGGGGCGAGGGGGTCTCAGACTTGAGGGTTGTCATTCAAAGCCCCCCAAGAGTAACAAACTATATCTTCACACCAAGACACCAAGAGAATGGTAACCGACTCTATCCTTTCAACAAGATAAGAACAACTAACTCTATCTCTTCATGAAGGGAAGAGAAACTAACGCTATCTCTTCATCAGGAGATGATGCCCTTTTAAATGTTTATCTTTTGAAAGTGTCCCCAAAGACTATAATTACCCTCCACTTCATTAGACTCAGGTAACGACTATTTTCGCAACTAAAAGTCTCATATTATTACGAGTTATTGACTTGAGCGCTGAAGCTCTACACCGGGGCCAACCCCGGTGTTTTAGGCTTCTTGCAAGTTATGGCAGCGCTTTTAGCTATCCAAAACCAAGAAGGAGCAGTCAACCTTCAGAAACTCGGATCCGATTAAAGATTAGATCTCTTGCTTTTTCATTAAAAGAACTCATCTATTTGTTTCCTCCTCACAGAAAATAAGCACCACCAGAAATTAAGTCTTAATCGCCGACATTGAAGGAGGCAACTTATCGAGAGGTATCTTTTCTGCTAAGAAGTTGAATAATTACTCAGCAGGCCTACACGTGATGCAAGACTGCAACTCTCCCTTGCCTCTATTCCATTTTTTTTTGGAATATTCCAAACATTCTTTAATTATACTCAAAACGTATTATCAAAAAAAAAAATATATATTATCATAATTTTTTTTACTCAACAAAATTATTTGCAATATGACACTAAATTATCGTATGTCTATATTATATACGCCCACTAAGAGCATCTGTGGTCGTTGGCTATTTACAAATTTTTTGAAAAAAATAGAAAAAAGGAGCTGCAGTCGTTGGCTATATACCAAAATTTTGGGTTTTGGATGAACAGTGGTTGGCTATATTTGGGAGACGATATAGGATTTTAGAAAAAATTGCCAACGAAAGATGATTTTTCGTCCGTTCACACGGATGAAAGATCATCTTTCGTCGCTGGTTTTTTTTCTTTCTTTTTTTTAATATTAGACGGGAAATTCGAATTGTTTATTTTTTTTAATAATTCGACGGACTGGAAATCATTTCCCGTCCGTTCGAATTAAAAAAAAAATAGAAATGAGCAGGGACGGGAAATGAAGCACTGTCCTAGCCATTTCCTCTCATTCTTTTGAAAGAATTCCTATTGAATACACCCATAGAAATTTCTATGGATAGAAATTAGGTTTTCATTGAAATTAATTAAGAATTAAGATTTATTTAAGCTTTAATATGATTTAATTATGATTAATTTAAAAGTTTTTTTAGGAATTAATTAGGAATTAATTTTTTTATTTAAAAAATATGTTGTTTTTTTATTTAATTTTTTTAAAAAAAAATTAACGGACGAGAAATCATTCCTTGTCTGTTTACTTTTATAAATTAAAACCCAAAATTTGGATTAAAACGACTACAGCTGAAACCCATTTTTTCTATTCTTATATGTCAAATACCTAAAATTTGACTCCGAACGACTACAGATGTTCTAATAGTCTTTGTTTAACCAAAAATAATATATCAGTTTTATAAAGAAAGAAATTTCTTTTTCTCCAAATCCCACCTTGGACTAAATTGGAAATCGACCTATTATATTTGCTCTAATCTTTTATTTATAGCCATGCAACAACTGCTAAAACTAAATTTATTATGTAGATTTAGCATTGGTATCGGGTCGGGTCGGGTCGGGTCCTTCACTACCCAGACCCGGACCCAGACCCAGTCCCCTACGGGTCCAAAAAATGGACCCACACCTAGACCCATGAAGACCAGGTCTGGGTCCAATTAAAATATTCCTACCCGTTCGGGTAGGAGCGGGAGTGTGAGCGGCCAGTGGAGGCGGCGAGTTGAGGATTTAGAATAGAGGAAAGGAGAAAAAAGCATGCATTTTGAGTTTGAAGAGGAAGATTTAGAATTGAGGAGGAAGGAGGGGAGGGATGATGATAGAATATGGACTTTTTATGTTGATTTTTTGGGTTTTTTTCAACAGGTCCGGGTCCGGGTACGGGTCTCTTTTGAGCGGACCCGGACCCGGACCCGAAAGTACAACGGGTCCCATTTTAGGACCCGGACCCAGACCCGGACCCGGATAGGCCGGGTCAGTTCCGGTCCAATGCCGGGTCCGGGTCGGGTCCGGGTTTCAGGTATTTATACCAATGCTATGTAGATTGAAATGATAGTTACTATCCCCATTCCCACCTATGCGTTCCTGATCATCATCATAGTTATCGTCCTCGGCATTGCAGCTTGGTTGGGGTTTCATATGTTTACGAAGTTCTACCGTCATAATAATGATTCTCCTGTAGGTGTTTAGGAACCCCCGTGTACATGAATCCCTTATAAATGGGATAAGGGTGTATGGGAGTGGTGTAGGTGTTGTTCAGAATTCTGCTGAGTTTTGCGACAATTGATCCAACAAACAAACCACCAAATAATAGTACACCAAATCAAACACACAAAAGTGAACAATTTTGTCTCGATTTGGACGAACCCCAATTCTAAGGAAAAATAACCGAGATATTATTCAAATAGAGAAGATACTAGAATTACAATCACTCTCACCAAGAACCTATAAATTTTTTAAGCCTTACTAGAAGATAATCTGCTATTTACAATAAAAACTCTCAATGAAGTATTGACCTCTCCATGGTGACTTTCCAATATTATATAGAGATCTAGAGAAATCCTAGGTTGTAATCTTGATATAATAACCGTCTTATATTCCTTAAAGAGTAAGCCACACGATAGAAACCGTACGATCCAACTTGGAGAAGAAGTTGGGCTTCAATCATATCACCTAGACCCGACCCAATAATGTCAATGCCGCTAGTTGCAGTCGACTACCACTTTGGCAGTCGACTGCAAAGTGGCAGTTGATTGCAATGGCGCTCGGGCAAGTCAAAGAGCAATCCCAATTGACTGCAAATATTGCAGTCGACTACTCCCTGATTTTCCCTGCCGTTTGCTTGCTGTTGTTGCTCCTTCTTCCTCCATCGATTTTTTGTTCATCTTCATGCTTCACCGTCTTCTCTTCGCATCGAACCCACTATGCAAGACATAAATCGAACAATCTCCACCTTGGATTGCATACTCATGCTTTCACACATGTGTGATTAATCATCTCTATACTCTTTCTTTCTCCTCTTGCAAACAACCCGGTTTAGTGATTTTTTCTGCTAGTTGTATCTATCTCCTTATTTATTTCTTCAATACTATGTCCCCTCCAAGGGTATACCCCAGTAGGCGTTATCACGTAGGAGCCACCCTCCGCACGAACTCCACCTACCCCAAGGCACTCTCCACCTATGTCACGGTCTCACTTTGGTGATTCTAGCGGTGACAAACTAAATAATTCTTTCGGAAGGCTGGGCATAGAAACAGTTAGCCAAGATTTTCCGTTCGCACTTGTCGATGTTGTGTTGAACACCCTTCCTCCCCTTCATCACTTTATGACAATCTTCCCAAACTGATGGAACTTCACCTCGAGCTGCGTGCCTATAGCCCCGTGCTTCTAGAGTTTCCAAGGATATCATTTTTCATTTCAACAAAGTGATGAACCAAATATTATTCACTTTTAGGAGCAATAATTTTAAGGCAATTAGACATTTAAATGCTCTATATGTGGTATTTATGCTTCTTTTCTCTTTTTCCATAGGAAACAACCAAAAGCAGCAAAACGAAGCAGATTCCAGACTAACACAGACTTTGAGGATGAACTCAGAATATTACAGAGCATCAGTCGACTGACTCTTCAACCAGGCGACTGGGCAGAGAGTTTGACAAGGCTCGGCACAGTCGACTGCTCCCCAAGACAGTCGACTGGTACGCGGCGAGTCAGAAGATAAGAACAGATGCATCCTCATCCAAATCCGAATCAAAATTAAGTTATCCAAACCCAGGTGTTTTCTGCGAATAACAACTTCTCAAACAATCAAAGCAAGAAGCACGTGGTGAGCAGATAAGGAAGGAAAGAAGAAAAAGAGAAAGAAATAAACGGCTGATGAAGATAAGGAAAGAAATAACAATAGAAGAGGACTTCTCTGCAAAAAGTACAAACCCTAATTCTCTTCTCTTGTTCTATAAATACCAATCAAGAAAGAAGCTCTCTCTCTCTCTCTCTCTCTCTCTCGCTCTCTGACTTTCTTCCGCACACACCATCAGCCTAATCACAAGAGTTCCTGAACGATCAAGCCATCAACAAAGTGCAGCACGGCAGCAACATAGAAGAAGAAGAAAGGTGATCAAGCATTAAGAAAAGAACGGCCGGTCGACTGTGTGACAGCCAGCCGACCTATTTGACCGAACTACATCAGTTTATTCCTTCTCTTTCCTATTCTTTTATGTTAACCATGTATTCAAACTTGTTGATTAATAAAAGTACTATTATGTGGAACTAATTTCATAGTTGGGTAGATTGAAGCCGTAGTTATGTAATGCTATATTCTTTTGAAATCTTCTATTTTACTTATTGATTGAATCTGATTGAATTGATATAGATTGATGATAATCATACTTGTTCTCAAGTTCTGAGAGCAGTCGACTGAGGTGAGAGCCAGTCGACTGACGTACAGAACTTGAGAATATCAAGTTTGCATTACCATCTATCTGAATCTGTTATATGAGCATATTGAGACGACCCGTATCTCGTGTTCATATCTTGTAACAAGGAAATCTTTAGGGGTTCTTGGTTCAATCAACTTAAGGGATCTAGATCTGATACCAATTTCTAGAACCTTGAGTGTTTGTTCGTTTCCACTGATCTTATGTTTTCTTTAAGTACAACTTAGTAGATACCATGCTAAACCCTTAATGAAAGAAACGAATTAGAGTAGATACCATGCCTAATTCTTGGCTTAGGGAAACAGTACTTTAAGGAGTAGATACCATGCCCTTGAAGGGAACAAACATGAGTAATAAGAAGAAGTTCAGAAGGTAACTTAGCATTATTGACTATTGGTGGATATCTAAACCCAACTACTTCATAAATACTTGTGATTCAACACTTCTTAATTTAGTTTTAATCTTTTTATTTCTTTTAGACTTTTAAAACAACTCCTTATGATTCTTAGTCTTTTTATTGATTAGTAAGTTAACGTCTACAATCTCTGTGGGATCGACCCTTGCTATTGCTACGCTTTTCCAAACGATTCGTGCACTTGCGAGGTTTTTAATTTGTGTCTAGTTTATCTATATATTTAGGTGACTAGATTGCACAACAAGTTTTTGGCACCGCTGCCGGGGATTGTCTAGTATTTTAACTTATAGATCAGTAGAAAGTTTTTATTTTTCTTTCTTTCTTTTTTAATTTTATTATTAAGTATTTTTCTTTTAGGTTACAGAATTTTGGTGGATGCACGGAAGGAGATCACTTCGTCCAGAGCTACTACCTATCGACGCAGAAACAGAACGCACTTTGCACAGACTAGGTAAGCTGTTTGCAGCACACCAGTCGACTGTCACTACGAATCAGTCGACTGCACAGAGACCCAGTTCACATACAGCAATGGCTGAGGAAATGCCAAATCGAGTGCCAATGCAGGACAAGTTCACGCCTAAGAATATCGAGCAACCTTCCTGCATTGCGTATCAACCTAATGTCACAGGGAACATACATCTATCTCCTCAGTTACTTAGTATGGTTCCCCACTTTAGTGGCAAACCAGATGAAGAGCCTTATCTCCATTTACAAGACTTTTTCGATCTTTGCAGGACACAAAGCATCCAAGGGCTCACCCCTGAGCAAATCAGGTTAATCTTGTTTCCTTTTTCCTTAAAACTTAACGCTAAACTATGGTATAATTCTTTGGAACCAGGATCAATAAACTCATGGGAGCAATTGGCGACAAAGTTCTTAAAAGAATTCTTTCCAGCCCAAAAGACCAAAAAGCTGAAAAGGGAGATTAAAGTCTTCCAACAAAAAGATGGAGACTTATTTTTTGAAGCATGGAAGGATTTCAAGAACAAACTTCTCAAATGTCTTACACACAACATGCCTAAAGATGATCAGGTACAAGCTTTTTATGAAGGTTTAAATGATACTAACAAGGCAATTGTGGATCCAGCTTGCAACGGGATCTTAATGAGGAAAAGCGGTGAAGAGGCCATAGAACTATTTGAAGAACTCAGCGAGAATTCACAACAATTCTCAACAAGGAGGGGCCCTTCGAAAAAACAGGGAGTTTACGAAATTTCTAATTGCAATAACATTCAATTAGAAATGGTAAACATGAATAAGAAAATTGATATGCTTGTTAATGCAATGTCGATGATGGGTGGAGTTAAAAATCAAACGAATGAAATTTGTGCAATTTGTTCTCATGTAGATCATACCACTGATACATGTCCCATGTCTTCTTTCACAGATCAGGAGCATGCAAACTATGTTGGTCGAGGAGTGTTTCCACCAAAGAACAATCCATTTTCGAATACATACAACCCAGGATGGAGGAACCATCCAAACTTCTCCTGGAGAAATAATCAGAATAATCAAGGGACTCAATTCACACAAGGACATGCACGGAATTTCCAAATGGGAAGTGGGATTGATAGGCTAGTTCAAGAACAGAAGAAGCTGGATTTTGAATCCACTGTTCTTCAATTGCTCCAACAACAACATCAAACAACCAACCAACAAGGGCAAGCAATTCAGAAGTTGGAAACACAGATTGGCCAAATTGCTAAAGAATTAAGCGAACGAAAGGCAGAGGAACTTCCATCACAAACTATACCAAACCCTGGAGGCCAAGAACAGCTCAAATCAGTAACAACTCTCAGAAGTGGTAAGATAATTGACAACAAAGTTGGAACACACACAGAAGAAGCAGAAACACAACCATCAAAAATTGTGGGATCCAACAAGGTAAGTGAAAAAGAAGGAACAATTCTGCCACCATTCCCTCAAAGGTTAGTCAAGCAAAATAAAGAACAACATTTATTTGACATCTTTGAAACTCTCAGGAAGGTAGAAATTAATATCCCCCTACTTGATGCTATTAAACAAATTCCTTCTTATGCTAAATTTTTGAAAGAATGTTGCACTCACAAAAGAACATTTCAGGTTCGGGAGGATGTGGCTTTGACAGAAGAAGTGAGCGCTGTCTTATTAAGAAAATTACCTCCCAAACTAAAAGACCCAGGTAGTTTTACCATTCCTTGCAGGATTGGTGAGCACTTCTTTGAGAAAGCACTACTAGACTTGGGGGCAAGCATCAATCTTCTCCCATACACCGTCTATGAAAAGCTAGGATTGGGGGAACTCCAACCAACATCCATCACATTGCAGTTGGCGGATCGCAGTATCAAAAGACCTAGAGGTATTTTGGAAGATGTCCTAGTTCAGGTAAACGATTTCATTCTGCCTGCTGATTTTGTTGTGTTAGACATGGAGGACTCTTCAATGCCATCTTCTCTACCAATCATCTTAGGTAGGCCCTTTATGAGTACAGCTGATATAAAAATTTGTGTTAAAAAGGGTACGATAAGTATGAAAATAAACGGAGAGAAAGTTGAATTCAAAATGTTTGATACACTAAAATTACCACATGATGATCATGAATGCTATAATGTTGATGTGGTTCAGGAGATTGTAGATCAAACATTTCAGGTACATAGCGTTGAACCACTACAAGCCACAATTACACAATCTCTCACTTTATCTAATGTTGAACAGGAGTACGATGAATGGGGGATTGCAGAGACAATACATCACCTTGATACTCCAAAGTCATACTCAGGTAAGTTTGCACCTGTGTTTGAAAAATTAGTGACTGATGACATTTTTGTTTCTGCAGAGAAGTCGACTGGTGTACTATACAAGTCGACTGGGGGACCAGACAAGTCGACTGGAGGACAGGATGAGTCGACTGCACCGAGACTTCCAGACATAGAGCTTAAGTAGTTGCCCGACCATTTGAAGCATGCATATTTGGGCAAGAACCAGACGCTACCAGTAATAATTGCTGCAAACTTGAGTGCACAGGAAGAAGATAAGCTGCTAAGGGTATTACGAGAACACAAGAAGGCTATAGGATGGACCATTGCAGACATCAAGGGAATAAGTCCATCCAAATGCATGCATCGAATACTTCTTGAAGACAACGCAAAACCTAGCAGGGAAGCACAGAGAAGGCTTAACCCAAACATGAAGGAAGTGGTAAGAGCAGAGATTCTGAAGCTACTAGATGTTGGCATCATCTACCCTATCTCAGATAGCAAATGGGTAAGTCCTATACATGTAGTACCTAAGAAAAGTAGAGTCACAGTGGTGACAAATGAAGAAAATGAACTTATCCCAACAAGAGTGACCACAGGATGGAGGGTTTGCATTGACTACAGGAAACTGAATAATGAAACCAGGAAAGATCACTTCCCTCTTCCTTTTATTGATCAAATGTTAGAAAGATTAGCAGGATATAGTCATTATTGTTTTTTAGATGGTTATAGTGGCTATAATCAAATTGCTATTGCTCCAGAAGATCAAGAAAAAACCACTTTTACATGTCCTTTTGGTACTTTTGCATACAGGAGGATGCCCTTTGGATTGTGCAATGCACCAGCAACATTTCAAAGATGCATGATGAGTATATTTTCAGACATGGTGGAAAGGTTCATCGAGGTATTTATGGATGACTGTAGTGTTTTTGGATCTTGTTTTGATGAATGCCTTAACTATTTGCAGCTTGTGCTTAAAAGATGTGAAGAATGCAATTTAGTGCTGAATTGGGAAAAGTGCCATTTCATGGTACAACAAGGTATTGTGTTGGGACATGTGGTGTCAAAAAGAGGTATAGAGGTAGACAAAGCAAAAAATTGATATAATATCAAAACTACCCTCTCCCACTACAGTTAAGGGTGTTAGGAGTTTTCTTGGACATGCAGGGTTCTATAGAAGATTTATAAAAGATTTCTCAAAAATCTCCAAACCCCTTTGTGACTTGTTGGCTAAGGATGTTGAGTTTGTATGGACAGAAGAGTGCACAAATGCTTTTAATACATTGAAAAATCTTCTCATTTCTGCACCTATTGTCATGGCACCAGATTGGAGCCATCCTTTCGAGCTCATGTGTGATGCATGTGATTATGCCTTAGGAGCTGTTTTAGGTCAAAGAATCAATAAGAAACCCCATGTTATTTACTATGCTTCTCGAACTCTAAATGATGCACAGCTAAATTATTCCACCACTGAAAAAGAAATGTTAGCTGTTATTTTTGCTGTAGAGAAGTTTAGGTCATATTTGATTGGTTCCAAAGTTATTGTTTTCACTGACCATGCTGCTTTAAGATATTTATTTGCAAAAAAAGATGCTAAGCCTAGGTTGATCAGATGGGTGCTGTTGCTTCAAGAATTCGATCTTGAGATTAGAGATAAAAAAGGAAGCGACAATGTTGTTGCAGATCACATGTCCAGGCTACTGCAGGAGGAAGAAAGAATTGTGCCGCCACTTAACGAAAATTTCCCAGATGAACATCTATTTGAAATAAACATATCATCGGGACAGTCGACTGGTAACAGGACCAGTGGACTGGTACCTCACTGCTCAAATTTTCCATGGTTTACAGATATTGTAAATTATCTCACTGCTCATGTTTTCCCTCCAGGTATGACAAGTCAGGAACGAAAGAGACTGGTGGCTATGTGTAAGCACTATTATTGGGATGATCCTTACTTGTTCAAATTTTGCCCTGATCAAATTATAAGAAGATGTGTGGCAGAAGAAGAACAAATGAATATTCTACGACATTGCCACCAATATGCATGTGGAGGACATTTTGGACCAAAAAGAACAGCACTCAAGGTATTGCAATCTGGATTTTATTGGCCTAAAGTATTCAAAGATGCTTTTTCTTTTTGCAGGTCTTGTGACAAATGTCAAAGGACAGGCAACATCTCTTCTAGAAATCAAATGCCACTGCAAAACATCCAAGTGATCGAGCTTTTTGATGTTTGGGGAATCGACTTCATGGGTCCCTTTCCTAACTCATTTGGTTATTTATATATACTTGTGGGGGTGGATTATGTGTCTAAATGGGTCGAGGCTGTCCCCTCAAGAACTAATGATCACAAAGTTGTTGTCAAGTTTTTGGAGGATAATATTTTCACTAGGTTTGGGACACCACGAGCAATAATAAGTGATGGAGGGAGCCCCTTCAATAACTTTCCGTTTGCTTCTTTGATGAAGAAATATGGTATCACACATAGAGTGGGCACCCCATATCATCCTCAAACTAGTGGACAGGTGGAGATCAGCAACAGAGAAATCAAGAGCATTTTGGAAAAGACAGTCAACACAAGAAGGAAGGATTGGTCGCTGCGCTTGAATGATGCATTATGGGCCTACCGAACAGCTTACAAAACACCCATCGGCATGTCACCATACCGTTTGGTTTTTGGAAAAGCCTGTCATCTACCAGTGGAGTTGGAACACAAAGCTTATTGGGCCATTAAAAGGTTCAATTTTGATATGAAACAAGCAGGTGACAAAAGAAGATTGCAACTAAATGAGCTTGAAGAGTTGAGGCACGACGCGTATGAAAATGCAAAGTTGTACAAGGAACGGACCAAGTTGTACCATGACAAACAGCTAGCAAGGAAGGAGTTTTATGAAGGACAGAAGGTATTAATATACAACTCAAGATTAAGACTCTTTCCAGGCAAGCTTATGTCACGATGGTATGGGCCATACATTGTTACAAAAGTCTTTCCACATGGCGCATTGGAGGTTCATAGCCAAGAAAAGAATCAAACAATTAAGGTGAACGGGCATAGAGCGAAGCCATACATAGAGATAAGTCTAGAACTGCACGAGGAAGATGTGAATCTTCAAACCATTCAATACATCACATGAACTCATCATGTCTAGCTGGAGACAGAAAACACAGCGCTTATTGGGAGGCAACCCAATTTTTCAGGGGAGTATTTACACTTTCCCTCTATTTTCTTTCATTCATTCATTTTTTTTTATTTTCATCTTTTATTTTCAGTCTCTCCTTACTAGATGGTAACACATGCCTATTTTTACATTTTCTTTTGAACATTGAGGACAATGTTCCATCTAAGTTTGGGGGTATTAGGGTTATTTAATTTTTGAGTCTTTTGAAATTTTTTAGGATAAACAATTTCTTATAAAGTAAGAAGAAGGATACTTATTTACTTTAGGATTGTTGAGTTTCATAAATTCCTTACAAAATTATATGAGTCATGCAATTATACATAATAAACAAATGTGATACTTTTTCTGGTGATTATTCCCTTTAGATTTAGTCCTAAATTGAGTTTAAGTAAATAGAGTGATAAAATAAATATATATATATTTGAATAAAGTCAATCTACTCCAATGTTTTGAGTGCTTAGTAACTAGGGGTATTCATCACCAATGTTTACCTTTACGTCAAACGGCAACTTGAAATATGAGTATGCAAAGCACTTTAGAGTTTGTGACTTGCTGAGTAACCGGGTGGATTCATCACAAATGTTTTGCATTCGCGTAAAAAGGCAAGTGACAACTTTAGAGAAGAGACTATAAAAAAAAAAAAAAAAAAAAACTTTAGTTTGCTACTCGGTTTGTAGTAGAGAAAAAGGGATAATCACAGATTGAGTAATTACATACTATAACTATAATTAATTGCACGACAAGTGTGGTTGAGTTTGGAGTTATAAATAAACAATTGCACTAGAGAAAGTGAGTATGTTTAATTTTACTTTATCTGAAATTGTTTATATTTTTATATGTTGATGATCACATAATAAGAATTCTTGGTGGTTGAGTCTATAGTTATTAGTATCCCCTTGTTCATAAATTCACTCTTTGCTTGAGGACAAGCAAAAGCTAAGTTTGGGGGTATTTGATGGACCAAATATTATTCACTTTTAAGAGCAATAATCTTAAGGCAATTAGACATTTAAATGCTCTATATGTGGTATTTATGCTTCTTTTCTCTTTTTCCATAGGAAACAACCAAAAGCAGCAAAACGAAGCAGATTCCAGACTAACACAGACTTTGAGGATGAACTCAGAATATTACAGAGCATCAGTCGACTGACTCTTCAACCAGGCGACTGGGCAGAGAGTTTGACAAGGCTCGGCACAGTCGACTGCTCCCCAAGACAGTCGACTGGTACGCGGCGAGTCAGAAGATAAGAACAGATGCATCCTCATCCAAATCCGAATCAAAATTAAGTTATCCAAACCCAGGTGTTTTCTGCGAATAACAACTTCTCAAACAATCAAAGCAAGAAGCACGTGGTGAGCAGATAAGGAAGGAAAGAAGAAAAAGAGAAAGAAATAAACGGCTGATGAAGATAAGGAAAGAAATAACAATAGAAGAGGACTTCTCTGCAAAAAGTACAAACCCTAATTCTCTTCTCTTGTTCTATAAATACCAATCAAGAAAGAAGCTCTCTCTCTCTCTCTCTCTCTCGCTCTCTGACTTTCTTCCGCACACACCATCAGCCTAATCACAAGAGTTCCTGAACGATCAAGCCATCAACAAAGTGCAGCACGGCAGCAACATAGAAGAAGAAGAAAGGTGATCAAGCATTAAGAAAAGAACGGCCGGTCGACTGTGTGACAGCCAGCCGACCTATTTGACCGAACTACATCAGTTTATTCCTTCTCTTTCCTATTCTTTTATGTTAACCATGTATTCAAACTTGTTGATTAATAAAAGTACTATTATGTGGAACTAATTTCATAGTTGGGTAGATTGAAGCCGTAGTTATGTAATGCTATATTCTTTTGAAATCTTCTATTTTACTTATTGATTGAATCTGATTGAATTGATATAGATTGATGATAATCATACTTGTTCTCAAAATCTGAGAGCAGTCGACTGAGGTGAGAGCCAGTCGACTGACGTACAGAACTTGAGAATATCAAGTTTGCATTACCATCTATCTGAATCTGTTATATGAGCATATTGAGACGACCCGTATCTCGTGTTCATATCTTGTAACAAGGAAATCTTTAGGGGTTCTTGGTTCAATCAACTTAAGGGATCTAGATCTGATACCAATTTCTAGAACCTTGAGTGTTTGTTCGTTTCCACTGATCTTATGTTTTCTTTAAGTACAACTTAGTAGATACCATGCTAAACCCTTAATGAAAGAAACGAATTAGAGTAGATACCATGCCTAATTCTTGGCTTAGGGAAACAGTACTATAAGGAGTAGATACCATGCCCTTGAAGGGAACAAACATGAGTAATAAGAAGAAGTTCAGAAGGTAACTTAGCATTATTGACTATTGGTGGATATCTAAACCCAACTACTTCATAAATACTTGTGATTCAACACTTCTTAATTTAGTTTTAATCTTTTTATTTCTTTTAGACTTTTAAAACAACTCCTTATGATTCTTAGTCTTTTTATTGATTAGTAAGTTAACGTCTACAATCTCTGTGGGATCGACCCTTGCTATTGCTACGCTTTTCCAAACGATTCGTGCACTTGCGAGGTTTTTAATTTGTGTCTAGTTTATCTATATATTTAGGTGACTAGATTGCACAACACAAAGGAATATGCATGACTTTCCTTAATGTGACCCTTTCCATATGGCATCTCAAACTCATTTGTTCCCTTACCCACTATGTTACAAATCTCACCAGTGTATGTTCTCACACAACGCCATGTTGTAGACTTGTAAGTAGAAAACATCTTCTTTTTGAAGCAAATGTGTAAAGAACTATCAGAATCAAGAAATCAGTCAGAATTCACATTCAAGGAACTTGAAACAAGAAGACAATCTAAGTTATCCCCTGATTTAGATTATGTTGTCACGCTTCTGACTCAGTCACCTGCAACAATCCTTATTGTAATGCTCACTCTTCTTGCAATGGTTGCAACAAATCACACCCTTATATGCACTTTCCATTCCAATTGAAGTACCCTTCATCGCCAAGCAACTTACGGAATTAGACCCTAATTTATGTGCCTCATTCCTAAGTTCATCATCCTTCAAGCCCTTGATCACATTGGCCATCGAAAAACTCTCATTGGCAAATTTTTCATGTAGCATTGTGGTTATCAAATGCTCGTACGAATCTGACAGTGAATATAACAAGTTGAACGCTTTATTCTCTTTGCTTAGATCATCTGTGTTGATCGCCCTCAATGCGGATAACACATTATTGAACTCCACTATGTGATCTTGAAGAGCGGTACCTTCTTTCATTGAGAAACGAAATAGTTTTCTCTTCGAGTACATCCGATCTAGTAACGACGATCCCGAATAGTCAGATTTGAGTCTCGCCCATAGAATCACCGTGCTTTTCTTATCAAGAAGTTACACTTGACCTCATCATCCAATGACAGTCGGATTAAAGTCAAGACTTTCAAACAAATCTCATTCCACTTCTCCTGGTTCATGTGGGATGAGTTCCTTTCATCCCATCTAGCTTATGAAGCAAGCCCTTTTGAACTAGTACGTCGTACATATTCACCTTCCAGAAATTAAAGTTGATCTTACTGTAACGCCTTGATTTTCAGTAACTGGAAAACCGTGACATAAGCCAGAATCTTTTCTTCAATTAGCCACAATACACAGAAAAATAGAAAAATTTAAAATTTTTTATTCAACACAAATGTATTATAAATCTGAATGTTACAAAATTGCAATATATTACAACAGTGTTACAATAATACCTTTACAATCCCAAGTGTTACATCTTTCAACATATTACATCAGAGTATAATGAATAATGAACAATACTTGGTATTCCACTTGGATGCTTTCCAACAATAAATAATTTATAGCAGAAACTCTAATGAAATCGACTCTTTGCTGTCTCGCCTTGAGTCCTCCTGAAACCTGTACCAGTACTTCTGTAATCCAATACCTGTACTTCTGCAATCCAGTACCTATTGAAGTGGGGACGTCAGTATTCACTGACGCTTGAAGGCTGATAACTAGCAGCGAATTTCAACTAAAGCAAACAGATTAATGAAAAGAGAAACGTGTATATATATTTGATGTGTCAGTGTATGCTATGACTTAGACTCTAATACGAAATTAACCAACGCAATGATGCACTTATTCTAATGCAAGCAAGTCTCCGAAACAGTATGCAGCCCACACTACATACGCCCTTCTCAAGCCATTTCTTCATATATAGGGATTTGAACCCGCGCCATGTATTCTGCTTTTGTACCCATCATGTTCCTGTCATAATACCACATGACTGGTGACTATTGCCCGGCGTACCGGATCTCACTCAAAAGCCAACACAAACTACAAGGTACTTGTCAACCTTCTTCTGTGCCCTCAACTGGTCATGAGAAGGCATAGAACTGATGAACACAATATTATTCACATTTTAGAGCAATAATCTTATTGTAAATGCACATTTAAAAGCTCTATATGTGGTATTTATGCTTCTTTTCTCTTTCTCTGCAGGAAACAGCCTATAAACAGCAAAACGAAGCAAATTCAGGATGATACACAGGAAACTGAAGAGGCAGTCGACTGGTCATGATAACAGGCGACTGGACAGAGGAAATCAAGTTTTACACAGCTGCTCGGCCAAGTCGACTGTTCCCAAAACATCAGTCGACTGGGCGAATGAATCACGAAAATACGGAAGTCTCGACACAGTCGACTTACTCCCAAAAGCAGTCGACTGATAGGCGGCGGAATAAACAGATGAGATATTCGAAGATTCACCTGCATCTAATTTCACATCTATTTGAATCCAGATTTATGCAAATCAAATCTAGAGACTGGGGGTTTCCAAGTGGACGTGGTAAACAGATAAGGAAGGAAAGGAGAAAAGAGGAAGATATTAATCATCAAATCAAATAAAGAAGGATCTTCCTTAAAAAGTGGAAACCCTAATCCTCAGCCGTACTCTATAAATATCAGAAGAGATCGACTTAGAGAAAAAATAATCAGAGATATCTCGTGGACGCAACTTAATCAAGAGTTCCCAACCATCAAGTCACCAAACCGTGCTTCACTCCATCAACATCGAAGAGGGAGAGAGAAGATCCAGCAACCAGAAGGCAGTCGACTGTGTGACAGACAGTCGACCATATTGCCGGAATCCATTAGTTTATTTCTTCTTCTCTCTTTATTCTTTTATGTTGATCATGTATTTGAACTTGTTAAGCAATAAAAGTATTATTATGTGGAACTAATTTCATAGTTGGGTAGATCGAAACCGTAGTTATGTAGTGCTATGTTCTTCTGAGATCTTCTAATTACTTATTGATTGAATCTGGTTGAATTGATATAGATTAATGATCATCAAACTTGGATCTTGAAGTCTGAGAGCAGTCGACTGAGGTGAGAGCCAGTCGACTGACATACAGCACGTGAGACTATCAAGTTTATGTTATCATTTATCTAAATCTGTTATATGAAGCATATTGAGACGACCGAATCTCGTGCCCATAATTTGTAACAAAGGAATCTTTAGGGGTTCTTGGTTCAATCAACTTAGAGGATCTAGATCTGATACCAATTTCTAGAACTTTAAGTGTTTGTTCGTTTCCACTGATCTTATGTTTTCTTTAAGAACAACTTAGTAAATACTAGGCTGACTACTTGATGAAAGAAACGAATTAGAGTAGATACCATGCCTAATTCTTGGCTTAGGAAAACAATACTTTAAGGAGTAGATACCATGCCCTTGAAGTGAACAACATGAGTAATTGGAAGTAAATTCAGAAGGTGACTTAGCATTACTAACTATTGGTGGAGATCAACAACCCAACTATTCAAGAGATATTTGTGATTCAAACTCATCTTTCTTAGTTTAATCTTTTTAATTCTTTTAGATTTCTACAACAACCCTTCATCATTTATTATTAGTTTTATTGATTAGTAAGTTGAAGTCTACAATCTCTGTGGGATCGACCCTTGCTATTACTACGATTCGATTCGTGCACTTGCGAGGTTTTTATAATTTGTGTCTAGTTTATCTATTAATTTAGGTACTAGATTTCCAACAACAAGTTTTTGGCGCCGTTGCCGGGGATTGTTTAGTATTTTGACTTACAAATCAGTAAAATCTTTTTCTTTTTATTCTATTTTATTTCTTCTTTTTCTTTTTCTTGAACTTTCTTTCAGGTTAAACTTTGCACAGAACCAGATCAGTCGACTGTCCCACAGACAAGTCGACTGTACAGAAGCTATTGTACAGGTGCAGACCAGTCGACTGTCCCGAAGATCAGTCGACTGTCCAGAGGATTTTTCCAAAAAGCAACAATGGGTGAAATTTTTTTAAACCGAGTACCAATGCAAGACAAATTCATTCCTAAGAATATTGAGAATCCTTCTTGTATAGCTTTTCAACCCAAAGTCACAGGGAATATGCATCTATCACCTCAATTACTCAGTATGGTGCCCCACTTCTTTGGTAGAACAGACGAAGATCCGCATCTACATCTGCAAAACTTCTTTGATCTTTGCAGGACACAAAGTGTCCAAGGGCTTACCTCTGAACAAATCAGGTTAATCTTGTTTCCTTTTTCTTTAAAACTTAATGCTAAGTTGTGGTATAATTCCTTGGAACCAGGATCAATTCAATCATGGGAGCAATTGGCAACAAAATTCTTGAAAGAGTTCTTTCCAGCCCAGAAAACCAGACAACTAAAACGGGAAATTCTACTTTTCCAACAAAAAGATGGCGATTTATTCTTCGAGGCGTGGAAGGACTTCAAAAACAAACTTTTCAAGTGTCCTTTGCACAACATACCTAAGGATGATCAGGTACAATCATTTTATGAGGGTTTAAATTACACTAACAAAGCAATTGTTGATTCAGCATGCAATGGAATGTTGATGAGGAAGAGTGCTGAGGAGGCCATAGAGCTATTTGAAGAACTCAGCGAGAACTCACAACAATTCTCAACAAGAAGGAGCATCTCAAGAAAACAGGGAGTATTCGAAATTTCTCATAATAATAACATGCAATTCGAAATGGAAACCATGAACAAAAAGATTGATATGCTTGTGAATTCAACAATGGGTGGTGTAAACAACCAACCAAAAGACATTTGTGCAATTTGTTTTCAATCTAACCATACAACTAATTCATGTCCCATGTTTTCTTTCGCAGATCAGGAGCACACAAACTACGAAGAACAGGGAATGTACCCGCCCCAGAACAATTTTTTTTCAAACACGTATAACCCAGGGTGGCAAAACCATCAAGACAATCAATTTGCACCAGGGCATACGCAGCAATTCCAAGGCGGGAATGGGTATGATGAGCCAGCACAAGAACAGGAGAAGTTAAATTTCGAATCCACCATTCTTCAACTACTCCAACAGCAACAACAAACCAGTGATCAACAAAGACAGGCCATTCAAAAATTGGAATTTCAAATTGGCCAAATTGCTACGGAGTTAAGTGAAAGAAAGGCAGGAGAATTTCCATCACAAACCATACCTAACCCTAGCGGACAAGAACAGCTCCAATCAAGGACAACACTAGAAGAAGAGACTGAGTTTACAATGTTTGATGCACCACAATTTCCACACGATGATCATGAATGTTATAAAGTTGACGTGGTTCCGGAAATTTGCGACCTAACATTTCAAGAAAATAGCGTTGATCCATTACAAGCAACAATTGCGCACCCTCCACCACTATCTCAAGTTGAAATGGAATACGACGACTGGAAGATTGCAGAGACAGTACTTCACCATGGAACTCCAGAGTCCTATCCAGGTAAGCTGGCATCTGTATTTGAAGAGTTGGTATGTGATAACACTTGTGTTCTACAGGTTAAGTCGACTTATGAAGAGGACAAGTCGACTGAAGATCATGACAAGTCGACTGCTCCAAGGACACCTGATGAGGAGCTAAAGCCACTACATGAACACCTGAGTCCACTACTTGATTATTTGGGGAACAACCAGACAGTACCTGTGACAGTTGCTACAAAATTCAAGATGAACAAAGAAGCAAGGCTGCAGGGAGTCTTGCAAAATCACAATGGTGCTTTAAGATGGACCATTGCTGATAAACTAATGTCAAGATGGTACGGTCCATAAAATGTTGCACAGGTTTCCCCCACATGGAGCATTGACGACAAATCAAACGTTCTAGGTAAATGGGCAGAGGGGGGAAACCTTATGATAAGATGAGTTGTGAGCCGCACGCCATTCCATACATTGCACAACTCATCATGTCTAGCTGAAGACATGAAACACAGCGCTTATTGGGAGGCAACCCAATTTTCAGGGGAGTATTTACACTTTCCCTTTATGTTATTCATTATTATTCATTTTTCTTTTTATTTTTCAGTCTTTCCTCACTAGATGGTAACACATGCCTATATCTTATGTTTTGTGCGAACATTGAGGACAATGTTCCATCTAAGTGTGGGGGTATTAGTTAGTTATATTTGGAATTTTTGAATTTTTTTTAGGATAAACAATTTCTTATAAAGTAAGAGTAAGGATACTTATTTACTTTAGGATTGTTGAGTCTCATAATCTCCTACAAATTTGTGTAAGTCATGCGATTATACATAATAAAAAAATGTGATGCTTTTTCTGATAATTATTCCCTTTAGATCTAGTCCTAAATCGAGTTTAAGTAAATAGAGTGATACAATATATGTATATATATTTGAATAAAGTCAGTCTACTCCAATGTTTTGAGGGCTTAGTAACTAGGGGTATTCATCACCAATGTTTACCTTTACGTCAAACGGCAACTTGAAATATGAGTATGCAAAGCACTTTAATGTTTGTGACTTGTTGAGTAACCGGGTGGATACATCACAAGTGTTTCGCATTCGCGTCAAAAGACAAGTGACAACTTTAAAGAAGAGACTAAAAAAAAAAAAAAAAAAAAAAAAAAAGTAAGAGTTAAAAAAAAAAAAAAAAAAAAAAAAAAAAAAAAAAAAACTCTAGTTTGCTACTGGATTTGTAGTAGAGAAAAGGGATAATCACAGACTGAGTAGATGCATACTATAACTACATTAATCGCATGACAAATATGACTAAGTTTGGGATTTATGAATAGACAATTGCACTGAAGAAAGTGGGTATGCTTAACTTTACTTTATCTGAAATTGTTTGTAGTTTTATATTTTTCATTTTGATGTCCACATAATAAGAAATCATGATGGTTGAATCTATTCTGATTATTACTCCCTATTCATAATTCGAGTGTGCTTGAGGACAAGCAAAAGCTAAGTGTGGGGGTATTTGATGAACACAATATTATTCACATTTTAGAGCAATAATCTTATTGTAAATGCACATTTAAAAGCTCTATATGTGGTATTTATGCTTCTTTTCTCTTTCTCTGCAGGAAACAGCCTATAAACAGCAAAACGAAGCAAATTCAGGATGATACACAGGAAACTGAAGAGGCAGTCGACTGGTCATGATAACAGGCGACTGGACAGAGGAAATCAAGTTTTACACAGCTGCTCGGCCAAGTCGACTGTTCCCAAAACATCAGTCGACTGGGCGAATGAATCACGAAAATACGGAAGTCTCGACACAGTCGACTTACTCCCAAAAGCAGTCGACTGATAGGCGGCGGAATAAACAGATGAGATATTCGAAGATTCACCTGCATCTAATTTCACATCTATTTGAATCCAGATTTATGCAAATCAAATCTAGAGACTGGGGGTTTCCAAGTGGACGTGGTAAACAGATAAGGAAGGAAAGGAGAAAAGAGGAAGATATTAATCATCAAATCAAATAAAGAAGGATCTTCCTTAAAAAGTGGAAACCCTAATCCTCAGCCGTACTCTATAAATATCAGAAGAGATCGACTTAGAGAAAAAATAATCAGAGATATCTCGTGGACGCAACTTAATCAAGAGTTCCCAACCATCAAGTCACCAAACTGTGCTTCACTCCATCAACATCGAAGAGGGAGAGAGAAGATCCAGCAACCAGAAGGCAGTCGACTGTGTGACAGACAGTCGACCATATTGCCGGAATCCATTAGTTTATTTCTTCTTCTCTCTTTATTCTTTTATGTTGATCATGTATTTGAACTTGTTAAGCAATAAAAGTATTATTATGTGGAACTAATTTCATAGTTGGGTAGATCGAAACCGTAGTTATGTAGTGTTATGTTCTTCTGAGATCTTCTAATTACTTATTGATTGAATCTGGTTGAATTGATATAGATTAATGATCATCAAACTTGGATCTTGAAGTCTGAGAGCAGTCGACTGAGGTGAGAGCCAGTCGACTGACATACAGCACGTGAGACTATCAAGTTTATGTTATCATTTATCTAAATCTGTTATATGAAGCATATTGAGACGACCGAATCTCGTGCCCATAATTTGTAACAAAGGAATCTTTAGGGGTTCTTGGTTCAATCAACTTAGAGGATCTAGATCTGATACCAATTTCTAGAACTTTAAGTGTTTGTTCGTTTCCACTGATCTTATGTTTTCTTTAAGAACAACTTAGTAAATACTAGGCTGACTACTTGATGAAAGAAACGAATTAGAGTAGATACCATGCCTAATTCTTGGCTTAGGGAAACAATACTTTAAGGAGTAGATACCATGCCCTTGAAGTGAACAACATGAGTAATTGGAAGTAAATTCAGAAGGTGACTTAGCATTACTAACTATTGGTGGAGATCAACAACCCAACTATTCAAGAGATATTTGTGATTCAAACTCATCTTTCTTAGTTTAATCTTTTTAATTCTTTTAGATTTCTACAACAACCCTTCATCATTTATTATTAGTTTTATTGATTAGTAAGTTGAAGTCTACAATCTCTGTGGGATCGACCCTTGCTATTACTACGATTCGATTCGTGCACTTGCGAGGTTTTTATAATTTGTGTCTAGTTTATCTATTAATTTAGGTACTAGATTTCCAACAACAAGAACCTGTTGGGATCGTAGGGTCTATTTCCCTAGGAAACCCTCTCGTTCTTATCATGGCACATTCAGGAATTAACAATCAATATATGGAACTCGTGCTCCTAACTTGTCATGAAAAAGCACCGCTCGTATCCCTTTGACAGGGAAATACATTCCGATAATACCACCTAGTGTCAGCCTATAGGAGAGGTTGGATTATAGGGTATCATCCCTAACACCAACTCTCACCCTTTGGCAATATATAGATAAAAATGGTTAAGTAACTATTACTATCCTAACGATGTCACTAACCCTAACCAACAAGTGAGACATGCCACTGTGCTTCCAACTTGACATGAAAAAGCACCGTACGTGTCCCTCTTCTAACCTAACAAGTGAGGCATGCACTGTGCTTCCAACTTGATCTAAAAAAGCACCATACGTGTTCCTCTTCTATCCTAACAAGCGAGACATGCACTGTGCTTCCAACTTGACATGAAAAAGCACCGTACGTGTCCCTCTTCTAACTAAACAAGCGAGGCATGCACTGTGCTTCCAACTTGACATTAAAAAGCACCGTACGTGTCCCTCTTCTAACTAACAAGCGAGACATGCACTGTGCTTCCAACTTGACATGAAAAAGTACCGTACGTGTCCCTCTTCTAACTAAATAAGCGAGACATGCACTGTGCTTCCGACTTGACATGAAAATGCACCATACGTGTTCCTCTTCGAACTAAACAAGCGAGACATGCACTGTGCTTCCAACTTGACATGAAAAAGCACTGTGCTTCCAACTTGACATGAAAAAGCACTATACATGTCCCTCTTCTAACTAAACAAGCGAGGCATGCACTGTGCTTCCAACTTGACATGAAAAAGCACTGTACATGTCCCTCTTCTAAAGAGTGTAACAATTTTGTTGACATAATTAACTAAGTCCTAATCTAGACTTCTCAAGATCTCCTCGAATCCACTCACAGCCTACCTATTCAAGATAATACCTACATACGAGCCCAATAAGCTTCGTATGAGACAATAACATACATACATGCCAAATAAGCTATGTATGAGACCAACAACTACATACGGGCTAGTCGATCCCCGAGACAACAATATACATATGAGTTAAATAAGCCACGTATGAGACCAAAAGCTATATACGAGCCAGGCGAGCCGCGTATGAGACAACAACATACTACAGGCCAAATAAGCTAAGTATGGGACCACAGCTACATACGGGCCAGTCGAGCTGCGTATTAGACAACATCGTGCATACGAGCTAAATAAGCTACGTATGGGACCACAGCTACATACGGACCAGTCGAGCCACGTATGAGATAATAATATACATACGAGCCAAATAAGCTACGTATGGGACCACAGCTACATATGGGCCAGTCGAGCAGCGTATGAGACAACAACGTACATACGAGTCAAATAAGCTACGTATGGGACCACAGCTACATACGGGCCAGTCAAGCCACGTATGAGACAATAATATACATACGAGCCAAATAAGCTACGTATGGGACCACAGCTACATACGGGCTAGTCGAGCCGCGTATGAGCAAGTCCACACATAAAAACAACCATATAGGTAATCAACGTAGAAGCAACCAAGCATACTTACTAGAAAAACTTGATCTTCTATAATTAGGAGCAACAGAAGAATCTACAAACAATCTAAAGTAGGCCTTCTACCAATGAGAAGCCGCCAAGCGACATGAAAGCCTTTCGACAGCCTAGAAGCAACCAGTGCTACGCTTATCGGATTTTAACAGAAATATACTTTTAGAAATGTATGATTATCTACCACAACTCCCTAGTAGAACACTATCTCAGATTCTGTAAGGAATCCAAAATTTGGTCTATCGAACACACGCAAACAGTTTAACCCAACTGCAGATTTTCAACAAAAGTTGAAAACTTCGCAAGCTGGTAATTTTTGCTCCACTCGTCGGAATCTAACGAAACTGGACAATTTGAAAATGTGGGAACATCTACTAAAACTTTCTAGTTGACCAGTTGCTCAGATTCCGCAAGTAAATCCAAGTTTCTACCCGTCGAACATACGCAAACAGTTACCAAACTACCGATTTTTAACAAAAAGTCAAAACTTCCATAGTTTGTAACTTTTGCTCCCCTTATCGAAATCTAACAAAACTGGACAATTTGAAAAGGTGGGAACATCTACTAAAACTTTCCAGTTGACCAGTTGCTCAGATTCCGTAAGGAAATCCAAGTTTCTACCCATCGAACACACAATTTGTAACAAAAGCAGCCGACTTAAGTATGGAAAACTGAACTTTCAAAGCCCATAACTTCTACTCTACTTATCAGAATCTATCCTGAGAGGCCAATTCGGAAAGGGGAGAACGTCTACTACAACTTCTCTAATGGGTCGGCTCCTCAGATTCATCAAGCAAGACCCTAAAAAATGACCAAGAAGTTAAACAACAAGAATCTAGTTTAGACAGCTAATTACTGTATTTTGTAAAGGGCATAACTCCCACTCCGATTATCGGAATTTAGCCTGAGAGGCCAATTCAGAAAGGGGAAGATGTCTACTACAATTTCTCTAATGGGTCTCTACCTCAGATTCAACCATTAAGACCCTCAAAAACCTCAATGAGTCAAAATAGTACCTACTCAGTCAGATAGCTTTTTGCTGTAATTTCCAAAGGTCATAACTCCTACTCCGCTTATCGGAATTTAGCCCGAGAGGACAATTCAGAAAGGGTAGAATGTCTAATACAACTTCTCCAGTGGGTATCTACCTCAGATTCGACCACTAAGAGGCTCAAAAACAGCAATCAACAAAAACAGTGAGCAACTCAGCCGAGTTGCTGCCCTGTTTTTGTAACGACCATAACTTTTGCGTCTCTTAACGGAATTTAATGCGAGAGGTCAATTCAGAAAGGGAATAATGTCTAATACAACTTCTCTACATGGTCCCTACCTCTAATTTCACAAGGAAGACCAACTTCCAGCCCTCCGAACATACAGCGACACAATCCCCAAAACAGTGAGTCCACTGTTTTGGTTCAATTCTTGCTGTTTTCGGGAAACAGCTTGTTTCACCGATCAAAATTACTCCAAAAAATCCCCAAAATTTCTAGCATACTAATAACACCTAGGAGAACCTCCCACATAAATTTTGGGTCAAGATTCTGTCGTTTATATGGTTAATTAAAATCAACCATACAACCCTAAAAATCGGTTCTTTATGCCTCTAATTTGTGTTCAACCACTTCAAATTTTGCATACACTTTAATCTAACTCCCATGCATATTAAATTAACTCTATACAACAATATACAATAATAATAATAACCCTAATACCTAAAACACATGAGATGAGAAACCCCCACCTTAAGACTTGTAGCTTCTCCTCCTTGTTCTTGCTCCTTGTTCTTGCTCCTCCTATCAAGAACATCTCCATGAAATGGAACCCATGAAAAACCCTCTTTCTCTTTTCTTTTGATTTGATTCCCTCTTTCTTTCTCCTTCTTTTCAATTTTTCTACATAGAAGCTAGTAGAAGGAGTAGTAGAATAGGTTGAGATGAGATTGGGATTGAGAACACACACAAGTAGAAGGGTTTCTTAGTCCTAGATGAGGTTGGGGCCGGCCAAAATGGAAGGGGGGAGGTTTGGGGGGTTTTTATACAAGAGGTGAAGTGTTTTTGTGGTGGAAAATGAGTCCAAGTGTCATATACACTTGTGGCTCAAAACAAATGATGATTTATTTGCAAATAACCTTACATTCAAGCCCTAATACATCTCATCCCTCCATCTCATCATGATGGATAAAAAATAAACTACAATTTCCCAAAATCACATACTACACGATTTGTTCAAACGCCCGAAATCGACATAGTTTGATTTCGTACGTAGATCTGATTATACAGATATTTTTCATTAGTGAAAACGAACAAATCTGTACAAAAATAATTTTATTCCGAGAAATAAATATAAAATAATTTTATTACTGGCTCGGAAGATTCCAGTATCAATTTTGGTACAAAACAGTCGTATACCGACTAGTATATTTACATATATAATGTCTATTGACAAAACCGGGTGATGTCCACCAAAAATATTTCATTTCGGAAAATAAAAATAAAATAATAATAAAATAATAATTTTTTAATACCAGCTCAAAATTTTCCAGACGTTTATCTCAAAAACGCGTTTTTCAAGTTTTTGCACAAGTGCACAAAACTAATACAATACCTGTATATACTTACTAGTATATATGTCCATGTCACTTTTTATTTGAAAAACCAAGTAATTTCCATTAAAAAATTATTTTAATTTAGAAATAATAATTATCAAAGTATAATATCCGTCTGAAATATTACACTTACCGTCGAACTGTGTGTTTTTCGTGAAACCCAGATCTGTCATCTTCTTCAAAAAACTCGAGCAATCCCAAACTACGAAAATTTACTACCTGAAGCTCTGATACCAATGGTTAGGAATTTTACTGAGTTTTGCGACCACCGATCCAATGAACAAACCACCAAGTAATAGTAGATCAAACCAAATACACAAAAGTGCATAATTTTGTCCCGATTTGTGCAAAACCTAATTCGAGAGAGAAATTGTTGGTGTATGCCCTAGATGCCAGTTGTGCATAGACATTACTGGTTTACATTGTATCTTGATATTTATTTCATATATGAGATATTTTATTTATTGTGTTGTTTATTGTGATTAAATGAACATAATAAAGTCCTTAGAATAGTAGGTTCAATATTATGGGATATCAAGTGCATGACTTGATTGTGAGATCCTATTGGTTGTAATCAGAACACTATTCTTAAATGTCCCTAGTCAAGTATTATTGTGAATTAGGACAACAATAATGTATAGAGACTATTATGTGCGTAGACTGATGACCATATCTCACAGGTCATAGATTAAGATATCAAGTCTTCACATGTGTACATATTAGAGCAATAATGTATTGGACTGATCCACCAGGAGAACACTGCATGGATCGTTACGTGAGTGTCATAAGCGGTTCTCACAGTGACATGGCATATGTAGTCCTTTGACTTGAGGTCACTACGGTTCCCTACATGAGAAGTTATATGTTTTAGTACCGTCAAACGTTGCCTGTAATAAGGTGATTATAAAGTTGACTATTGAATATATTACAAATCATGTGGAGGGATGTGAGTGACTTAGATAAGATTTGTCCCTCTTACATAACATGAGCGATATCTATGGGCCCCTTGATTGAGTGAGACTGCAAAATGCATGACCATGCTCAAATAAGTCAATATAAGATATTGAGCTCATTTGTTTTAGTAAATCTACTAGGACATCAAGAAACCAAAGATTGAACTATACAAGGGTGACACGCTCTATGCATTGTGTTCAATTAAGATATCTGGACAGAAGGACTAGACTACATGGTAACATTTGTCACGGATAGGTTATTTCTAATCACTGACATTCCCGTTACTTGAGTAGCAGTGATGTATTGTTAGATACTGATCACTGTTTGTAATACTAGAATATGATTTTATTATTACTGTCAACGTAATGGGAATCTACAGGGTCACACACTTTGAATGGATCGAAATTGGGATTTAAATTCATAAGATAAATTTAATTGGGGATCCAAGTATGACTTGGACTCATGATATTGGTTGGACATTTAATTAGATTAAATGGGCTGACTAAAGTTTAAAGGCCCACAAACGAATCTAAACCAGGTCAGATTGTGAGTCCAACAGCCTCATTACTCTCTTAGCTAGGGTTGATTTTCTGCAGCTACATATATGATACGTATCTATGAAAAAATGATACATGAGAAAACCCTAGCCGTCACAGAAATTGTGAGAAGAAAGAGATCATGAGGAACATCCCCATCTCGTAGCTAGCACCGCGGCGTGAGGAAAAACTTGATTTCATCTGTTCGTGTGGATATCGTAGAGGCACAACAATATTGCAGTACTGTGATTGACATTAATTGGAGACAACAGATCAATCTTCAAGGTATAGCTCCTAAACACGATTTATGGATTTCGCATGGATCCATGGCTAGGTTTCTATATTTCTTTGTAATTTTTCCGCTGTGTATTTTGATCTGAGATTTCCATCAAAACCTAACAGAAATTATCGAGATATTATTCAACTAGAGAAGATACAAGAGTAATAATCACCCTCACCAAGAACTTATTTATCTCTCAAGCCTCACTAGAAGATAATCTGTTGTTTACAATTAAACTCTCAATGAAATACTAACCTCTATATTATATGGAGATCCAGAGAAACTCTAGGTTGTAGTTTTGATACAATAAGTGTCTGATATTCCCTGAAGAGTAAGCCACATGATAGGAGCCGTACGATCTAACTTGGAGAAGAAGTTGAGCTTCAATCAAATCACCTAGACCCGATCCAATTTTGCCACGGCTGCAAGATGAGGTCGACTGCCCAAAGTGGCAGTCGATTGCCCAAAGTGCCTGCAATGGTGCTCGGGCAAGTCAGAGAGCAATCCCGGTTGACTGCAAATAATGCAGTCGACTACTGCCTGATTTGCTGATGCCTCCTGCTTGCTACTGTTGCTCCTTTCTCCAACGATGCCTCATGCTTGTTGCTACTGCTCCTTCCTTCAACGATGCTTTGTTTCTCTTCTTGCTTCACCCTTTCTCTTCACATCGAACCCAGTATGCACGCTCCAACGATGCTTTGTTTCTCTTCTCATTTCACTGTTTTCTCTTCACATCGAACCTAGTATGCAAGACATAAATCCAACAAGTGTTTGACTACAACATTCTTCCATAATAGAATGGTTTATTATTATTATTTTATACGCAAGATTATTTTTCGCAAAGAAATAATGGCCTCCGACTCCAACACCCACATTAAATTCAAATTAATTTTTTTTTGTTCTTGCAGTTGTCGTTCATTATTGTTGTAAAATAACTCTTGAAAAATGTTGAATTTCTCTTTTTTTGAAAATAAAAATTGTTTTATTTGATATTTGCATTTTAGGAGGCCAGTATTTCTCGCTACGTGAAATATCAAAACACACAAAAAAAATGAACTTGGGCATTTTATGCTCTTAGAGCATCCACAATGGTGTTTCTCATTTTTTAGAATATGGCAGCTATAGCAAATAGGTAATTTGCCTGCAACGGTGATTTTCTATAATTTTGCTAAAATTTAAACTAGACAAGACATGTTGTTTCGTCCCGGTTTTTTTTTAAAGAGTAATTTAATTAGTGATTAGGTATTAAACTAGTTTAATTAAATAAATTAAATATTCAAATATTACCTAAACCTAATTAATTACTACCTAAACTAAGTTTTACACCTAATCTAATAGTCCACAATTCATGGACGAGACATGTTGTCCCGTCCCATGCATTTTTGCTTGAGACGGGACAACTTGTCTCGTCCGAGGGTATTTTTTATTTTTTTTATTTTTATTTTATTTTATTTTTCTCTTCATCCAGACCGTCCAATCAAATAATAATAATAATAATAATAATAATAATAATAATAATAATAATAATAATAATAATAATTGTCAGACGAAACAAGTTGTCTCGTCCGACTCCCATTAAAAAATTCAAAAAAATTTGAGACGATGCATTTTGTCCCGTCTCTTATAATTTGAGAATAGAGAACGCACTGTAGCTACTTTGTCATAAAATGGCAAATTAGCAAACGACTGCAGCGGTTTACTTCTCAAAAAATGTGAAATTGGCAAATATAACAAATTACTGTGGATGCTGTTAGAATGTTATGTTTTCATCCCTTTGATCGTTTGCACTCTCCGCGTGCCTTATCTCGGGTGTCGGAGCAGTTAAACTCAACTCTAAATGTGTTTGTGTATGAGTGGAAAGTTTATTTTATTTACTGTAACGGACTCCCTCTTTCGGTTGTTTCATATGTACTCACCATCTTTATATAAGGAAACATTTTTTCACTAACGGTATCTGGTCATCTGTTTCATTAGTAAGCATAACATAATAAACATTAAGTCATAGCACATGATTATAGAAGTCATAGCAAATCACAAAGTAACCCCACCGGACAACTCTAATCGTGAGCAGAGCAAGAGTTCAGTATCTTCATATTGCCAAAGTCTTCCAGGCGGAAGAATTTGATGATGAGGAAGTCGAATTTGGACCGACACTAGACTGAGAGGTAGGTGCCCTTCATATTCATATGAAACATGATACATCGGATTTCCACAAGCCGCAACTACCTCTATTTGTATTTTGTTTCGATCTACTGTACTTTTGGTTGTACTTTGTATGGATGGTTAGACCCACCCTCCAGGATTTTGTTGGAGGTTATGTTTTATTTTCTGCACTGTACTTTTGTATTTTCTCCGGTACGCCGGGGTTGTTTTATTAATCTCTTATTAATGAAACAGGGTGATGTTATTCCACCTTTAACCTCAAAAAAAAAAAAAAAGAGTTCAATACCTTTCGGTTGAATGATATGCTCGATCACTCTCTAATCTTTCAATCCTAATCTATACAATATATTATGTTAAGATCATTTTCATTTCAAAGAATTATTTTCTTTTCTCTTTTTAAAAAAAAGCGTAAATGTAGGAGGCAACACCTCACTCTTTCTATGTCTAAATTTTAAACTGAAAGCCTATTCTTTAATTAAGCATAAAAAATTATGCAATATTATATTAATATTATTAGAAGAATTTTTTTAAAATATATAGTTTTGTTATTTTTTAATTTTTAAAAAATTATGTGCAATATTGCACATGATTATACTACTTTGAAATTATAGTGGTCGAATTGGAGATATTTATTAAGAGAAATAAAAGTAAATAGTTGAAAAGGAGCAAGAAGATTGCAGAAGGATAAAGCATCATACATAAAAGATGTGATTTTCTCCTATGAGGAAAATTTCTCTTTTAAGTAATATGTATAAATTATTCCCAGCAAATCTACCAGGACCTTAAAAAAATAAAAAAAATAGAAATATATATATATATATATAGAAATATATGTATATATATATACACACACACTAGATTTGCTTGTGGGCACGTGCCGTACGACACGTCTTCAGAACGATACAACATTTGAAAAGACTTGTAAACAGTAAATCAACAATTATGTAACTCAAGTTTGAATAATATGACAATAATTAGTTTTAAATAAAAATCCATATATATATATATATATAGAGAGAGAGAGAGAGGAATAATTAAATAAATAAAGGAGTTGTTTTGGGGAGAATTTGATTTTGAGTTTTGGGGAAAAACTTTGGGGGGGGGGGGGGGGGGGGGGGGGGGGGGGGGGAATGTGTTTTGTGAGATTAGATATGGGCCTTTGATTTTGGGGGGATTGAAAGAGAGCCACTTGATAGCTTTCTTTGTGTTTTATTATATATACTAGGTTTTCCCGTTGACACGTGCCTACGGCACGTCTTCGGAACGGTGCACCTTATTTGATCATAGAAAATAGTTTTGGAGGTCCAGCAAATTAATTGAAGTAGTAAACATATTATATGAGAAACTTTTGAGGGTCCAGCAAAACATGTTATATGATTTTTTGATTTTTTTTGAATTATTTTTAAAGTTTTTATAATTTTTTAAATAGAAGAGGGAGGGAGAGAGGGAGAGAGAGAGAGAGAGAGAGAGAAAATAATTAAATAAATATAGGAGTTGTTTTGGGTGGGGGATTTAAATTTGAGTTTTGGGGGGAAACTTTTGGAAGGGAAAATATGTTTTGTGAGGTTAGATCTGGGTCTCTGATTTTTGAGGGATCGAAGGAGAGCCACTTGATAGCTTTCTTTGTGTTTTATTATATAGATATATATATATATATATTTTTATATATATATATATATATATATATATATATATAGTGAGAGAGAGAGAGTCGGCCCTGAGTTCCCGGGGGTCCGAGGCGAACTCCCAAAATGGGGCTCCCCATACACCCAAAAAAAAAAACATGTATACAAAAAATTTGCACATTATTGAAAGCAAAATCTGCAAAATATATAAATTTATTTTAAATCACCCAAATTTATAGTCTCAAATTCAATTCAAGTCTTCAAGCCTAAACCCAAATAATTGTTAAAAAAATTTAAATGCTCAAATAATTATTTTTAGAGGCGCCTAATAACAGTATTTCTTTTATGCACAAAATACGTGCATATATTTACAAGAAAATTACAAATTTGGAGGCCCCTAAAATTGCAAAAACGCCGGGGCCTAAGGCGGCTGCCTCACCCGCCTCAAGGATGGGGCCGACCCTGTATATATATATAAGCAATCTTCCATTGCAAACACTACTGTAGCATGCAAACGTGTGAAAATTACTTAACTCGTTATTGGTAACAACAGGTTAAAGCATATTAAGCCTGTTATTTCAAAATAATGAGTTCATTTTTAATATGCCTTAACCCATCTACTATATTGATAGCAGCGGGTTTAGTGATCTTCACGCATTTGCACGCTACAGTAGCATGTATATATATATACACAAAGTTTTGCCTTCTTATTACTGATTCCGATCCTCTTTTAAGTATTTGAAAACAATCGTAAGAGTCAAACAGCTTTCTTTTCACTGTCCAAACTGATTTGGACGACTAAGATTAAAGTAAGGATGCAAATAAAATGATAAAGGAACATGTAAAGATAATTCATCTTAGATAACTTATTAATCTTAACCGTTGTGATTGATGTGGACGATATAGATAAAACTAATGGAAACAAGCATACCCTAAAAAGGGGTTTTTTTTTAAAATTAATTAATTTATTTATTTATCGTCAACGGTAGGTTGAAGACTCCCCACGTTTCATTAAAAAAAATTTAACAAAACATACAACAAAAAATAAGACTTATGAAGTTTAGAAAACCCAACGCTGCGTCCTGGAACTCATATACTCAACCAACAAATAAAACAAAACCTAATCATACTGGTCGGCTGACCTCGCCAGAATAAATTTCTCGTGCCAATTTGAGCTCATTCTATCTTATTCCCTCGCTTGTACACTGTTACTCCTCGTCGTCGCTCGTAACCACACCGTCGTTGCCCCCAGCAATGACACATACGTCAACTTCAAGCAACATGTAAGAGACACTACAGACACCCACCAATCTGACATCCCATATCCAGAATGAGTCATCGTTCTCATCTCTCGCTTGACCACCGTTGACTATCATCACCACCACGCAACGAAGACCGTCGTCGCCCCCAACGGCTCCACAAACACCATCACCCCCTCCAAGCTCCCCGACATGAGAGAGACCCTAGGCACCCCTCACTTTGATCCCGAATAGACCAAAGTATAGCCCAAACTATAAACTTGCTCGACTACTGTCTCCCTACACCAACTATAATTTATTTTCTGACTAATTGTAAACTATCTTAGTTGTATTATGTACTACTATGTTTCGTTAACATATCATTAATGAAACGATGATAGTGTCATCTTTAACATATTATGTACAACTATAATTTATTTTCTTGCTAATTGTAAGTCAATGTGTTCCTTTTTCTGTTTTTCGATTATGTAATCAATGGAGGGATAATTTTAGATATAAAAAAAGCCTTCCTAGTAGACAAAAAAGATTATATTTTAGTGCTATTAAAATGTTTTTTTTATATATATTATAGATTTAGTGGTTAAGTAACTTATATGGTAGGACGAAGTACACCAAAAATACTATATTTTAGTGCTATTAAAATATTTTAAATATATTATAGATTTAGTGGTTAAGTAACTTATATGAATATATGATTCGAATTATATTGCATACATGTGATGATTTATATATCACAAAGGAAGGGGGCATGGTATATTAGAAGAACCAAAGGTCAAGATATTCTGTCACACTTATTTTCTATATATGCAATTGAGCATATGTTTCTTTCCCATTTATTTATATTTAATTCTATATATGATTGATATGCGAGTTACAAGGTTTAAGAAAATAAGGGCTAGCTTAAATTTATTTCTATGTTTGATTATAAGATTATAAGGTTAGAGTTTTCTTTATACTTAAGTTCTATAAGCCTATATATAGGCCTCTCTTTGTTACGAATATTAAGAATACATCAACAATTTTATTCTACAACAATTTTTTAAACCAGACTTATTGTGCAGGTTGAAAATGGTGACTTCGATCGTCCTCGGCTGCTTCGGAGGCGCCTTCGCGCTCTTCATGGTTATTGGGGTGTACATGACTTGTTTGCACTACCGTGATAATCCTCTACCTGAAGAAAAGTAAGTAGCCCTCTAATGCACTATGCCACGTATGATATTCTTCATGTATAATTTGTCAAATTTATCTATAACAATTGGCTGTTTGTTACAAAAACTTTTCATATGTTGTATTTTGTTCAATGCAGGGTTAACGCTGATGAAACTATTGAAGAGTCTAAAAACAAATGCGGTGTTCAAGAATCAAGTATCGACGGAGCATTAAAAGTATAAGTACTAAATTTTCTGTACTGCAATATAAGTAGCAGATGTTGCGCAAGTCAGAATAATGTAATCTTTTTGTATTGAGTATTGATAAATGATAATCAACAACTGTAGAGAATCTTTTGTATATTTTCTTTTGCTAGATATCTCTATAATATTTAAATATTTTTTCTATTATGATTTGAGAAAAGAATTGTAGATGACTGAGTGTTTGATATGACTCTGCTTCCAATTTTGAAATCCCTATTTTTTGTATCAATTTTGAGTAATTTCCAATATAAAATATTTTGGTAATAATGAAATTTAAAAATTATTATGTTTGTGTATTTCCAATTCGCACCAATTTTGGGAAAAACTCGGAGATGTCAAGCTCATTCTGATACTCTGTTGTTTCTGCTTTGCCTTTTTATTTTTACCATAAACCGAGCTATTGTCTCTCTTTACTTCATCTCTCAAAGCTCTCTTTCTCATCTCATCAGTACTTGAAGATCAAATTCATTAGTTAATTAATGAATTTGATCTTCAAGTAGATGAGAGCGACAGACAACTTTCTCATCCAAAACGATTTGTCTTGTATATCTCTAATATTATAATGGAAGAAGGCCTTAGTGTCATTTGTAAATCTACCAACACGTGTATTGCACGTGCATAACTAATATATGAAGGAAGTCTCAGGTTCGAGTCCTCACTACGGTAGACTTTTTACTTTATTTTAAAAAAAATATATTAAATGTGCATCACACATGTAAATTATCATCTATCTATCTATAATATAATATATAATAACTATTATAACGGAAGAGTTTGAGTTGTAAATTTACCTACTTACGTACAATGCACATGGAACTCCAACTCACCCATTATAGTCTTCACATTTACTTTTTAAAATATATAATCATATTTATTAAGACATGCATCACACGTGTGAATCAGAATTTTTACTTCAATTTTTTAAAAAAATAATACGTGCATCACACGTGTATATTACTAGTACAAATAATGGCAATTGCGGTTTGAGGACCCATCCACAACCCTCTCAAATTGCTTACTCGTAATCCTTCAATGCCCACGTATGTTCAACATTAAAAGGAACAAGGCCTTCGATAGATTTTTGATGACATATCTCATCTCATGAGAGCAAAGGCAGGCCACAATGTTCTGCATCCTTAAACCAGAGAATTTGTTGAAATATTGTTGGGATTGATGGATCCAATACACATAATACAAGGGTTTGAAGAGGGAGAGGCAACAACAGCAGCGAGAGAAGCAAGCAGGCAGCAGCAACTGCAACCTGATAGTCGACTGTTTCATATTGCAGTCGACTACAACTTGCAGCCCTGCTCTCGACCAGGACAATAGTCGACTACCAGGAGGGCAATCGACCGAAACTAGCAGGCAACTTCTCTAACTCCCCCTCAACTCTCTAATAGTCGACTTGTAGGTGAGCAGTCGACTGCAACTTGTAGCATTTGAAAATTTGGTCTACGACTGCGATCTAATCTTGTGTAATTCTCTCTCTCTCTCTCTCTCTCTCTCTCTCTCTCTCTCTCTCTATATATATATATATATATATATATATACACTCTCTCTCTCTCTCTCTCTCTCTCTCTCTCTCTCTCTCTCTCTCTCTCTATATATATATATATATATATATATATATATATATATATATATATATATGGGAAATGATCCATTAAAAACGTAATGTAGCCATGAAAACGTGGTAAACCACCTAGGCCGTTGTTAGAAACAACAGCCTAAGTGGTTTTCACGTGTTTTCACAACATTTGCATTTTCAATGGAGCATTTCCCTATATATATATATATATATATATATATATGGAGAGAGAGGGAGAGAGAGAGAGAGCAATGCTCAGTTGCAAACGGGTATGTTTACACAAACTCGTTGCAAACTGCCTCCTCCTCCTCTGTCCATCAACCCCCTTATCTCACTTAAGTGAGGAGGGTTATTTTGGGGATTTCACCCCAAATAACTCTTCAACTTAGCCGCTCTCTCGAACTTTCACACTCTCTAACTGCTGAAGTCATATTTTTTTGGGCCAAATTTTAACCTAGGCCATTGTTGGTACTTTGAAATTCTATTTCAACCTTGGTCGTTGCTTCACACAATGATCCATGTATAAGCTAGGCCGTTGTGTGGAACAACGGTTTAGGTTGTACAAGGTTTTTAAAAATTTTGTACAATTTTCGCTCTCCTTCTACATTCGATCTCTCACTCTCACTCGATCCCCCCCCTCCCCCCTCTCTCTCGCTCGTTCCCGAACCCAAACTCGAAACCCTAGCTCCTCCTTCACCTAATCCACCCATCCTCATTCATGTCACACTCTCACTCACTATCTCCATCTTCTCGAACTCTCTCTCTCTCTCTCTCTCTTTTCCGAAAAATCTCCCGAACCCAAAAACCCTAACCCTAACGAAATCTCCCGAACCCTCCTCCTCCTCTGTCTACAGCAGCGCCTCCACCCCATTTATCTCCTTCCCAAAACACACATTGTGCAAGGTATTCACTATATTCTAACTTCGTAGATGTAGCTATGTTGATTAATTGAATTAATTTTGTAATTTTTGAGTCTACAATTTTTGTGTGATGCGTAGTTAGTTGTTTGATGTGTATTGTATATAGTTTTTCGATATTTGTAGACGATAGAATTGTAGAAGTAATGTAGATTTTATTGTTCGTTTTTTGTAAAAGCGCACAAATGAGATTCTAAAATTTTAAAATTTTGCGAGTAGGTACGCACAAGCCAACACAACTTATAGAAGTGAATTTCGATTCACGGTTTTCAAGATACAGCCGTGTATTGCTTTGTTTATTTTTTATTTGAAATAAAGTGATACATCGTCGTATCTCACAAACCGTGAGTCCAAACTCACTTTCAGAATGTGTGTTGGCTTGTGTGTGTTGAGTCCGACCTACTCGCAAAGTTTGAAATTTTTTTGATCCCATTTGTGTGGTTTTCCCACGCATCTATATCCAAATAGTGTGATTCGGTCTATATGATTAGTGTATTGATTTGTATTATTCTTTATGTTAGATATGGACAGTGATGAAGGAAATTCTGTTGCCAGCGATAATTTTTTATGTGCACAAGAAAGTGGTGAATGCATGTCGCAAGTTGAAGAGCACATCAAACCAAAGATAGGTATAACGTTTCATACTTTAGATCAAGCCGAGAACCTTTATTCGTCATATGCTAAATGTAGAGTGGGAATAAATACAATTATTTGTGTAATAAAGAAAGGATTTTACCGAGTCAACCTAGTGATGGTAGACGGGGTACTACTTCTATAACGGGTTGTAAAGCTTTTGTTCGTGTAAAACTGAAAGAAGAAAGTAGTACATGAGTGTTGTATTCATTTCATGACCACACAATCACAAATTTACTACACCTAGTAGAAGACATCTTTTGTCCCGAAACCGTTCTGTGTCGACTTTCGATAAAAGAATGATGGATCAACTTACCCAAGCTAGTATCCCTACGTGCAAAAAAATGCTCTTCTTCGAAAGTGCAAGTGGTGGTCACGATAAAATAGGATTCCCGAAAAATATGCTACAAATGTACTTAGAGACTCGCACGAAGCGATGAAAGGAATGACAGGAACTTTCTCATTGCATTTTTCGAATCTGAAAAACATGCGGATCCTTTATTTTTTATGATTTCCAAGTAGATCTCGAAGGCCGGTTTTCCTATTGTATTTGGGTGGATGGTACTTCTAGGATGAATTATAAAGAATTTGGAGATGTACTTTGCTTTGATGCCACATACAACACTAACCGATATAGAATGTTATTTGTTCCATTTGTTGGAATCAATCATCATTGGCAATCGACGTTCTTAGGAGGTGGGTTCATTCCAAATGAGAATACCTCTTCGCTTGTGTGGTTCTTTAAAAAGTGGATAGGGATAATGAATCATGCTCCATCTGGCATGGTGACAGACCAGGATCGTGGGATCGCCGTCGCAGTGAAGAAAGTTTTTCCTGAGACACGGCATCGGTATTGCATTTGGCACATATTGGATAAGTTACCGCAAAAGGTGCATATGTAGAATGATGTCGATAAATTTAGGGATGATTTAAAGACTGTTATCTATAATTCTGAATATGTACATGATTTCGAAGAGAAGTGAAAATTAGTGCTTTTGCAGTACGGAGTTGAGAATAACAAATGCTTGAACGATCTATTTGAAAATTATGACAAATGGACACCCACATATGAAAGAGATTCATTTTGGGTCGGCATGCTGAGTAGTCAACGGGTTGAGCCTATGCATTCTTCCTTGAAGCATCATACAGAAAAGAATTACTCGTTACATGAATTTACCGTCATCTTCGATCGATTTTTAGCAAGGCAAAGACACGATAAACTTTTAAAAATTCATCGTAATAGTTAGAAGGGACTGAAATTGAAGACCCAATGTGCTTTGGAAGAACATATGGTGCACAACTATACATTGAAGATTTTCTACAAATTCGAAGATGAAGTTACAAAAAACTTATTACATAATGTGAATTTCGTTGCTAATTTTGACACACCGGATAGTTCAACTTTCCATGTGATTCTTTGTGGAGAATCAGAACCGAGGAGGTTGATTCAATTATGCTAACTCCGTCAAATGACTACTTGTGGTTGTCTATTGCGAGTTCGTAGGCATTCCTTGCAAATATATTTTGGTCATTCTTCGGTTCGGCCATCACACTTCTCTACCGAATTTATATATTAAAAAAAGATGGACCTGGAATGTGATGAGAAGAGTTATACATCTGTTCGACACGCAGGTACTAGCCCGAATTTTGCTTCTTGCTATTATGAATTGAGCCATCACGCAAAATAGATGGCCGATCTTGGTTGTTCCTTCGATGAAAGTTACAAATACATGCTCGATCTTATGCTCAAGGAAATTGATGGCATTTTCTATTTGCTACCCGGATTTAGCGGACTTCCCGAAGGTAGTGCACAATCCCATGCTAGTGGACAACATGCTGAAGGGAGTGGACATGCACATGGAACAAACATGGATATGCCTCATGTACGCATGAGGAACCCCCAACAGTGCATTACAAAGGGAATGCCTCAGGGGAAGAGATTGAAGCCGATAAGAGAGCAACTTCACCGAAAACCTACACGGTGCAAAACATGTGGCATTCAGACAATCAGACATGATTCAAAAAATTGTCCAAACCGGGTTGAGGACTAATATATTTCTTTCTTTAGTTAACATATATTAAAATTCTCAAACTTGTTTTGTATTTTGAAGTTGATAAATAAAATGTTGACTAACTCAAACTTTTCATTTATTTTAGGGCAACCAATCAAGAAGAAGTTGATTCAACCGATAAAGAGAGTTTCGGCGATAATTTTGATGAACCATTGTGAGGTAAAATTTTAACTTTGTGAAATTTAAAAATATATTTCGAAAGGAAAACTAATCTCCTTTGTTTGAATTTTATAAATCTTGTAGGTTTTGATTGGAGGAAGCTCCATTGTGATATTCAAATATCATATTCTTAAGTTCAATTGTGTATATATGTAAATGTAATTGGTTCAAGTATTTGTTTTGGTTGTTATTGTTGTTGTGATGAAACTATATGTCGAAATGAATTTGGATGGATGAGTCTGGATGTAGTGGGTTTGCTGGTATTGTTTTTGATGTTTTACTTGATATTTATTATGTTTTTGTTGATGTGGTGTTGCTCGTATGATTTTGAAAACTATCCTTGGATGAAATGTGAATTGTGAATGTAACCCCTGTTTTTCATTTTGTGTATTTTTTGGGTGTATTTTTCGTTTTGGTGTATTTTCTCTCTTGTATTTTTTTTCTGAACCGTATATTGAGTTGTTTCAATATATTTTCATTTTTCTCTTCTCCTTCTTAATTTTTGCAAGTTATTTTCGATTTCTTGGTTGTTCTTGTTCATGGTTATTGTTTTCACTCTTTATTGTTGTCTTTTGGTGCTTGTGGTGTGTTGGTGGTTCATTCCCTTTTTAAATCCCATTATTTTATCCCAATTTGTTCACCAAAGCCTAATTTAACCAAAATCCTATTTGTATTCCTATTTGGATTGACCCAAATTCATAACCCATTGGTATAACCTATTAATACTCCTAATACCCAATTAAACCCACAACCCAACTTATATTCAAACCCTAATCTCCTTATATATATACAACTCTAATCCCCCAAACCCTAACCCTAAAACCCTACTCCTACTCTCTCTCACACCCGGCCTCCCCCCCCCCTCTCTCTCTCCTCCCGACCTGATCCCGACGCCAGCCCAGGCCAACACCCCGACACCCGAGCCCCTCCTCCCGGCTGCTCCTTGGCCGAAACCCCCCCTCCGGCCATCATCCAACCTACCACCTCCGACCATTTCTTCTCTCCCTTTTGCCGATCAACCCTCCAAGCCACAAACACCGCAAAGTTCACATCTCTCTTTTGTGGGTTCTCTCTTCTCTTGCTTTGAGAAGCGTGCCATGTGTTCGTGCGAGTGTTCATGGGTTCATTGCTTGGATTCGTTGATTCATGAACTTTCGTTCGTGGATTTTGCTCGTTACTCTTGGTTTTCGTTGTTCTTCATCTTCGGTTAAGGTAAGTAACTTGTACTCCAATTTATTTGTTTGATACAAGTCAAAAATACCACCTATAATGTAGTTGGGTCTAGAGACGACTCTTGTTTGTGATATGCTTGATGGGTTTTGTCTCTATTGTGAAAATTTGATCATAGATGACTCACGACACAATATGGACATGAATTAACTTAGGATTCACCCGTTCGTAATTTTGATCATGTATGTGAGACTTTTGTGAGAACTCATATTTTGGTTGGGACCCATATGAAATACTTGGTTTGGACATGCTAGATACCCTAAATTATGACTTTTAGACACTTAGTAGACTCGATTTCGTGTTTGGTTGTGTTTTGATCATGTTTTGTATGATATATGTTGAGTTGCTGTTAAAGGGAAAAATCTGTATTTTGTCGCTAATCTGTTTTGTTTGCTGTTTTGGACTATTTTAAAGTCAATATCTTAATTTCGATATAAAACATGAGTTTTAGAGAAATTTGTCTATTTTCAAACCCATCTGACCTTGCTTGATTTTGTTTTCGTATGAGTGAGTTATGACTGTTTTACTACAAAGGTGTCGATCTTTTCCAGATTCTGTTTTTCTGTAATTTTGATGACAAATCATTTTAAAGAACTATGCTACATATATTATTTTGATCCAAAACTTTGGTCAGTGTTTCTTTATCTAGTTAGAGATTACCAAGAATTTTGGTAAATTTTATTGATGAGTTTTAAGTGTTGTTTCATGCTCGTTTATGAAATCTATACTTGCTGTATTTTACTCGCTGTTCTGTAAAGAACCTTATTTTCACTATGATTCCTTTTACTGTATGAAAAATATTTGTGAAATGTGAAAGTTAGTATATTTTATCTATTTTCATACCCCTTTGGCGGAATTGGATTTTGTTTCACTGGTTGCGAGATATCTTAGTTTTCGTACAGCAGTGTTGAGAATTCCTGATTTGTCAAACTATGGTTTATCGATGTTTTCGTATTTTTGATGACTGATCTAATTTCACTGGAAAATTATGAAACTTTATATTTAGCTACTGGACATATAGGAGAATACCTTAGATTTTTCGTAGATTTATTTAATGTGTTTTCATGCTGTTTTCCTGTTCTTGAATTTGTTTTCCTGATTTCTGGCTGAACCTATTTTCTGTATTCAAACCAGTTTTGAGATATGTTTTTGTGAATTAATATATGACTTATTTATACTCGCTGGATTCATCTGGAAGTATATTTTCCAGATCCTTCGATGGATCTAGATTTGAATGTTTGTAATACTGAAAATCACTGTTTTACTACAGTATAGTCTTGTTGTCCTGAACTTGAGATTTGTCTATTTTATTCTTTTATGAGTATATTTTATCTATTTTCATACCCCTTTGGCGGAATTGGATTTCGTTTCACTGGTTGCGAGATATCTTAGTTTTCGTACAGCAGTGTTGAGAATTCCTGATTTGTCAAACTATGGTTTATCGATGTTTTCGTATTTTTGATGACTGATCTAATTTCACTGGAAAATTATGAAACTTTATATTTAGCTACTGGACATATAGGAGAATACCTTAGATTTTTCGTAGATTTATTTAATGTGTTTTCATGCTGTTTTCCTGTTCTTGAATTTGTTTTCCTGATTTCTGGCTGAACCTATTTTCTGTATTCAACCAGTTTTGATATATGTTTTTGTGAATTAATATATGACTTATTTATACTCGCTGGATTTATCTGGAAGTATATTTTCCAGATCCTTCGATGGATCTAGATTTGAATGTTTGTAATACTGGAAATCACTGTTTTACTACAGTATAGTCTTGTTGTCCTGAACTTGAGATTTGTCTATTTTATTCTTTTATGAGATGTCTTGCACCCGTACATGTTTATCTTGCAACTTGAACTTGTCACATGATCATGCCATGTTATTCTTGATATGTTTTGCACACCTACATGCTTATTTGATATTAATAATAAAATAACCAAGCCGGGGGTTAAGGAAAAGATCTAGTAGTGGATAGTGCAGAAACGTGTTCTCAGAAGAACCTAGTGGTTATTGGAGCTTGTTTACATGTGGAGCTTGACACGATATACATAATACGTACACACATGACACTGGATCTTGTTTGGGTTTTGGAGCTTGTTTACATGATATATGATTACATGATACTTGGAGCTTGTCCCTGAGTACACTGCCCTGTATGGTCCCCTACAAAATCTAAAGCGAAACTGTTTGTTGTAGCAACTATGTAGTAAAAACCGGGATGCATGAAGTGCTACCTAGATAGTAATAACTATAAGACTTAAACATGATACTTGAACATGATACATGCCCACTTGACACTTGACTACATGATACATGAGATTTGATACTTGATGCATGCTATATGATTACATGATTCTTGATACTGGTTACTTGATGCATGACACTAGTTACTTGACACTCGACACATGCTATTATACTTGCTCATCTTGTCATGCTATGATTTATATCATGTATTCATGATTATACCATGCTAGGTTTGTTACTTAGATTTACCTATCCCATGTACTTGTATCCTACATTATAAGTGGCTCATAACTGACAATTGACGGGTACTTGTTTTTCTTCTTCCTTCTCCTGCAAATTTACTAATTGCATATCAGAATGGTCGGCTGCCAGATGGTATTGGTGAGATGATGTATTAGCGCTGGATTTTCTGCTTTATGATTTTTATTATTATTGTTGCTTGAACTTGAATAAGATGTACTTGATTACTTGGATATTTATCTTGTATTTGGGCGATGTGACCCAGAATTTTTGACTTGTTCAGAATTTGATTATTTGAGATTATTATATTTGGTTTCAAGTAATTTCTGTTGGTATCTTGTTTCAATTATGCATGCCTGGTTGTATATTTTGCTTCCGACTCTGATTATCTTGTGAAATATTGTAAAGATTCCTGAACAGCTTATGGATGATGAAAATCATTCGCTGGGCTTTTGTCTCGTATCCGTATTCCGTATTCTTTTTGGGAAGCGGGGCGTGACGGTGAAGGTTAAATGAGATTGTATACGAAGTTGATGATAACGAAGTTGATGAAAATTTACGATAAATTTTTGTTGTAGCAGCTGATGCTGGTTTTGTCAATAGTTTTTTTTTTAAATTTTAATTTTCACTTAATCTGTTATTGGAAACAACGGCTTATGCCTTAATAAGAAATGCTAAAAAATAGCCAGTCCAACTCAGTAGTGCAACTTATTCAAAATTGGGATATAAACGGAAGCTGTTGTTGGACACAATGGCCAAGGGTTACCTATCTCGTTATCCCAAGCAACGGCCTAAGATCAACAAAAATTTAAATCAAAGACTCATTTCTCACTTGAACTTGCCGTTTTATACCTATTGAAGTCGTTTTCTAAGACAATGACCAAGAGTGACTTAGGCCGTTGTCTCACACAACGTCCTAAGCTACAAAATATTGAAGTCAAAATTTGGTATGCTTTCTGACTTGAACTTGCCAATCTTTCAACAACAAAAAAACTAACCTTAGCCGTTGTTCCAAACAATGACCTCCTTCAACCTTGGTCGTTGCTGGAGCCAACGACTTTAGGTTATTAAATTTTTTGGGAGTTTGTATGGTTAGGCATTTCCTTTTTCTTTTTTTTTAAATTCTGTAATTTTTTTTTAAATTCTGTAAATATGAAGAGCGTAAATGAATTATTTTGTTGCGATTGTCGGACTCCAAATAAGGGCTATAATGGTACTTTTTAAAGTTTTCATATGGTAGAGACTTTTCTTTCTTTCTCCTCTAGAAAGACTTCTCATTTAAGGAATGCCCTTAAGTTAGTGATTCTTTTTTTAATGTAGAGTGTTTTTTTTATAAAGATACGTAAATGAGAATATCAGATTTTGACAATGATAATATATGAGAAATAACGTATGGTTAGGAGTATGGAGGGGTAACTTAAAGGGTAAGGTTAAGGGTAGGTTTGGAGGGTTAGGGTTAGGGTAGGGTTAGGGTTGGAGGGTCAGGGTTAGGGTAGGGTGTACACAGATGATTCTATCTATTGGATAATACATGAGAACTCATTTAAACATAATTTTGGTAGTGAACGATAATGGTTGCGAATGTAGTTGTAAATGGTCAAATAGTTGGAGAGTCTTCAACTGATTGGGATGAAGTGAACAGGCAAGTACTCTTCATTTGCACATGGAAACGTCATCTTTTAGAAAGTGTTCCAAAAAGTTCAAATTTATATGGTTAATTAAGATGTATTGTATATTGAAACTACAAATTAGTTTTAGTTCATATATTTTAACAAATAATTTATCTGTTTAAAAAACCGTTCCTTAGGATTTACATGATCCCAATAGATGTATTCATCTCAGACAACGGAGATGTAATCACATTTAAACTAAAAAATATTTTGGAAAAATATTTATTCACATTACCACTTAAAAAACCCCTATATTTTAACAATGGTTTGAAACAAAAATTAAAATTAAAAATTTTTAAAAATTCCAAAAAAAAGGGGTACATACCCTTTATGGGATTTTTTTTAAACCCTAGGTCGTTGTTGGGCATAACGACCTATTTTAGGGATTTTTTTTTACTAATTTTTTTTATTGCGGTGGATTCTATGTATGTGAAGAACGTAAATAAGTGTCATTTTTTTGTGATCGCTCTCCACTTATAAATTAACTAGTAATATACATGTGCGATGCCGTATTAATTTTTTTATAAAAAATAAAGTAAAAACTCTCTGGTTTACACGTGCGATGCATGTCTTAATAAATAGGATTATATATGTTTAATAGTAAATGTGAAGACTATAATAGGAGAATTGGACTTGCACGTGCATTGCACGTAAATAGGTAGATTTACAACTCCAACTCATCCATTATAATAGTTATTATATATTATATTATAGAAAAATGGATAGATAGATATATAATAATTTACACGTGTGATGCATATTTAATATATTTTTAAAAAAAATTTAAAGTAATAAATCTGACGTAGTGAGGATTCGAACCTGAGACCTCCTTCATATTAGTTATGCACGTTTGATGCACGTGTTGGTAGATTGAAAAATGACACTAAGGTATTCTCCCATTATAATATTAGAGATATATATACATAGACATATTTTGTTAGGTTTTGAAGACAATCACAGATTAAATACACTGCGAAGAAATTACAAAATTTTCAAAACCTAGCCATGGATCCATGCGAAAATCATAAACCGTTTTTAGGAGTTATACCTTAAAGTGGATCTACTGTCTCCACAGTGTGCGGGGTTCTACACACCGTTAGAGTACTCCCGAAACAACCATAAGTTTAAAAAGACACAATTCACAGAGACATTGCTTAAACACTTAGGAAAATCTTATTTCATAAAAATCTTATTTCATTGCTTAAACACTTAGGAATAAATTAGACAAGAAATAGATTGACATGATAAAATAGAAGAAATAATTTAGACACAAATTCATGCGTGGTTAATAATTAATTAGTATTTTAGCACGTGTGATGCACGTTTTAATAAATATATAATTTTCAAAGTAATATAATATAGCATGTGTGAGGCACATGTTAATAAATACATATTTTTAAAAATATATAATGGGGGAGTTGGAGTTGCACTTGTGATACACGTAAGGTGATAGATTTACAAACGACAATTCTTCTGCTCCCATTATAATATTAGAGATAGATGGAAAAAAAATTAAAAAGATGAGATAAATTAGAGAAAAAATACATGTAAGGTGATAGATTTACAAACGACAATTCTTCTGCTCCCATTATAATATTAGAGATAGATGGACAAAATTAAAAAGATGAGATAAATTAGAGAAAAAAATACACGTAAGGTGATAGATTTACAAACGACAATTCTTCTGCTCCCATTATAATATTAGAGATAGATGGACAAAATTAAAAAGATGAGATAAATTAGAGAAAAAAATACACGTAAGGTGATAGATTTACAAACGACAATTCTTCTGCTCCCATTATAATATTGGAGATAGATGGACAAAATTAAAAAGATGGACAAAATTAAACAAAAAATAGATGGACAAAAATAAAAATAAAAATAAAAATAAAAATAAAAATAAAAATAAAAATAAAAATAAAAATAAAAATTGGAGATGCAGGGGATCGAACCCTGTACCTCTCGCATGCAAAGCGAGCGCTCTACCATTTGAGCTACATCCCCATCTGTTTTCATCATTTAACAAATTGACTTTTCTTATCTGATATCTTCATTAACTCGAAAACATGAATGATCAAATTCAAAAAACTCAAACACATGATTAGTGAGTGTAGGGTGTTGGTTAAAGACGTTCCCAGTTTAGAGTTAATCCATGAGAAGAGAATCAGAAATTTTGGAGTCAAGGATGTATTCATTCCCATTTGTATGAATACTGGGATGTACTTTCTCTTCCACTGTTAGAAACTTTATCTAGCAGCGGTAGAGAGGTATGCTTAATGTTCAAAAAATTCGACATAAAATCTGGTTCGGCATTGCCTTTCCTGAGATATGGGAAACTCGTACCTCCGGGAACTACCATGGCAATCTGGTGGCATTCTTTTTCCAGGAAAAAGATAGAAAGAAAAGAAAAGAGAACTAAATTTACAAGCACAGTCTTGGTCTTATGATTGTTAAAAAAAAGGTAGCTTTTGCTATATAGTAGTGCAGCACTGCAGCTACTTTTAGTTGGGTGACCTGAAGAAAATGAACACCATCAGAGGAACAAACTGATGGCTGCTTGCTGGTCCAAAATCAATGATATGTCATGCTAGTTATGAACGAATCCATTTGTACTCTGTTTGGCAACAAATTAAAATAAATTATTCCTATTTTCCCAAAACACAGAATTGACAATTTTATGAGTTTCCATCTCACTCTAGCATGTAAACATTCCCTTCAATTTTAATTTGCAGTAACCGGTTCATTCGAAACAATACCTACTGTAGCTACTAAAGACTAATAAGGTAATAGAGAATTTTTTTACAATACATAGATTTGAGAAGGTTTACAATAACTTTTTTGAAGCCTATTATATCACCATTAACCACAAAATGTGCAAAAACAAAAGATGTTATTTATTTTTGGGGTGTGGGGACAGCAGGTGTGAGTTCTTGTAATTTGTGTAGCGGAAGATGTGGTATTGGCGTCGATCCGATCCTAACTTGTAGGACCGGCTCGGGCGGGGCAGGAGAGAGGTAGAGGCGGAGTGCTCGGTTCGGATCTAGTTGCTCGGCTCGGATCTTGTATATCTGCACACTGCCTAGAAATACCGGGAGAAGTTTCGGCGACAGGCCCTCCGACGATTTAGTCAGTCACTGAGAAAGCAACAGTAGCTGGGGTTCATGTGGGAAAAGTTTATTACCTTTGAAAGTGAGCAGGGGACTAATATTTATAGACATGGGTAAACGGGTCTGAGATCCTAACGGGGCGGGTTGGACCCGTTTACCCATAGGCCTGAACTGGGTGAAGCCCAACCTGATGCTGGACCTGATGATCGCAGGAAAGCGGGTTTTGAGGAGATCTGAGGGCCCTGATTGTGCCACTTTCCCTATTCCATATCACAAGCCCCCCCACTCCTGCAGGGCGGTGTAAAAACGGTTGTGGAGTACTCTGGCTCTACGGAGAAGAGTGGAAAAGAGTTTTTTGGGGTCGGCGTCGAGCAGAGCCGAGCCCTGGCGGCCAAGCACGAGGTGCTTCTGCTGAGTGCCGACGACCAAGCCTTGGTGATTCCCCCAGGCATCAAGGCAAGGGGGTCGGCTCGGACTGCCGAGGTTGGGGGAGATCGTCGAGATCGGTTCGGGTCGTCGAGCCAATGGTGACTTAGCTTTGGGGAAGCTACCTCTGTGCTCGAAATCACTGTCGAGGATCGAGGCTTAGGGGGTCAGCTTGAAGCGTCAAGCCGATTGCGACTTTATTTTTGAGGAAGCTACCCCCGTGCTCGAAATTACTGTCGAGGGTCGAGGCTTAGGGGGTCGGTTCGGAGAGTCGAGCCGATTGCGACTTAGCTTTGAGGAAGCTACCCTTGTACTCGAGATCACTTCCGAGCGTCGAGGCTTAGGGGGTTGGCACACAACGTCGAGCTCAAACAACTTAGCTTGGAGAAAGTTATCCCTGTGCTGGAGATCACTTCCGAGCGTCGAGGCTTTAGGGGGTTGGCACGGAGCGTCGAGCTCAAGCGACTTAGCTTGGAGAAAGCTATCCCTGTGCTCGAGATCACTTTCGAGCGTCGAGGCTAAGGTAGTCGACACAGAGCATCGAGCTCAAGCGACTTAGCTTGGAGAAAGCTACCCCTGTGCTCGAGATCACTTTGAGCATCGAGGCTAAGGTGGTCGGCACAGAGCGTCTCGCTCAAGCGACTTAGCTTGGAGAAAGCTAATCCTGTGCTCCAGATCACTGTCGAGGGTCGAGGCTTAGGGGGTCGATTCGGAGAGTTGAGTCGATTGTGACTTAGCTTAGAAAAAGCTACCCCTGTGCTCGAGATTACTTCCGAGCATCGAGGCTTAAGGGGTCGGCACGGAGCGTCGAGCTCAAGCGACTTTGCTTGGAGAAAGCTACCCTGTGCTCAAGATCACTTCCGAGCATCAAGGCTTAGGGGGTTGGCCCAGAGTGTCGAGCTCAAGCAACTTAGCTTGGAGAAAGCTACCCCTGTGCTCGAGATTACTTCCGAGTGTTGAGGCTTAGGGGGTCGGCACAGAGCGTCGAGCTCAAGCGACTTAGCTTGGAGAAAGCTACCGCTGTGCTCGAGATCACTTCCGAGCGTCGAGGCTAAGTTGGTCAGCTCAGAGCGTCGAGCTCAAACGACTTAGCTTGGAGAAAGCTACCCCTATGCTTGAGATCACTTCCGAGCATCGAGGCTGAGGTGGTCGACACAAAGCGTCGAGCTCAAGTGACTTAGCTTGGAGAAAGCTACCCCTGTGCTCGAGATCACTTCCGATTGTCGAGGCTTAAGGGGTCGACACAAAGCATTGGGCTCAAGCGACTTAGCTTGGAGAAAGCTACCCCTGTGCTCGAGATCACTTCCGAGCATCGAGGCTTAGAAAGTTGCCCCTGTGCAACGCGTGTCCTGCTGACGTCATTTTCACGGAATTCTAGGAACCATTTTTGAGAGAATCGAGGATCCGTTATTGCGAGAATCGAAGAGTCTCAAGCTCTCTATATATACACCCCAAGCCATCTCCCGCATTTCTCACTTTCGCTTTCTCTCTCTAGATCCCAGAGCTTCTCTCTCTAGAAGTTCTCCGTTCACCGGCGATTAGCTTTCTGGCAACCTTTTGTTCAAACTCCAATCAGGTTAGTATTTTTAATATGTCTAGAGCTCAGTCTGGCTCTTTAGCCTCTACACCCGACAATGACACTCGCACGGGTCTGTCGGATTCCTCTTCTTGGGAGAGGGACAAGAACTTTTATGTTGTGCAACTGCTCCACACTCGCAAGCCGTTTATGGTGGAAAGCAGCGATTCGGATGAGGAGGAGCATCTTGTTGAGGATGTCGATGATGAGGATGAGGAGGTGCAATCCATCGAAGGAGCCAATGTCGAGGGTTTCGCCGAAGGTGCCAGAGTTGAGGGTGAACAGGCCGAGGGGATGGACTCCTCCTCAAGGGCCTCCGTCCTCGAGCTGCTGGCCACTCCGTCGCCTGAGAAGGCTCCCAAGATTCGGAAGAAGAGGATGAAGTGGACCATGCTCAGCAGTCCTGACAAGACGATTGCTCCCCAGAAGCTAGAGGTCCCCTTCCGACCGTAGCCATTATCGATCAGGATATACCCGGACGATGTCGGGGACTTAGTCCGTTACGGGGTACAGCCCTCCTCGCCAAGCCATATGAATATCAAGATGGACGGTACCCCTACTATTTTGAAAGAGGACGACCTGTCGGTGATTCGCGCAAGCTACTTCATTGGGAGGGAGTTCGAGTTGATGGTCCCTAACGCCGGTCTTAGGCCTACTGATCCCCTGGCACCCTGGTAATGCATCTTCCCCGTGGATGCATTCCCCTTGGGACTGAGGCTGCCCATCACCCCTTCATACGTAAAGTACTGAATTGGGCCTCATTATGTCCGATGCAGTATGGTCCGAACTCGTGGAAGAAGATGGTGAGCTTCGTCTTGCTGTGCGAGGAGAGGAGGGTACCACTAAGGCTAAACATCTTCCGAGCCATGTTGGGCATTAGCTCGTCAGGCAAATTTGAGGGTATCTATTACGTGTCGCCTCAGAGCGAGGGAAAGGTCATGCATGGCCACCCCGACTCGATAACGGAATGGAAAAAATGTACTTCGTGGTCAGGAGTGAGGAGCCATGGGAAATTCCGACAAGGTGGAACTTGTATAAGCCTAACTTCAAGGGCCCCAAAAAAGGAATCTTTTGGCCGAGGAATGGGCCTTTGTGGAGCGTCTTCGTAAGAGTAACAACATAAGTTTGGCCGAAGGTGATAGAGAGTCACATGGCCGCCGTCGGACTGAGCCCCGCCCCGTCTCGTATGTCTTTCGTTTATTTTTCTTTTTGTTTATTCCTTTTGTGCTCATCACTTTTTAATGAATCTTCGTGCAGAGATGGACACAGAATCGATCAAGAAGAGGAGGCTTGCCATGAAGAGGCAGAAGGCGGAGCAGGCCGGCCCGGGGAAGCAAGCGTAGGGCTCTTCGCACGCACACAAATTGGGTCTCGTTGTTTGTGATGAGTACCTGCGAGATCTAGAATCGGCAGATGATGTGCTTCCAGAAAAAATTGCTGAGTTTGGTGCTCCGTGATCGTGACCAGGGGCTCTGCCTCGATCCATTTGGTGAAGTAGTCGATGGCCACCGCCAGGAACTTCCTTTGGCCGGTCGCTTTTGGAAAGGGGCCGACCAAGTCCATCCCCCACATAGCAAAGGGGGTCGGACTAACCAGGGAGCGGAGGTTGGCTTGTGGGAGCCTTTTCACCAAGGAGAATCTTTGGCAAGGGCCGCACCTTTTGATGAGGTCTTGGGTATCTTGTAACATGGTCGGCCAGTAGTACCCGTGGTTTAGGGATTTTCTGGCGAGCGACTTGCTTCCCATGTGACATCCCCCGATCCCTTCATGTAGTTCTTTCAGAGCGCACTTGGCCTCGTCGGGGGCCAGAAAACGAAGGTAGGGCCTTCCTTCCGTAGTTGTGTACGAGCGCTTGAAGAGGGTCTCGTTGATTATGATGAACCTTTCTGAACGGACCCTGATCCTTCTCGCCTCGATCCGACCTTGAGGAAGCTCGCCCTCCGCCAGGAACTTACTGATGGGAGTCGTTCAGTCCTTTTGTTGGGGTTTGGTGGTGAGGCAGAAGGCTTCAGGGAGGTCGATGCTGGGCTTTAGAAGGACTTCGATCAGGACGGTGTGGTCGAGGTCCTCGAAGGATGAGGAGGCGAGTTTTGACAAGGAATCAGCCTGGGCATTTTGCTTCCTAGGGATCCATTCCACCGAGGAGAAATCGAAGGATGCGAAGAGCTGCTGGCTATCGCCAAGTATTGGACCATCCGAGCATCACGAGCCTTGTACTCCCTAGTAATATGGTTGACCACGAGCTGGGAGTCGCTGAAGGCCCTGAGTTGTTCGGCCCCCGCTTTGTGCGCTAGGGTGAGCCCTGCAATCATAGCCTCATATTCCACCTCATTGTTAGATGCTGGGAAATTCAGGCGAAGAGAATACTAGAGGATGAAGTTGTCGGGGCCTTTGAGGATGACGTTCGCGCCGCTTCCCACCTCGCAAGACGAACCATCGACATAAACTTCCCAGATCGGATCTGCCTCTTGAATGTCGATGGCTCGGAGATAGTGCACTCCGTGATAAATTTGGCGAGGGCTTGCCCCTTAATGGCTATCCTGGGCTGGTAATTAATGTCGTACTAGCTCAGTTCGATCGACCACTTGACTAAGAGGCCAGAACTTTCGGGCTTGTGGAGGACGGCCATGAGAGGCTGGTCTGTGAGAACCTGAATAGAGTGGGCCTAGAAGTAAGGACAGAGCTTTTGCGCGGCCATTACCAGTGCGTATGCCACCTTTTCTATCTTTGCGTATCTTGTTTCGGCCGAGTGCAAGACTTTGCTCACATAGTAGAGAGGCTTCTAAACATCGTCTTCTTCTTGGATGAGCACAGCACTGAGCACGTTTTCCAAGGCTAAAAGATATAGTAAGAGGGGTTCGCCTGGTTCGGGTTTGCTCAGAAGTAGGGGGTTGGCGAGGTAGGACTTCAACTGGTCGAAGGCCTGTTGCTGGGGTTGTCCCATTTGAAGCCTTTCGCCCCCTGCAGGGCCTTGAAGAAGGGGAGGGACTTCTCTCCAGACTTGGAGAGGAAGCGGCCGATGGCCGCCAGTCTTCCCGTGAGCCGTTGAACCTCCTTAATGTTTCTGGGAGGGGCCATGTTGATTATTGCCTGGATTTTCTCGGGATTGACCTCTATGCCGTGCTGGCTAACAACGAACCCAAGGAATTTTCTCGAGGATACGCCGAAGGCACACTTGACGGGATTGAGCCTCATGTTGTGGGATCGAAGGACGCCGAAAGCTTCTTTAAGGTCGGCGACATGATCCTGCCCCTATCGGCTCTTGACGAGCATGTCGTTGACATATACCTCCATGTTACGACCGATCTGATCTTTAAAAACTTGGTTGACAAGTCTCTGGAAGGTGGCCCCAGCATTCTTGAGATCGAAGGGCATGACCCGGTAATAGTAGATACCCTGGTCAGTAACGAAGGACATTTTGGCGATGTCTGGCAGGAACATGCGGATCTGATTATAGCGTGAAAAGGCATCCATGAAGGTCAGGAGCTCGTGACCCGACGTTGCGTCGATCAGAGCGTCGATGCTCGGGAGGGGGAAAGGATCTTTGGGGCACACCCTGTTGAGGGCCATAAAGTCTATGCAGATCCTCCAGCTCCTGCTGACCTTCTTCACCATTACAACGTTAGCCAGCCACTCGGGGTAGCTGACCTCTTGAATGAACTGGGTGGACAACAGTTTGTCCACCTCTACTTTCACTGCTTGTTGCCTCTCCAGAGCGAACTTGCAGCATTTATGCTGGATCGGCTTGGAGCCGGGGTGATGCTCAGCCTGTGCATGATTAGATCTTCAAAAATCTCGGGTATGTCGGACGGCGTCCAAGCGAAGAGGTCGATATTGCGGCGGACGCAATCAATTGTACCTGGCTTCAGGTAGGGGGAAGGGTGCGGCTCACACGGAACCACTTTGACTTGTCTTCCGCCTCGAATGAAACCTCCTCCAATTCATCTGCAGGCTCTGACTCAGGCTGGCTTCTTTTAGGCGGAAGCTCGACTACATCGAGGGGGAACACCCCGCCTCCGACCGCGGCCATGTAGCACGAACATGTAGACTCCTGATTTTCTTTAACAACGCCGACCTCGAGGTCAGTGAGGGAATTTCAGCTTCAATTGGTAGGCCGAGGGAACGGCCTGGAACGAGCAGAGGCCGGGTCGACTGAGGATGGCGTTGTATGCTGATTTGACGTTGACCACCATAATGTCCATCGATTCGGTCCGTGTGATGGGGGTCGTGCCGGCTATGACATCCAGCATCACGATCCCTTCAATTTGTACTGGGATGCCCGAGAACCCATGCAGGGTGTACCCGGCCAGCTTTAGCTTATCTTGGGGGAGTTTGAGGTTCTCAAATGCTTCCAAGAAGAGGATTTTGACTGAGCTCCCGTTGTCCACGAGAATTCGACAGACTTCAAAATTAGCCATGATGAGGTTGATGATGAGGGCGTGCAGTGTGGGAACTGGACTCCCTCTAGGTCTTCTTTGGAGAAGGATACCGTTCGTTGCTGAATCTGGAGGGAGGGATGGTCCCGAACGGAGTTAACCTCCCAGACGAAGGCCTTACGAAAGGTATTAGATTCCCCTCCAATGGGTCCACCATGGACGCAGAGTAGTATGGCCTGCCCTCCAGTCTCCTCGGGTTCGGGGTCCTGCTCGGGCTGCCGGTTGATCGTTCGAGGAGGAGGCGAAGGCCTTGGATTCCTCGGATCCCTCCGGTCTCTCGGATTATCTCGGGTGAACTCTCACGTACCCTCGCTGGATGAGGGCCTCGATTTCGTCCTTAAGGGTCTGGCAGTTGTCCGTCTCGTACCCATTGTCTTGGTAGAAGCGGCAGTAGAATCTCTGGTCCCGCTTCTTGCTGTTGCTTGGTCGGGGACGGATTCGGCCGAGCCCTTTATCCTCAATCTCCATCAGGATTACTGAAACATTCTGGGTCAGCAGCGTATACCTCTCAAATTGGGGACTGGAGGAACTCTCTTGAGGTTGGTTGTCTCTTTCGTGGTTTTCTTGACGGGCTCGACGTTGTTGGCCTTCCGCTTACCCTTGGCAGTGGCTTCTTTGGCTCCCTCCGGATTTAGGGCATCTTCTGCTCGAATGTACTCCTCGACCCTGTTGAGCAAGTTGAGGAAGTCGACCGGAGGTTGTTTGGCCAAGGAAGCCTTAAGTTGACCGTGTGGAACGTTGTGTCGGAAAGCTGCCGAAGTGATTCCCGCATCGAGAGAGAAAACAGACCTCGCCTCGGCAGTGAACCTCCGAACGAAATCGCGGAGTGACTCCCCGTCCTTCTGTCTGAGGTCCAGAAAGGACGCGCTCGTCTTCTCGACCTTTCGGCTGGTCACGAAGTGGGCTAGGAAGTTTGCACAAGCTACTTAGTCCGTTATGGGGTACAGCCCTCCTTGCCAAGCTGTATGAATATCAAGATGGACGGTACCCCCACTATTTTGAAAGAGGACGACCTGTCGGTGATTCGCGCAAGCTACTTCATTGGGAGGGAGTTCGAGTTGATGGTCTCCAACGCCGCTCTTAGGCCTACTGACCCCCTGGCACCCTGGTAATGCATCTTCCCCGTGGACGCATTCCCCTCGGGACTGAGGCTGCCCATCACCCCTTCATACGTTAAGTACTGAATTGGGCCTCGTTATGTCCGATGCAGTATGGTCCGAACTCGTGGAAGAAGATGGTGAGCTTCGTCTTGCTGTGCGAGGAGAGGAGGGTACCACTAAGGCTAAACATCTTCCGAGCCATGTTGGGCATTAGCTCGTCAGGCAAATTTGAGGGTATCTATTACGTGTCGCCTCGGAGCGAGGGCAAGGTCGTGCATGGCCACCCCGACTCAATAACGGAATGGAAAAAATGTACTTCGTGGTCAGGAGCGAGGAGCCATGGGAAATTCCGACAAGGTGGAACTTGTATCAGCCTAACTTCAAGGGCCCCAAAAAGGGGATCTTTTGGCCGAGGAGTGGGCCTTTGTGGAGCGTCTTCGTAAGAGTAACAACATAAGTTTGGCCGAAGGTGATAGAGAGTCACATGGCCGCCATCGGACTGAGCCCCGCCCCGTCTCATATGTCTTTCGTTTGTTTTTCTTTTTTTTATTCCTTTTGTGCTCATCACTTTTTAATGAATCTTCGTGCAGAGATGGACGTAGAATCGATCAAGGAGAGGAGGCTTGCCATGAAGAGGTAGAAAGCGGAGCAGGCCAGCCCGGGAAGCAAGCATGGGGCTCTTCGCATGCACACAAATTGGGTCTCGTTGTCTGTGATGAGTACTGCGAGATCCAGAATCGGCAGATGATGTGCTTCCAGAAAAAATTGTTGAGTTTGGTGCTCCGTGATCGTGACCAGGGGCTCAGCATCGATCCATTTGGTGAAGTAGTCGATGGCCACCGCCAGGAACTTCCTTTGGCCGGTTGCTTTCGGAAAGGGGCCGACCAAGTCCATCCCCCACATAGCAAAGGGGGTCGGACTAACTAGGGAGCGGAGGTTGGCTTGCAGGAGCCTTTTCACCGAGGAGAATCTTTGGCAAGGGCCGCACCTTTTGATGAGGTCTTGGGCATCTTGTAACATGGTCGGCTAGTAGTACCCGTGGTTTAGGACTTTTTTGGCGAGCGACCTGCTTTCCATGTGACATCCCCCGATCCCTTCATGTAGTTCTTTCAGAGCATACTTGGCTTTGTCGGGGGCCAGAAAACGGAGGTAGGGCCTTCCGTCCATAGTTGTGTACGAGCGCTTGAAGAGGGCCTCGTTGATTATGATGAACCTTTCTGAACGGACCCTGATCCTTCTCGCCTCGGCCCGACCTTGAAGAAGCTCGCCCTCCGCCAGGAACTTACTGATAGGAGTCGTTCAGTCCTTTTGTGGGGGTTTGGTGGTGAGGCAGAGGGCTTCGGGGAGGTCGATGCTGGGCTTTAGGAGGACTTCGATCAGGACAGTGTGGTCGAGGCCCTCGAAGGCATTTCGGGAATGTTCATGTCCACCACTCTCCGGTTGTGCGCTTCCTTCGTGTGGTGTGTTATTCCCGGATTCAATGTGACCAAAGCCTTCGATTCCCTTGAGCATGTGGATGCACATGTACTTGTACCCTCGCTCTGAAGAACAACCAAGATCGACCAAATGTCTTGAGTGCATCGTCAGTTCATAATAACGAGAGGCAAAATTATCGCCCATACTATTGGGAATCAGTATACTGCTTCTTGTCAGTTGATCCCTAGTCCATCGCCTACAAATATATTGCTCGGGTAGTGAAGTGTGATCTGTGAACCGAATAACTGCCAATAGATGTTTGCAGGGAATGCCTACGAAGTCATACATGGCACAAGGGTATTTAGCAATTTGACTGATTTTACAATAAGAAATCACCCTCCCCGGTTCTGAATTTTCACAAACGGTTACATAATAAGCTGCACTATCCGGTGTATCCATACTCGCAATTAAACTCACATTAAGTAATAAGCTTTCTACGACTTCTAGTTGGAATTTGTAGAAAATCTTCAGTGTGTATGTTCTCGCCATTTGTAACTCCAATGCCCATTCGGTCTTCAATTTTGGCCTCTCATCACGATTACGATGTGTTTCTTTAAGTTCATCGTGTCTTTGTTTTACTATGACTCGGTCAAAGATGACGACAAATTTATGTAATGAGTACTTCTTATGAGTATGGTGCTTCAAGGATGAATGTAGCGATTCGCTACATTAGGTACTCAACATGCCGTCCCAAAATGAGTTTCTTGCGTACACGGGAGCCCATTTCTCGCGAATGTCAAATTTTTTCTTCAACCATTTGTTATTCTCAAGTTTGTACTGGGAAATCAAATTTTTCTACTTCTGTTCAAATTTAGTTTTATATTCCATTGTATAAATGATAGTCTTCAAAGCATCCCTAAACTCGTCAATGTTATTCGGCATACGCACTTCATGCGGTTACTTATCCAAAATATGCCAAATGCAATATCTATGTGATGTGGTTGAGAAAACTTTAGAAACCGGAGAAGTTATTCCACGATCCTCATCTGTCACGATGTTCATCGGATCGTGAGTCATTGCTCCTCGCCATTTTTCAAAGAACCACTCAAATGGGGATGCCTTCTCATTTGGGATGAACCCACAACCTAGGAATATTGATTGCCAATGATGGTTGAATCCAACAAATGGTACAAACAACATTCCGTATCGGTTTGTGTTGTAGGTAGCATCAAAGCAAAGAACATCCCCAAATACTTCATAATTCTTTCTAGCAATACCATCCACCCAGACACAATGGGACAATCACCCTTCGAGATCACATTGGTAATCATAATAGAATAAAGAATCGGTCACCCTTTTGGATTCAAAGAACTCCTTTTAAACCTTCCATCTCGTCTCTCCTGAGATTTCTTACATTGGTTTCAGTGAAACCAATTTTCTTATTACCTCCACTTGCACATTCAAAGAATAGCATTTGTTTGCATACAGGGACATTAGCTTCGATAAGTTGACCAATTACTTTTTTTTCTGTATTTGACAATTCACGGTTTCGAGGTAGCAAGTGACGTCTATCGGTTGAAATAAATTCGTGATTGTGTGCTTTATTAAATGAATAAAGAATCCACGAATTACTTTGTGGGTTTAGTTTGACACGAACGAAAGCTTTGCAACCCGTTCTAGAAGTTGTTCCTCGTCTAGCTTCATTCTGATTATTCGGTGACTCCCCGGCTTTATTACAAACATATGATTTATCCACTACATCGTTTTTCTTGTATTTATTTCCACCCTTACGCATAGATAATCCTGCACATTTGTAGTACGATGAATAAAATTTTTCTACTTCCTCTAGAGTGAAAAATGTCATACCAATCTTCAGTTTTAGGTGCTCGTCAACATAAGGAAGAAACTCGTCAATTTGTTGTGCACGAACAAATTTCTTTCCGGCAACAGATCTTCCTTCAAAACTGTCCATACCTAAGAAAGTGTGAAAAGGAGAACAATTAGGGCTACTAAACCTGTTACGGAATGTGATGAAAACTTTCTAACTTTATTTACATATTATTAGAGAAACGTCACAAAACCACACAAACGATATCCACAATTTATAAAACTTTGCAACTTAATTTAATTCACCTAGAACAAGCCACCGTAACTTGCAGAAGTGATTTTCAACTCACGGTATGTGAGATACGGTCGTGTACCGCTGTATTTGGTGTTTTCATAACCAAAAGTGACACATGATTGTATCTCTCGGACAGTTAATTGAAACTCACTTCTACAAATTGGGGTTGCTTGATCTACGTTAGACCATCCGAGTCGCAAAATTTCGAATTTTTTGAAGGTCGTTTGAAGGATTTTCTAGTATAACCGCACTAAACGCGTTCTAAGTCATTAACGTCTAATGCGAGGAACATGAGAAAATCCCACAAAACGGCATCCAAAATTTATAAAACATTGCACCTTGCTTGAGTTCACGTAGTGCAAGCAACCACAACTTGTAAAAGTGAGTTTCGACTAACGGATCGAGAGATACGGCCGTGTATCACTTTATTTGGGTTTTTTTTCAACCGAAAGCGAAACACGGCCTTACATCTCAAACCGTGAATCGAAACCCACTTCTAAAAGTTGGGGTGGCATGTGCTGCATGAGATCAACCTACTCGCAAAGTTTCGTATTTTTTGGAGGCCATTTGCAAGGTTTTCAACTCTAACCGCACTAAAAAAATTCTAAGTCATTAACTTCTAATGCGAGGAACGTGAGAAAACCACACAAACGGCATCCAAAATTTATAAAACTTTTCAACTTGGTTGAATTCACGTAGCGCAAGCCACCCGAACTTGTAGAAGTGAGTTTCAATTCACGGTTTGCAAGATACGGCCGTATACTGCTTTATTAGGTTTTTTTAACCAAAAGCGATACATGGTCGTATATCTCGAACCGTGAATCGAAACCCACTTCTACATGTTGAGGTGGCTTGTGCTGCGTGAGATCAACCTACTCGCAAAGTTTCGTATTTTTTGGAGGCCGTTTGCAAGGTTTTCTACTCTAACCGCACTAAAAAATTCTAAGTCATTAATTCCGTATAAATTGAACGTAAAAAATCAACACAAATAAAACTAAATTAGTAAGCCAATTATTACTACAGTTCTAAATTATTTTGGGCAAAGCATTTTTTTTGGACTTCCTAAATAATTTACTATGTACAAATTTAAAAATCAACATAATTAACTCTAATAAGGCAAAGAATTAGTCAATACCTTACAAAATAACAACGAATTTTGCCAATAGAACGATTTGTGGCCTTCACACGGGAATTGATTTGCTTTTGATGTAGATATTTGGAGAGAGAGATTGCATGAGAGTGGACGAGGAGTAGGGGCAAACGGAAGACGTTGGAATTTTTTTGGGGTTTTTGGGTTTGGTTTCGCCCAAAAAAATGGGGATTTGTGCTAGGGTTTTTGGGTTTTGGGGTTTGGTTTCGATGATGAAGACGAAGGACTATATACAGATCTGAGATTATATCTTTGCCTAAACTCGTCCTTGTCAACAACGGGTTAAGGAAATTTTTTTTTGTAAAATTTTGCCTTAACCCGTCGTTGAAAACGGCAGGTTAAAGAAAAATATTATAAAAAATATAGATTCAACGGCCCAGATTAAAGTTCGCACGGGTCTGTGCACACAAACCCGTTTGCAACGGAAGAAGCCTATATATATATATATATATATATATATATATATATATATAATATTATATATAATATTATAATGGGAGAAGGCCTTAGTGTCATTTGTCATTTTGTCATTCTACCAACATTGTAACCCCTATTTCCATTAATACGTATTTTTAAAGTATTTTTCCGTATTTAAATCCTCAGTATCTTATAACTATTCTTTCTTAATTGATTTTATTATTTAAACTATCTTATGAAGCCCAATGTACAAATTATTCAATTGTTTAATATTTAGCTCAAGCCCAATTGTTTAACTATTTATTATAAGCCCAAATTTGTATTTTGATTTTATTATTTATTTAATCTGAAACCCAATTGTTTAATTGTTATTATAAGCACAATTCTATATTTTGATTTTATTATTTATTATATATTTAATCTGAGCCCAGAGTTTAGCCCAATACCCTAATTGTTTTATTTAAATATTTTGAGCCCATGAACCAAGCGCAAACCCACTAACCCAGTACCCATCTCTATACTTGTACAAAATTATCCTACACCTACCCGTATACAATTTCTTCACTCTCCCCCACTTTCAGTCCCGTACTCAAACTCCCCCACTCTCTCACCACGTTCCCCCACTTTCTCTCCCCTCTGTTTAAAACATAGCACTTGTCCATTACTCTATTCATCATTATTTTAATAAACCTTTCCCTGTTCTCTCTCCCTCTCCCACTTTTTTTCCCCGTTCTCTCTATCTCACCCTCTGTTTCCCACCAGAAAACAGAGAACCCAAACTAGAACAAAGTTCCCCTTCTTCCTCCCACTCTTTCACTTTCTTTGATTCCCGAACCCAACTCAGAGGCCTCCTAACCCCTGTCGTCTTCAACCTCGAACCCCAGAAGTCACCGCACCGTCTCCCCCTCACCAGTCCACCACTCGACCTCCAGCCTCGACATCGTTCCACTCCCGCTCGAGCCTCCGCTCGTCTTCGCCCATCGAAGCCCCCTCATCCTAGTCATCCCTGAGACTCGCCGTCGCTCCGCCATCCCACCTCGTCGAGCCTCGCCTCCTCCAGAGCCCACAACCACAGGCGAAGCACCCACCTCGAAGCTCTGACCTCCTCGAACCCCCAGTCTTCGATGCCACCTCCACTCTGTTCCCCTCCTCGTCGAAGCATCGCCCTCGTCTCCAACAGCAACACAGCGTTTCCCCCCTCTTCTCGCGGTGCAGCTTCCCTGCGCCGTCACTCTACCATCGCCAGACCCTGTCACGCCTCGCTTCCCACTATACGAAAATACAGGCATGCAACTGAGGCCCAGCAAATGATATACATCATCCATAAGCTGTATAATTATAAGCTCAACAAGATATTTTTAACACATTCACACAGACAAATATAATGATCACATGAGCTGGAAATAGAATAACCATAATCTGGATAATACATCAACATCGGGTCAAGATACCCGGGAATACAAGGTGCCGGAATTAAAACAGTACAATAAGCAGTTCGCTAGAACAACTAGATAAGATAGCAACTGAAAGAAAAATAATATGAAATAGTAAGAAAGCAGCAACGATCGTCTAGAAAGTCTGTTCTGCGGGTCCATCAGTACCTGTATAATTATTAACTCAAAGAAAAATATAAAAGGTACCCGTTAGATCAAGCTTCGGGCAGCAAGTAGCAACAAGCAGTAAAAGGGATAATATAACAAGATATAACATGGAATAAACAAGAAGTAGAAGTACAAATAGAATATAGAAGTAAGCATGGAACTGAGACAATATGATCATGTAACTAATAACCGTAAACTAGTGTAATCAAGACTTCAAAGTATAATCAATTGATAACCTAGTCTTAGTTAATCGATAATCATGTAATCAAGGATCGAAAATCATGTAATGAAGAGTCATGTAATAAAGAATCATGTAATCAAGAATCATGTAATCCAGAATTACGTAATCAAGAATCATGCTTAGTAAAAATCTTAAGTTTGTCTGTTTTATTAACTTATCTAATGCGCGCAATCATGTGTCCCATATTACAAGTTCGGTGCATATCAATCATGTAATGTTTAGACTTAAGTAGTGAATTCTATAGGATTATGTACTCGGGTCTTCCAGTGATAGTATCAAGACATGTAATCAAGAATCATGTAATCGAAAATTGTGTAATCAAGAATTGTATAATCAAGAATCAAGAATCAAGAATCACTATTTCGGGAAACACGGGCTCCCTTCCGAGTATACTCCGCTATATTGTTCATTATTAAGTCGTACCCTTATAATCCTGGCTTGTTATTCTTTTATAATTAATTATAAACATGTAATTGGTACGACTAGTGGAACGGTGTAATCAAGACAGTTTAATCAAAGAAAATATCAAGGACTGTAATCATGGATATAAAACGTAAAACGAGTACATGTATCAAGAGTAGTTATTATAAATTATCAAGTGGTATAAAATGCATGCTATCATCCTATTATATCTATGCAAGTTATTATTACAAGAACAATAATACACTCAGTTCATTAAATATGAAAAGTAACGGGTTTATATGCAAAAATGTAGAGATGAATTTTTTGACAACATTATATATATGCATTCAAATTCACTTTCCTGTCGTTACAGAAAAGCAAATCCGATTCCGTCAGAGATTCTAGAAAGTAGACTCTCTTCTGGTTCCAACGCATATTCACACGATACATTCTAGAGACAGTAGCTATGCGTACAAATTCATTCTTCGCTGGTTTCGATGTTTCGCGCGCATTCTGGAAATTCAGAGTCACAATACTAAAATTGTGATATCTCTCAATCTATACATCGGATTGAGAAACCGTAAGATGTTTTGGATATCTAGACTCGAAGGGATACAATTTTTATGTAGAAAGTTTTTCGATCCAGTATCGAAAATATGGTCGAATTCTTAGTGCAAGGTACTTGCCTTATAACGTGACAATTTTGGTGGTAGTGTTAACCACGGAAAGAAGAAGTGACGTCGGCAATGGACGACAGCACAACAACTGTAAGAATGGAGGCAAGACGGCAGTGAGCGAGCAACGGTAGCAACGGTAAGCGACGGTGATGAGCGACAACAACAACGAGGAGATGGCGCGGTGTCGGGTTGTTTTTCGGGGTTCATGGGACCGTAGAAGCGGAGTTGTTGGCTCGAAGGTGGAAGGTAAAGTGGAGCTCGGGTGTTGGCTTGGGCTCTCGGGTGTGAAGAAGGCAGAGGAAGATGATGGCGGAAGGAGGAGAAGCAAAGAAGAAAAGAAGAATAGATAGTGAGAATGTTGCATGTATGTGTGCATATATATAGAAAGAAAGGGAGATGGACAGCATGGTGCATGCAAGGTGTATATTATATATATAATATAATATATAGTATAGGTTAGAAGGAGGTGTAGAAAAATGTGGTTGGCTGTGGAAAAATGAGTAGGATTAGGAGTAGGAGGATTAGGAAAAATGTGGTTGGCTGTAGAAAAATATAAAAGAAGACAGAAGAGGGGGTTGACGGAAGGGGGGATTAGTTGTAGTAGGGTGGTGGAGGCAGAGTAGAGTAGGAGAAAAATGAGAAAGTTAGGCGTAGATTTAAGCAGGGTGGTTTGGCTGTGAAGGAGTGATTAGCGGGAGCGGGTTAGGATTAGGGCTAGGATTAATCAGAATTTAAAATTTGTATTTAAACTCCGATCGAAAAATCACAAAATTATATAATTGGTCAGAAAAATATTCTGGCTCTAGATAAAGAGTCCAAAGAGAAAAATAAAATTGATCTGAAAATTGAAGAACAAAAATTCACATAATAAAATACATACAACTGGAACAGGGAGTTACAGACCCCATCGAACTCCTTCGCTCGAGCATCCCGTCTTCATCCTCCTCCGAACCCCGTCGAAGCTCCCGCTCGTCTTCTCCTCCGCTGCACCCGAAGCACCTCGACCAACTCCCGCAGTTGCTCTTCCGTCTCCGCCAGTCATCATCGCTCTCGCCGGTCGCCGCTCATCCTCCCCCCTGCCATCACTTTCTTTCTCTCCCTCTCTGTGTCAATGTGAAGAAGAGAATAGAGTTGTTGTTGGGAGTTTACTGTTTGGAGTATTTTATTGGTGTATGGTGTTGGAAGAGAGATTTGGTGTATTGCTCTTTGGGTGTTTGCTATTGTATTGTAGTTATTGGGTTGTTGTGTGGGTATTGTTGCTGTTTGGTGTTGTGTGGGGACCCTGGTTGGTGTTTGTGAAGTGGATTGAGTGGTGAGTTGTTGTTTTGGAGTTACTGTTATGGAGAAGGTAGGTTGTTTGCTATTTTGGAGATTGCTTTGTGGAGTTGCTGTTGCTATTTTGAAGTTTGCTATTTTGGCATGGCTGCCACGTATCTTGCATGTGTTTCGCTAGCCGGGATTCTGATCCCGTTATTCTGGTGTTCTATATATCGTCGTCGGTTAACAGGCAAGTATCTCTTGTACAACTCGTTTGTTCTAGTACAAGCTTCTTTGCAAAATACCGCAAGTATATTCTTCGACTCTAATTCGTATTATACATAATCCGTTGATTCCGCATTCGTACATGATCACGAATACTTCATTGTCAAATGCATGGTATGAATACGATACACACATATATACTCTTAGAACTATACATGATGTTGTGCATGAATTGTTTGTCTTGTTACTAGTTTGAATGTTGATATCTTTTTATTCTTGATTAAGTTTTGCATATGCCATTGATCACATCGTAGTTACAACATGTTCTATAATCTATGAGATATGTTTTCCTGCATTGCATAAGTCTTAAAGCTCGATCCTGTCATGTTACCCATTCTTGTTGTTGCATGTAGATATTTATCGATCCAGTTATTGTTCATGTTTGACTAATAAAAAAAATAACAAGCCGGGGTATAAGGGAAAAGATTTAGTAGTCGGCAATATAGAAGAGCGTATTCGGATGGGAGCTCGTGGTTTCTCGATGTAAGTTGCAAGTTTGTAAAATTACAGGTTCACATGTTCACGTTACAAGTTCACACTACATATTTCACATTGCAAGTATCTTGATACAAGATATACTTGACATGTTTTACCGGGTACGTGACATATAGAATCCACCACTAGTCTAAACGTTCACTTGATTGCGTGTAGCAACCATGTGGTTTGGGATGCATGAAGTGCTACCTAGTTAGGTTAATAAAAGACATGACATTAATACGTACACTTGCATGATCCAATTACATGTTACATGTTCACGATGACTTGCTTACTTGTTTACATATTACGCGTTCATGTTGACTCGTTGCTTGCTTAGTCGTTTACATGTACATGTTCCTATGGATTTATTTACTTGTTTACATGCATGCCACTTACTCCATGATGTCTTGTTCATGATCCTATTTGCATGTTGTATTTCTCCTATCACATGATTCTTGATTCCTTGCTCTTTCCCTGCTTTTGTTTTGTTTTATAACTGTCCCGTTAGCTTGTACCACTTGCGGCCCGTGACTTGCATTAACGGGTACCTCCTTATTTCTTCTTTTTGTAATAATATACTTACATGTCCAGATGGAGAATTATTCGAAGGCGTTGCTTAGCAAAGATTTTAGTCTTATTTATTTTCATGTTGCTTTAGTTCTTGTTTTATTCATGTACTCCTTGTTGTAATCCGGGCATGTTTGACCCGTAACTACTTTATATTTTTCAGTTGTTGGTTATGTCATGTATTATGTCATGTACTTTTGTTATCCTATTGTGATTTTACATGCTTGCGTGGTTGATATTGTTATCTTGTTGTTGAGTTAACTGTACAGCTTATGAATGGTGTATTTGCATCATTCGCTGGGCCTCAGTCATGGACTCGTGTTCCCGTATTCTGGGAAGCGGGGCGTGACAAACATGTACAACGCACGTACATAACTAATATAAAGGAGGTTTCCAGTTCGAATCCTCCCTACGTCAGAGTTTTTATTTTTATCTCTAATCTCTAGTATACACACACACACACACTCTCTCTCTCTCTCTCTCTCTCTCTCTCTCTCTCTCTCTCTATATATATATATATATATATATATATATATATACACTAGTATAATGTACGTGCGATGCACGTCTAAAAAGTAAAGCCATCAAATTAAATGAATATATATTGAATACGAACAAAAATAGTTTATATTTGAATGTTTTGATTTGAGCTATACGTGCGATGCACATTTATATTTGTTGGATATAGTCTAGACGTGTATTATACGTATTTATATAGTTACAAAGTTAGGGTTTGTTTGTTACAAACCCCAACTCTCCCATTAAAATAGTGTATATATATATATATATATATATATATATATATATATATGGGAGCCCTTCGGTTGAGAACTAATTTGGTGAGAACTCCATGAGAACTCACAGAGTAGACCCCCATGAAAAATCCGAACCGATCATCTCGCTCTACACGTCTTAGATAGCATAACCTAAAGAAATCAAGTAATATGAAGTTCATTTTCCCATGATTTACATCATCGCAAAATTGTAAGGGTGAAAATTCTCTGTCATTTGATAGATGGGCAAATGAACTTCAAATTACTTGATTTCATTACGTTATGCTATCTAAGACATGGAGAACAAAATGGTCGGTTCGGATTTTTCATGGGAGGTCTACTCTGTGAGTTCTCACAGAGTTCTCACCAAAATTAGTTCTCAACCGAAGGGCTCCCTATATATATATATATACTAGGTTTGCCCGTTGACACGTGCCTACGGCACGTCTTCGGAACGGTGCACCTTGTTTGATCATATAAAATAGTTTGGAGGTCCAGCAAATTAATTGAAGTAGCAAACATATTATATGAGAAAGTTTTGGGGGTCCAAAAAATACATATTATATGATTTTTTTGAATTATTTTTAAAATTTTTAAATTTTTAAATTTTAAGTTTTTTTTTGGTTTTTTATTTTAAAATTTTTTTAAAAATTTAAAAATTTTATTTTCTTAAATTTTTGAATAGAAGAGGAAGGGAGAGAGAGAGAGAGAGAGAGAGAGAGAGAGAGAGAGAGAAATTAAATAAATATAGGAGTTGTTTTGGGTGGAGATTTGAATTTGAGTTTTGGGGGGGAAAATATGTTTTGTGAGGTTAGATCTGGGCCTTTGATTTTTGGGGAGATTGAAGGAGAGCCACTTGATAGCTTTCTTTGTGTTTTATTATATATATATAGAGAGAGAGTGTGTGTGTGTGTGTGAGAGAGAGAGAGAGCAATGCTCAGTTGCAAACAAGTCTGTTTACACAAACTCGTTGCAAACTGCCTGCTCCTCCTCCGTCCATCAACCCCCTATCTCACTTAAGTGAGGAGGGTTATTTTGGGGATTTCACCCCAAATAACTCTTCAACTTAGCCGCTCTCTCGAACTTTCACACTCTCTAACTGCTGAAATCGTATTTTGTTGGGCCAAATTTTAACCTAGGCCGTTATTGGTACTTCGAAAATCTATTTCAACCTTAGTCGTTGCTTCACACAATGACTCATGTATAAGCTAGGTCGTTGTGTGGAACAACGACCTAGGTTATACAAGGTTTTTAAAAAATTTGTACAAATTTCGCTCTCCTTCTACATTCTATCTCCCACTCTCACTCTACCCCCCCTCTCTCTCGTTCGTTCCCGAACCCAAACTCGAAACCCTAGCTCCTCCACCAAATCCACCCATCCTCATTCACGTCACTCTCTCACTCACTATCTCCCTCTTCTCGAACTCTCTCTCCTTCTCTTCCGAAGAATCTCCCGAACCCAAAAACCCTAACCCTAACGAAATCTCCCAAACCCTCCTCCTCCTCCTCCGTCTACAGCAGCGCCTCCACCTCATTTCTCTCATTCCCAAAACACACATTGTGCAAGGTATTCACTATATTCTAACTTCGTAGATGTAGCTATGTTGATTAATTGAATTAATTTTGTAATTTTTTAGTCTACAATTTTTGTGTGATGCGTAGTTAGTTGTTTGATGTGTATTGTATATAGTTTTTCAATATTTGTAGACAGTAGAATTGTAGAAGTAATGTAGATTTTATTGTTCATTATTTGTAAAAGCGCACAAACGAGATTGAAAAATGTTAAAATTTTGCGAATAGATCGGACTCACCATGCACAAGCCAACACAACTTGTAGAAGTGAGTTTCGATTCATGGTTTTCAAGATACAGCCGTGTATTGCTTTGTTTATTTTTTATTTGAAATAAAGTGATACATCGCCGTATCTCACAAACCGTGAGTCCAAACTCACTTCCAGAATGTGTGTTGGCTTGTGTGTGTTGAGTCCGACCTACTCGCAAAGTTTGGAAATTTTTTGATCCCATTTGTGTGATTTTCCCACGCATCTTGTTTCGTATACAAATATATGCAAATAGTGTGATTCGGTCTATATGATTAGTGTATTGATTTGTATTATTCTTTATGTTAGATATGGACAGTGATGAAGGAAATTCTGCTGCCAGCGATAATTTTTTATGTGCACAAGAAAGTGGTGAATGCATGTCTCAAGTTGAAGAGCACATCAAACCAAAGATAGGTATTACGTTTCATACTTTAGATCAAGCCGAGAACTTTTATTCATCATATGCTAAATGTGGAGTGAGAATAAATACAAGGGAACCGAAGTTGTGGATAAGTCTTATTTGTGTAATAAAGAAGGAATTTCACCGAGTCAACCTAGTAATGGTAGACGGGGTACTGCTTCTATAACGGGTTGCAAAGCTTTCGTTCGTGTAAAACCGAATGAAGAAAGTAGTACCTGGGTGTTGTATTCATTTCATAACCACACAATCACAAATTTACTTCACCCAGTAGAATACATCTTTTGCCCCGAAACCGTTCTGTGTCGAATTCCGATAAAAGAATGGTGGATCAACTTACCCAAGCTAGTATCCCTACGTGAAAAAAAAAGCTCTTCTTCGAAAGTGCTAGTGGTGGTCACGATAAAATAGGATTCCCGAAAAGTATGCTACAAATCTACTTAGAGACTCGCACGAAGCGATGAAAGGAATGACGGAAACTCTCTCATTGCTTTTTTCGAATCGAAAAAACATGCGGATCCTTTATTTTTTATGATTTCCAAGTAGGTCTTGAAGGCCGGTTGTCTTATTGTATATGGGTGGGTGGTACTTCTAGGATGAATTATAAAGAATTTGGGGATGTACTTTGCTTTGATGCCACATACAACACTAACCGATATGGAATGTTATTTGTTCCATTTGTTGGAATCAATCATCATTGGCAATCGACGTTCTTAGAAGGTGGGTTCATTCCAAATGAGAAGGCCTCTTCGTTTGTGTGGTTCTTTAAAAAGTGGCTAGGGGTAATGAATCGTGCTCCATTTGGCATGGTGACTGCCCAGGATCGTGGGATCGCCGCCGCAGTACTTATCAGATTGGGATTTGGAGTCGTACTTATCAGATTTGAAGCTAGCATCAGTGTAACCCTTTACAACAAGCTTTCCTCGATTCTATATACCAAGGACGAATCCCTAGTCCTTCTTAAGTGTTTAAGGATGTTCTTGACAGCATTCCAGTGACTCTCACCAGGATCTGACTAGTACCTGCTCATCATGCTCAAGTTATATGAGACATCTGGACGAGTACATAACATGTCATACATGATAGATGCAATTGCAGATACATATGGAATCTTAGTGTGGTCTCTCTCATCTTGAGTTTTAGGACATTTAGCCTTAGACAGACTTACACCATGCGACATAGGCAGAAATCCCTTTTTAGACTCTTGCATATTAAAACGTTTCAATACTTTGTCTATGTATGTACTCTGATTCAGGCCAAGCAATCTTCTTGATCTATCTCTATAGATCTTGATACATAATACATAGGTAGCTTCACCCAAGTACTTTATAGAAATATATTTCTTTAACCAAGTCTTTACATACTATAAGGTAGGGATGTCATTTCCGATGAGTAGTATGTCATCTACATACAATACCAGAAAGAAAACTGTACTCTAACTAACCTTCTTGTAGACACAAGGTTTATCTTCATTATTAATGAAACCAAACTCTTTGATTACATCATCTAAGCAAAGATTCCAGCTTCTGGAAGCATGCTTTAACCCATAAATGGATCGTTGCAGCTTACACATCTTTCTAGCATCCTTTAGAGTGACAAAACTCTCAGGTTGTGTCATGTACACATCCTCGAGAAGATTTTGCATTTAGAAAAGCCATTTTGACATCCATCTGCAATTGCATAATCATGATAATCGTGATATGCTGTGTCATGTATCACATAAGCCATTTTGACATCCGTCTGCAATTGCATTGCAGATTTTTCATAATCGTGATATGCTGCAATAGCAAGCAAGATCCGAATTGATTTAAGCATGACAAATGGGGAAAAAATCTCATCATAGTCTACACCATGAACTTGCTTGAAACCTTTAGCCACCAACCGCACCTTAAAGGTTTGCACGTTACCATCCATGTCAGTTTTCTTTTTGAAAACTCATTTGCACCCAATAGGTTTTACCCCTTCAGGTGGGTCTACCATGGTCCATACTTGGTCGACATACATGGATTCCATCTCAGATCTCATGGCTTCAAGCCATTTCTCAAGTCTGGGTCTTTTACAGCTTCCTCATAAGTTGTAGGCTCATCTTGATCCGTGAGCAATACATCACCATGTTGAGTCACGAGAAATTCATATCTCTCGAGTTGATGAGGTATCCTACTAGACATATGTATGCCTTGTGCTACTTGAGCAAGTTGTTGTTCTACAATGATTTTTGGAGCCTGCTCCATTTCCACCATTGGTTCGCTACTACTTTGCGAAGTTTAAATTTCTTCAAGTTCTATCGTTCTCCCACTATTTCTCTTATAGACGAATTCTCTGTCTAGGAACACAGCAGTCCGTGCGACAAACACTTTGCCTTCAGTAGGATTATAGAAATAGTATCCCTTGGTTTCCTTGGAATATCCTACAAAGAAGCACTTGTCAGACTTGGGACCAAGTTTATTAGATACTTGGTTCCTAACATAGGCTTCACAACCTCAAAATCTTCATAAAAGACACACTAGGATGCCTCCCAGTCCATATCTCATATGGTGTCGTTTGAACCATTTTAGATGGAACACGGTTAAGTGTGAAAGCAACTATTAATAGAGCATGTCCACAGAAGGAGCTTGGAAGATCTGCATGACTCATCATGGATCGGACCATGTCTAATAAGGTTCTGTAACCCCCATTTTCGTAAATACATATTTTCTGAATATTTTATGTATTTCGATATTATAAATTCATTATTTGTTAAAATCATTTTGGATTTTATATTAAAGTGTTTTTCTATCGGTAATTATATTTATTTCGAATAATTGTGTAATTTAATATATTTCTATGACTTATTAATCGACTATTTATAATTGAGCTTGAAAACAAATATATTATTATTATTGGATTATTTTAATAAAGTTGTTAAACTTGGATACTATTTCGTTATGTAATTTTATTATTTTTATGACTATGATTATTAATTTTTATTTCTTGATTATTTAATTAAAATTCATTTATCGAACTTTTTTTTTAAAATTTCGTACTTGATCTGATTTTATTGGCGAATTCCAAAATTTATTTTCAAGCCCCAAATTATATTTTAATGCATTTGTATTATTTTGGATTTAAATTTTTGTTTGTGAAATTTCTTCGTTCTTTTTGATCGAGCAATTCTTATTGATCATATTGCTCTCTTATTTATTGTAGGTATTTTTTTATTTGAACCCTAGTGATTTTGATTTATCTCTTATTGAACCCTAAAACCCAGTTTCTATTGTTCTTGACCCAAAACCACTCTTGTTGGATCTTAAATCACTAACCCAATACCCTAATTGTACCCTATAAATACAACTCTCCTGCAAATCCTAAAAATTGCACATCTTCGAAGTCCTAACCGTCTATTCTCTGTCCTCTCTCCTCGCCGTTCTCTCTCACCGACCACTTTTTCCTGCCAAAATTCCTAAACCCATTACCGAGCTTCCTTCTCCGGCCATCTCCGGCGCCCCCTTCGTCCACCTCACCTCCGGTGACCCCCTTGTCGCCGTACGCCGTCGTGCCAGCCCAGCACCGCCAGCATAACCCCCCAATCTCCCCTCTCCTCCTACTCCGCTCTCGTCGACAACAACCAGATCCAACCCCCTTGGCTGCTCCTGTTCCCATTTGACCTCAGACCCCGCTGTCGACCGTATCTGTCGATGCCCTCGCCGTCGACGCCGCTCCACTGGCCGCCAGCGACGCCGATGCCCTATGGCTGTCGTGGCCTGGTCGCTGGTTGCTTCTGTCTTTTTGATTTTGTTGCTGTGCTCTCTTACTGTGTTTGCTATTATTGCTTTTGGGGATCTTTATTGCACGTGTATTGTGTGTGTTAAGTTGTTGGTTCATGAGTTTGTTGCTTCGGAATTCTTATCTCGTTATTCTTGGTATTCGTTTTTACCGGTTATAAGGCAAGTAACTTGTATTAAATTCCTTTGCATATACAAGTACAAAATACCGTTTGTAGTGTAGTTGGGTTCTAGAGACAATTCGTGTGTAAAATCCCTTATTGATATTGTCTCTATTGTGATGATTTGACCATAGTTGCCTCACGACATATATGACATGAATTAACCTAGGGTTGACCACTTTTGATGTATATATTCATGCTATCTTGAGATATCTGTGTTTGATGTGTTATTCGTATTATACCTGTCGAATACTTGTAAAATACCCTATACCATGTTGCTTGGACATCTAGTATACCATATTCCATGTTATCATTCTATTGTTCTCCTATTGATACTATCGTTCATCTTATATCTCTAGATTGCATATTGTATTGTTGCATTAATAAAATAATTAACAAGCCGGGGTTTAAGGGATTGACTCCAGTAGTGGACAATATAGGAACAGTACTCGGATTAGGGGCTCGTGGTTTTCTATACCGTTATCTTGTGATCTTGTGCTTGTGATTTTGTAGCATCTTATTGATAAATTACCGTTATGGATGGAACATTGTTATCATGCCGAGTACATAAATTATAGAGCCCACCACTAAGTCTGAAGCGAAACTGTTAGAATGTAGCAACCATGTAGTAAATGGATGGATGCATGAAGTGCTACCTAGATAGTAATGATACAAGACTTGAACATAATCACTTGACACTAGCAACTTGATACTTGTTACTTGATTCTTGACACTCGTTACTCGTTACTTGTTTACATGATACTTGTTCACTCGACACCTATTACATGCTACTTACATTTATTTATCTTGCCATGCTAGTTGTTATATTTTATTATCATGCCTGTTCTATATTATTAGTTATCCTTTTTCCCATGTACTTGTGCCTGCACTACAAGCGGCCCGTAACTTGTATTGACGGGCGTTTTGTTTTCTTTTCCTCTTCCTACAATTTATTAAATTATAGATTTTGGAGAACAGTTGCCTGCTGGAGTTGGAGAACAAGCAGTCTGAAGACTATTGCTTTCTAGTTGCTTATTGCTTTAATAAACTTAATGTATTGAGACTTATTATTATTTGGATTGGATTTATTATTGTATTGGGCTTATGTCCTGAATATTGTTATTTATTTCCAGACATTGGATTATTATTGTATTTGGTTATTTTTATTGCTTAATTCCAAGTACTATTGTTCATGAGATTATTATATTGTCTGCGCATTTGTACTGTATTAATTAAATTGTTGAGTTAATCGGATAAACAGCTTATGGATGACGTTAGTCATTCGCTGGGCCAATATTACGTGCTCGTATTCCGTATTTTTGGGAAGCAGGGCGTGAGGTTTGGTTCCTCCTCTTAGATACACCATTCCATTACGGTGTTCCTGAGGGAGTGAGTTGAGATGTTATCCCGCACTCTTTTAAATGGTCATCAAAATCTTGACTTAAGTACTCACCACCTCAATCTGATCGAAGGACTTTAATACTTTTACCAAGTTGTTTTTGTACCTCGTTCTTGAATTCTTTGAACTTTTCAAATGACTTTTATCAGATACACAAAACCATATACACTGAAATCATTAGTATATGTAATGAAGTACTGAAAACCTCCTCTAGCCAATATGTTGAAAAGTCCGCATACATCACTATGTATGAGACCTAAAAGATCACTAACCCTTTCACCTTTTTCAGTAAATGGAGCTTTCGTCACCTTTCCCAACAAACAAGGTTCACATACCTCATATGATTCAAAATCAAATAAGTCCAAGAATCCATCTTTATGGAGTTTGGATATGGGTTCTCATTTATGTGGCCCAAACGACAATGTCAGAGGTAAGTTAGGCTCGTATCATTTGATTTGAACATCTTAGTATTTATAATATAGACGGAGATTTTGAGGTCGAGAATATAAAATCCATTACTCATTTGTGCACTAGCATAATAGATATCATTCAAATAAATAAAATAACTTTTGTTCTTTATTATAAATAAAAAACCCTTCTTGTCCAAACAAGAAATAGAAATAATGTTCCTACTAATAGCAGGCACAAAATAAAAAAATAACTTTTTTTTCTAGTATGTATCTCATTTAGAAAGTTCATATATAAATCAATTTCAGGGTTATGATACAAATATAATACATAAATAAGATTTCACCTATCTTAACACCTAAAAAAAATAAAACACAAAAATTGATTTGATAAATCAAATCAGAAGATCCTGTACATCCTAAATTCCTAATTACTTGTGAATAATATAATTAGCACTTTACAATACCCAAGATCTCAAGAAAACTCAACAAGAACTAGAAGAAGATGGATCTTATATTAATACACCAACAAAACCCTAAAGTTTCCCTAATTCGTCGAAAAATTCCTTCAAAAATACAAGTGCGATTTCAAGAAATGGATCTTTACCTTCGCTAGAGGAGCTCTAGAAGTCGGTTATCCTACTAGAGGGCCGATGGGGACTGAAAAAGGCAGGCGGCGTCGCGACAGCGTGGTGCATCGGTTAGTTGGTGAGTGAGCCCTAGATTTAAAGAAGAAAAAAGGAAGAAGAACTAAAGAAGAGCTGAAGAGAAAAATTGAAAAAGAAATAAGAAAAATGGATATGGGCCAGGGTTTTAAAATATAAAAATAAAATTTAATATATATCAAATATACTTGGTACGGTACGGTATACCATCGGTATGAATATTGGGTACCAGTACCATACCATATAATTTCGGCACTGTACAATGTTGAGATTTCGGTACGGTATTACCAAGTTTTCGGTAATGTATGGTATAGTAATGATATGGTACGGTAATATGATATTTTTTGACACTCCTAGGAGAGATGTCCTCAATGTGTTGGGTCGATAATTTTGCACTATCTAATATAAATTGAGAACCTCAAAGGCTTCTACCTCCATTGGAAGCTAAAGGTGCTAATTTTGTCTGTCAGAAAGAAGGTTTAGAAATTTCAGCTGTTCTTGTATGTTTAAATGGTAAAGGAGATAGTAATTGTGTTTCAAATTAACTCTTGATAGTGAGAAGTACAATCATCGGAACTAACTGATACGTCTAATCTTGTACAATTGATCAAGTATCCACTTCCCTTTTTTCTCTTTTTGATGAACACTTGTGATTAATTACAACAGACAAACTAAAATTACACCCGGATTTCTGCTAAAGTAGTCACAAAACCATAAGAATATCAGTGTGTCTGACAGCGACGAAGCATGACCTTTCATAACCTGCTATTTTACTGTAACCCTTTTGAACGACAAACTGCTTCTCAATTTGCTCATAATCATAAGCTTTATAGAAATTGGAAAAAGAAATGATTAAACAAAAGGTGGTAAAAAATGTACTTCGGTTGCAGAGACAAACGCAAGATAAAAACTGAAGCCATTGTATTGTAACCTCCGACAATATTGTGTCATCATATAGAAGACGAGTTTCTCTCTCTAGAAAATTCTAGAGAGAGAAACTAGCCTCCTAAAAGAAATCTAAAAGAAATCCTAGATCTGTGTTTGGTTGGGGGCGGCGGCTTGACCTCGTCGCCGCCACCCCGACGGAATGGCCCCGTCGTCCCCCGTCGTCCTTAACGGTGCTCTCTTTCCCATCGCTCTCCCCGTGAAGGCCTCTCGTTCCTTCCTCATGCCGCCTCACGTCGCTCTTCCGACATCGACTCCATGTCCCAGACGGGGACATCAAAGATGGTCGGAGTTGGCGAGCTCCTACGGTGGGGAGCTCGCGGCGACGCCGTGACCCAGATCCACCTTTCCCGGGGATGAAGACCCATATCTAATCTTTTTCGGATCTGGGCGACGGCGGGAGGTGCACCCCATTCGTCCATCACGTCGACTACCCTTTTCGACGATGGCTAACGGCGAGCTTCCCCGATGTTGACGATGGCTGACGTCAAGCTACCCTTTTCGATGATGGCTGACTTCGGGATCTCTATCTTCCGCCCTGATAGCTCAGTGAAAAGGCTTATGTTGTGTTTGCATTTGTGTGGGAGGGTTGGAGGAGTTGGCTGGGTTCAATTTTTTAATAGATGTGAAGTATGTTGTGTTGCACGATTGTGGGGCTTGGACCTGAAGATGGGATCCCTCCATGAGGTACGCTCACTTGTTTCAACTTTTGGGGTGTTCAATAATGTCGCCGGTGCAGTCTTGACATCGCCTACTATCATGCTATTGAGCTTCCCCCAGCTAAGGCCACTGCCTTCTTAACAGCGTCGCCTCTTCCCTCATCAGCATCCCTCACATCGACAACGCCAACTCCCGTCGTGGCGCGAGGAGTCATGTGTTGTGGTTATTTGGGTTTCTGTTTGAGAGTGAAGAGTCTGTGAGAGAGATGAGTTCATCTCTCTTTGTGTGTCTGTGTGGGAGAAATCGCCTGAGAGAGCAAGAGCGTGAGAGAGGTGAAGGCATCCTCTCCACGGCTCTCTCTTGGAGCGTGGTTTTGGTTGGGGTGAGCGAGACAGTTGTTTGGTGAGAAATCGCCTGAGTAAGCACAAACGTGAGAGATGTGAAGGTATCATCTTCACGGCTCTCTCTTTGGTAGCGGCTGTGGAAGTTGTTGGCACGTTTGTAGGAGGAGTGGAGGAGATTGTGGGAGTGTTCGGTGGATGTGTGTTGTTTTTGGTTTGGCGGGTGTCAAAATTCTGCCTGTAGGGAGAAAGAAGATTTCATTTGCTGCAGCACGGCTACCGGGTTTGGGCCCGTAGAAATGGTCCCCCCATCGCACGGCTGCGGGGCATGGGACCGTAGAAGGGTCCCCCCATCGATGAGATGATAGGGGTCGGTAGTTGATAAAATCCCACCCGACTAGTTTCAGGTGGGTGTGCACGTGTCGTGGAGGCAGTGTACGAAGCTATATTGACGTATATACAATTCTGTAGGGCCGAGTTGTATTAGAGTAGTAGTGTCGGCCCACCTTCTAGGGTTGTTGGAGGGATCTGTTGTTTGTACGGGTCATAGTGCTTCATGTTTTATTTTCTGCTCGTATTTTGTATGTTTTGTTAATTTCTTATTAATAAAACAGGGTGGCCATATTCCACATTTTCCTTAAAAAAATAAAAATTTAAAATTTAAAATTTAAAAATTTTTTTAAAAAAAGTGTCATATAAGCTTGCAAGAAAAAAGGTTATAAAAAAAGTTGTTAGTGTATCATCTCTAATCTCTAATATAATAATGAGAGAGTTGGAATTGTTAATTGTAAACAACATGTAATTTGTAGACATTCAACCATCTAATCTCAACCATTTATTTTTAAATGGGGGTTATATTAACCATTCATTTACTCAATTGTTGTTAATCACCAGTATACCCTCAAAGTTCAAATTTATTTACGATATAAATATTTACAAAAGTGTTACTCATATAAAATAAAAGTTAGTGCCACTATGGGATAATTTGTAAAGAGTATGTGATGAGAAAAGGAAGGTGTTCGAGACCAGATTACGTCTTATTATTTACTATATAAAAATAATTTAATTAGAACATGCATCGCAAGTGCATATTACTAGTTATCGTAATTGCAGTCTCCAACCAACAAATAACATCAGAGAAAATCAATATTAAATGTCTGAGAATGAATGCCAAAATAAATTAAAAAAAATTCTTAATATCTGAGAATCCCAAACACCATTTAATAACAGGGAGAATGACCTATTGGCACCTGAAGGTAATGTTAATACCCTAAACACACCTCTAGTTACAGTAATACCTCAATAGCACCCAAACTTGTTATAATTGGACCTATAGGTACCTCCCATCTATTTCTGTTAATTTTCTAACAGAAGGCTGGTGAAATGACCTCCCTACCCTCAGAGCCTCCCCTACCCCCTTACTTGCCCCCCCCCCCCTCCCCCCCCCCCCCCCCCTCTTCGTTTTCCTCATCCAACCCCCGCTCTCGTCACCCCCCCCCCCCCCCCCTCAACAGCCACGCGAGCTCCTCTGCCGCTACAACCAAGCCCCCTCCTCGTCGTCAGCTTATGCCACCTCCAGCCATTGTCGACCACTCCTCTGCCTCCGCTACTCCTCGTCCTCGACATCATCCCTTCGAGCTCGCTCCTCGTCGCCCTCGTCTTCTCCGCATCGCCAGCCTCCTCCCCCGTCGCACCCTCGCCTCGTCGTCTTCCGCCCCTGTCCTCATTGCCCAGTCACGACCACCGCCAAAATCCAGTCATCATCCCCATCGAAGCTCCCTCTCCTCTGTTTTCTCCGAAAAACAGAGCACCGCCGCTCGCCACCCTCGAGCTCGCGCCCTCCATCATTGCCATTGCCGCTCCGCAGCTCTCCTCCTCCGTCACCGCCTACCACAGTCGTGACGCCCTGTCGCTGCACTCCTCCAAGCCGCAACCCATCACCTCCAGTCGAGCCGTCGGCCCATCGCCATCCAGTCGCCTCCACCTTGCGCCGCTGTCGCTTCCCGACCGCTTCGCACAGCAACTACAACCTCGCCTCGTCACTCCGTCGCCCTCGTACCCTGTTCCCCCGTCCCACTTCCTCACCCACTGAGACCCACCCAGACCTTTTGGGCGAAGAAGAAGGGGGGTATTTTCGTAATTTCATAGGCTTCTTAATGGGTCTAAACCCGTTAAGAGGTATATTCCCAGAATATTCCACTAACTTAGCTGACAATTAAACGGCGAGGGCTGTAGGTATAATTTATCAAACTATGGGAACTTTTGGGGTATTATAAAAACTTTAGGTGTGTATAGATTATTTGTATAAACTTTTGGTGTCAATAGGTCCTTCTCCCTTAATAATAATCACCAACAACCACAATGGTCAGGTCCATTTCACAGCTCTCAAAGATGGAAGTCTACAAACTGTCCCACAGGAAGCATAGGAAATTAATTCCAGACATGAATAGCCCGACCATCGCCCATGACCAACTACCGCAATCCCCACAGTGAACATCTGCCCCTTGCGTTATTGTTTTCAAACCTAGCGATATGCTGATACACCATACTTGAATCCTGTAATTTCCAACAATCCTTCACCGTATATTTTCATCAAATGATTTTTCCCACAGGTTTGAAGACCCACCTACAACCCTCGTAAATTACAATGCCTCCCTCGTATGCTCAAGATTACGACAATCAAGGCCGGCTTCACATTTTGGAGAACATATCTCATAAGATGACAGTAAAGCCAGTCCACAATGTTCCTCATCCTTAACCCAGAAATGTCGAAATAAATACCCTGACTTAGTAATTAATTAATACCTTCGGAACCATGTTGATGGCATTACGTGAAAAGGAATTGACTGAAAACCCGCCTTAAGTTACCACTAAACAATAAAACTCTCAATTTCCACGAGGTTAACTTCCGCCAATAATGTCTCAAAACCTGCAGATGGTAGTAAACCCCAAATATGAAGGGCCCTGTCTTCACTGACTAATCGACAACAGCATCTTTTAAGGGCTTCAACTAGCTTTCTCTAGTCGCTCTAAATTTTCTCAACAGCAGTTGGGAACCAATAATAAACAAGCATGGCAGAAGCCGGTCACCATAACCCTGACGTAACCCAATTGTTGACCTGAACCAGGTCGAGGGACATCCGTGTTCTCACCAACTTAGCAAACAAAGCACTATGTACACACACCAAACCTCAACCAAATTACCTCGATAAAATCCCACCTCATCTAATCGTAAGTTTGTTCTGTATCCACTTTAATACTCATATTCTCGCCTTCCACCTTTCTATCTAACAGAATGAATAAACTCTAGAACAAGCAGATATTGTCCTTTATAAGAAGCCCACTAGCTAAAACACTTCGCACCTCAACAAAAATTTCAACAAAAATTTACAGATCAATTTATATTCCATTGCCAATTATTCTATTTATTTTTCTTCCAAATATGGAGCTTATGCACATATGATATATCACTCGAAGTCCCAGTTTAGTTAGACTGTACCCATCAACTCCTTACTGATCTCTCAACTGAGCCAACACAACCATCTTCAGCCTAATCCCAAGACGGTGAAGTGACACTCACCTCCAATCCTCCAAAAAGAAAGAACATTATTGCCAATAGAAAAGATACATTTATAGACCAAGAGGTGATAAACTGAAGTGTAAATTTGGGAATTTCTGACGTTACTTGTACTGTACAGTTTGACTTGCGCAACTCTGCGCAGATTGATCTTAAAAAATTCATTCTACATGTTTGATCCGGAAGGAATTGAGAAAAGTTATTTCCCAAATTCATTACTGGGGGAAAAAGAAAATTAGGTATTAAGGTTTGCCTCATCGTCACCAGGACTAGATAAAAGCACGCTCCCAAATATGATCACCAGAATGGGATCGTCAATTCTTGTATGAGAGATCTCACCATAGAACCTCCAAGACCAAATGTCCAATGGCAAATTCACCTCCTGCACTAGATTTAGAGATAGTTGACTGCATCTTGCTTTTCCAAGATACAAGATTTTTCCCAAATAATACAAAGTAGCAGCTAGTGGAGTGCCTATCATTAATAGATCCTGCCCAGTCAGCATCGGAATAACCTTGTACAGAAAGGGAATAAGCAAGCTTGATGAGATAAGCAAGCTTGATGAGAAGCCCTTGCTCTTCTTAAGATAATGAAGACTATGAACCACTGCTTTCCATTGAGTGACGGTCGGTGCATCCATAAACTGGTTAACCCGACTTATTGTACAGGCAATGTCCGGCCTAGCCACTGAGAGATATCTGAGTTTGCCAACCACTCTGCAATATCGTCTTGGACGAGGCAGTTAAAATCGAATTTTGGAACTAATCGGTCCAAGAGCGATTAGTGATTAAATGGTTAATCGAAAAATAATCGGGGATTAAATCGAAATATATATATATAGTCCCCTTCCGTTGTACACTAGCCTCCACGTGCACTAAGCCTTGGGCCTTCGTATCGATGATCTGAATCGCTCGCATTGATCTACATGTCTAAATTAGTTTAAATATGTCAAATCAAGTCATTTGAAATTCATTTGCCCATCTATTGAAGTGTTACAAAATTGTATGGTTGAATATTGTTTTTTTTATAATGACATGATGGGTGGAAATGAATTTCAAATGACTTGATTTTACATATCTATACTAATTTAGACGTGTAAATCAATGTGAACGGTTCAGATCGTCGATATGAAGGCCTAAAGGCCAATTGCACACGGAGGCTAGTGCACAACGGAAGGGGACTATATATATAAATATATATAGAGAGAGAGAGAGAGAAAAAGAGAGTAATGTTCCATTGTGCACTAGGCCTCCGTGTGCACTCGGCCTTCCCGCCTTCGTATCGACGATCCGAACCGTTCACATTGATCTACACATAAATTAGTCTAAATATGTAAAATCAAATTATTTGAAATTCATTTGCCCATACATTGAAGTGTTACAAAATTGTATGGCTGAAAATCGTTGTTTTTATAGTCACATGATGGATGGGCAAATAAATTTCAAATAATTTGATTTTACATATTTAGACTAATTTACACGTGTAGATCAATGTGAACGGTTCGGATCGTCGATACGAAGGTAGGAAGGCCGAGTGCACATGAGTGCAAACAGAGCCCTAGTGCACAACGGAACATTTCTATATATATATATATATATATATATATAATTTAAAAAGTGATCTATTCTCAATATTAGCACCGTCACATTTACCTGATACCCGGACCTGACCCGGACCCAGCATTTGACCGGAATCGACCCGATCTATATGGGTCCGGGTCCAGATCCTAAAATACGACCCGATGCACTTCCGGGTTCGGATCCGGGTCCGCTCAAAATAAACCCGACCCAGACCCGTTAAAAATACCCCAAAAATATGAAATTTGAATAATAAGGTTACAAGGATATACATGTAAATAATAATTGTTGAAGATAGATGTGTAAATATAATATTTATTCATGTACTTAAGTGCAAAAATCATTGGAATCGTAGGGTATCAGGTGCAAAAATACTTAAGTAAAAATATTTATTCCTCGCTACCGGACCCGACAGGTAGATTTTTTAATTAGTCACCGAATCCGGATCCGGACCCAGACCCAATTCTCACAAGTCCGGGTCCGGGTCCAAATTTTTTGACCTGTGGTAGCGGGTCCGGGTCCGGGTAGTGGAGGACCCGACCCGATAGGACCTGATAGCAGCTCTACTCATTATGTAGCAACCATAAATCCTAACATAAATTTATTATGAGATTATCAAATAGAAACATATAATTATAGAGAAAAAGAATAGAGTACTTGTTTTGAGCTGAATTTGAATTCTGGATGTGGGTCAGGTCGGATTTGCTGGTTGGTTCCAACAAACAAAAACAATCCGGGAGGAGCAGCAAGAAGAGAAGGTGCAGTAGATGCGGGTCGGGTCAAGTTTGAGACGACGCCAAGGAAGCGACGACAGATCGGGTTCGGTTTGCTCGAGGAAAAAGAAGAGAATCGGTTTCGGGTTTGGTTTGCATGAGGAAGAAGAAGAGAGCGACGAATGGTCGGGTTTGGGTTTGTGCGAGGAAGAAAAGAGCGATGACAGGTCGGGTTTGGATTTGGACGAGGACCAGAAGAGGTTTGGATTTTAGATCTGGATTTAAGTTTGCAAATGAGCATGAAAATTAAAGGAGGGAATTTAATTAGTTAACCGGCCATTTAAAATCGGCCGATTAACCACTAATCGGCCGATTATATCCGATTAAATCGCTAACTATTGAAATATTGAAAATCACTATAAAAAAAATCGCTTAACCTCTAATTAACGATTAATCGGGTGATTAACTATTTAGGGCGGACGTGGGTCGTGTCCAGCTTAGTCCAGGCCCAACACATGGGAGAGAGTGGGTCATGCCTGGACCTAGCCATATTGTGGGCCTAGATCAATAAGCACATACACTAGTCTTATTGGGCTTGGGCAGACCCATGTGTCAATGGACCGACACATTAAGACATTTTTCTATCTGATTTAGTGTTCTATATGGTGTGTATGCAATATGACTTTGAAAACTATTTCAAGTATGTAGTAGCAAGAATCCAACTTCAAATCAGATATAAAATGCACGCAAATGGGGGAAAAAGAAAAGGTTAATTATTTGTATTCCAAGTGTGAAATTGTCCAAACATACGCATACTGAAAGAAATTTGATTTTCCCACAAATTGCCAGGTTGTACGAGTTAGATAAACTTATGCATGAAGAAATAAGCAACCAAAAACTGAAGTTCTTTTCATATTCCTTGACTTTTCGGATCATCCTCTCTCAATTATAACATACATATATATACCACGTCTAATACGGTATATATAACACAAGCCTAAAATGGTACATGTACTGTGGGTCTAACTAGATCGTACATGGGCCACCCACGAGCTGTGTTAGGGAATATCCAGGCGCACCTTATTTCAATTTGGGCCTCAATTCAGAGGCCCAAGGCCTGCCCATTTCCAAATGGTGGTAGTCCATGTACCACACAAATTCGTGTTGGCCAACGTGCTTTGGTGCTAGCCCAGGCCCATGTCCACCCTTACATGGGTTAGAGAACGCTGCATCATTGAAGGAGGACAACTTAATATTGGGATCTATAGTGCATTACGGAAGCAAGAATCCAACATTCCGATCTCGATAAAAATATCAAGGCATTTTCTTTGTGAAAGAAATATATCATCCTTCGTGCGTGCAATCTCAATGTCAAAGAGGTATCGACAGGGGCCAAGATCTTTCTTCTGGAAGGTTTGTGCTAATTGCTGCTTAATGTCTATAATACGTAGCGAGACACTGCCTATGATAATGATATAATCAACATAGACTAATAAGATCATAATGTTTATACTTCATTTCATTGTGAAGAGAGACTAGTATGCTTTGCTTCTAAAGAATCCATAGGAGCACACAAAATTTTCAAACTTTTCAAACCAAGCCTGAGAAGATTGTTTTAGGCCATAAAGAGACATTTTGAGCAAACATACAAGATTCTCCTCCTATAGCTCAGGAAGTTGTTGCATATACACCATCTCTTTTAAGGCGCCATTCAGAAACACATTCTTGACATCAAGCTGGGAAGGGGCCATGAACGATTCGATGCAGGGGAGATAAGAACCAGAACACTGGAGAAAATATCTCTGCATAGTCGGCTCCAAATTTCTGAGTATATCCTTTAGCTACAAGGGGTGGGCTTTGAATCATTCAACTTACAACCATCATACCACCCAGAGGGAGACGAATAACCTACTAAGTACCATTGTACTAAAGAGCATGCACCTCCTCTTCCATGACTACTGTCTAACCAAGGTGCTTGAGGGTTTTTGTGAACATTTTTAGGAATAGAGATGAAATCCAATAAAGATTTAAAGGTTCGGAAAGATTTATTTAGCCTTATATTGAACACTAGGTAAATCCTATATGTTAAGATATTATCGATAGAAGTAGTTGATCCCCGTTGAACAACAGAAGGTACCGCTTGGATTGTCGAGTCTGAAGGAGTCTTTCATTTACGTACATAAACCTGAAGTGGTGGAGACGGTGGGAAATAAAAACTTTATACAACGCTTAGTAAATTCGGAGTTGTACAAAGATTGATCGAAGAAAGATTCAGTTTCAGAGAAGGAAACATCTGCTAAGGTAAACACTTACTTTTGTGAAGGACAATAGCAAAGATAACATTTCGAAAAACGTGAATATCCACAAAAACACACATTTAGTAGCATGTAAGTCAAGTTTATCAATGCCCGGACCAAGATTCTGAACAAAATATGTGTAACCAAAAATCTTGAGGCGAATAAAAATGAGTAATTAAACGGAAACACCGAGCTAAATGGAAATTTAATTTGATGAATCAAAGTAGACATGCGGTCGCGGTTGATCAAAAAATAGGCAGTGAGAACTGCAAAACTCAAATAAATTTTTGAGACTTTTATTTCAAACATTAGAGAGCAAGCTATGCTAAATATAAATTAATTTTTAAGTTCTGCCACCCTATTTTGTTAAGTGTAGACGCAAGAAGTTTAGTGAATTACTCCATGTTGAGAAAAAATTTGTTGAAAATCATAGCTCACATATTTCTTAGCATTATCAGACCGTAAACATTTGAGTAGTGTCAAATTGTGTTCTTATCTTACAAAAAAATTATTGAAAAACTCTAAACAATTTAGCACGATCTTTAAAGAGAAACCACCATGTCATGCGAAAGAAATCATCAATAAACGTAACAAAATAATAATATTTATTAAACGTGGGTATTGGCCTAAACATCGGAGTGCACTAAATTAAATACACTCACTACTTTTATTGACGAGTCCTGGGTAGGAAACTTTATTGTGTTTACATAACTCACAAGATAATTTAAGAAAGAATTACAACCAGAAACCAAGTGCTTAAGAGAAGTAGAGGAAGGATGTCGATACGGAACGATACAAGCCAATAGAGCACATCGCACCATGGCGGTTCGACGGTGAAACCATAATGGTTCATATGGAGGAACAAAGCACAGATGGCCATAAATTGATTTCCTGACGCGGGACGGAAGATAAACTAGTTGTTTGTCTTCGTACAAACTCACGGTTCTTGAATAAACAAGGAATTCTCAAAGAATCAAGAAAGATAAATTGAAGCAAAATTCTTTTTTGGATTGAAATAATAATGAAAGATGATAATACAAGATAACTCATATCGTTCTTAAATAGACGGACTAAACTTGCGATGAAAGAAATAAACTAACACAATCTCAAAGAAAATAAATAACTAAAAATACCACTAAACTAGGAAAGAATAAAAGATACATGATTCGGGTACAAAATATGTTAAGAAATCAGCCAAAAAATTACCAAATTTGCCTAGACTGAATGTGGTGGTTCGCTTGCGGCCAACCGCCCAGTTTACTGTCAATAATATCCCAATATGAGTTAGAGAGTTTTGATGCTTCTGCAGTCAACCACCTGGTTGATTACCAATGCGGAATCTGAGTAAGAGAGTTTTGATACTCGACCGCCGCTGTTGTTGCTGCTTCTTATGTGCTACGCATCATACACACCTCTTGCAAAATAAATTGTCATCGAGTTATGGATAACTTGATGAGAAAGAAAGGCTCAATCTTCTCCAACTCAACTTTTAAATCACAATCAACTGCCAATCGCTTTTCCCTTGACTGCAAATCAATTTATCGCCACCCGTATTTTGTTCCCCCATATGAATCATTATGGTATCGTCGTCGAACCGCCATGGTTCAATGTTTTCCATTGGTTTGTATTGATTCATATCAATCTCACCCACTTGAAAAATAACTCAACCGCGAGTTATGCACGGAGCAAACGTGTTTTGATGTTTGTGTGTAAAGAGACGATCTATGCGTGTATTTATCATAAATGGAAATGAAGGACTTGTTTGGAAAGGAATTTAAACAGATTGTTTTCAACCAGATTTTTAATTTTCTTTCCTAGTTTGGAAGATATTAGAATTTTAACATAACTCAAGGACGAGTTAATTTTTGGTACGACCCCGAAGGAGGCACCGCCATGGCTGCAACTTTGGAGGATTTCTTGGTCATCATAAACCTAAGAATTAGAGGAAGAAGATGAATTGAAGAACAGAAGGTGAATTAGGATTTGAAGGAGGAACCCTAATTCTGAACAGAAAATCAAGAACGAGAGAACTTACCCAAATCAATAGCCAACCCTAGTAATGTGTTGCCTATGCTATTTATACATTCAATCTATGTACAATACACGGGTTTCTTCAGTGAAGTTTAGTTGGGCAGTTGGACAATTACAGCAGTGGAGCCCACACCCCTGATCTAACGGCCACAACCCTTGATCCAACAGATCAAACTAAACCACTTAAGTTTGGACCCACCACCCAACCGTTTTATTTACTTTTTTACACAAAACCCCTTGCAACTTTCCTAGGGACTTATATGCAAAGAAGAAAATACACTCAAGACACTAAAACTACAGATACAACTACCTATTCCACTCCAATTCTCTTCCACTCTTCAGCTTCACTCTTTCTGGTGTGTATCGTTTTTCAAGAGGGACTATATAATGCGGAGCACACAAAAAGCTACAACAACAACAGTGGTCTACTAGGCGGCATAGCGCAAAAGTATGAAAACAGTCGGGGTCAACTAATCGGTCGACCGCAAGAGTATCAAAACTCAGATTCTGCATTGGCAGTCAACCGGGCAGTCAACTGCAAAAGCATCAAAATTGTGTAACTCATATTGGGCAATTGACAGTCAACCGGGCGATCAATCGCAAGCGAACCTCCACATTCGGTATGGGCAGATTCGACATCTATTTGGGCAGATTTCTTAACATATTTTGTACACAAATTATGTACATTTAATGTTTTCCTAGTTTAGGAATATTTTCAGTCAATTTAGGAATATTTTCAGTCATTTCTTTCATTTGAGATTACGATAGTCTATTTCTTTCTTCACAAGTTTAGTTTGTCTATTTATAGACTATAATAGTTATCTTATATTATCATCTTTCATTATTGTTTCAACGCAAAAGGAGAACTTTTCTTCAATTTATCTTTCTCAATTCTTTAAGAAACCCTTATTTATTGAAGAACTGTTAGTTTGTACGAAGACAAACAACTAGTCTATCTTCAGTCTTGCATTAGATGTCCAATCGTCGGTGCCACAAGAGAGGAACAATAGAGAAACTAAAAGCCGAGACTAAAGAATCCAAGATATATAGTCTATGTTGTTCACGACCGGTTCATCTTTCTCGTCATAATATACTAAAACACACAATGGGGAAGAAAGAATGTCATTTAACAGTTTAAGTCTTCGCAAATGTTAGGAATATACAATAAGCTATTAAAAAATATAGGAACACGCAAAATAGATTTTAGAGAAAGTTACAGTGTAAAGGAGATATTTTCTACCCCTTTAACATGGGTGGGTGCGCCATTAGCAACACACGTGATAATTTGAAAGTAAGGAAAATGAAGGACGTAGTAAAAGAGACATGTTTAGAAGCGTCATTGATGTGATAAAACATGATAAGCATTATTTGAGTAAAAAGAGTTACCAGAAGGAGGTGAAAAGAGTTAATAGGAGGAGACATCAAGTTGCGGAAGTCTGATACTCTTCAACAAAAATGGTATATTGGGAGGACATCGCATCTGTGGAAGCAACGGTGGAAGGAGGTTCGATAGTGGATTATCGATGAACAGTAGAGGACGACCAAGACGTTTCCAACACGTCTCATACTCATGAGATAAGCATTGACAGTAGGTGCAATACTTGGTGTTGAAACAACGACATCACCATGGCCACGTCACGACTACCACATCCTCTAGGAGAATAAGAACAACCCCTCTAAGGAGGAGACTGTTGCGAGTGATCGGATAAACTATGGCCTTAGCCAGAGTGCAGCCGGAGCTTGGGTTTCAACAATAGCAGGAGAGGAAACTCGCGAGGCTGAAAATGAAGATCACGCGAAGATGGACTGTCCTTGATGGCGAGAATATGAGAACATACACTCTCAAGATAGGGTTGAATATTGCTCCACGCAAGAACGACAAGAAGAGCCTCACGTTGCTTCTACTGAACACTGGCATCTTGACTGTACAACTGAACACCGGCATCTTGAGACTATGACAGATAGATCTTCCTCTTCTAAGAACTAATTAAATTTGGAGAGATGCATGAATATCATTACCCTGTTTGGTCTCAACCAAATCTTGGAATATATCGTACTGGCATTGCATGTTATTGGATTAGGAGAACTTTTAATGAAGAGTCCTAAATTTTCTTCGCCGTGTCAAGAAAAGTGGACTGATAAACATCTTGTTCCATGCAGTTGGTCATCATATTGATGATCGGGTTGTCATCATGATTCCAAGCCTTACACTTACGATCCTTGGCTTCAAGAGGGCTATCAGCTAGGAAGCACGGATACATCCAAATGGCTGACGTACCCGTGTCGGGTGCGTATCGGGTGTCGATACTCCTTGGGTACTCCCAGGTGCGTACCCAAGGAGCATCTAATTTTTTGATGCATTTTTTCGCAACTTTTAGACAATTATATTTAGATACATGCATGAGGTCCTATAGTAATTTTCAAAAGTTTGTTGTTTACAATTATACTCAAATACAGAACAAGTCTACACCAAGATTTGGTTGTTAGATTATCATTTCTTTTCTCCAAAATGCTGATAATTATAATCTATTAGTTATAGTTCTATGAAATTGTTTAAATGTTTGCATTTTAACCAGAAAAATATTTTTATACCGATAAATATAATATGAATTAACTTATATTTAACGTACCCACCAACCCACTCGTATCCTACTTTTTTGTTAAATCACGTATCCCAGTACCCGTGTCGTGTCGTACCCGTACCCCGTACCCGTATCCGTGCTTCATAGGCTATCAGTGATATGATTGTACATTTTGCACCCCTTGAAAAAGCGCATTACAGATCGGGACCACGTCATATAGTTCCCAGAACCAGAGAGATTCTCGGTGGTCATGTGATACTGTTTTAAGGAAATATGGGATGGTAGTGGAGAAGGATAAGGTTCGGTTCTGATGGGCTCGAGTGGAAGAGAGGTGGCATTGGGGGAAAAGATATGGGGTTAGGGTTTTGGAGTGGAGTAGAGGTGGTGACGGGAGATTGAGGGTTAGGTTAGGGTTTTGTGGAGGTCGGGAGGAAGAAGAGAGACCGATTGATTCCTTTTTTTTCTTTTTTTTTTTTGCAGAAAAGGAAGAATCAAAAGAACCCCAACTTCAAATTTGTATATAATTTTCCTAGCTCTTATATCATATTAACATAATTTCATCGAAAATTCTAGTTAGAAACCAGAAAAAACTTGATTAAACACAGTACTTGATATTATTAAAACACAGTACTTGATATTATTAATGTCAGAAGACATTTCTTCTGTCTGGATGTGCCAGATTGCATACATAATACTTGATATTTGTTAATGATACTTATCGAATCGACATGGGTATGCATTCTTTATCTTCATAGCTTTATAAGAAATTTAATTTACAATATTTTTGTTTCCCTTATCCACTCTACCTCATACTAAAAACACGAGTCATTTGGCTAAACTAGTAATCTGGGCTGTGCTTATCATAGCCTTTTAGCACGATCCAGACATATATACTCATGCCTGGGCCTCAATCCACTCTGGTCCGAAACTGACAAACTAGACACTAGTGCTAATACACATCTCTAATGGACAGGCAAACTGAGTCACCAACTAGCGCCTATCTTCATGTTTCTGAACATGCTTGAACTAGACTAGTCCATTTCTACTAGAAGAATGTTTAAGCATTTGGGCCAGAAGGTTATTTTTGGTAGTTAAACTGCAAGTCTTCAATGCTACAATGATCATTGAAGATAGAGTTCTTAAATGCCTTCATTTTTTAAAAGGTGTTATCCAATGATTTTACCAAATATCAGAAGTCTCTGCCAGTTCAAGGTTATATAGAAGTGTACACATTTTGTCCAAAGATTGAGAGCTTAATGGCACATTTAATTTTGGTATTCAGGAAATGTGTGTTTAAAGCTATACCTGAATGTAAATACTCAGTGGATAGATCTAGCAGAGTCTTTACTATGTCCAAATACGTAAAAAATCGCTGTTTAAGAACCGACAAAGTTTTTGGTCCAATTTTTTAGCTTCAAACTCAAATCCTCATTATGAATAATAGACGTGACTGCAGAGAAAGGCTATATATAAAGAAGTAACAAGATTTTTTACCTTCTATATCCATTGATGTACATAGTGAAAGTTGAAGCTCAGAGATATCACAGCTGAATAAATAAAAAACCTGGGTCAAGCAATCCAAATCCTTTGCTGGACTTGCCAAGACCACCTGAAAAGAAAGCAAAATCAATGATTAAACTGAGTCAAAATAATAGTAATAATGAATCATTAATACTAATTTAGCAAATAAGGAAAGGTGGATTCCTAAAAATGTCTTTTGGTAATCACAGTTTGCCAAAATTTCTCAATAGCATTTTCACAAACACCTTCGTACCAAAAACAGATAATCAAGATGCTGCGAACCTTATTTTTGATCTTCTGTCATCTACATGCATCTCACCGATCCTAGAGAACATGAGAAAAAGAAATGTGCCAACGTAAAACTTAGACTTGATAGTACCCAACAAATCTCCTAAATGTAACGAATTGTCAGCTCCGAGTTCCTTTCGGGTGGTTTCCGTTAAAAGTTAATACTGCAACTATATCTATGTTCAAAGAAGACAATGGCCACAATTTTGCATATAATATTTTTAGAAAAGAACAGGGCCAATTTTGAAGAATGCAGCCAAATCATTCAAGTTGTCATTCTTAAAACTGAAAGGTAATAAGGAAAAAAACTGTAGCAAGAATAGCTGAGATCAACTTCACACCTCTGTCAGTTCTATCAACTTAGACGTTGCCACTGTGCACAGTATAGAATAAATAGTGCATAGCTATGGGATCCCTCTGGGTCTTACTCAGTTAGTCCATGTATAAACGAGAGAGGTTAGGAGCTCCTATGTTTTGTCTCTGGCGGAGTGGCACACCATTGGAAGTAGAGTATTCCTCTGGCTAGCGGAACAGGATGCTATACTATCAAGGGAAAATCTTCAAATGTGCAACATAATCATGGACGGCATCTGCTCAGTTTGCCTAGAGAAGGTGGAATCAACAATAAATATTCTATTAGGCTGCTTGAGAGCTAGGACGGTTTGGGAAATTGTTTGCTTGGTCTTTGGCTCGTTAGATACACCTACGAAACTGAAGAGGGGTTTGGTATGGTGTAATTTGCAACATAATTTGTGACCCCCCCCCCCCCTTCCCCCCCCCCCCCCCCCCCCCCCCCCCCTCCCCATCAAGTGGAGTGAAAATGTGGTGTTTGTGTCCCCGCATCAAACAAAGCTTAAGAAACATACAAACCAAAATTGCAACCAATATTTAAATTTTCCAAGGAAGGTAGTATGTTATACCAAACTCAGTAATGCAACATTTCAGGTATCATGACTTCCCCCTCACATCCTTGTAATCCTCCAATCCAAACGAAACCTCCTGTAAGGGACTTATGGGTGAGTGGAGGGTGGCATAAGTTAGGAATGTCTGCAGACAAGTATGGGATCTGCCTATAGTTGCTATCCTCTGGATCGTAGACATAAACTCTATTGGTTTTTGTTAGACAAACACTTCTATTTCTTGCTTTTGACTTTTGACTTGTTGTCTAGGGCAAGCAGGTAATCTCGCTTCCAAGGAGTGCCTCAGGATGGCCGATGAGAGGGAGGCGGACAAACATAAGCGAGATAGCATGAGATAAATTGGGACCTAACCATCGACGTGGTGGATGGTGGGACCCCTGCAACGGTTTGGGACCAGGGCCGGCCCCCTAATTGAGGCAGGGGAGGCGGCCGCATCGGGTCCCCAATTTTTTCAAAATTTTAGGGGCCCCAAATTTGTTTCCCCTTATACCCGTAGTTGCATATTGTGCGCGTAATATAAAATTACACTATGTATTTTGTTATTAGGGGCCCCCAATTTAATTGTTTGGGCCTTTATGAATTTTTTTATTAATTGGGCTAGTGCTTTGATTGAATTTAGGCTTTTTGTTAATTTAGGATTGAATTTGGGGATTGAAATCCATCTCCAAATCCAATCTGCCCCCGATGGTAGGAAAGCTTGATTATGAACATTTAATTAGTGAGTTTGCTGCACGGAATGCGAGAAGAAGTCATGCTTTTTGTAATAATAAAATATCTTATTTTGCCTTGAACAATGTGCAAATTATATATATATAGATATATGGGGACCCCATTTCGGGAGTTCGCCTCGGGCCCCCATGAACTCAGACCCTATATGGGACTCCATAAGTTGGTAGTACTGCCTAGGTTCTTCTGTCCTAGTTATCTTTCTTGCTTTCCTTAGATTGTTATTTGGGGTTGTTCTGCCCTGGAAGCTTATGTTGGAGTTGTTCTGCTCTGGTAGCTTATGTTGAACTTGGCTACATTGTTTTAGGGTTTTTCTGTCACAGGGTTCAATTTGTTGTTTTTGGGTGTGCCGAGTCTTGTGGGTTTAACTAGGTGTCTTTGTTTCGTTATTTTCTCACTTATGGAACATGTTACTATATGTCACTTTTAGACTTCAAAAATAAAAGCTAGACTTTTACCTTCCATATCCATAGATGTATGATTGTGATACTTGCAGCTCAGTTATCACAGCAGATTAAAAAAAAAACCTGGGTCAAACCATCCAAATCGTTGCCGGACTTGCCAAGACACTACCTGAAAAGAAAGCAAATTCAATGACTGAATTGAGTCAATAAAAATACTAGTAATAAATTATTTATACTAATTAATAAATAAAGGAAGGTAGCTTCCTATAAATATCTTTTGGTAATCACAGTTTGCCAAAATTTTGCATTAGCATTTTTACAAACATCTTCTGTGTCCGAAAATAAGCAGATTATGAAGATGCTGTGAACCCTATTTTTAACCTTCTGGCAGTAGCATCTCATTAATCCTAGATATTATGAAAAATAAGAATGCGTAACACTTAGATTAGATAAAACCCTAAAAGTTTCCTCAATTTAATGAATTTTTAGCTCAGATATTCTTTAGGGCGGTTTCTGTAAAAAAAATCTATATTGCAACTACCGCAAGATATCTGGGTTTGAAGAAGATATTGCCACAATTTGCATCTTATATTTTTAGAAACAAACAGGGCCAATTTTTAAGAATGCAGCCAAATCATTCAAGTTGTCTTGCTTAAACCTGAAAGGTAATACGAACAAAAATGTAGGAAGAATAGCTGAGGTCATATTCTCACCTCTGTCAGTTCAATCACATTAGATGTTTTCTGCAGAATTGTGCCTTCACTAATGCTTCCTGCAAAATTATAGAATTCTAAATAGCAATTTTAATACCAAACTTAAAGAAATTTAAATACCAGCGTTATCTGATGTTTTTACCAAATATCAGAAACCCCTGCTAGATCAAGGATATACAGAAGTTTAGACAAACTGTCAAAAGACTGAAAATGAAAGATTGACAGCACATTCGTAATTTGTATTGACGATAATTCAAATAAATAACAAGCAAACATGTAGCACAGAAGAAGGGTTAAGAAATGTGGACTTAAAGCTTTTCCTGAATGTAATGTGCTCTCTGGATAGACATAGTAAAGCCTTTCCCATATCACTATACAAAAGATGCAGGTGGAGTTTTAAAAGATTTAACTGCTCCGAGCAACAGATTCGCTGTTTCACGAACGACAAAGTTTATGGTTTATTTATTTTAGTTTCCAACTCAAATCCTCATATATTAAAAAGCAACTATATTTTTACCTTCATATCACTGCACGCAAGAAAGTGTAGCTCATGTGAGCCAGACACAAGTGGAGCTTAGTATTTATTTGACTGCTCCAAGTTTTTGGTTCATTTATTTTGAATTTCCAACTACGAAATCATTAAGACTATAAAAAGACGCAATTTTTACCTTCCATATCCATAGATGTATGATTGGTTGGAGCTTGGTCATCCAAATTCCTTTGCTGGACTTGCCAAGACACCACCTGAAACAAAGAAATTTCAATAATTAAATTGAGTCAAAGTAACACTAATAATGAAAGTACAAATTTAACAAATAGGGAAAGGTTGCTGCCTACAAATATCTTTTGAAATACGGACAGTCTACCAAAATTTCTCAAGAGCGTTTTCACAAACACCTTAATTAGTGCTAAAATAAGCTCAGAATCAAGATGTTATGAACCCTCTGTCTCAAAAATCCTAGATAATATGAGAAATAAGAATGTACTCATGTAACACTTAGATTAGATAAAATTCATAAATTTCCACTAATCCTAAAATTCATACAAATTTCCTGAAACTAATCACTCAATTAATAACAGAGATAATGCTATATAAAGATTCACATTGGATTTCCAAGACCAATCTGTAAACCCTAAAATTCCTATCACTTCGGTATTAAACAATATAAATTGACATAATAATCAAATTTAGTAGCTTTTCTGCTGAATCAACGGCCCTCAATCACTCCTCCAGTCTTTTGGTTCTAAATTGACAGGATGATCGACAAATTATAAGAGAAATTCAAGAATGACTACCTGCAAGTCATTCACAAATCACATGCTAGTGCAATCGGGCTAGAGAGAAAAAGATAATGGAAGTCATCAGCCTGTCAACCCCGCGTACCTTTGAGCCATTGACTTTGTTTGTTGTGGGTTGCGTCCCTCCACAGGCACTTAATGAACGATTGGAAATGCACTTTCCCCCAGGCAGAATCGATCTCCATGTATCACAACTGCATTTTCAAATATATCCTAAAATAAGAATGAACGGACAAGATGGATTTTTATTTTTTTGACTCAATCAAAATAGTCTTACAAAATGAAATTTTAATAAGCTTATATTAAGAACTTGGATAATAAATATAGTCTGACAAACAAAACCTATTTCTAATTAAACACCAAAAAGGATCATAACGTACTTGGAGAAGCCAGCATTGTGGGGCCGTAGCACTTCCGTTTGTATAAAAAAAAGATTTCCGTGACAAAATGCAGTAAAATGATTTACAGGTGTTTTCCAGATCATATACATGATTCTCAATGGCAGATGTCGGTGTTGTTTAGGCCAAAGAAATTTCATCTTGAATGGAGGGTCTAGGGGATCGGGCAGATGTAGTTAATGGGTGGCATTTCGAATAAACGTCCTAAATGTGACCTAGATAACTATTATATTCATGTTACTTCACTGTCAAAACACATAATAAATTTACATTCAAGGTCTATAGATATTCGCATAAATTGGCTACCGTACACAATAAAACATATGCAAAGGTAAATAAATAACTAATCGAGTTCTGTTCTTATCATAGTTTTGCATCATATTTAACAATAGGTTGACGTAACATAACATTTAACATGTCACACAATTGAAAGGTACATTCAAGCTGACCAACTATCAGTCTATACAATTTGTTTGATACAGTTTAAACCAATAACAACAACAACAACAAAGCCTTTTTCCCAACTAGTTGGGGTCGGCTACATGAATCCTGGTTTTCCATTCTGCTCGGTTTAGCGCAATATCTTCTGTAAGGTCACAAGCTATCATATCTTTTTTCACTGTTTCCACCCAAGTTAGTTTAGGTCTTCCTCTAAACCTAACTCTACCCTCAATACTTATCAAATCACTCTTTCTAACGGAGGCACTACTAGTTCTACGCGTGACATGTCCAAACCAACTGAGACGATTCTCTCTTAACTTATCTTGGATTGAAGCTACCTTTAGCATGTCTCGTATATGCTCGTTTCTAATTCTATCCATCCTTGTTTTACCACATCCATCTTAGCATCCTCATCTCCGCTACACTTATTTTTTGGACATGTTGTTTTTTTGTTGCCCAACACAGACTCCGTACATCATTGCTGGTCTAACAGCCAATCTATAAAAATTTACCTTCAACTTCAAAGGTATACATTTGTCACACAAAACACCACTGACACTTATCCACTTAAGCCACCCTGCTTGGATCCTATGTATAACATCTTCACAAATCTTCCCATCTCTTTGTATAATCGAGCCTAAATATCGGAAACGGACTCTCTTAGGTATCTTTTGGCCATCAAGTTTCACTACTTCCTCAGTTGTATTCTGAATATTACTAAAATTACACTTCATATACTTTGTATTAGTTCTGCTTATCCTAAAGCCTCTAGCTTCTAAAATTTCTCTCCACAATTCTAATTTAACATTGACTCCTGCTCTAGTCTCATACACTAAGACGATGTCATCAGCAAAAAGCATATACCACGGCACCTCATCTTGTATTCCTCGCGTCAATTCATCCATAACCAAAGTAAAGAGGTAGGGACTTAAACCCGAACCTTAGTGAACCTACTGTAATAGGAAAATTGCTAGTCTCTCCTGTGGTTGTTCTAATTGTGGTCGTTGCCCCTTCATACATATCCTTAATTATCTCAATACACTGAATAGTAACTCTTTTATTATTTAACATCTACCATACTATATCTCTAGGGACTTGCATTTTCTAGATCTATAAAAACCATATGTAGATCTATCTTATTCTCCCTATATTTTTTCATAAGTCTCCTCAGTACATAAATTGTTCCATTGTTGACCTCCCTGCATAAACCTAAACTGATTCTCAGACACTGTAGTTTAGTCTCAGTCTATGTTCGATCGCTCTCATCCAAATTTTCATCGTATGACATTAATTTAATTCCTCGGTAGTTTAAGTAACTTTGTATATCTCCTTTATTTTTATATATAGATACTAAAATACTCTTTTTCCATTCATCGGGCATCTTCTTAGTCCTCAAAATTTTATTAAATAATTTTGTTAGCCAACCCAATCCTACATCCCCAAGACACTTCCAAACTTCAATGGGTATATTATCCAGTCCTAAAGTTTTTCCTATTTTCATCCTTTCTAGAGCATTTCGAACCTCCGAGATCCTAATTCTACGAAAAAATATATGCTCTCGACTCTCCCTTGAGTCCTCTATATTTAAATTGTCAACAACATTTTCATTTAATAACTTCTCAAAGTAATTTCTCCATCTTTCCTTAATTTCCTCATCTTTTACTAAGACTCTTGAATCCTCACTCTTAATATACCTAATTGTATCCAGATCTTTTATTTTTCTATCCCTTTATTTAGCAAGCTTATAAAATGTTATTTTCTCCTTCTTTTGTTTCTAATTTTGTGTATAAATCATCATAAGCTTTTTCTTTTACATCTTTTACCGCTTTCTTAACTTCTTTTCTAACGGTCTTATATCTCTAAATCCTCTTCATTTCTATTCTTTTGCCATATTTTGAAGCTTGATCTCTCACAATATTTTGGAGTTCTTCTTGCCACCACCATATATACAGTTTAAACCAAAACTCTTTTTTTTCAATTTTTGAGCTGTTGGATAAAAAGGATATGCTTCCCAATGAAAATATATAGATGGCAATCTCTTAATGGAAATTTGTCAAACAGTGAGCATGCATAAATTCACTTCCTAAACCAGCAATGGCACTGGTTAACCTGATAATAAACTCCTTATTAAATTACTGGAACAAACTCCTTATTAAATTACTGGTTAACCTGATAACAAACTCCTTAGTAAATTACTGAATAGTCCGTAATAAGTAGTTTTATAACAAGATCATGGGGTGGTTCTCTAATAATGAGCAATCATGGCTAAAACCTATCATCTTTTTCGTCTCACTTTCCTTCCTTATCAACATACCATCGACATACCATGATACATAAATATAAATTCAAAAGAAAACTTCAACATACCTAGGTTCCTCTTCGGTGAAGTAGACTAACGTACCAACATCATTAGTGTAATTATCGAGAGAAAAGTAGAAGGCATCAACCTGCTCCATTATTGATAAAGAAATTTAATAATGTTGCATACCAAGTACAACACTTGTATTGCATGAAAGCACACTACTCTGACATACACTCCCCAAAGGGTGAAATCATTGATTGCAAATGAGCTAATGAATAAATAAATAATTAAATTGATGATTATAAATATTATAAATATTACAAAGATTATTTTTAAAAAAATCCACTACAATTCATGTGTCGTTTAACTATAAGCAACAGCAAAAAGAACGGTATCTTTACAAATAAACAGTCTTCACAGACATCTTGCAAACATATATATTAGGCATGGTGCTAAGCAGTTAAAATCCCCGATTATGTCCAATTAATTCCCGATTAATCGCTAATCGGAGGCTAAGCGGTTATTTTTTTTAGCGATTTATAATATCTCAAGAGTTAGCAATTTAATCGGGTATAATCGGCCGATTAGTGATTAATCGACTGATTTTAAGCGATCGATTAACCGATTAAATCTTCTCTAATTTTCATGCTTGTATCCATTATTTGGGCTCAATCCGGCACAAACTCAAATCTAAATCCCTTTTGATCCTCGCGTAAACCCAAACTTGACATGTTGCCGCTCTCTTATTCCTCACGCAAACCCAAAGCCAAACTGATTTTCTTCAAACTCAAACCCAAACTGATTCTGTTCTTTTTCCTCTAGCAAACCCCAACCCGACCCACCATCACTTCTCCTGCGTCGTCACATACTTGCCCCTGTACGCATCTGCTGCACCTCCTCTTGCTGCTCGCGCTGCTCCCCGATTGTTTTTGTTTGATGGAACCTACAAGCAAACCCGATCCGACCCACATCCAGAATCCAAACTCAGCTCAAACCAAGTACTCTATTCTTTTTCTCTATAACTAAATGTTATTATTCAATAATTTCATAGTAGTTTTATGCTAGAATTTAGGGTTGCTACATAATGAGGATATATCTTTTTTAATTATATATATAACGTTTTTTCCAATTTAATCCCCGATTATTTTCCGATTAACCGATTAATCACTAATCGCTCCTAGACCGATTAGTTCCAAACTCCGATTTTAACTGCCTAGGCATGGAGTGTTCTCAATCACCAAAACTACTAATCTCTATGTCCTCATCTTGTTGAGCTCCGATGGAAAACATGAAACAAGTATTTAGTTTTACTCTAGACTTCACTTATCGACTTTGTTTTCTTGTTTCTAAAGAAATTTAAACATATAGTGTCATCCTATATCTTTTTTACACACTGCCATAAAACCATGCATAAATAGATAAAAGATCATTTCAGTTATATCTGTGGAGGGGTAAATTGTACAACCTACATGTTATAGATCTCCACATTCACTAAAAATCGATCTGCATTTGTTACAACTGCATTTTCAAACATATCCTAGAAATAAGGATTGATAAAATGGATTTTGTTTTTATAAGCTTATATTGAGAATTTAAATAACAAATTCTGACAGATACCACCTATTTCTTATAATCCACGGAAACAGTAATCAGAAATGCGTGCAAAGAAGAATCATACCAAGACCAAGTTGAATATAGACCATACAGGAAGAAACCACATAACGGAGAGCACTTCCCTCACTATTCAAGTCTAACTGCCTGCAAGTCATCATCCTGCCATCCCCGCGTACCTTTCAAATGTAAACTGTCTGTTTGTGGGTGACGTTACACTAACGACAGTTAATGAATAAATGGTGATGCACCTTCCCCCATTGAAATCGATCTCCATGTATCACAACTGCATTTCCAAACATGTCTTAAAAATAAGAATTGGTAAAATGGAATTATTTATGGCGTATATTCAGATTTCAAAAATTAATAGTCTGCCAAACACAACATATTTCTAACTATCCACGAAGAAGAATGCTACCGTACTAGGAGAAGCCCGCACGGGGGAACAGAGGCTGTCGCACTTTCCTTAGTATAGAAAAGACCACACATGCAATTACCTACAAGTCATTCACAAGTCACATATTGGTGCAATCTGGTTAGAAAGAAAAAGATAGGGAAAGTCGTAAAAATGTCATTCATACGTACTTTCGCATCTCAACTACCTGCAAATCATTCACACATAAGATATTAGTGCAATCTCGTTCGAGAGAAAAACGTAAGAAAGGTCATCAGCCTAGTGTACCTTTCATCAGTTTACTTCATCTGTTGTCTTCATTACCTGCAAGTCATTCATAAATTGGATATTAGTGCAATCTAGTTAGAGAGAATATCATACGGAAAATAAAGTCATCAACCCCGGATACCTTCGATCTATTGACTTTGTTTGTTGCAGGTCACGTCTCACCGAAGACGCTAAATGACATAATGAGGATATGCTTTCCCCCCTTGCAAATTATCATGAACAAAACAAACATGCAATCTAGTTAGAGAAAAATAAGCAAACAAAAGGAAAGTTCACAATATAATATCAACGCATCTAAGAAACCACCGACACCTAGTCCTGATATATGAAACCCTCATTCTGCTCCTTTAAAAGAGAACCCATAATTCTGTTGCCATTAAGAACGACAAGCTAATTTAGAACGGGGAAAGAGAGAAGTTGAACTTGCAACATTGTTCTTTAAAAAATCCACATTAATCTTAAAAAATACTTAAAAGCTAAAAGTCAATATTCTGAGACCCACATTATACTCTTATCGGGAAAGAATCCCAATCTTAGCTCTAATTAAGAAATACTACCACAAGTTTGTATCCAACAAGTAAATATAACTTTACCTTCAATATCCACAGAAGTATGATTGTGATAGTTTGGCAGGTGTATGGCAATCCGTTCCTCATATTGCAAGCCTATGTAAATGCAATAATCTTGCAACTAAGGAAATTGGATGATACAGAATAAGAAACATTCGAAGACCAGTTAAAGTAAAAGACGAGCATGTACACATTGAGAAAAGAAAACAAACACCATCTCACCATTACAGGACTAGCTAAGACGATTGCTTCAGGTTCATTCCACCTCAGCAGCAAAACAGTGTGTCAGCCAATCGGGGGAACCGCATTTTGTCAACCTAACATAAATAAGAGATTAACGTCAAGTATTTGAAAGTTTGTGAAACAAGTAACAACTGGACACAACATATATTAAAGATGTGATTGAAGAGACGGTTATATATAAACAACTAGATTTTTACCTTCCATATCCATAGATGTATGATTGTGATAGTTGGATCCCAGTCCTAAACAAATACATCGTAGGAGAAGCCATCCAAAAATTCGTTGACTGGACCGCCAAACACACCACCTGAAATAAATCAATTTCAATAAATAAACAAAAAAAATGATAATAATTGATTTCTAATGCTGATGCATAAATAATGAAAGGTATATTTGTCTTCTGAGTAATCCTATAACTCAAAATTCCTCAAAAGCATTTTCACAAACACCTTCTGTGTACGAAAATTAGCAGAGAATCAAGATTCTAAAAAAACCTATCTGAGCCTTCCGACATCTACATGGATCTCATTAATCCTACACAGCATGAGAAATTTGAATTTTTCCATGTAAATTTTAGATTAGATGAAACACCAGAAAATTCCTAAATTTCGAAAAACTGATCATACGATATGATGATTCACAAATCACAATGGCTTACCGATACCAGTAAAAAACCTAGATTCCCCCTATCGATTTTAAAAATATAATCCTCGTTTCAAGAACTGACATAAGAATCGAATTCAGTACCTTTTCTGTTGAATCAACGCCCAATCGATCGCTTCTCCAATCTTATATTCCGATCCTAAATTGAAAGGATTTTGTAAGACAAATTTAAAAGGGAAAAATAAAATTAAAATTAAAAAAGAAGAGAGAAGATTACACTGAACTGTGAAGAAGATGAAAGCGAGCATTTTTTTCCCCGACAGGGAAAAGGAATTTGTGCACACACGCGTATATGATTGTGTATAGAAGAAACTCTTTTTCCCATTGGATCTTTCTAAACGTGTGTTTTAGTTTGATCGACGTTTGTGATGGAGGAAAGGAGGGTATTTATACTTGCTATTAGGCGGTGATTAACAAACCGTATTAAGATAGCGTAGTACGCAAGCAAGTTAAAACCGCACAATACGCGTGCTAATTGCTGGTATAAAGAACCGTTTAAAAGTGTGGGTGCGATCGAGAATTGGGCCGGTTCAAATCGGATCATACTCAATTGAAAATAGTTTTTTTTTCTTGGGCCGGGCCAGATTTTGACCCTTTCATGTTAGGAGGTGTTGGTTAGCTATTACTTAAAATTGGTAATCCAATTTTAGAGAGTGAAAAACAAAATTCGTATTTTTCATTATTTTTTTTCTTCATGTTGTTACTGAAGAAAATAATCCAAACTCAAATGTTGAAATGTTATTTTGTTATTTCTTTGTTTGTTCGACATAAAAATTAATAGAATAAAAAATAGAGAGGAGAGGAATATAAAATTTTCCGTCAATTCACTACATTTTATGAGTATGAGTATTTGATTTCTGCCATTTTTTTGTAAGTTCTCATAACTTTAACAAACTTTCATTCCTCTCGAACAAAGAGTATATTTTAAAATACGAAAAATAATGAAATTGAGAACGTGGATGTGGCACGATAGAAAAACGCAAATTCATGATTTTTTCTATCAAATAGACGCCCCTTAAGTCCATATTTTAGTATAGGGCCAATCAATCAAATACCACATAATTTAAAATACTACTATAAGATGCTCCTAAATAACAAATTAAATTAGAATTAAATTGAGATAAATAAGATGTGTCATTCTTAGTAGTAAATACCTAAAATACTATAAAGAACATGCAGTAATGTTTCAACTATCAAAGCACAAAAGTGGGGATGGGAAAAAGCTATACATTCATTGCAGTACCATAAGAGCATCCACTATCGTTTGCTAAAAAAATATGCATATTTAACAATTGGAAATAGAAAAGATGAAGGGGCCCTGCTATCGTTATTGCTAAATTTCGCAATTGCCAAAGAATAGAAAAAATAAGACGGAAGTTCTTCCTCTGTCTAACCAAATTTTGTTTTTTTTACGGAGATCTTTTCACAGAGACGGAAGTTCTTCCTCCGTCTAACCCAATAAAAAAAAGACAGAAGTTCTTCCTCCGTCTAAATTTTGCAATTCGTATTTTTCACAGAGATCTTTTCAAATTATGTTTTATCATATTCCAGAATGAAGATAGAGCAACGAATAATGGAGGGATGGTACGATCAGTTATTCACTAATACGATCAGTAATTCTTAGTGAATTAGAGCATTTGTAGTCGTTGAAGCCAAATTTTGTATATCTGGCATATAGCCAATAGCGATTATAACTTTCGTCTGTAGTCGTTGTTAGCAATAATTTTGACTTTTTGAAATCTAAATAGAACGGATGGTAAATTATTTCCCGTTCGACCTTTTTATTTATTTAAAAAAAAAACCTTAAAAAAAATTTCAAAGAGTTGATAGTGACTGTTTTCAAAAAAAAAAACTTCCCAAAAATTCCTTCCCAAGCCAATCTAGGACGGCAAATGAATTCCCTTTTCATTTTTTTAAAAGTTTTTTTAATTATGGGACGGTAACTTTTATAAAAAAAAATCGGACAGGAAATTATTTCTCGTCCGATATTTTTAATTTTTTTTTTAAAAATTGGGACGGTAAATTATTTACCGTCCGATTATTTTATTAATAAAAAAATTCCGACGATAAATCATATACCGTCCGATTAACAGATGAAAAGTAATGTTTCGTTGGGCTATTTTTTCCATTTAGCCAAATCTTCTGCCAAATATAGCTCGCTACTGTTCACCAAAAGCCAAAATTTGGCAAAATAGCCAACGACTACAGCACTCTTCGAGCAAAATTTTGGATATTTTGGCTAAATAGCCAACGACTACAAATGCTCTTATCCTTTTTTTCGTGCATCGTGAATAGCAAATAAATAATACTGACTAATTAGGTAACAGTTTACGTGGAATGATAGGCCATCAACGAACCAAAAAAGGAACAGGTAAATGAGAAATGGAGCGAAGAGGAGAGCGACAGCGACTGGTCAGGGCCAGTCCTGAGATTTATAGGGCATTGTGCGAAAAGAAAAAAATAGGCCTTCTTTAAATATTCTAATACTAATTTTACTTTATTTTCATTTATAGGGCGTTGTGCACTAGACCTTCGTATGCACTCGGTCTTCTTGCTTTTATATCGGTGATCCGAACCATTCACATTGATCTATACATCTAAATTAGTCTAAATATGTAAATCAACATTTGAAATTCTTTGCCCATCCATCATGTGACTTTAAAAACCAATGATTTTCAGCTCGACAATTTTGTAACACTTCAATCGATGGGCAAATAAATTTTAAATGATTTGAATTTACATATTTAGACTAATTTAGATGTGTAGATCAATGTGAACAGTTCGGATCGTCAATACGAAGGCGGGAATGCCGAGTGCACACAAAGGCCTGGTGCACAATGGAACATTTCTCTCTCTCTCTCTCTCTCTCTCTCTCTCTCTCTCTCTCTCTCTCTCTCTCTCTATATATATATATATATATATATGGAAAGCTTCGGTTGTGCACTCCTCAAGTGAACACAGCGTGTGCACTAGGCCTTCGGGCGTTCATATCGACAATCCGAACTGTTCACATTGATCTACACATCTAAATTAGTCTAAATATGTAAAATCAAATCATTTGAAATTCATTTACCCATCCAACATGTGACTATAAAAAATAATTATTTTCAGTCATACAATTTTGTAACACTTCAATGGATAGGTAAATGAATTTCAAATGATTTAATCTTACATATTTAGACTAATTTAGATGTGTAGATCAATATGAACGATTCAGATCGTCGATATGAACGCCCGAAGGCCTAGTGCACATGTCGTGTGCACTTGAGGTAGTGCACAACCGAAGCTTTCCCTATATATATATATATATATATATATATATATATATATATATATATATATATATATATATATATATATATAAGTGTGTGTGTGTGTGTAGAGCGCTTCAGTTGCGCACACTCCCTCAGCCATCCGATTTTGATCATCATCATGATCAAAATCAGGTGGCTCTCCTTTATCCCGCTCTCTCACTTAATGGAGGGGGGTATTCTCGTCTTTTTTCCTCATTCCTCACTCACTCACTTCTATCTGCTCTCTCTCTCTCTCTTTCTCCCCGAACACTCAGATCTCCTCCCTCTCTCCCCGCTCCCCAAATCGCCCCAAACCCTAGTTCCAAATAGAAATCCTAAATCTGACGATCCCTCTCTAATCTCTCTTACTATTCCATCCTAATGCTCCTCCTCTCAATTCTCCCGCCCTCGAAATCCCCCTAAATCCCAAACCTTAGCTCTCTCAACTCCGAACTCCCGATGTCCACAAACCCTGACCTCCAAAGCCTACCCCAAAGCTCCACCTTCGAAACCCCAACCTCCACTCTCCTTTCAAGCTCAACCCTAGCACCATCTTCCTTCTCCACCCCCAAATCCCAATCGAAACCCACCCAATCGATTCCTTTGTCTCTAGCTCCTTCTCCGACGTGATCTTCTCCAAATCACCCCGACGCTCCTCCTCCTACAGCCTCGGTACTGTCTCTTTTCTCCAACTCTCGGATTTCCCTAGTTCGTGACAACTACGAGCTCTCGACAATTCCAACCCCCAACGTCTCTATCAAAACCCTAAATCTAAATCGAACCCATAAATCTACCTAAATCAGTGAAGGCATCTTCTCAACATCTCCCTATGTCAAGCTAACCGTTGCCATTAATTATCAAATCATTCGATAAAATTAATTTTTCCTATTATTTGAGCAATTTATTTTTTTAATTCATGTATTTGTGGTTAGTTGTGTGGTGTGTTAAGTAAAAAAGATTGTTGTTCTAAACCTATGGGTTTTATTAGTATGCCAAAAAAAATCCGACCAATTTCTTGAGTTTTAGTCTAAATTGAAGGTGTCAAAAAAATATGAGAGAATATGTTAATTTTTAGCATCCACATTTTGTTCCAACAAGGTTAAAACATGTTTGATGATTGTTAGATAACTTGATAACATATTTGAACTCCCTCTTGAGCATAACATTTGTTACATTCTTCATTTTACATTATGTCCATTGACCTTGTTCTTTTGCTTTGATAATAGGTATGGAGAATGATGAAAGGAGCTCTAATGTCGGTGGTCCTTTTTTGATAGTACAAGAAGGTGATTTTCTTCCGAAAGTTGACGATTACTTAAAACCACATGTAGGTATGGCCTTTGATACCAGGCAGAAGCTGAGAATTTTTATGCGAGTTATGCCAATTGTGGGGGTTTTCACATGCGTAAGGGTTCAAATAAACTAAAGGATGGCAAGATCATGGAAAAGACATATGTTTGTAATAAAGAGGGGGTGTCGACTAGTAAGAGAACATCTAGAAAGGGAACTACATCTTGGACAGCTTGCAACGCTTTGGTTCGTGTGGAACCAAACAAAGAATCAAACTCATGGTTTTTTTATTCATTTCACAAAGAACACAATCATGTTCTTACTTCCCCCGGTAGAAGGCATTTATTACCGTGAAATTGTAGTGTATCGAATTCCGATAAAGCAGTAATTGGACAATTAACACAAGCTAATATTTCTACATGCAAACAAATGATTTTTTTTAAAATTTCTAGTGGAGGTCATAATAGAGTTGGATTCACCGACACCGATGTTTACAATCATGAGAGAGACTTGAGGGACGCTGTGAAAGGTCACGATGGGCAAATGTTGATTGATTTTTTCAAATAGCAATAAGAAAAAGATCCTTCATTTTTTTATGATTTCGAGGTGGATGAGTTTGGTCGATCGACTCATTGTATTTGGGTAGATGGGGTTGCTAGAAGGAACTATGAAGAGTTTGGTGATGTTGTTTCTTTTGATACAACACATAGTACAAATCGCTATGGAATGTTATTTGTTTTATTTGTTGGAATAAATCATCATTGGCAATCGGTATTCCTAGGTTGTGGGTTCATTCCGAATGAAAAGGCTTGTTCATTTGTGTGGTTATTTGAAAAATTGTTAGGAGTAATGAAACATGCTCCATTTGGTATGGTGACGGATGAAGATCGTGAGATAGGTGCTACAATCAAAATAGTTTTTCTTACAATTTGGCATAGGTATTGCATGTGGCATATCATGACAAGATACCAGCAGAAGTGCCTCAAATGAATCAAAATAGTCAGTTTATAGATGCTTTTAAGGATAATGTTTATAGTTCCTATGATTCCTTTGCTTTTGAAGAAAGATGAAAATCATTGCTTATTGAGTATGGGGCGGAAAATAATAAATGATTGAATGATAATCTTTATTGATTTCAGAATTCTTAAACCAACTCTTCTTACAATATTATATACAATTTCTCTCTTAGATTGTCCTCCTTTTCCATTCCTAAGTATGCCCTTTTATAGAGGAATGGATGACTTTACATTATTGGGTTCTTACATCATCTCTTACATCAGTTGAGATATATTATTGTCCTGGTTACATCATGACTTACATCATGGGTCAATAATTGAGGTAAATACGTCAAAGTAGACTACTCTAGAAAAAGTGATTACTCCATGCCGACATCTTCACATGCTCCACATTTATGTTGGTGTTCTGTATTCATTAGGCTATAGTAGTATCCAGCTGTTTATTCTGTCATTGTCAATGTCCTGTAGACTGTATCTGGTACTACTTGTCAAATAGTTCACACTTATCTTGTGGCTGCTTTATTTTTGCTATACTATACATTATTATTTTCTCTGAGTCTAGGCTGTCATAGATCCAGATGTTGTTTTCTCTTAATTTTATGTCTTTTAATTCACAATACATGATTATGAATCTCACTGCCCTTCTTTCTTGGATTAACTTCTCAATTTCTGCAACTTTGTATGGTATAATGTTAGATGCTCCATATATTATTTAGGTAGTCATCCCTATTTATATAACATGCTCTGCTGGAAGTTCTTCATTTTCCTCAAGATACTCAGGGATTGCTTAATACACTCTAACATATATTTTTGAGGCATTTGTACGGCCAAAATAACACTTGGGTGCTTTGTATATTTCTCTTGGTAATTAGATAAGTTCTTTCCATTCTCTGAACGGATAAATACAATCAATAAGTCATCTTTCAAATAGTGCTCGAGTTGTTCTTGAATTTGCTCCTGGTAGAATGGTAGCTTTGTTCATATGTTGTTGTGATATAGTCTTGATAAACTGGTTCACCTCAGTTACTTGACATAATTTTTCAATATATTGTAAAAATAATATTTTCTTTGATACTTTGGTAGGAGATTTCTCAGTGAGTAATGTCATCTTGTATGCAGTTTTATTTAAAAAGGTATTTACTTCTTCTTTTAGGGAATGGGCAGGTTCACCCATTTCACTCATTTATTTTTGCTAACATTGTCCACCATATTTTCTGTAGTTGCATGCTGATTTATGTGCTGGTTAAACAGACTTTGGAGTCCGCATATTTATAATTACAATTGATTAAATGCTGCATTTATCTGTTCCACATTTTCCTTAAGGAAAACTATATTTTCTTCTATTTGCTGGACTCTATTTTCCATTCTGCAAAAATAAAACTGTTAATTTCTTGATATAAAATTTGTGAAAACATTATCTTTTCCTTTTATATTTTATATTGTAAAATCATAATGTGTTGGTTCCATCTACCATATTATCAATCTTTTATTTGCTATAGTTGGATTTATTATTTTGTTAATCCAAGTTTTTGTTTGGATATTATATGTTCTTACTATGAATTTTGTATGTCTTATGAATAACTAAAACTTTTTTATGGGTTTTAAGATTGCTAATAATTCTTTTTCACTTATGTGATAATTTTGTTGTGTCAGTGTGAATGATTCACTAGTGAATTTGGTTAGTCTTTTATCTTTTTCATCTTTTTCTATAAATCTTAATACTATTCCCTAATTATTTTCACTTACATCTCTATCTATTGTCCATGTACATTTTTTAATAGATAGTCTTAGTTGTTTTGTTTTTTTTTTAATTCTGAAGTTTGTTGTATAAATATTTTCAGTTTTTTCCATCCTCTGTAGTGCATTCTCATTTCTTGAATTTTTTCAGTTTTTGTTGTAGCCAACTTGTTATTACTGATAAGTTCGTTATATAATCTCTTGTTTGATTTAGTAGTCCAATTATGACATGTGCTTCGCTTTTTTCACTTAAAATATTTGGAAATATTTTTATTTTTTCTGCTATATATGATTGTAGTTCTATTCATTCGTGTAATAATTTTGTTCCTAACAATACTATCTTTGTTTTAAATAACTCTATTTTCTTTTTTTATAATATAATTCCTACATTTCTTTCTATTTCTATGAATATTACTAAATGTTCTATATGTTGTTCTTCGTTTTCAAATCCTATTAGATTATCATCTACATATCCTAGTGTAAAATTATTGTATTTTTTAAATATCTTATCAATATATTCTTGAAATACTCATGGACTACTTTTTTATCTGAGAGTTCGTTCCATATAAATTTTTTATGGTGTAATAAATGTTGTTAATTATTTTGATTCCTCCGTTAGTTTTACGTCGTAAAATCAAAATTTGCAATCAAATTTTGAGTATATTTTTCTTGTTCTTACTGTGTTTAATAGTATTTGCATATCTGGTAACAGATATACAAATCTTCTAGTATTTTATTTAATTCCTTATAATTTACTACCATCCTAGATTTACTTTTTTTTCTCTTCTGAGTGTTTTCTTACTATGAATGTTGTTGATGAATGTGGACTTTGTGATTTTCTTATATAATTGTTTTTCGTTAGTTCTTTTATTTGTATTTTGAATTCTTTTAAATCTGTTGGAGTATAACTTATAGGTTTAAATTTATTATTTTGTTCCTATCTATTAGCTCTGTATGAGTTGTGGGTTTACTTACGTGTCATTTTGTTAAAGGGTCTTCTCCACACAGGTCTTTTAATTATTTTGGAAAAAATTCTTGTGTAATTGATTCTTTGACTTGTTGTATTCTAGTTTTACTTATCAAATACTGATATTCACCACGCTGGGGTGAAGAAACTCTGATGTATGTTAAGTCTGTTCTAGTATAAGATTTTGTAATTCTAATTGCTACTGTTTGGTGTTTACAAGGTGCTGTAAATATAATAGTTTGTGTAATATAGTCATAGGATAGTATTGTTGTAAAAAGTCATTTTCTAATAAGACGTCATTATTTATATCATCCAATTGGTATACTATTGTCTATTGGTATTTTTAGGAATCTCCTACTTGTATCGTAACATTTTGTTGATATTTGTCAAGTATGATGTTTTTTTCTGTCAATCCAGTTATTATTTTTTTATTACTTCCATCTTGTTTCCATTTTGGTAGTATATTTTCACGGCATAAGCTTGTGTCTGCTCAAGTGCCTACTAGACTGTGATAATTTATTTATTTGTATCTTTCATATATACAAATTTTGTTAGTATGTATAATGTATTTTGTTGTTGTTCTTAATGGATTCATTTAGACTATATTCTATTTATTACTATACTTTCATTATTTACTGTTATTTTTATTTTTTTTCTTCTTCTTGTATTGAGTATGGTTAATCTGACGTAAGGAAGTCACTTTGTAATAACATTTCATTAACATTGTGCTCGGGTCTACATGTAGATGTAATAGTATTTCATTCCTACTGTTTATTCTTAGTGGTAATACTAGTTTATGGACAATTGGATATCTATTGTTGTAGTAGTCCTAATCATAATATGGGTTTTTTAATGGTATTAATTCTGTTGTTTTTATATTTGTTTGTTTAAAATGTGAAATTGTAGTTCTTGTATCTGCAAGAGCTATTGGTTTGTTCCATTTACCATTGTCATAGTATTCTATTTATATCTTAAATTGATTATTATTTTAGTTATCTAATGTATTTATTATTGATATTAGTTTCAAAACATGTTGTTTGTTTCTTATTGATAGTGATTTTATTCCACACATTATTTGTGGGCATTTTTTCTTTTGCAATATCATTTGCTTTGTTTGTTAAAGTCAAATTATAATTTGGTATGGTCATTTTGAGGTTTTCTCAAGCTGGTTTGTATCTTACAATTTCCCAGAATGGTGGTTCTATTTTAGAGTTATCATCATTCTTACTTGTAAAAGCACAAATATTTCTTATTCGTATAATAATTTGTTATACATGAGTAAGTTTTTGTCCTTATTTTCTTCTTCCAATTATATAGAGAAATTATGTTTTATTGTAAATTCTATTTTTTGGTATATTAAGTTTCCTTTTACTATTCCTATTAAAGCATTTTGTGTACTTGATATTATTATATCATCCATTAAGTATAGTTCTAAGGGTATGTTTATTCCTTTCTTAAAATAAATTTTCTTTATTATTTGTACTTCTCCTAAATGAATGTGTCTTAATAGTTCTCTGGTTTTCTCAATTATTTTTTTCTATTTATCGCCTTATTATTCTTTCTGTTATTAATGAAATTATAGTTTTTCCTTGAGCTTATTCAATATATATAAGTTGTTCATTATTTTTGGCTATTATTATGGTATTCCTTTTTCCCTCAAATATTGAAAGTTTAAATATTTCTTTCGGATTTATGTGTAATTTGGTTGCTCTTATTTTATCATATTTTTGTATGTCAAAACTCATTCTTTCTCTTACTTCTTCATTAATTTCTTATCTTTCTAATTTTTCTCCTATTTTGGTTATTTTTATTTCATCCTCGCTACTTCCACTATCTTTTTCCATTACCTTTAAATCCTCATCTTCACTTATTTCTTATCATTTTTCTTCATATTCTATTGGTTATGTTATACATTTCTTCAATTTCTTTGAGGCTTTGTACACTTTATTTTTTTCATTCTTTTAGGATAGTTTGGTGATATATGTCATAATTCTCCGCATATATAACAATTACATTTCCTTGGGGCTTTTAGATATTGTTTGATTTTATTTATTTTTATGAAGTATTTTTTATAGGAGTTTTTGTATATCTTAAAAGTTTTTCTATATTTTGGTTTATATTTTTGCATTTTGATTTTACGTCTTTTTATATAATTATATCTATTATTACATCACCAATTATTTGGTTTTGCTTCTTCACAACACATTCTTTGCTTATATGTTCTATACTATTTTATGGTTGGTCTAGCATCTTGGCATACTCTATCTATATAATCTTTTACAAATTATGTTCTATATCCTAAAGTATTTGTTTATGTTGTTTCTGGTTTTACTTTCTCATTTATGTATGCACTATATATATTTATACTCCATGGATCTGGTACTTTTTGGAAAATTAAGTCTAAAATTTGACTCTTTGTTCGTTTGTATATTAGCTTTCTTGGAAATATTCTCGGAAATCGCAAGCATAGTTATCAAAATAACACATGTCACATATTTCTAAATTGCTTCGTCTCCATCTTGCTTGGTTCTCTTTTATATATAGTGTGTTTTTCTGTTTTTCATAGACACTAAATTCTGTTCATATTGCTACATCGTAATTTATACTTATTTCTTTTAGTCCTAAGGTTCGTTGTGCTGAGTTTTCTTCTGTTCCTTTGTCATAAGCTGGTCTTGATTTTCTGATCTTATTTCTATCTTCTTTTGTTTGTCCATTCCAAAAATTTGCTATTAATCCTATGAAGGTTGTTTATGTTGGATATATTGGTATATTCTCTCTATATAAATATAGCATGTGCATATGAGTAACACGTGTATTGAACGTACAATTGATTGGATATTGGAAGCAGGTTTGTGGGCTTATAACCCGATACCCAAACCAGTATTTAGAAATAAATACTAGCTTGTGATAGCAGTCTAGGTATTCCAATATTGATACCTAGAGTGAATATCTCAAGCAACTTAAATATAGAGATAAACCCTAATTCCCAATTGTTAATTTCTCACAAAACCTAACAATCTTGAGATATTATAATCAATTTATGAGATTAATTAAGAGTGAAATCGGAGTTTTGTTGGATATCGTCGGATCTAATCGAAGACCATCGGATCTCGTCGAAACCCTAAAAAGTCGCCGACGCTGACCATCGACGACCCACCGTCGGAGTCGATCGCCGCTTGTCGCCTCTTCTTCTGTCGACGCGTCGCGTGCTGTCGACCACAGTCGAGGCACTCGACCTGAGATCCAACGAGACCCGAAGTCGCCAGCGAAGCTCTCGCCACCTCTCTCTCCGGTCACAGTCGACGAAAGCCTCCACCTCAGGCACCAAGTCCGATTGTCTTCTCTCTTCTTCATCTTGGCCGATTGGGTCTCTTGTGTGGAACTCTAATTTGAAGAAGACGGTGAAGGGAATCGTTGTATCTCATCAAGATCTAGTATTTCTAAACTTTAAGAATTGTGCAATTTATCTAATAAATTTACTCTGTTATTAGTTAGCAGATTTACAGATAAATCCTCTTCTCCCTATAAATTACTTGTGTAGTAATAATTCAGAACATACTCTCGAACTTTAGGTACTCATCGTTTATTCCTTGAGATGGAAAAACATGATCGACCATATGAGGTTCCTAAACTGGTGGCATTTAGTAAATCTGAATTCAATAGCTGGAAGAGGAAAGCACAGTATGGGATGAAATTCATGAAGATTTTTTATACCTGTCAAACGACTTATGATGAGTGTACTGAAGATGTGGATGATGCCACTTGAATCAGAGATAAGGACTTGTACAGGGAGTTTCTGCTAAACAGTATTTCAGATCGGTTAGCAGATGTGTACATGAAGCACGGAACAGCTAAGGAGATTTGGGATAATCTGCGGATGAATTCAAAAAGGAGGAGAAGGTCTCCAAGACTCACTTGGTTGATAAGTTCATGGGTTTTGAATTCAGAGAGGAGAAGGCCATTCTCCCTAAGGTAACTGATCTTGAAAACTTAGTAGCTAAATTGAAAACTGAAGATATCACTGTGTGATACTTTTCTTACTGGAGCAATAATCTTTAAATTACCTGCATCATGGCTTATATTTAAGACTGAAATGTATAGACTACCAAAACAAATTAAGCTTGCACAACTCAAACGATGTATTAAAATAGAGGATGAGACAAGAATTAGGATAAATTTAGAGTTGGCTAAGAAACAACTTTCTCATGCTAATATGCTAACCAATACCAAATATGTTCCTAAGTTTAAGAAGAACAAGCTTAATAAGGTTAAGGGTGAACCGTATAAGTTGGAAGCCACCAAAAGATTGTGAAAAAGAAAGGAAAGTGCTACAACTGTAGGAATTGGGGTCACCATGCTACCGAATGTAAGCTACCCAAAAGAGAACAACCTAACAATGAAACGGTGAACTTATTAGAGGGCAACACTGAACCCACCAACTTTCTGTGTGTTGTTGGTGACGATAAGGTCAGTGCCTCTACTAGTTGGTTGTTGGACTCGGGGGCTACATGCCATGCTTGCAACAATAAGAACCTGCTAACTGATCTCAAAAATGCAAATGAGTCTGTCTCTATGGCGAATGGAGAATCAGTCAAGGTGCTCCAGGTTGGAACTGCAAATCTTAGTCTTTTACCAGGTAAGAATTTAATTTTGTGCAATGTTAAATTTGTTCCTGCTTTAGCAAAGAATTTAATTTCTATTAGCTTACTGAATAATGTTGGCATGGTAGTTTCTATGATAAGTGGTAGAGCAATTTTATCTGTGAACTCATACTACTTTGGTTGTGCTTACTTAGTCAATGACATGTATAGACTTAGTTTAGCAAATGAAGTGATTAATGCTGTTAGCTCAAAACTGTGTAGCTCTTATACTTGGCACAACAGATTGGGACATGTAAACTATATTAAATTACTTGTTGTTGCTAAAATTTTTAATCTGCCAATTGATACATCCTTAAGATATGACAAGTGTGAAGTGTGTGCTCAGACAAAGATCGCTGAAAACCCTTTAGTTCTGTTTCTAGGAGTACACAACTTCTTGAACTAATTCATTCTGACATATGCGACTTTAAAAACTTTGTAACGCAAGGAGGTCGGAAGTATTTGATCACTTTTATAGATGACTGGCCTAGATATTGTCATATTTATCTGTTAAAATCAAAGGATGAAGCACTTAATAAATTCAAAGAATTTAAAGACCGTGTCGAAAATCAGTTAAATGCTAAAATAAAAAGGTTCAGATCTGATAAAGGTGGGGAATATGTATCAATGGGTTTTAAAGAATTTTGCATTTCACATGGCATTATCTCTGAAACAACAGCACCCTACTCACCACAGTCAAACGGTATAGCCGAAAGAAATAATCGAACACTCACAGAAATGTTGAATTCTATGTTATTGACTGCTGGATTGCCTTCGAGCTTTTGGGGAGAGGCTGCATTGACTGCTAATAATATTCTTAATATGTTACCACACTCTAAATTATCAGAAACACCTTATGAGTTATGGCATAAACACACACCGAGTTTTGATAAAATAAAAACATGAGGTTGTATTGTTTTTGTTAGAATACCAGACCCTAGAAGGCCTAAAGTAGGACCTCGTACAAATACTTGTGTGTATCTAGGAAATGCAGTTGATAGTGCGGCATACAGATTTTATGACCTATCTCTCGATAAGATAATTGAATCTAGAGATGCAGAATTTTTTGAAGATGTGTTCATCAAAGACAAAGGCATAACACTATCTGGCCACACAGACTTTGTCAATGATTCACAATCAGAATCTAGACCTAGCATAACTGACACTAAAACTACAAATAAAATTGAGCCTAGAAGAACATCCACCAGAGATAAGACACCTAGAACCTATGGTGAAAATTTTATAACTTATGCACTGTTGGCTGATCCACTTAGTGTGAATGAAGCTCTTCGGTCTAGGGATGGTTTACTTTGGAAAGAGGCTATTGATGATGAAATTGATTCTTTATTACAAAATAAAACTTGGAAATTAGTTGATCTGCCAAAAGGGGCTAAAACCATAAAGTGGGTCTGTAGCAAAGTATAAAGCACGACTAGTAGCTAAAGGTTATACTCAGCAAAGTGGGGTAGACTATTTTGATGTTTACTCACCTGTTTGTCATATTGCTACAATAAGGATTCTTCTTGCCCTTGCATCCATTGAAAATTTTGTTATTTACCAAATGGATGTTAAAACTGCTTTCCTAAATTGAGATCTTAATGAAGAAATCTATATGAATCAACTTGAAGGTTTTGTACTTAAAGGTTTAGAGAACAAAGTTTGCAAATTGGTAAAATCTTTGTATGGATTAAAACAAGCACCAAAACTATGGCATGAAAAAATTTGATACAACAATAAAGAGCTTAGGTTTCGAATCTAGTAATTCTGATAAATGCCTTTATTTTCGTGATCTATCAAATAAAATTGCTATAATTTGCTTGTATATTGATGACATGCTTGTTGTTGGAAGCAACCTCTCAACTGTAGTTAAAGTTAAAACAATGCTATTCAAAGAATTCAGCATGATGGACCTAAGTATTATGGACACTATACTAGGTATGAGAGTGAGTTATGGTAGGTAAGGTATACTCCTTAGTCAATCTCACTATATCAATAATGTGTTACAAAAGTGGGGATACAGTAATTGCAAAAGATTTGAAACACCTTATGATTACAACAATAAGTTGGCACCTAACGTTGGTGCAATAGTGAGACAGTTGGATTATTCCAAACTAATTGGAAGTCTCATGTATGCAATGATCTGTACTAGACCAGACATAGCCTTTGTGGTAGGCATGCTTAGCAGATTCACTAGTAATCCCGGTAAGTCACATTGGAATGCCCTTGAGAGGCTAATGGGTTACATGTGTGGTACTCAAGAGTTAGCTTTTTGCTACTCTGGACAGCCTTTAGTTTTGGAAGGATATTCTGATGCATCGTGGTGCACAAAACTTGGTGAAAGTCGATGCACTAGTGGTTATGTGTTTACACTAGGAGGAGCAGCTGTGTCATGGAAATCTAAAAAGCAACCAGGCATTACATTCTCATCTATGGGGTCTGAACTCTTTGCACTATCTTGTGCTGGTGAAGAAGCATAATGGATGAGAGACATGTTGCTAGATATTCCATTGAGAAGGTTTAAAGTAACCACTCTTAGCTTGTTTTGCGACAACCAAGCTACAAAAACTGTAGCAACCAACTCTCTTTACAATGGTAAGAGAAGAACTGTCGGTCTTAGACAGGCAAAGTTGAACTATCTCATTAAGCAAGGGATTATTACCCTCATTGATGTGAGATCAAAACAGAATGTGGCTGATGCCCTTACTAAGGGATTACAAAGAGGTCTAATTGTCAAAACTGTGGGGGAAATGAGGTTAAGAGCCATTAAGTCATAAAGGCCTTAACACCCTAGTTATTTTGATAATTAGAACAGCCATAGAGAAGTTCTAACTTAAGCATTAATTTGACAGTTAACGTGTTTTAGATAATCTTGATGATTCTACATAAATTCCACAGATATATAATGTCATTCCAATTTTGATGGTATCATATATCTATAGAATTTACTTACAATAATCATATTATTCCAATACGAAACATGAAAACTTGTCGATATGTTTCCGATGATTAAATTGTCATAAATATCATTCCAATTTTGATGATATGTCTTTTATGGATAAATGTTTTATTCCAATTTTGATGATTCAATGTTAAACCATAATTGAAACGGCAGTCTTTTCATTCCAATATGAAACATAGTATGGTTCTTGTGTAGAAACTATAAAAGTTCATGTACTTTATTTGTTAAGGATACTTGATTGTGATGCTTGTGTTAAAATCTTGCTAGCTAATTTGAATTGTACTGAGTTCTTTTGTTTGAACTAGTTACTTTTATGCAATTTGTTTGAATTCAAAGAGAAATGACTCATGAAATTCTTATTTTCAATGTTGAGCAACAGGTGCTAGCAAAGTTAATGGAGATGGAATCTTAGATCTCGATTTTGAAGATGATGACTTGCTCGATATGGAGGAGTAATCATGAAGCAGCATGCAGGGATTTTCTTTTGCCAATCACTTGCTTAATAAAACTTCTTTTGAGTTTAAGACTGCTTTTTGGAGCTTAAAACTCTTTTATTTGGTTTGAAGTTTATTTGCTTTATTTAGTTTGAGATTATGGTTTATTTATCTATCGGTTTAGTTTTTGTGAACTATTCTGAATTGGATATGGTTTGGAACTATTTAATTATATTGGTTTAGTCTTGATTGAACTATTCAATTTTATAATTATTTTGGCTTTTATGAAACTATACATTTATGATTCTTTTTTTTTATGGACTGTTATCAGCCAGTCAGTTGTATACTGATCTGATGAGATAATCCTATACTTTATATATTGAGAATATAGGAGGAGATTGTTGGATATATTGGTATATTTTCTCTATATAAATATAGCATGTGCATATGAGTAACACGTGTATTGAACGTACAATTGATTGGATATTAGAACGCGGATTTGCGGGCTTATAACTCGATACCCAAACCAGTATTTAGAGATAAATACTGGCTTGGGACAGCAGTCTAAGTATTCCAATATTGATACCTAGGGTGAATATCTCAAGCAACTTAGATCTAGAGATAAACCCTAATTCCCAATTGTTAATTTCTCACAAAACCTAATAGTTCATATATATTTTTCGAATGTATATCTTGTGAGGTTCTGCAAATCATCCTACTATTAAGGATGATTTACCATTCTTCTATTGTTCTATTGTGAGACCCCGTATTTCTAGAGAGTATAGATATATATATATATAGTATATAGTATAGTTTATATAGTGTATATATATACTAAGTAGTAACGGAAAGAATGGATGGTGGGATGGATAGTGACGTGGCATAGAAGAAGGAAAAGAATAGAAAGTGTGTGGTGTGGTGTGGTGCTTTGACTAAGTTGACCATATGGAATGGAATAAATAAAGGAAAGGAATGAAAGAATGAATGTGTGGTGTGTGCTTGACCGGGTATGACCAGGAGATTAATCCCATATCGGTGGGATAGTTGAGAAATAAGAGATACATATAGGATAGCCTATGATGAAGGGTCACCAATCGTCCGGACACCCTTTTGAGGCAGCCTGTGGTGGGCGTGGCTAGAATTTAGTTAATTGTGTGCGTACGAGTTGAGTGCGGGGCGTTACAGATGGTATCAGAGCCAACTTTCGACATCGAATGTAGGACTTGTATATAGGAAGTGCGTGGGACGCAATATGTATATGAGATGCGTAAGACCCTGGGAGGGCAGCGATTAGGAGACAAGTCTACATTCGACTAAAAAGAAGATCCTGTGCTAGATTGCACGTTCCGTATTCAGCGAGGACGCTGAATTCTTAAGAGGGGGTGAATGTGAGACCCCGTATTTCTAGAGAATATAAATATATATATATATAGTATATAGTATAGTATATATAGTGTATATATATACTAAGTAGTAAAGGAAAGAATGGATGGTGGGATGGATAGTGACGTGGCATAGAAGAAGGAAAAGAATAGAAAGTGTGTGGTGTGGTGTGGTGCTTTGATTAAGTTGACCGGGTATGACCAGGAGATTAATCCCATATCGGTGGGATAGTTGAGAAATAAGAGATATATATAGGATAGCCTATGATGAAGGGTCACCAATCGTCCGGACACCCTTTTGAGGCAGCCTGTGGTGGGCGTGGCTAGAATTTAGTTAATTGTGTGCGTACGAGTTGAGTGCGGGGAGTTACATCTATCTACATCTTTTACATAGTTTAGATCTAGCCATTCTTCATTTTCTATTATTCATTTTCCGTAATGTTTTGTGAGTTCATATCTAGGGGTTTCTTTTTCTTTTTCTTTTCCGAACTAACTCATTTCTCTACTTTGTCATTTTCGTGGTATATGACTAGGATAAAGTATTTTATTAGATGGTGGTCTTAAGTATCCATACATATTAGTTGTATTTTCTTTTGATTTTGTTACAGTCCTGTCTTCTTCTTGATCCATTTTGTTGGTGTATGTCTTAAAGGTCAGTTGTATATTGACATTACTAGTTTACATTGCATTATGATATTTATTTCATATATGAGGCATTTCATTTATTGTGTTATTTATTGTGATTAATAAGCATAATAAAGTCCTTAGAATAATAGGTTCAATACCATGGGATATCAAGTGCATGACTTGATTGTGAGATCCTATTAGTTGTAATCAGAACACTATTTTTAAATGTCCCTAGTCAAGTATTATTGTGAATTAGGACAACAATAATGTATAGAGACGAGTATGTGCGGAGACTGATAACCACATCTCATTGGTCATGGATATAAGATATCAAGTCTTCACATGGGTACATATTAGAATAATAATGTACTGGACTGACCCACCATGAGAATACTGCATGGATCGTTACGTGAGTGTTATAAGCGGTTTTCACAGTGACCATGGTGTATGTAGTCCTTTGACTTGAAGTCACTACGGTTCCCTACATGAGAAGTAATATATTTTAATGTCGTCAAGCGTTGCCTGTAATAAGGTGATTATAAAGTCGACTATTAGATATACTACAAATCATGCGGGGGGATGTGAATGACTTAGATATGATTTATCCCTCTTACATAACAAGAGCGATATCTACCGGCCCCTTAATTGAGTGAGACTGCAAAATACATGGTCGTGCTCAAATGAGTCAGTATGAGATATTGAGCTCATTTGTTTTAGTAAGTCTGCTCGGACATCAAGAAACCAAAGATTGAACTATACAAGGGTGACACACTCTATGCTTTGTGGTCAATTAAGAAATCTGGACAAAGGGACTAGACTACATGGTAACATTGGTCACGGATAAGTTATGTCTAATCACTGACATTCCCGTTACTTGAGAAGCAGTGATGTATTGCTAGATACCGCTCACTGTTTGTATTACTAGAATATGATTTTAGTATTATTGTCAACGTAACGAGAACCTACATGGTCATACACTTAGAATGGACCGAAATTGGGATTTAAATTCATAAGATGAATTTAATTGGGAATCCAAGTAAGATTTTGATACGTGGCATCGGTTGGACATTTAATTAGATTAAATGAACTGACTAAAGTTCAGAGGCCCCACACGAATCTGACCCAGGTCTGATTGTGAGCCCAACAACCTCATTACTCTTTAAGGGTTAATTATCTGCATATATATATATGATGCATATCTGTGTAAAAGAGTTAGACGAGAAAAACCCTAGCCGTCACAGAAATTTTGAGAGAGATGTCGTGAGAAACAACCTCATCCCGCAGCTAGCACCGCGGTGTGAGGAAAGCTTGGTTTTGATCTGTTCGTGTGAATGCCTTAGAGGCACCGCAACATTACAGTGCTGTGATCGACATATCTTGGAGACTGCAGATCCAACCATAAGGTATAATTCCTAAACACGATTTATGGTTTTCGCATGGATCCATGGCTAGGTTTCAATATTTTTGTAATTTTTCCGCTGTGTATTCAATTTGTGTTTGCCATTAAAACCTAACACTTTTTATTTATTCATTTGTTATATGTCGATTCCTTAAGACCACTTCTACTTCCTCTGAATTGGGATTTTTCATTAAATTTTCTATTTCTAAAATATTTATATTAAGTTTTGTTATAGCTTCTAACTCTTTCATACCTTCATCTGTTATGCCTAATTCTTCTTTTGTGTCATATGTTATATATCTACTTTGTTCTTTTATGTTGTTATTGATAACTTTCAAGTATTTTCTTATATATCTTAGATCATCCCCACTAGTTTGCAATTTTTCCATTTTTTCCATATTTTGAGAAAATGAGCGTTGCACGCGTTTCTTACTTTGCTATAATATGAGATTTGGGGAACAGTTGCAACGCCCCGAATTCCATTTATATGTAATTCGTAGTACAACATGATCTTTTACTTCAATTCGTATAATTTTACAAGGAAATTAAAAATTTTCTTTTATTACACAACAGTGTTTATTACAGAGTTACACAACGAAATAAAATACAACAAGAATTACAACTCTAATATCAGCAGATTAAATATAATCTTTATCATCAACCATCTTTAAGTCCTTGCCAATCCAATCAAGCCCTGCACTGAAAATCTGTAAGCACGTCCGTTACTTACAACCGACGAAATGTTATAAACAGCGATCCTCTCTATGCTGTATTATAACAAAACCTCTTACATTAACAAACGCAAACTTGAATGAAGAAAAAGTGTAAAAGAGTGACTATCCTAATCATGTCAGTGTATACAATAACTTAATACGTAATGCAGATGTTTACGCTAGGATGACACTAATGCATATTTGTTTAGATTCTATGCATCCCATACTACATAGATCTGAGGGTAAGCACCGATATACTCCTCATTGTCGGGTTAGATCCCTCACCATGCATCCTACAATGATGACTACTACAAGCTTTAGACACTTTGCAAGTGTTGGCTCTTGCCCTTGGAATACTGGAGACCAATCCCTCTCCGTTGATCATTCTGTGGCCCTTACGTCCATCGTCCCGGAATACTGTGGATCGTCTCGCTCCGCAGGTCATTCTGGAGCCCTTATTGCACAAGCATCCCATGAGCATCGCTCTCGTCCCGGAATATTGGAGATCGTTCCCACTTCGTGGATCATTTTGTGGCCCTTACGTCCATTGTCCCAGAATACTGGGGATCGTCTCTCTCGAAGGATCATTCTGGAGTCCATAACTCACGTTTGCACTCATTTCATCATATCTCCAACTAGTGCATATCCTTAAGTTTAAGTTATAGTTATGAAAAACTAAAGTTTAGCTTACCCACCGGTCTTTAACAAAATACTGAGACAATCAACCCATACTGGTTACTTCTCAAAATCATTTTTTTCATTTTCATTTCTTTGCCGGTACCTGGGTCAAACTAAGCCTCTAGAATCAACATCTTTTCATGTTTAACAACTTGGGGTACTCATCCCCTTGTTACTCATGTTCTCAATTTTCATGTATTCATATTTTATTCAAATTATTTCATTCCCTCTTATTTATTCATCCATAAGTACAATCTGAACCTATTCATTTTTACAATACACTTTTCATATTCATCAAAACTTTCTCAATACAAGTTAATTAAGATTAAAACATAATCTCTTAAAAACTCATCATTTGAAAATTCATCCCATCATTTTCCTATTATTTATTTTGAACTAATTCTTAATATCATTAACCATATACATATTTTTCTTGAGTTCACATGTCATCTAAGCATGAATATGATCTTTAATTTTCCCAAAATATAACTTAAAACAGTGAGAATATATTTTCAATCACTTCGTTTAAGTATCATTTGCAAAACAGTAAATTCAAAGTCAGAAAACTGCATTTCATGCCATTTGAAAAAATCATAGAAAATTATATACTTCACGAAACTTTGTGTTCTTTAAATCAAAAGAAAGGTATACAAGTCTAATAAAACTTCTTAGTTATAAGTGTCCTGAAAATACTGTATCTATAACTCGAAATTCTTCGAAATATATAGTATGGTCGAAATACTGAAATACTGTCAATTGTACAGTCTTAAAAAAATAATTATAAATTCAATTCTTTGTGAAAATTTGATTTCTTGGACTTTCATAAAGGTTAACGAGTCTACTACAATTTCTTAGTTCTGACTTTTCTCAAATTATTTCATTTACAAATCTGAACTAATCAAAAACCGAAATGTGTACAGGTTTCCAGCAACCAGTCAACTACTAACTTGTTCTAAGTTTAGATTTTATTAAAATAGTAAAAGACCTCCAAAGCTTATGAAATTTTAAAGGGATTCCCTGAGACATACAAGATGCTCCAAAAAAAGTTTTAAAAAATAGATTCCAACTATTTTATTAAATACGATTTTCTGATGTGCAAACAAAATTCAAAACAATAACTTTTCTTGGCATGAATTAGTAACTTTCATATAATGTATTACCAGGCACCCAAACAACATCATCTCAACTTATCTACATAACAATCCTTTAATTATCATGCATTTCATTTAAATATCATCATCACAAATTAACCACTACTCATATGTATAAATAATTTTAAATATCAATTTTCCTACACATACATGATACTATACTTTAGAAAGTTCAAGAAGGCCCTCACCTCAATGAAGATTCTAATGAAGCAGAAAACTCCTAGAAGTTGCTCCTAGCTCCAAGAATGAGACTCTCCTCCTAGCAAGTTTTCTTTCTTCCAAGCAAGAACTCAAATAACTCTATTTTTCTCTTCTTCTCTTTCTTATCTTTTGTTTCTTTTAATTTTTTGTGCAAGATTTCATGAAGAAAATGGGTGGTATTTATAGGGTTTGAGAAGACTCTTCTACAACCCAAATTAAGTGTTCAAATTCATAACCTACATAACCTCCTTCACTAATTGCCGACTCACCATTACTACCACAAACTCCCAACTTTTCTTCATCCTTCATGAATTGGCCAACCCTTGGATTTTCCACATGTGCACACTTCTCATTAGTTAGTTGCTATTTATTCGATTGTACTTGTTGTTACATGACAAGTGTAGGATAAAAAAAATGTTTATTAAAAATGTAGATTAACTAATGGGCGTTTTTTAAAATAATTTTTCTAATGGGCTTTAAGATGATCTTTAGGCCTTTGGGTTTTTATTAAAAATAAATAAACAAAATTAGAAGAAAAAGTGTGCATGACATCTTAGAAAATTTTAGAAATAAAATGCACATAAAAATTTTACGTGCAATGCACATGCCAAATATTAAAAATTAATTTGAGAGAACAAAGGCAGTCAAAAATACAAAACATGTATATTTAATAATGTTACGGATATTTCACGTAAAGAAATATATACGTAATCGACACGTGTATTGAAAGCATGTGCAATGTACGTAAAACACAAAAATTAAAAAAAATATATTTTGAGTTAACTAAAAATAGGATTGAAATGAGTTCTGAGAAAATAGAAAATATATAAATAATCAGAATATAAAATACATATGAAGTTTATATAAAAATACGTTACGAATATTACTCGTAACGGTAAAAAATATACGTGCATAACACACGGGGGTAAAATTATCATTACTCAGTTTTGTGGGGTATACAGTTGTTTCTCATATTTGAGAAACAGATTTGGCAATTTCCAAATATAAAGGACGATACATAATATTTCGTCTCCTTTTTTTAAAAAAATTCTAAGGGTATTGGACGCATCTTGTTGTTTCGTCTAAGTGAGTTTTTTTTTATGATTAAAAATTGATCGGACGGTACCATGATGTACCGTCCAAAAAATTAAACTTAAAAAAAATGGATCAGACACAACATGTTGTCCCGTCATATGCTTTTTTTTGCTTGGACGGGACAACATGTTCCGTCCAAGTTTTAAGGGGGGATTTAATTTGAAATTTTCTGGACATTTTTACCCTCCAACGGCTATCAACAATAGCTTTTGTCGCCAACGGCTATTTCAACGACTGAGTTCAATTCCAATGTTCACTCACTCTCTCTCTCTCTCTCTCTCTCTCTCTCTCTCTCTCTCTCTCTCTCTCTATATATATATATATATATATATATATATATATATATATATGTTTGAGTTAATAACAACATCTCACCAAAATCATATTTTCCTCAATCTATCAATCGATTCAGACGTGATCATATAATCGAAAACAATGGCGAATCGTGGTATCAGGGGTGGAGCTTACACAACTGTTGAAGACGTCACTCTTTCCCAATCTTGGATTACTATAACTCAAGATCCTTTGATTGGTGGCGATCAATCCGGTACGCAGTTTTGGGATCGTATATTTTCCACATTTAAAGCTCTTTTAGGTACTCCAACCAACCGAACGACAAACTCTCTTTGTAGTCGATTCCACATAATCTCAAAAGAAGTCGCCCTATTTATTGCAAAGTTGTCCAATGTAACTAATAGTATGTATGATTAGTGTGATATTAATTTATATGAAAATTTTGATTTAATTATAACGTATGTATTTTTTTTAATTTTGATAGATACGCGAAGCTAGAAGTGAATACATGCATGCTTTAACAAATCAATATGAAGACAAACTTTCCTTGATCACATAAAATTTTATTAAAACAACAATGCTCTATACAAAGTAATATATATACTGCATGCAAATATGGTCCACCACTTCATTTAATTAAAACAACATATTGCCAATCACTTAATTATGACATGTTTTGCTAATTGTCATCTCCATTTTGTTCCAAATATGGTCCATCAAATTATGTTGAAGTTGGTGATGTTGTTGTTTGTCATGTAAAACAACATTGCATGTCAAACGGGTTGTCTGCTCAGTTGGGGAAACTCTATTAGGTATGGCAGTTGTATAGGAAGAATATTGGTCGTTATCATAATCCCCAATTCTTTCTTCTCGTTCGTCCTCAACAATCATTTTGTGTAAAATAAAACACGCCTTCATGACATAAGATAAACTATCGGCATCCCACAATCTCGTTGGACCTTTACTATCGAAAATCTTGCCTGTAAGACCCCGAATCACGTTCAACATATTTTCTAGCACCTTCTTGCATTTGGGCAAAAAAAAATTCGAGTGTCCGGAGCAATGTAAACTTCGACTATAGTAGCCAACGGAGGGTATATATATACCATCTGTTAGATAGTACCCCATGTTGTAATTATGGTTGTTGATAACAAAATTAGCTGGTGATGCACAACCATCAAGAATTTCATTAAATAAGGTTGGCCGGTTCAGTAGGTTCAAATCATTATTGCATCCCGATATTCAAAAAATGAATGTCAAAACCATAGATCATACGAAACCACCGATTCTAGAATAGTTGTAGACTCCCGAGTATGATCTATATACTAGCCATGTCATGCTGCAGGACAATTTTCCATGCCCAATGCATGCAATCTAGACTACCCAACACACCAAGGAAAGCCCCGAGATTTATTTTCTTCGAGAAGTCTATAAACATCATGTGCATTTGGTTTCCATGTGTATTGAGGCCCAAATATATTCACAATTGCAATACAAATTTGACATACCATTTTCAATACTGAAGTTTAACTGCAACCACGACATCTGCCTGAGCTACTTTGATCCAACTGCTAACGAAATACTTCTTGAAGAACGAACAACATATTCCACGAGACTTCCAATCATCTTCTGTAATCTCTTCAAAGAAGCGAATTTGTACAACACTGAAGGAATATCTCTCATTGTTACACGAGGTGCATCACCGACTCCAATGAATAATCTAGTTAGCATTGCTCAATCCAACAGTGTGAATCTAAACTCGCCGCATGGAAGATGAAAAGTGTGTGTCATTTCTCACCATCTCTCAACCAATACCTCGACAAGCCGCATAGACGACTTCTCTGTATCAATAGCCAGAAAATGGTGCCACCCTGTATGCTCGATCAAGTGGTTAATTAGTGGAACAGTGCACAGTTTTTTAAAAGCCTTGATCAGACCCTTTCAATTTCCCCTAAATAGGATGCTCGATAATACGATGATGTACGTGTTGCCGATTATTGACAACTCTGTTCCACTCAGAGATGCTCGATGCTTTGATTTATAATGAGGTCGGGAAGGGGTAAATGAGGAATTTCAACTTGATTTTTAGTAGAGATGAACGATCATGTGTCATCCCTAAAATCCGCAATAATTTTCGCACAACGAAAAGCATAGGACGAGAAAACCAATTTCGTCTGACACTAAAAATCCTCCAAAAAAACCACAAACAAAGGACGGAACAACATGGTTCGTCCCAATTTTTCAAAAAAAAAATTGCTCTCGAACGGTACAATCCGTGCATTTTTTTATAAATATAACGACAAATGTTGTTTCCTCCGATGATCATTTTTTTTTGTTTTCTCATATTATAGCAATCGACGAGGTCATTTTTCATTTTGCCAAATTGTCAAATATGGCCAAAACGAGTGTGGATGCTCTTACGATTTATAGGCCATTATAATTTTCTTCTAATTCTTGGATATTTATCATATTAATTTCTAATCTTACTTTTAAATTTAATTTATGTATTGATGTTTCTATTTTTGGAATATTATCCATACTAACTTAATTCTTATAGTTTAATATATTGTGTGCCAGTAGGTGTTGGAATTACCAACTTGTTTCTTCGTTTCTATAATCTATTATCTTGTATGCTATTGTTTTTTTGTTTTTCTTTAGGTAACTTTTTAGCTACTATACTTGTTATTACTAAATATTCTAATATTTTCATATCAGTTATACGTTTTCTTTCTATTAGTTTTTTATCAACGTGTCTTATTTCAAATTTTGAAAGGTTTTTTTTAATCCTATTTTCTTTTTCTTTTTTTTGAATTATTATGTTTTTACAAGGTTTGAGGGAAATTATGGTCTATAATTTCAAAAGTAGGATTATATAGAAAATTTGTTTTAAAATTTATAATAAACAGGGTCAGTTGAATAAATATTTTTGAAAATGAGTTAGTTTGGTATATATATTTGAATGAAAATGATTTAGTTTGGTATATATTTTTGAAAAGTGGGTAAGGTAGAAGCAAACACTCTTGCAAATATCAGGCCTGGCCCACCGTCCATGCAGGAATTCTTCCGTCAGAAAATAATTGTGGGCCTCAACCTCCGCAATTTTGAATTTTTTCCTACTAGGCCACTTTTTGAAAATATTTACAATTTTGATCCACTTTCCAAACTACTAGCATTGGTACTAGTAACTGCCACGTCAGCAGAGAGAGAAACTAACTCCCAAATTCTTAAAAAGCAAACCCTAAATTTGAGAAAAGTCTGGAGGCGGCAGCTAGGGCTCGCCGCCGCCGCCCCCTCGGCCCTCCGTCGTCCCTCCCTCCACTCACTCTCCTCCCTATTGTGATCCTACGACGGAGATGACCCCCCCACCCCACCCCCCGAAGTGTTTCTTCGCACTCCACCCTCACCCGTCACTGCTCGCCTCCGGCGCCATTGTTCCCCTTCCTCGAGCGCCTCCTTCGACGGCACCTGGGGTCCATCATCGCCCACAGCAACCGACAAATTCCCATCCCCGTCGAGCGACGCATCTCTCCAGCCCCTGTCTTCCCTGCCGTCGAGCCATGCTGTCGTGTCGACGACCAAGCGTCGGCCTTGGTTCGATTTGTGGCAGATTTGGAGATGGGGGTGAGTTGGTTGGGGTTTGGGTTAGGTTGGGATTGAATGTCTTTGCTGGAAGTTTGTCCACTCTTAGGGCCCAGATGTTCTTCGCGGTCGCCACCATGTCCACACTCTCGGGGCCAATCACGGCAATCTGCGGCTATGATTTGGTTTTCGATGGTAGGTAGTGTGTGCGAAGAAGCCCGAGTTTGCTTCTCTCTGCGATACGCAATGATGAGAGAGTAAGTGAGGATGGCAATGCCGAAGTGAGAGACGGCAGCGGTTTTTTAGTAAGGTATTATTAGTTTGGGGGGGTTGGAGGAGCTGTCTGAGTTGGTTTTGACTCGGTGTGAAGATTGCGGTGTAGTACGGTTGTGGGACTAGGGCCCGAAGACGGGGTCCCCCGATGAGATGTGCTCACTCGTTACTCCTGTGCCCTATGCCTTCTACCGACGCCATCGTCCGTATCCTTTAGCGGTGCCGGAACGGTTCCTTTGCCGCCACCACCATGTCCACGCTCTCGGGGCCAATTACGGTGATCTGCAGCCATGATTTGGGCCTCCAGGGTTGGTGTAGTCAGCGAAGTAGTCGGGGTTTGTGATGAGGGCAGTGCCAAAGATAGTGGCTGGAGCTTGTACCCTGTTCTGTTGGGGTGTGATCTACAGGAGCAGGGGCTGCATCCGGGCTGTTTCACCTGATGACCACAGTCAATAAGGCACCACCACCACTACGCCCTCATAATGGAAGCTGACGCCCAACGCTATCGCCCGTTGTGGCGAGAGGAGAAGGTGATACTTCAATCAGCTGGGTCATGTTTTGGTTTTCTGATTGAGAGAGAGTGTGATAAAGTGAGTGAGTGAAGATGTTGCTCCTCACTACTCTATTTTGGTGGTGGTCTGTATTTATGAGAAATCGCTAGAGATAGCAAGGACGTGAAAGAGGCGAAGGCATCTTCTTCACGGCTCTCTCATTGACTGCGGTTTTTTTTTTTTTTTGGGGGGGGGGGGGGAGGGTAATTATAGCAAGATTGTGGAAGGATAGGAGGTGTAAACTGAGCTTGGCGGTTGTCAAAACTCTGCCTACAGGGCTTGGGCCCAAAGATGCCCTCCCACCAGCGAGTAGACTGATCTCAGTGGTTGTCAAAATTCGGCCTGCGGGGCTTGGGCCCAAAGATGGGGTCTCCCAGCGAGGAGAAGGCACGGCTCGGCGGGAGATAAAATCCTGCCAGACTAGTTTTATGCGGGTGTACATGTGCCGTGAAGGCAGTGTACGAAGCTAAACTGACGTACATACAATTTTGATGGACCAAGCATGTTTGTCGGCCCACCCTCCAGGGTTGTTGGAGGAATTTGTTGTTTGTACGGTTATGTTGATTCATATATGTTCTTCATATGGCTAAAAATAGGATTAAATCGGGACCGTTCACATCGGAGACGAATCTTAAAGCTCAGGGGTAAAACGGTAATTTCATCTACTAACGGGTCCGAAGCGGGTACTGGGTTTCCTTCTCACAGATCCAATAACCCGCGAACGAATCCACCTCAACTGGGTACGGGTCCCGACCCGATACAAACCCAGTCCGACAGGATAGAATTAGGGTATCTGATTGAACCAAATCAACGGGCCTGATTCGCGACTATCCTCTCACCGGGAATTAAGGGATTACATTCCTAATCTGATTACGAGAATTTTACACCTTATCAGATCACAAGAATCACATTCTTAATCTGATCCCAACGGCGACTATAAATACCCCCCACCAACCACTGTTACAGGTTAATCACTCTTTTTCCAATTAAAGCTCTTTCTTAATCATACCACTGGTTACTGACAAGAGCATCGGAGGGTGCGTCGCCGGGATCAACCCCAGTGTATCGCACTTCCTTGTAGGTGAACGGCGGGAGTCAGCAGCCCAATTCCGACGAACAGGCTCGGATTCGCTATTCAGATTTTTCCACGAACCCACAAATTCTGTCTGTTGGCCCCCACACCAAATTTAGCGGCAACAGATTGGCGTCGTCTGTGGGAAACATACGAATAGCAGCCTCCCCTCCTCCCGTTGGTCAGATCTCCTCCAGCCATGCCTCCTAGGAAAGTAAGATCCAGAGGGTCCAACCGTGGACCCAATCCCATTGATCAGCAAGAGGTAGTCCCCATCCAACCCGCTCAGCAGCAAGGGCAACTTCCTCTCCAAGCAGAAGACCCTCTTCAACAAGATCAGCCTCCTCTTCAGAATCAGCAACCCCCTAAGGGTCCCGCCGGTCCTCAGAATGCCGGTGCGAGGGCTTCACGTCCCATCCCGCAGAAGCAACCCCTCCATCAGGACCGCATTTCGGTACACAATGCCTCTTCAGATTCCATGGCCTCCCACAATCCTCGAGTTTCCGACCTCCGCAATACCATCCGCAATCGGCAGAAGGATGAGGATCTTCGCCGCCGTCTGGACGAAAAGCGAGCCCGAGGGGGAGCCTCCCGCCAACAGCGTCCGGATGAGCGATCTCCTCACCGCCGAGACTACAGAAGGTCCCCTACCCGAAGAGGGATGAAAGAGTCCCCCGAACACCATAGGAGAAGACCTCATTCCCCTGCCGGTCGACAACATCCGAGGAACGATGAGGCACCCATCACCCGTGCCGAGTTCCAGCAGTTCCAAGCAACGGTGTTGCACGCCCTCAACCTCCGACCCAACAATAACAATGCTCAGAGGGCTCCTACCCCTCCACGGGTCCAAAGTCCTCACCATCGGTCCATAACTCCTCCTCCGGCTCCTAGTAACCAACAGCGCTTGCCTAGCCCTCGCCGCTCCCAGAGTTACCGTCGTCGCTCCCCTTCCTATGAAGACGAGTCCAGAGGCTCGTTTGACTATCATCGAAGGGACGATGCGCTCTACCGCCATCTCCACGAGATGGAGAGGTGCATCAGCCGAATAGACAAGGATGAGGAGTTAAGAGGAAGGACCATCCGCCCGAGCAGACCTCCCTTCTCCCGGACCATCATGGAAGCTCCTATCCCAAGTGGTTTCGAACCCCCGAAGTTCGAAACTTACTCGGGGGAGTCGGACCCCGTGGACCACATCGAAAGCTTTAAGACCCTCATGCTAATCCACCAAGCTTCCGATGCTTTGCTGTGCAAAACCTTCCCCGCCACTCTTAAGGGTTCGGCTCGGGAGTGGTACTCCCGCCTCGCCCCGTCTTCCATATTCTCCTTCGAGCAATTCGAGAGCCTCTTCATCACACATTTTGTGAGTAGCAGACGCGCGGAGAAGACTAACATCTCGTTACTCCAGCTCCGCCAGGAGAAGGGAGAGAAGTTGAGAGACTATGTGAGGAGGTTCACTGCAGAAGTGAGATCCATTGCTTCCCTTAACCAGCCTGTTGCAGCGGTCGCCTTCCAATCGAACATCCTCAACTCTAGCCTTCGCTCCTCCCTTACCAAGAAGCCCCCACATAATTTCACCGACCTCCTTCTTAGGAGCGAGAAGTACATTCGGGCCGAAGAAGCCGAGAATCTCCCGGGCTTTGAGGAGACATCCTTCGGGAACAAACGGAAGAGCACAAGCGAAAAGGGCTCCCAAAAATCCCAGAAGGATGGCAATGGACAGCGTCGCCCGACTCCTCGATTTGAGAAGTTCACCCCCCTCATTGCCAATATATCAGAAGTTCTTATGGAGGTGGATAAGGAAGGGCTCCTCCGCGCTCCCCCGAGAATGGATACACCTGGCAAGAAGAGGAACAAGGATAAGTGGTGCCGCTTTCACAGGGACAACGGCCACGACACGGAAGATTGTCGGGCTCTGAAGGAGGAGATCGAAGAACTCATACAGCGGGGGCACCTGACCAAGTTCGTCCAAAAAGAGGAGGCCAAGCTTCCCCCCTGAGGAGCCAACAAACGAACCGAAGGGCCCGCCGAGCTTTAAGACTCAAAATCTCCCAGCTCCTCCCAAGAGGTCTTCACCTTATTGTAGAAGTAGGATCCTGATTTTCAATAAGGCCGATGCTTGTAACCCGGTCGATAGCATGTAATAATGGCTCGCCCTATTGAAGCGGCCACTTAGTTTATTTCAAACTTTACATCTTTTCATTGAAAATTATTGCTCTTGCTTCTCTCTTAAATGGTGGGTTCGGAGTCCAGCTTCTTCTACATGGCTGCTCCTGCAACTTACTAACCTTAAACAACGAGTTCGGAGTCCAACACTTGGCACGATTCCTCTTCAAATAACTCGCTCTTCAGCGGGTTAGAAGTGGTTCGCCATTCGGAATTGCTCCCACAACCGTTGAATAACTCTAACGATGGTTCGGAGTCCAACACTTGGCTCGATTCCTCTTCAAATAACTCGCTCTTCAGCGGGTTAGACGTGGTTCGCCATTCAGAATTGCTCCCACAACCGTTGAATAACTCTAACGATGGTTCAGAGTCCAACACTTGGCTCGATTTCTCTTCAAATAACTTGCTCTTCGGCGGGTTAGAAGTGGTTCGCCATTCGGAATTGCTCCCACAACCATTGAATCCCTCTAACGACGAGTTCGGAGTCCAACACTTGGCTCGATTCCTCTTCAAATAACTTGCTCTTCAGCGGGTTAGAAGTGGTTCGCCATTCGGAACTGCTCCCACAACCGTTGATTCTGTCATTTAAATAGCGAGTTCGGAGCACAACTCTCCCCTAGAGTTGCTCCTCAAACTCGTCTTCCAAATGGCTCACTCCCAGAGCCGAGCTCTTCGCTCCGCTCGCCTCCGAAGCGGACCTCTTCTCAACGAGTTCAAAGCACAACTCTCTCCTAGAGTTCCTCCTCAAACTCGTTTTCCAGATCGCTCTCTCCCAGAACCGTGCTCTTCACTCCGCTCCCTCTAAAGCGGACCTCTTCTCAACGAGTTCGGAGCTCACAACTCTCCCCTACAGTTGCTCCTCAAACTCGTCTTCCAAATGGCTCTCTCTCAGAGCCGAGCTCTTCGCTCCGCTCGCCTCCGAAGCGGACCTCTTCTCAACGAGTTCGAAGCACAACTCTTTCCTAGAGTTCCTCCTCAAACTCGTCTGCCAGATGGCTCTCCTAGAGCCGAGCTCTTCACTCCGCTCGCTTCCGAAGCGGGTCTCTTCTCAACGAGTTCGGAGCTCACAACTCTCCCCTAGAGTTGCTCCTCAAACTCGTCTTCCAAATGGCCCTCTCCCAGAGCCGAGCTCTTTGCTCCGCTCACCTCTAAAGCGGATCCCTTCTCAACAAGTTTGGAGCACAACTCTCTCCTAGAGTTCCTCCTCACACTTGTCTCACAAATAGCTCTCTTCCAGAGCCGAGCTCTTCACTCCGCTCGCCTCCAAAGCGGACCCCTTCTCGACAAATTTGGAGCACAACTCTCTCCTAGAGTTCCTCCTCATACTTGTCTCACAAATAGCTCTCTTCCAGAGCCGAGCTCTTCACTCCGCTCGCCTCCAAAGCGGACCCCTTCTCGACAAATTTGGAGCACAACTCTCTCCTAGAGTTCCTCCTCACACTTGTCTCACAAATGTCTCTCTTCCATAGCCGAGCTCTTCCCTCCGCTCGGATGCCGAGCTCTTCCCATCCGAGCCCCAACATCAAAGAGCTCGGTCGGCTAACCGAGCAAGTGCCCATCCGAGCCCAAAAACGGAGAAAAATCACTTTTCCCTCAACATTCGCGTAAGATCTCGATCAAACGGCTCAGATCGCTCCAGCAGCACTAAATGACAAGATAGTGTTTTCTTGGAAACTGTGCCCGCCTCGAGATCCGCACTGAGATCAACGGCTCAGATCGCTCCAGCAGCACTAAACGACAAGATAGTGTTTTCTCGGAAACTGTGCCCGCCTCGAGATCCGCGCTGAGATCCAACGGCTCAGATCACTCCACATCGCTCGGTATTCCGAGTCGAGCGACTAGCGATCCGAGCCACTCGCGCCCCTTCTTCGCCCCTAAGGTCTTCCTAGCACAAGGGTCTTCCTAGCACATCTTCTCCGCCCCTAGGAGTGGAGCTCCTCTGCCAAAATCCCCAAGACCAAAACACTCCTCAACTTCATGAAGACAAGGATGTTGCGGGGCCATTCTGACCATGAAGGAGGGTGAATCTTCATCCCACTCCTAAAGAGAAATTGTAGATCTTCAAATTAGCTTCGAAACGAGGGGTCGCACGCCCCGATCGGACCTCCGTAGCACCGGAAAAGTGAATCTCAATACAGCTGCGCCGAATAGCTCGGAAATCCGAGCCGAGCCATTCGCGCGAGGGAAAAATCCGAACCGAACCCGAGCAACTGTCAAAATCGAATCCGAGCTCTTCCCATCCGAGCCCCAACATCAAAGAGCTCGGTCGGCTAACCGAGCAAGTGCCCATCCGAGCCCCAAAACAGAGAAAAATCACTTTTTCCTCAACATTCGTATAAGATCTCGATCGGACGGCCCAGATCTTGCCAGCGTCGCTAAACGACAAGATAGTGTTTTCTGGGGAACTGAGCCCGTCTCGAGATTCGTGCCACCATCCAACGGCCCAGATCGAGCCACGTAGCTCGGATCTACCATTTGAGCTACTGCCCCACCGAGCTGCAAAATGGCCAAAAAATTTGCCTCAAAATCCATGCTCGGATTCGCCGAACAAGAAGCAAAAAAAAGGGGGGGAAACAGGTCGGCAATTCGGGTTCGGATCCATACCCGAACCCCACTGCCACGTCACCCTCTTCTCCTTCTCCAATCTCCCGCCAAGACATTCTGAACAAACTCAGAGGAAGAAGAACCCACGACGAAGCTCCGAACTCTACTTCGTCACGAGCTCACCTCGCCGAGCTCAAGCACGCCTCCGACGAAGCTCAGCTACAGCGCCGAGCTCCACCTTCGTCTCCTTCGCAAGCTCACCTCCAACATCGAACTCGCGACCGAAGCTCCACCATGGCCGAGATTCCCCATCGTCGAGATTCTTTCCACCGAGCTCCTCTCGCCTTCCATTCGACGACGAGCTCCCCTCTATCCTTCGAAGCCCACGATGCCGAGTGCCACCCATCGTCAACCTCCTCAACGACGAGCTCGCCACCTCTATGGCCGAGCTCCACCTCCGACGCCTCCGCAGCGCCGAACCCATGGCCGAGCTCCGAGCCAAATGACGAGTCGAACCCATTACCGAGCTCGAACTCCACTCCAACTCCTCGCCATGCCGAGCTCACACTCCGGAGCTCCGAGCACCTTCCTCGACGAACCCAACGTTGCCGCACACGGACGAGCTCGAAAGTTCACCACTGCGTCGAGCTCTCCCACAATCAAGCTCGCCTTCCACAGCGCGAGCTCCGACTCCGCCAGTCTCCTCCATATCCGAGCGCCCCCCTGTCGAGCTCCAACTCTCTCCCTTGCCGAGCGCCTCCAATGGCCGTACACCGAGCTCGCCGATCTCAGTGGCGCTCTCAGGGACGGAGACGGAGTCAGGGTCGGAGGCACGCTTGATTCAAAGGCTGAGAGAAGAAGACGAAGAAGTAAACAGAAGGAAGCGGAGAGGAAGCGAGAAAGAACAGAAGGAAAAAGAAAAAAAATTTATTATTATGCATCACCTCCCGGTCGGACTGCCGAGCAAGTCCCCATCCGAGCTCCAAAAACGGAGAAAAAAGCTGCCGTGCGACTACGACCGTTGGATCTTCCAGAAATTCGCGCTTCTGGTGATGGACGGTCCAGATCGCGCCACGTGCGCTAAACGAAAAGATAACGATTTTTTGGGAAACGCGCCTCCTCGAGATTCGTGCCGGGATCGACTATCCTCTCACCGGGAATTAAGGGATTACATTCCTAATCTGATTACGAGGATTTTACGCCTTATCAGATCACAGGAATCACATTCTTAATCTAATCCCAACGGCGACTATAAATACCCCCCACCGACCACTGTTACAGGTTAATCACTCTTTTTCCAATTAAAGCTCTTTCTTAATCATACCACTGGTTATTGACAAGAGCGTCGGAGGGTGCATCGTCAGGATCAACCCCGGTGTATCGCACTTCCTTGCAGGTGAACGGCGGGAGTCAGCAGCCCAATTCCGACGAACAGGCTCGGATTCGCTATTCAGATTTTTCCACGAACCCACAAATTCTGTCTGTTGGCCCCCACACCAAATTTAGCGGCAACAGTTCTATTTTCTGTCTGTATGTTGTAACTGGGCCCAGTACACAGGGTGGCCATATTCCACCTTTTCCTTCAAAAAAAAAAAAAAACCCTGCAACTTCAGCATCGGCCGCTATTCTGATTAGTGGACTGTTCCATTTGGAGGTTGCTAATGGGAATAGCGGCCTCTTTTTAAAAAAATAGAAATTTTTGTTTATTTTCGTTAGTCTTATTAGCGGCCAAAGCATATATGAAGTCGCTAATGGGATTAACGACCTTCAATGAACTGTATTATAATATTTAGCGAAATCTAGAGGGCTTTTGTTGTCTGAAAAAATAACAATCAATTTTTTTTTTAAACTGAGGTTGCTATTCGGAATAGCAATCTTAGCCAGGTGATTATTTTTCAAATCATACAGAGAGCAGGGAGATTTTACAAAGATCGCTATTCGGAATAGAGGTCTTAGTTGTACAAAGATCGCTATTCGGAATAGAGGCCTTAATTGTACTAAGGTCGCTATTCCGAATAGAGGCCTTTATTGTGTGACGATTTTGTAAATTTTACAAAGAACAAAAAAATTGAGTTTCCTACTGAGGTCGCTGTTGCAAATAGTGACCGAAGTATACTAAGGTCGCTATTCCAAATAGTGACCTTAGTTGGATGATTATTTTGTAAATCTTATAGAGAATAAGGAGATTTAGTCTTCTACTGAGGTCGCTATTCAGACTAGCGACCTCAATTTTTTATAAAAAAATTCCAAGAAAGCAAAACCTCTCCATAAATCGCTAAGTGTCTAATACATTCATTTATGGTCGCTAATCACATTAGCGACATCATATATACTTCGGTTGCTAGTGGGAATAGCGACAACAAATAAACAAAATTCAAAATATTTTAAACAAATGCCGCTATTCCTATTAGCGATCTTCAAAATGAAGAGACCGCTAATGAGAATAACGGCCGCTGCTGATGTGGCACCAAGTAGCCCACAAGCGCTAATAGTTTCGAAACTGACCCCAAAATACAAATATTTTCAAAAAGTAGCCTAGTACGGCAAAAAATTCCGCAATTTCTATCTCATCGCTTTTTTACTCCTTTTCTTAATGGGGAGATGCGGTCCGCACATGATTCTCACCCCTGTCTCTTCAGAGTTAATTAGAGATTTAGCCCCTCTTTTGAAACTATTTGCAAAAATGGACTAGTTTCTAAAGTATTTACGAATAAGGGCTAGTTCTTAAATAAAATTCTATACTTTCTTCTCTATAATATTTTCTATAGAATGTGTGACCTTTTTGTAATTTTAAATTTTTTAAAAATATTTTTTATGTAATCTATCTAATTAATTTTGTTGACTACTTAAATTTTAATAAATATTGAGAAATTTAGGTAAGAGATACTTACTTAAAAACCTTGCTCTGATACCAACTAAATGCAAAGTGTGAAATCACCTATAAATAGAAATAAAAAGAGTATCAAAAAACTTCAAAGGTGATAGTTTTCTGTAAATAATTTTCTTGAAAATAATGTGCATTATCAATATCAAAAACATTAAAGTGATCAAGTATAAGTTCAAGATCTCTCATAGCTTCTGATTTTGTTTTTGATACATCACTACCACTATCATATGGGGGTTCTTCGGGTTCTTCCATATGTTCATTTTGGTCGTCTATATGTTCATTTTCTTCTTGAAATTGCCTATATGCTATTGTAGGACTCCATATATAACTACCAAATTCTCCATTTTCATAAAATAATAAAGATCTTTCATAAGAAGTTAAATCATCAATTATCTGAACATTTATATTGCTAGTTTCTCCAGGATTAATTTAATTTATTGTTATAATTATTACTCGATGTGCGCTAAAGAAAAATAATTTGAACTCATAAAAATCATACATGCTTGTTACTCTATGAGGATAATAAACATCAAAAACTAAAATTCAATCACTTCCTTGGTAGTTAGTCATTAACATAAAAAACTAACATTCATCACTTCCTTGATAGTAAGTCATTAATTTATAAATTTCTGAGGTAAGACTGAAACTATTATTATCCATTGTTCTTTATAGTGATTTTGTGATTTAAAACAACTAGTGTGAAATCAGGAGTAGGGAGAGTTTTTTTAAAGATACCATAAAAATCAAAACAAAATGGCTCATCATGCTTCCGACCTAGTTAAACCTCTTTGAGCTACTCTATACCAGTACTACCAATGGATAAAATACCCATGATATGCACCTCGGTTTCAGTGCTCCTTTTACGTTCCTCCCATCTCATGACTATTATGCTCTTTAGAAGAGCTTTATCCAAGAGCTACGTCTGGACCAACTAGTAGTACTTCGGTACAGGCAACCACAACCTAGCTCGTTTCCTGCTACTAGGTGTACAATATAACTATAGAAGGTTACAAATGAGTCTTTTTGCAAGATCCTTCAGGCAGGATCTTACAAAACACTCCCTAAGGGAAAGAGACTAATTATTCATACATATATTGTACAGGAGCTTAACAAGAAAGATAGTCTTTATTGATTCTAGACTTCTTACAAACAAAATCTTCTTACAAGATTGTATGGAATTTCTCATCCTTAGATCTTATCCCTCTTCCTTACTCAACCTCGCATTTTATTGAGCAAAGGATGGCTTTACATCAGCAATTATTGTTCTCATTATATCACTGCTTACATCATAAGTAAATAATTGAGTCTAATACGTCACTACTTACGTTTTTAGAGATTCTTTTCTAGTTAGCATCTCCACGTGCTTCACATCAGAAAAAACTCATCGTCAGCCTTATCTTGTTCTTTTCTGCATTGTCCGCATTTGTGTTGTGGTTCCATCTTCATCAATATACAGTAGTGGACATCTGTCTCTTCTGTCATTGTCATGGCTCCTTTATTTAGAATTTGATACCAGCTGTGAAAGACTTCTTTTATTGACTATGGTTGTTTAATCTTTGTTGTGCTGTAAATCATTATTTTTTATGAGTCAGGGCTATCATAGATCCATATGTTATTTTTCTATTTTATGTCTTTCAGTTCACAATACATTATTCTGAATCTCATAGCTCTTCTTTCTTGGATAATTAGTTTTTCAAAATCTTCATTTATATATGGTATAATATTGGTTACTCCAGACAGGACTTGTGTAGTCATCCCTATCTTTATAATATGCTCAGCGGGTAGTTCTTCGCCATCCTCAAGGAATTATGGAATAGCTGAAAATACTCGAACATAGATTTTGGAGGCCTTTGTAAGACCAAAATAACTCTCAGCAGATTTACATACTTCTCTTGGTAGCTGGCTGAGTTCTTCACATTCTTTGAATGAATATATGTAGTGGATAAACCATCTTTCGAATAATACTCTTACTTTCTTTGGATTTGGCTAATCGCTTTGTTCATATGTTGCTGCGAAATAATTTTGATAAATTGATTGACCTGGGTGGTTTGGCATAATTTCTCAATATATTGGAAAAATAATTCTTCTTGGAATATTTTGAAGGATCTGAGAGTAAACTCTTTTTGTAGGTAGTGTTGGGATTGGGGCGTCAGCAAACGCCCTCTGGTCGCAGCGGAACTAATTAGAGCAATGAAGAAGTCGAAGTAGACAAGGCGAATAAATTAAGCAAGCAACGATAACTTATCCCGGTTAGCTTTTGCTTAATCCGGAGGGAAATATAGGAAAATCTGATATTCAACTAGAAGAGATTACAAGGAGTTACTGATTCACTTGACACAAGGAATTAAACTCATCCACCAAGAACTATCTCTCTCTCGAGCCTCTCTTTGCAATGGAGAAGAGAATCTATGAAGTACTCCCTCTCATATTGGAGGAGTTTACAATATATAGAAGAATAGAGAGAAAACCTAGGTTTAATCTTGATCCTCAGTCGTCCAATATAACCTGGAAAAGAAGTAACTGAATAGGAGCCGCACGATCTAACTTGGAGTTCAAGATTGGGCCGAACCGACCTAACAAATCGAAGCCCAAAAACGAATCAGCACCACGGGCGGTCGACTGTCCAATAAGATCGGTCGACTGTACCACTCTCTGACATTCCCTTTACTACGAGCGGTCGGGGGTGCGGTCGGGGGGTGCGGTCGACTGTCACCAAGACCGGTCGACCGCAACTAGCCTGCACCCTGCTACTGCTATTTTCTCCTTCTACTCACTTCGACGCTTCGGCTTCCGTGCTTCATATTACCTTCTTCTAATCGGAACAACAAGTATTCAAGACACAATCCTAATAAACTCCACCTTGGATTGCATATGAGTGCTATCACATGATGTGTTACTTATCTCCAAACTCTAACAAATTCCACTCGCAAAGAAAACTTAGAGCAATAGCTTCTTTTTCTAATTGAAATGATCTCTACCCAATCTCACCAAATCTAGTGTCGCCCCTCAAAGTAGGGATGGCAACTGGGCTGGGTCAACCGGCGACCCACCCGCGACCCGGCTCGCTTAGCTTCTTGGCGGGTTCGGGTCGAACCTGGTGAACAGTACCGGGGCGACCGGGGTCGCAATTAAGGCGAATTAAACTCGCGAAACCCGGCCCATGAACCCAGCCCAACTCGCGAATTCAACCGGCCAACCCGCGAGTCGACCCGCGGTTTCGACCCGTTCGACCCGTGACGGGTCGACCGTTGACCCGCGGGTCAAACGGTCGAAAAAAATGCCCGTTGCGCTCTGTCTGGGACAGAGCCGTTTGGAACGGCTCTTTGAGCCGTTGGGGGTTTTTTTTTTTTCCCCACATATTTAGCCTATAAATATCCCCAAAAATTTCATAAAAAATCACACCTCACTCTCTTACTCTCTCTACTATTATACATCATTTGTAAAGAATTTTTGAACAATTATAGTATTCATCAAACAAGTGTACAAGGAGGCATATACACGATCAAATTTCGGTCGTATCGGAATCAAAATTCAACGTCTTCAACGTCTTCAACTCTCTTCAACCCTCGTCAAATCTACTTCAACCTCTTCTCAACTCTTCAATTGCGGAATCGGCAAAGCGCTCCTCCATATTTTCTATTGTATTCTTATTTTAACGGTTTTTTTTACATACCCGTATTCCACGGTGAACGGTATCAAAATATCTCTATCTCTCTCGTTAATTTTTTTTTTGCGTTGTAGTTAAAATTATTGTTCATTTTTTTGAACTTCTCTATCTCAACCCTCTTGTTTTTTAAATTTTTTTGGTATAATTCACCTCTCTTTTATTGTATATTTTTTTTTACATACTTTACTTTAGCACATTACTACATTATGTCTAGATCACGCGGTAGCGGTCGTAGCGGACAAGATTCCTCCTTCTCTTTACGTAGGCCACCAATTGTCCCAACTAGTGAGCCCGCCCAAGATTACATTGATCCTACTATGGAACAATGGGGTACACACGACATGGATGTTGTAGGTGACATACAATTAGAAGAAGAACAACAACAACAACAACCCGAAACCACACAACCCCGTAGTAGTAGGAAAAGTAGAAGAGAAACTAGCGATTGGCATAAGTTTTATGATTATATCCCGGACGAACATACTCCGGGTATAAGTTTGAAAGTATGTAAAACATGTAGTAAAACATACAATTTCAAGAGGAGTGACGGCACCGGTACAATTAGTAGGCACATACAACATAATCATAAAGAACTTCTTGATCAAATACAAGGGCAACAAAAAATCAACCCTAGGACCGGTCAAGTAGATAGCCACCCTTATGATCCCGAACTTGTTCGTCGGGAAATTGTCCGATTAGTCATTAAGGAAGAGTTGCCATTTTCCTATCCCGAGAGTAGGAACTTGAAAAATTTTAATCAAACGGCCTTAAACCCTTATTTTAAAAGAATTCCGAGAAATACTTGCAAATCGGATTGTTTTAAAATGTATGTTGAAATGAAGGACACGTTGATTGCAATTTTATGGAGTTTAACTTGTAGGGTTAATTTAACTTCGGATTGTTGGACGGGTGTCAACAATATTCCAACGATGGGAATAACCTATCATTGGATCGACAATGATTGGATTCTTCAAAAAAGAATCATATCACTTGCGGCGTTGCCGTATCCCCATAGTGGCGCTGAAATAGCAAACCGTATTATAGAAATTTGTGATGTTTTTCATATTCGCGCTAAAGTTATGGCTATTAGTTTTGATAATGCATCTAACAACAATGTAGCAATTACTACTTTAAAATCTGTATTAAACCCTCCATCTGACAATATTTTTCATGTTAGATGTGCATGTCATGTTATAAATTTATGTGTTCAAGATGCATTAAGAATAGCTGATCCATATATAGTTAAAATTAAAAATTGTGTACATTTCATTGCATTAAGTCCAAGCATTTTACAAGAATGGAAAGCTTGGTGTAGGGTTAGAAATGTTCCTTTTAGAAAATTTCCAAAGGATGTTAGACACCGATGGAATTCTACTTTTGATTTACTAAATGTTGTCACCGATTATAAAGCAGTTGTAAATGATTTTTGTATCGCAAAAAATATGCACAATTTTGAAATGACTCCCACCGATTGGTTTTTTGCCGAATCCTTGTTGAAATTTTTAGAACCTTTTAAAACCGCAACTTAAAAATTTTCAAAAACATATGAATCTACTTCTAGTAGCATTTTTATTGAATTAGTTAGCATGATGCAAATATTTAACGAAATGTTAAATGATCCCTATATTAGTGACATTGTAATACCTACTTTTCAAAAAATTTTGAAGTATTATTTTCCTCCTCCTATGTTGATTTGTGTTGCTACTGTTATGGATCCCCGTATCAAATTAGAAGGTACGAAGAATTTGATACAAATATTTTTTTGATATTTAGAGGACAATGTAGAATTAACAATTGATTGCGCTACTTTTTTAGTTCAGTTTGAATCAACATTAAATAACTTGTATGATTATTATGATAGACGTTTTGCTTCTAGTAGTACAACTTCTATAGTTAGTTCTTCTTCTGGTAGTTCTAAAGGTAAGGGTAAAAGTAGAATTGGTGATAAAACATTTAGTTTACTTGAACAAATTCAATCTAAAAAACCTAGGACTAATCAACCAAATGAATTAAATTGGTATAACCAACAGGATACTGAGCCTACTCTTTCTGCACTAGATATTTTACAATGGTGGAAAGAACATGAACACACTTTTAGTATTCTGTCAATTATGGCTAAAGATTTGCTAACTCCTCCTGTCTCTACAGTTGCTTCTGAGAGTGCATTTTCTACAAGTGACAGGGTTCTATCTGATTACAGGAATCGGTTGAAGCCTGAGGCGTTAGAGATGCTCGTTTGCACAGAAGACTAGCTGAAGGCTGAAGATAGGACGCAAGGAAAAGCACTATCAAGTTCCACAAGTGGGAGCAACTCGCCCGAAGAACAACCACAACAACAACAACAACAACAACAATAGCTTTGCTTGTTATGTCAAATTAGAAAACTTGTACTCAATTAAAATTGTATATAAGAAATATGTTATTGTATAAAACTTATTTGTGAATTGAATTCTTCATTTCGTTATAAATTGTTAAAATTGTATAACTTAAATTCATATGAATAATATTTCAAAATTTGTTGTCAATTTCACTCTTTCAATCTTATTATTATTATTACGATTTTTATTGTTTATTTGTATTATTACTTACTTAGTATTATGAGGATTATTATTATTATTTTAATTTAAGCTACCAAAAATAATAATAATAATAATAATATTAAACGGGCCAACCCGCGGGTCGACCCGGCCCAACCCGGGTTGAACCCTAAAGGGTTCACGGGTTGGGCGGGCCACCCAAACGAAAACTTAGCCCGGCCCGGCCCGGCCCATATAAGAGTGCAACCCGGCCCGGACCAGCTAAGTATACGTGCCAACCCATACGGGTTGGGCCCGGCCCGGCCCACTCGACCCGTTCGCCATCCCTACCTCAAAGGCATACCTCCGTAGATGTACTCACGAAGTTTCCAAACTCTGCACGAACTCCACCTACCCAGAGGCTTTCTCCACCTCTCGACGATATTTAAACGTCGTGGTCTCATCTCGATGATTCTAGTTACGGCAAACTAGCTGAACTTGCGGGAATAATGGAAAAAGAACTAGCAACCCCTGTGCAGGATTTTTGAATTCTCCAAAGCTTGTAGAGATTGTGTTGACTTGGCCCAATCACTCTCATACCTCTAATCACTTCACGACGACCTTGAAAAACAGACAGAACTCCACCTTGAGCTGTGTACCTGCAGTCCCGTGCATCAAGAGTTCCCAAGGAAATCAGATTCCGTTTTAGCAAAGGAATATGCAAAACATCCTTTAAGGTGAACATGTGTAGACCTGGCATCTTCAACTCAACTGTCCCCTCACCCACTACTTTACAAATCTCTCCAGTTCCCATTATCACACAACGCCCTGTAGTCAACTTATAAGTAGAAAACAACTCCCTCTTGGAGCAAATATGAGAAGAACTCCCTGAGTCAAGAAACCAACTAGAATCCACTTCTAAAGAATTTGAAACAAGAAAACACGAACCACCTGAATCAAAGGCACCAAAGGCACTAACTACATTAGCGGCTGAACTCCCGATCTTGGCGCTCTCTTGAATCTGTAATTTCCAACAGTCTTTCTTGATATGCCCTGACCTCTTGCAATATCGGCAACGGATCGAATCCTTTTGCAAAGCACTTTATCTTCCCCCCGAAGGACCATCTACTGCTAGACAACATGTAGGAATAGACGATGATGATTTATGGGTCTCCTTCCTAAGTTGATTTTCCTTCAGTGCTTTGATTACACCATCTACCGAAATACTCTTCTTGGCAGATCTACCGTGTAGCATGGTCGTAATCAAAGGCTTGTACGAATCCGGCAGTGAATATATCAGGTTGAAAGCTTTATCTTCCTTACACACATCTGTGTTGATCGCCTTAAGTTCAGATAATACCTTATTGAACTCTGTAATGTGGTCTTGGAGATCGGTACCTTCCTTCATAGATAAACGGAATAACTTCCTCTTCCAATGCATCCGATCTAATAACGACGAACCGGAGTAGTTAGTTATAAGTCTTTCTCACAAACTCGCCGCATCAGTTTCTTCAAGAAATCTGCACTTGACCTCGTCCGCCAAGGATAGTCGGATTAGACTTATGTCTCTGTCACGAATATCTTCCCAAACATCATTCTTCATATCAGTTGGCTTTTCCTTCTTCTTGACTGCTGACTGCAACCGTTCTTGAACAAGAACATCATACATGTTAGTCTTCCAAAGATTGAAATTGATCTTACCATCAAATTACTTGATCTTCAAAATAATGTGGCCTGTCATCTTAACCAAGGGACTCAGCAACCTGAAGCTCTGATACCAGTTGTTGGGATTGGGGCGTCAACAAATGCCCTCTAGTCGTAGCGGAACTAATTAGAACAATGAGGAAGTCGAAGTAGATAAGGCAAATAAATTGAGCAAGCAAGTAGATCCACCAAACTAATACAAACACAACAACGATGACTTATCCCGATTAGCTTTTGCTTAATCCGGGGGGAAATATAGGGAGATCTGATATTCAACTAGAAGAGATTACAATGAGTTACTGATTCACTTGACACAAGGAATTAAACTCACCCACCAAGAACTATCTCTCTCTGTCGAGCCTCTTTTTGCAATGGAGAAAAGAATTTATGAAGTACTCCCTCTCATATTGGAGGAGTTTACAATATATATAGAAGAATAAAGAGAAAACCTATGTCTAATCTTGATCCTCAGTCGTCCGATATAACCTAGAAAAAAAGTAACTGAATAGAAGCCGCACAATCTAACTTGGAGTTGAAAATTGGGCTGAACCTACCTAACAAATCGAAGCCCAAAAATAAATCAGCACCGCGAACGATCAACCGTCCAACAAGACCGGCCGACGTACCACTCTCTGAGATTCCCTGTACTACAAGCGGTCGGGGGTGCTGTCGAAGGGTGCGGTCGACTGTCACCAAGACCGGTCAATCGCAACTAGCATGTACCGTGCTGCTGCTGTTTTCTCCTTCTACTCACTTCGACGCTTCGACCTCTGTGCTTCATATTACGTTCTTCTAATCGGAACAACGAGTATTCAAGACACAATCCTAACAGGTAGTTGGTTGTATAGATGTGGAGCTTCCCTCTTGTGTGGCTATTTTTGTGATTTCACTTGTATTTTGTGGGTTAATAGGTTCACTCCCTTCACTAATTTTTTCAATATATTCTGCAATTATATGGTGGCAAAATTTACTCTGAAGACCACATATTTGCAACTGTAATTGGTTAAATACTCATTTAATTACTCTACAGTCTCCTTTAGGAAGACTATATCATGTTCTATTTGTTGAACTCTATTTTCCATTCTTTAAAAGCAAAATTGTTAGTTTCTTGATAAAAAAATCTACTAGAATGTTACCGTTTTCTTTTACATTTTCTATTGAGAAGTCATAATGTGCTAACTCCATTTGTCATCTTATCAATCTTTTATTTGCTATAGTTGAGACTATTATTTTGTTAATGCAAACTCTTTGCTTGTGTATTATCTGTCCTTACTACAATTTTTGTATGTATTATGAATAATTCAAACTTTTTTTTACGGCTTTTAAGATTGATAATAGTTTTTTTTCATTTATGTGATAATTTTGTTGGGTATGTGTGAATGATCCACGCAGGCCTCTATTTTTAAAAAAAATTTGAAATTTTATTGTCGCTATTCCTATTAGCAGCGAAAGCATATATGAAGTCTCCAATGAGATGAGCAACCTTCAATAAACTATATTCCAACACTAAGTAAAATCAATTTATTTTTGAAAAAAATAACAATGAACTATATTTCAACAGTTAGTAAAATCAACACTCTAGATTTTGCTCTCTGAAAAAATAACAATCAATGTATTTTTGAAACTGAGGTCGTTATTCGGTATAGCAATCTTAGTTGTACAAAGGACGCTATTCCGAATAGAGGTCTTTATTATACTAAGGTCGCTATTCTGAATAGAGGTCTTAGTTGTGTGACTATTTTGCAAATTTTACAAAGAATAAGGAGATTGAGTTTCCTAATGAAGTCGTTATTGAGTTTCCTAATGCAAAAAATTGAAATTTCACTGTCGCTATTCCTATTAGCAGCGAAAGCATATATGAAGTCTCCAATGAGATGAGCGACCTTCAATAAACTATATTCCAACACTTAGTAAAATCAATTTATTTTTGAAAAAAATAACAATGAACTATATTTCAACAGTTAGTAAAATCAACACTCTAGATTTTGCTCTCTGAAAAAATAACAATCAATGTATTTTTGAAACTGAGGTCGTTATTCGGTATAGCAATCTTAGTTGTACAAAGGACGCTATTCCGAATAGAGGTCTTTATTATACTAAGGTCGCTATTCTGAATAGAGGTCTTAGTTGTGTGACTATTTTGCAAATTTTACAAAGAATAAGGAGATTGAGTTTCCTAATGAAGTCGTTATTGAGTTTCCTAATGCAAAAAATTGAAATTTTATTGTCGCTATTCCTATTAGCAGCGAAAGCATATATGAAGTCTCCAATGAGATGAGCGACCTTCAATAAACTATATTCCAACACTTAGTAAAATCAATTTATTTTTGAAAAAAATAACAATGAACTATATTTCAACAGTTAGTAAAATCAATTTATTTTTGAAATTTTACTTCGGTCGCTAGTGGGAATAGCAACAACAGACAAAAAAATTCAAATAATTTTAAAACATAAGCCGCTATTCCCATTATTAACTTTTAAAGTGAAGAGGCCGCTAATGAGAATAGTGGCCGCTGCTAACGTGGCACCAAGTAGGCCACGAGCATTAATAGTTTTGAAACTGGTTCATAATAGTTTTGAAACTGGTTCATAATCGCAAATATTATTAAAAAGTGGCCCAGTACGACAAAAAAGTCTTAACATCACCACTCAGAAGGGAAACAAACAAAATAAGAAGAAAAAAAATAAAAAGGTAAATAGTTTACTTGATACTGGTGTAGAGACTTAAAACACAAATAATTAACAAACGAAAATGCGACGAGATGAAGAATTCCAATACCGTTAGAAGTCTTTCCCACTAATTACTACTTTTTTATGTTTGCACACCATTTACCAGTACCATTGCTATGCAATATTAAATATTCACTAGTCCAAATTAGAGGTACTTGGTGCGGTAGGGCTCCTTCTAGGTGCAGCTTGTGATGTTGAGGAGGGGCTGATTGGACGAGGGTCAGCATACCCACAAATACCATAGATGCAGAGAAACGTAGACGGGCAACGGGTGAAGCAACTGCCACAGTGGAAGGGATTTGTCATCACATCAACACATATCCCCTGGCAGCAATCCCTTGTAAATTGACAATGGATCCCACAGAAGCCGCAGTTGTAAGGATCCGAGTGTACATCAACACACCGATTCCTACAGCAGAGTCTTGGTGGAAATAATCCAGTGTCATCTGGGTCACTATTGCAAATCCAGGGTCGGCGATAGCAGCCCTTGTTTCGTCGTTTATGTTTCTGTAACCGGGCAAGCCAAGGGGAGCTGATGTTGGTTGATTGCTTATGATGGACAGCTGCCTCTCCTATGTTAATGTCACGGAGAGTAACGATGAGAAAAAGGGACAACAATAGTAGTGTAACAGACACGTTAATGAGTTGAGAAGCCATGGATAGATTGGATTTGTAGGGAGGTGGGAACTTGAGTGATACATACGAGTTCATAATATAGAAATCAGAAAAAGGTCAATTGTAGTTATGGAGATGATTAAGCTCTCTCATGTTTTCCTTGCATGGTTGGTCTCATATGCAGCATCTTTTTTTCTTGCATAATTTGGTTAATGAGAATTACACGTGATCTAAGTGAGTAAAGCTTTTAGGGTGCAAGTGTATGTACGCATGTAGAGTATGATCCTAGTCACATTCTTACATTATTAGTATAACATCTCTCTAATTGGCCTAAGTGTAACCCTTCTTTTGATTAGTAACTCTGAAGTAGCTGTATGTATGTGAAAAATATGCTACTTAACTTGATGTATAAACGAACGCAATTAGGCTTGCCCGTTAAGAATACATCGGCGTCGCTGCATTAATAAAGAGAAAGCTAGCCAACATATATCGTTCATAGGATATATAGTAGAATATGGTCTTGATAATAGGTTTGATTTTTGTTAGTTGCGGTTGCAAAATCAAAAGATTTCTTTCTTTCCTGCAGGCTCAGGCTGCAATCATTAATTGATTGGTTTTTCCATTAAAAGGAGAATGCATCATGCTTGTACAATGCACATAAATGATCAATGGGATCACACTAATTATAACTAACAGTGATTGGTATGGAAATACATGTGATGATGTGATAACGTATGATAATTTGGCATTAGGCAATAGGTAAGTAACAACAAAGTCAGATGGAAAGAATATTAATGTGACAGATTCGTTCAGTGGTCATGTTAAGTGTGAAGTACGAACTCTTAGATGTGGCCGACTTGCTATTCTATGGGCCATATTCAATCCAAACTAATAAATCTAAGAAGTAGAGCATCCACACTGGTTTGCTAAATTTACCATTTTATCATATTTTGGTAAAAATTCATCTACATGGTTTCTCATTTTGCCATTTTTTAATAAAATTGATTTGGTCATTCTCAAAATATAGAGAACAGAACATGTTGTCCATTCCCTAATTTTTCTATAAAAAAAATAGGATCGGATGAAACATGTTGCGTCCCGAATTTTTTTAAATTTTTAAAAAAATATATCAAACCAAACACATTCCATCAAAAAAATAAAATAAAATAAAATAAAATATATCAGACGGGACATGTCTCGTCCGATCTCAAAAATTTGAGAAACAAGATAACATGTCCCGTTTGAGAAGGGAGATGTCATTTTCAAACTTTTAACCCATTAATTAAGGTACTAATCACTTTTAGGAAGGATTTAATAAAAGTTTAGTATTATTTTAATCACTAATTAATTAACCAATGACTAATTAATAACTAACACTATTTTAATTTTACTAAAAATTATAAAAATACCCGTCCGATAAAAATTTAAAAAAAAATCTCAAAATTTGACAAATGAACCAGTGTAACGATTTCTCATTTTGCCAATTCTGATTTTGCAATTTTACCAAAAAATAGCAAACACCATTGTTGATGCTCTAAGACATTCAGAAAACATAAACACACACATATCTATCCATCCATATATATCTACCTATAACTATTATTATTATATCTCTAATCTCTAATCTCTAATATTATAATGGGAGAAGGCCTTAGTGTCATTTGTAAATATTTTGTCATTCTACCAACCCTTGCAACGCACGTGCATAACTATTATAAAGGAAGTCCTAGGTTCAAATCAAGACTACCTCTAAATTTTTATTTTAAAAAACTATATTTATTAAAACGTGCATCGCACGTGTAAACTACTAGTACTATTATAATGGGAGAGTTAAAGTTGTCGTTTGTAAATCTACCAACTTACATGCATTGCCCGTACATAACTAAAATAAAAGAGGTTTCAGGCTCGAGATTAGACTACGTCAAAATTTTTGCTTTAAAAAATATTTATTTATTAGATGTGTATTGCATGCGTAAATTACTAGTATATATAATACATGAGACTACTGGTTGAACAATTACAAACTTAACATGAAAAATGAAAGAACGAAAAAAAAAAAAAATACATTGGGTAAAAGTATAACAAATTTACTAGACAAGTTCTCTGGATAGTCATATATATTCTTTACTGTTCATAACAATCTTTGGATACTCAAAAGAAGAAAATTCAAGTTAACAAAAAAACAAAAAACAGATGAAAAAAACTAAACAAGGCAGATGAAAAACATACCATGATACCAACATCATATGACAGTTCAACACTATTATCTTTTACCTGAATTTCCTTAATATATAGCATCCACATCCTATATCAAACTAATTATTAACAATTACTGTATTACTTCTCCTAAAAATCAACTACTGAATTACTGACACAGCTGAGAGAGAGAGATTAACAGAGGAGTTTCAAGAAGGATTCTTCTCTTGCATACATTTAAAAAAAAAAACAATCACACAGTCGAATCACAAACACTTTCTCGATAAGTAAATAACCAAAAGTTGTATCAAATACCTTTCATAAAGTTGGGGTCTAAAATAATAAAGCTAATGTCGAAGAAAAGTGGCCGAGGCAAATGCTAAGGAGTCGGCTGACAGTTATAATTAAAAAAAGTTAGCCCACAATTCAAACTTAAAAAAGCATCATGATCATTTTAGAAACTCGAGAAACCACCATAAAGAGAGATTGTATTCCTCAGAGACACCCTTCAATTGATGCAGTTGCAATCGCAAGTTTCCTGTAGAAAAAGATATCAACAAATTAGAACAAAAAGGGTAGGAACAGAGCTTTGTAAGTCAATTCCTCAAGGAAAGTACATTAAAACCATTCACACAAGAAAATTCAAATTATGTCCTCGTTATGAGCCAATAGATGCATAAAACATGGTCCATATTGAATGCCATTAGTTTATAAATATTCAAAATAGTGCACCATAACGAAAATAAAAGCAAAATAGCCAACGCTTCTTAGATACATTGTTTTTTTAAGTACTATTTTTACATCAAGAGGCCAAAAAAGCAAAAGCGGTGAGATTTACGCTAAAAGAGTAGCAAAGCGGGCATATTTAGCAGTCCACCGATTTTATTCCGCTTTATTAATTAAGCAGGTCGCTTAATTGGCCCAATCCGGTTAACTGGTCGCTTAAGCAAGTCCAAGTGGGAAAGAGAATAAATAACACAACTTAAAACTCTTTTAAATCCAAATCAAACTGATATCTAAATTAATAAGTTTCAGCCCAAAAGATCTGATAGTTTCTCAAACCCTAAACCCCAATCCTCCTTTACAAGCAAACCCTTGACTTGGAAAATGTAATTTCATTAATTTATGTTTTAATTATATGTATACTTTTAGTGCTATTCAACACAGTTTATAGTATTTTTATTGCATACTCATGCAATTTGTAGCATTTTTCATGCGATTTTACATTATTTATTCTTCATTACACACCAATTTCTACCATTTTCTACATTTCCTAGTACTTTTTATAATGTTCATATATTTTTAGAATTATTCTAAAATAAAAAATTAAAACAAAATATATTAAAAAAGTGGAGCGCTTAATTTAGTGCTTAATCACACTTAAGCGCAAACAGCAATGAGCAGCCGTTGAGTGCTTAAGTACGTTTTACGCTTTTAAAAACTTGGCTTAGATATACGGCTTTGAGATATACTGCAAAACTTATAGAAAGTTGAATGCTAAGAAAATAAATGGCTCCATTTAAGCATGAAAGGGGGCAGGGTCATTGAACAAAAATATTGGAAAGTAGTGACTAAATGCATGTATATTAATCATATGAACTGATTTGAAGCATTAGTACTCCAATATTCCTTTTGACTAAATTGTTTCAATACAAACCTATAGGTTAAAACCTTCCTCTCACACCTAGAAAATAATTAAAAGACTATGAAACCGGTTCGTGATTATGATAACTAGAAGAGAAATTCAACATTACGGAAAAAATGAGAACTGAGAAGGGCTTTACACAAATGAACATAAACAGGCTGCTTTCTAAAGCAATTGAAGAAATTAGAAAATAATAAGAAAATAGCTCATGTCAATACCTCTATACCTTCAATATAACTTGCTCAAAAAGATGCAAATGGGATTGCCCGGCGAAGGGGGGTTTTGAGTTAATAGAGACAAATTGGGGCCAGCTTTACTCCGAGCAATATCATCCAATGCAGACAAAACTTCCACATGCTGAAGACCCAGTTGCCTCTTTATCAGCTCAGAATTCTCTGAAAGAACATCAATTTCACCAAAAGGAAGCTTCAAATCAAGAGCCTGAGGGCCCACAGAAAGTGCTTCATCTTTCTTAAACTTCAAGAAGGGCATGCATAGCTTCTGGATCTGCTTAAAATTTGCAGCCTTCCCTATAGAACTCTCTTTTAATGCTTCAAGTATCTCATGATCGGGTGCAAAGGACCCAGTCTCGTTGCAGAATTTATTTTGGAGTATCCTTAAGCATTCCTCTTTCCACCCATCATACTGCTCGTTTACATAAATAAGCCCAATGGTTAGCTTGTTTTCTTCTGTAGGAGCAGAGGGAACCCCCTTCTTAGGCTTTTTGGAACCAGATACTTGCTTTTGAAGAAGCTTTCTCATTAAAACTATAGAGTCCTGGAGATATTTGTTAGCCCTTTTAAGAGTAAGGTCAGGCAAATCAGCCTCGGGATAACCTGCACTCCAGTAATAACTTAGCACTTCAGTAAAATAATTTGTTATAGCATTAAATATGTTCTGTCAATAACAATAAAAATAACTGAGCATTAATTCAAAGGAAAACATACTCTACAGAGTCACTGTACGGTCTGCCTGCAATGATGCTGAGATCAGGAAAAATCGTCTTGTAAAGCATGTTCAGTAGAGAATATGAAAACAAATAAACTAACTATTCTTCTTCTCATTAGTCAACACTCTTCCTCTCCTTTACGTTCTCCCTCCCGCACAAACAAATTTTCATTTAGTTCAATATAACTTCAGCTTATTTTATCGCATAGAAATACTAAACCAAGTATTGAGGTACATGTAAAGCTGCAATAGTAAACCAACTGCTCAAATCCATGAATGGGTTTATATTTCTCTCAAACCTACATTCTTCCTTACGGCAATCATCTTGCTGATCATATAAAAACATATATCACATCCATTTTAAGTCAATCATTCATGACACATCTAGTTTAACTCTTTACAGGTCAGAACTCTGACCTTGTTTCATTCCAAGCTGTTTAACTATGTAAATACATCAACATTGTTGTTAAAGTGAACTAGTCTCAAGTAGAGTATCTGGATACACTCCCAAGCAGAGATCACATCCAGTAAAAAGTAATTTAAAGATACAAAAGGAAAGCATCTCAAAAAAATATTTAGTCAGTAACTATCAAAACTTTCTATCTATCTATCTATATATGTGTGTGTATAATGAAAAGAAGTAATAAATAAAGCCTTGGACTAACCTGCATTTACAATAAAACCTTCTTTCTTCAAGAGATTTTTCCACACATGCTCTGCATAGTGAGGACAGATGGGTGTGATAAGCCTAGTCTGGACATCCATGAACCGCCATAAAAGATCGCGGTTCATTCCTCCGAATCCACAAGACAACCTGTACTCGTCTCTGGCAGCCTGAAGGTCATAGAAGCCACTCTTAAGAGCTTCTCTGAACATATACTCATTGTAGTTCCTTTCACTCAGCTTCACTGCTATATTTATCTCATTTGCAAACACCCGGTCGGCATAAGTAGATAGCGGGCCCGGCCTTAAAGATGACTCAGCAGCCAAAACTTCTTCCATCCATGCAATTTCCTTAGTCAGCCTCAATATAGCAGCATTTGCAGTATCAAACACGAAATTTGCATCATCCATTCCATCCCCGGCATCTGCAAGAGAAAACCTAGTGGCATCAGAGGAGAACTCCTCAATAGCCTGGCGAAGTGTTCGGAAGTTTCCGGTGGATTTCGACATTTTCTCTGAGTTGAGCATGATATGCCCATTGCATCTGAAACCACGGGGCCATTGATGTTTGGGTAGAAGTGCCGTATGGTTATAAATACAAAAGGTGAGATGGTTCTGAATAAGGTCTTTGCCAGAGACACGGAGATCGAAGGGATACCAGTACTCAAACTCTTGCTTCATCTTACTAAGAAGAGAGGAGGGAATGTCCGAAGTTGGAAGTTGCCCCCCGCCAAAAATATAATCCCACACTTCATCTGTCATCTGCTCTGGCTTAACCGAGTGAGGATTAGAACCATACATGTCCCCATTTTGGAGTAAGTGAGCAACTGTATAGTATGCCATGTAAAGAGTGGAATCAGAGAGAGACTCCACAAGAAACTGCTCGTCCCATGGAATTCGTGTCCCGAGACCAAAAGAACGCGAACAAGCCCACTGATTCAGCCAATCCAATGTATGCTCAAAACCATGTCGAGTTTCGTCAGAATAAAGTTTCATATCAGCCAAACAATCCTCAGCCTTCTTCTTCCACTCTGACTCGCCGTACGTAATGTACCACTGATCTGTAAGGGCCACAACACACTCATCACCTGATCTTGACATGACTTTCTTTTCAGGTTCACTGTACTTCACTGCCTGGCCCGTCTCGATAAGTGTATTCCTTATTAATGGCTTGGCTTCCTGAACCTTCATCCCTCTAAACTCCCCAACTAGCATCGCACCCTCAGTGAAACCTTTCAAATATGTCAGTCTTTTTGCCTCTGCTAGCTTCTCCTTATCATTTTGGCTCTTGATCTTAAGATCAATGCATACCCTCTCCGCGGATTTGTCTCCAAACTCTGGAATATTTATTATCGGTATAACATCGAAGGGCAATACCCATTCATCCTTGACCCCGAACTTTGCTCTTAGAGCTGGCTTTGATTTTAAGTCCTGCAATGCCATGTAATCATCAGGAGAATCACTAGGCACACTAGTCACGATCCCCGTACCCTTGTCTAACAAAATAGTGAGCATCGGCAACGAGTATATAATCTCATTGGAAGAAAGCGGGGACTTTAGGGGCAAACCAATCAAATCATACCCCGTCAACTCCAGCAAGCAACTAGGCTTCTCTTGAACCCTCGATAACTTCTGATATGCAAGATTAAGTGCAGCCCTCTCTGAAATAATAAAAATATCAGTTTCATTAATCTCATAGGCCCCATATTTACCATCTGGAAGTACCCAAGCATTTGTTTGCCCATACATTGTTTCAGGTCTTAATGTCGCAGCTGCCAAATACACATTTTTACCTTCCAAAGCCTTCAACTTTGAAGTGAAAGGAGGAATCACCTCCATTTTGATCAGAACATACTCCTGCGGCTGAACCCCTTCACCTGATGCCCTATCGTGATCAGCACAAGGTTGCCCATCAAATGGAGAATAGATAGTGTATCTCATATCCTTTACAACCTTCACCATATCCTTCAACTTCCTCATCTGCCACCTTACAAAGGAATCATAGAAAGGATTCATGTCTGTAGTAATAAAGGACCGCCGCCAATCACAACCCAAACCAAAGGCCGTGAGATCTTCTTTTGCTAATGGAGGGAAGTAGCTTAACCAATGATATGGGTCTTGAAATTTAGCAATCTCACTATCAGGAAGACCGAAGCTTCTCATTATTTCCCATTGGTACTTGTCTCCACCGGATTTTGCAGTAGCCTTTGATCTTTTGCTCTTAAACTGTTCAGGTTCAGCTTTGGCTTCTTGAGAACCGGCCTCTTCAGCAGCTTCTACAATTGAAACCTCCTCTAAAGCAGAAAATATCGGCGGATTTCCAAACATCTGGATTTCCCTTGCAAGTTTGTCGGCTGAGGCTTTGATGGGCATCCCAGTGCAGTGGAAAGCAAATGGCAAAAGCACATTACAGCCACGGAGTCTGTGGTAAGCGGCAGCAAACTCCAATTTCGAAAGAGAGAATGCGTGACCTAAATGAAGAGAACCGTTCATGTATGGATAAGGGAAGTTGCCAAAGAACTTCTCACCGGGCTCTGGAGGTTTGCTTCGGGATTCAGACTGAAAAACTTGATGCTCTTCCCATCTCTTTTGAACCTCTGCCTGGATTTTCAGAAGCTGGTCTCTCCTAGCAAAGCTCTTCCCACTCTCAGTGTTAGTCGCCATGTTGCTTGTATGAATCAGAGTGAAACTGCATAGAATAACAAAATCACAAATTTCATTCTGCTGCGCTGCAACACAAATTTCCTAACATTCTTCTATTTCTCCAATGTTTTCAACTATAACAGGAACAACAAAATCACATGAACCAAAGTTTTCATGTAATCTAACAATTACAGAGCATCTGAATTATTTTAAAAAAGATAACAATTCGGGCATCAGAAAATTGGCATCCCAAATCATCAGATCTAAATCCTTTTGAATCTAAATTAACCAAAGTAGTAATTAATCTAAAATAGAGTATCGATAACAACCAAGAGGTCAATAATATTCATCCCAACCCAACTAAATTAATTTCTACATGTAAAAGAGAAAAAACCCATATGAGATTTCATATGGGATGAAATATAAATGGGTTTTTTACCGGAAGTGGATCAGAGGCGAGATTGAGGGCTTTGATCGATGATGATGGAGGAACAAGTAGAGGCGGAGGCGAGAAGAAGAAGCCACGGCAGCCGTCCTCTCCTTTTTTTAGTCAAGAGTCAGAGGAAGGAGATGGCGGCGGACGAGTAGAATAGAGTCGAGTTCGGGTCAGATCCTTTAAATTTTGTAGGATCCAAACCCAATTGCAGGTCACCTCTCGGGTTCGGGTTCGCGTTCGGATTCATCTTGTTTTTGTTTTGTTTGACAATGAAAAATAAATTGTATTTTCTTATAAAAAAAATATATTTCTCTCGCAGAGCATCCACAGCTCAGTCGTTTTTCGTCAAATTTAACAATTTGGCAAAATAAGAAATAACAAAATTTAATAAGTTTCGTTATACTCATTGTTTACTAAAATATAAGAAAACAGTCAAAAAAGTATAGTCGAACGAAACATGTTGTGTTGTCTGATCCACACAAAAAAAAAAAATCTTCATTTTAAGGTTCAGTCTTTTTTATATTTTGTTTAAATTCACGGAATGTACCGTTCGAGTGCATTTTCAAAATTGGAAAAAAAAAAAATTTAAAAAAAACTAAGTCCCGTATGATATTTTAAAAAAATCATATAGTCTCAATCATATATGATATTATATATAAATACTACAATCAAGCCATCGAACCTCCTCAATATTGATGCTCCTCCCATTTGAAATCATATACTCTCAATCATATAAGTTATTTGAATTGAACGGAATATGTTGTCTCGTCCAAACAAAAAATAGTGTCGAACGGGACAACATGTAACGTTCAAAGGGGGGGATTTATCTTAGGACGGAACAAAATGTTCCTTTTAAGTTTTAAAAAAATATATAGGACACTATAACATGTATCGTCCTATAGGATTTTTAAAAAAAATTTAAAATACAGCCTATATTTTGATAATCCAAAATTAGTTTCTCACTAGGTTTGCCCATTGACACGTACCTACGGCACGTCTTCGGAATGGTGCACCTTGTTTGATCATATAAAATAGTTTTGAACGTCCAGCAAATTAATTGAAGTAGCAAACATATTATATGAGAAACTTTTGGGGTTCAGCAAAAAACATATTATATGATTTTTTTGATTTTTTTTGAATTATTTTTAAAGTTTTTAATTTTTAAATTTTTTTAAATTATTTTTAATTTTAAAAAAAAATTTAAAATTTTTATTTTCTTAATTTTTTGAATAGAAGAGGGAGGGAGAGAGAGGGAAAGAAGTTAATAATAATAAATATAGGAGTTGTTTTTTGTGGGGGATTTGAATTTGAGTTTTAGGAGGAAACTTTTGGGGGGAAAAATATGTTTTGTGAGGTTAGATCTGGACCTTTAACTTTTTGGGAGATTGAAGAAGAGCCACTTGATAGCTTTCTTTGTGTTTTATTATATAGATATTTGAGACGACTTTGTTCCCACTTTCTCATATTTTGGCAAAATGAGAAACGACTACGACGCTCATTTTGCCAAAAATATGGGAAAAATAAGAAAAATGATAAACGAATGTGGATGCTCGTACAAAAGCAAGAATAGCAAATCACGAATCTATCCAGATAGAATCTCACCCGTTCATATAATCACATCGATTTAGATGATTAACGGCTGAAATTAAATAACTTATTAAACACGTGTACCACACGTGCAGCAGTTAAATTATGAAATTATCAAGTTCATAAGCTATTTTGATTTATCTTCTTCATTTTTCTCTAACTCTATCAATTGATCTCTCTTGCATATCTCCCCCTCTCCCAGCCCTCGTCGCACTTGCCGTCTCCTACAACTCAGACAACCCTGATGATGTGTCGCCTTCGACAATTATGAATCCGACGTCGTTCCAGATTCCGACGACTCCAAGGCCTTCTCGACTACTATATGAGAGTTCTCTTATTGAGGTTTGCATTTTCGTTCTTGATCACAGTTTTTCTTATTTTCATTACAAGTCAAATATTATGTGCCTATTATCTTTTGTTGGTCGACAATTTGGCAGTGGCTAAGGTGTGTACAACTTGTGCATGTCTTTATACTTTTTTTATTATAAATATAGTGCCTATTTTTCCTTCTGATCTTTAATTGTTGCAGGATACTCGCGATATAATGACTTAATTAATGGAAAAACACTAAATTCTATTGATAAAATTATAAAATGCAAATAACTATCATAAAATGTTAGAAAAACTCGAGCGACTATTTTTTTTTCTACCATTAAACTGCTCTAAGGTTTCCATGCGCAGTTGAGAAAATAGTCTTATTTGTTCACAGAAATGCACTCATGCATAAATTTTCAATTGTCCAATAACACTTTAGGGCATTTCTGTTATGAGAAGAGTTGGTTCTTGCAATTCCCTGAAATTTATTGGTTAGCTTTGGCAGTTTATCCTTTCAAAAACTAGAGACTTCTATGTTAGTTCAACTGTTATGAATGTGGTTAATTTGTATTTTCTATTTCCTCTTACTAGAGACTTGTACATGGTTATTGACAACAATAGCAATATACATTGAACTAATGAATGTCGATTCAGCTATTATGATGCTAGAAAGGAAGAAACCATAATCTCCAAAGCATGAACAGAGTTATCATCACCAAGGCCAATGTCAAGCTTCATTTTTAAGAAATTGCAATGGTGTTAAAAAAACCCTACCACGACCAAGAAGCATCATATTGTTCTGAACCTGAGAAAAGTTTTAGCAGAACAATAACTTCTCGATTAGATGAAGGAGATTTGATAGAATAATACATGAGATGCTTAAACAAATTATTACATCATTATTTTTCTTCTAGAGGTAACAAAAAATTTTTTCTTCCCAAATAGTTTAGATTACAGTTTTCTTTGTAGGACTTGATTTACCTTATAGCTTTTGACCACCTAGATATGGAGCGACTTGATTTACCTTATAACTTTTGACCACCTAAATGTGGAGCGTCTTACATGAGTATTTGCAAAATTGTTGTAATCAATATTTGACACAATTTAATGTTTTTTAAAGGGTATTTGACAAAATAATACAAAAGATATTATTTATTGCGCTGCTTTGATAATATGTTTCAAGTTTGTTGTATAGTCCAATGGTGAGCCCAATATCAGTTTTTTAACCCTGTTGTAAGTAGGGCTTCAATCGAGCCGAGCCGAGCCGAGCCGAGCCAAGTATCTTGAGGCTCGAGCTCGGCTCGTTAAGCAATCGAGCTCAGTTTTGAGCTCCAGTTCGTTTCAAGCCGAGCTTAGATCGATCTTTGACCGAGTTTGAGCCGAGTAGCTCGCAAGCTTAGCCTAATAATCACAAAAAACCTAAGCTCGAGCTCGGCTCGTTAAGCTATCGAGCTCAAGCTCGACTCGAGAACGAGCTTTGACCGAGCTCGAGCCGAGTAGCTCGCGAGTAGCTCGGATCGTTTGCAGCCCTAGTTGTAAGTATGGGATAGCCCATAGACTCACTGCACTGCTACTGGGTATTAAATATGTACTAGTAACCTGCACCTGCGATGCACGTTCTAATCAATTTTTATTTATTTTATAAAGTAAATAATAAGATGTAATCTGGTCTCGAACCTGAGACCTCCCTCTACTCATACATACTCTTTACAAATTATTCCTAATGGCACAAACTTTTATTTTATATGAGTGGTATATAAATTTGAACTTTGAGGGTATTATGATAACTTACAATAGTTGAATAAATTAATAATTAATATAACTCTCATTTAAAAAAGAATGGTTGAAATTAGATAATTGAATGTATATAAATGACAACCCCCATTATAATATTAGAGATTTAAGATTTGTTTTTTTTTTTTTTTTTTTTTGAAGCTTCTAAGGCCAAACAGTAGCCAAAATAGTAGGTGCTTGATTGTGGAATCTAACATTAAAAGTAAATATTTTTAGCAGTTATTTTCAGATTTGGTGTATTAATTGCAACCTTCTTTACAATACTAATACAATTCTTTTTTTTTTCATTAGCTAAATCTGATACAATTATGTGTTGAGAAAGTTTTTTAATAGGGAAATATGTCTTCACTTGTTATTGTTTAATGAATCTTTATAGATATTATTTGAGCTCCATATACCATTGAAAAGTGTCTTACATTATAACACAATAATAATGTACACGTGCAATGTACGTCTTAACAAATAAAGTTTTCAAAAATAAAAATTCAGATGTAGTCTGGGTTTAAACCTAATACATTCTTCATAATAGTTATGCACGTGAGTTGCACACGTTGATAGATTGAAAATTTATTGTTGGGGGACAAGGCTGCAGGAGAGAGGTGGAAATCATTGTCAGATGTGATTTGTTAGCTAATATAAATTATTTGTTTTATCTTTTCTCATACTTACAATTAAACTATTTGATTGTAGGAATTTTGGAGAAGATGGATTGAATTGGTTTAGTTCAATATGTGTGTCAAGCCCCGCTTTCCAGAATACAGGAACACAGGCACGTAACTGAGGCCCAGCGAATGATGCGAATACATCATTCATAAGTTGTATATTTAACTCAACAACAGGATAACAATATCAACCACGCAAACATGTAAAATCACAATAGGATAACAAAGTACATGACATAGTACATGACATAATACAGGACATAATCAATAATTAGAAAAGAAACATAGTTACGGGTCAAACATGCCCGGATTACAATAAAGAGTACATGAATAAACAAGAACTAAAATAACATGAAATTAAACAAGACTAAAATCTCTGTTCAGCAACACCTTCGGGTAATTCTCCATTTGGGCCTGCAAGTATATTATTACAAAGGAAGAGACAAAGAGGTACCCGTTAATGCAAGTCACGGGCCGCAAGTGGTACAAGCTAACAGGACAATTATAAAATAAAACAAAAGCAAGGAAAGAACAAGAAATCAAGAATCATATAATAGAGCAAATACAATATGCAACAGAATCAAGAACAAGACCTCATGGAACAAATAGCATGCATGTAAATAAGTAAATAATCCATAGGAACATGTAACATGTGAACGAGCAAGCAAGTAAACGTGTCAACATGAACGAGTAACATGTAAACAAGTAAACAAGTCATCATAACCATGTAACGTGTAAACGGATCATGTAAGTGTACGTGTTAATATCATGTCTTTTATTAACCTAACTAGGTAGCAATTCATGCGTCCCATACCATATGGTTGTTACTCGCAATCAAATGAACATTTAGACTAGTGGTGGTTTCTATAGGTCACGTACTCGGGAATCATGTCATGTCATGTCAAGTATATCTTGTATCAAGATATGTGCAATGTGGAACATGTAGTGTAACTTGTAACGTGCACATGTAAACCTATAATTTAGCAAACTTGCAACTTGTAACTTGCAATTTGCAGCGAGGAACTACGAGCCTCCGTCCGAGTACGCTTTTCTATATTGCCCACTACTAAATCTTTTCCCTTTATACCCCGGTTTGTTATCTTTATTTTAATCAAACATGAACAATAACTACATGCAACAAGGATGAGTAACATAGCAAGAGTAACATGACAGGATCGGGTATCAAGACTTATGCAATGCAAGAAACATATTTCACGACCTATAAAGCATGTGGATGCGACTAATGGCATGCATAATACTTAATCAAAGATAAAAGATATTATAACAACATGCAACCTAGTAACAAGACAAGCAATTCGTGCACAACATCATGTATAGTTATAAGAGTATATATGTGTATCGTGTTCATGCAATGCATAGGGTGACAAAGTATTCGCGATCATGTACGAATACGGGATCAATAGATTATGTATAATACGAATAGAATCAAGGAATATACTTGCGGTATTTTGCAAAGAAGCTTGTACTAGAACAAACGAATTGTACAAGAGACACTTGCCTGTTAGTTGACGACGATAAATTTAAGACAGAATAACGGGATCAGTATCTCGGACAGCAGAACATGTGCAAGATATGTGGCAGCCATGCCAAGTCAGCAACTCCAATCGGTTCCTCCCTTACAAGCACCCAACAGCAACAAAAGCAAACTCCAACACAGCAACACTCCAAACAGTAACTCCCCAACAACAAACTAATAACTTCAATCCAATCCCACTACAAACAGCAACTCACTAACACCAACACACCAATACAATAACTCCAAACAGTAACCCAACTTCAATTCACAGACCCTAACTCACCACAACATCCCAAACAGCAACAACAATAATCCACAGCAATCCAACACCAAATCCTATCCTTCTTCCCAATTTGAGACAGAGAGATCGGGAGAGAGGGTTGCGACTGGGAGCAGACTGGTCGACGATGGAGACGCGGCGGTGGCGCGCTCAGGGAGAAGCAAGAGGAGAGGTCAACTGTCGAAGCGACGCGATGGCTTGACCGAGGGTGGTGCATCGACGGAGAAGTCGAGGCTGGAGGCGCTCGAGGTCTGAGCGAGCACAGGCGGAGGGAAATGGCGGAAGGCGCTCGAAGTCTAAGGCGATGGAGGGCGGCGAGTGGGAAGCGCTCGATGAGCGGAGAAGGAGTAGTGATCGGCGAAGGGATGGCGACGGAGGCTCGAGCGAGAGACGGGGTTGTCGATGGCGACGCTGGAGAAGTCGACGAGAGGTGGGTTCTTCGGTGGTTGAGGAAAGGGATGTCGACGAGGTGAAGATGCAACGGGCGAGCGGAGCAGTGGCGAGGTGATGTCGAGGCGGTGAGGAGCATAGGGTTCTGGCGATGCTTCGGGAGGTTGAAGACGAGGTTGGAGATGACGAAGAGAGGTGCGGTTGAGTCGTCGAGGTCGGAGTGGCAGTGGAGACGACGGGGAAGAGCGGGAGGCGAGCGGAGGAGGAGACGAGCGAGAGTTCAGGTGAGAGGCAGGGGCGGATCCAGGATTGAAAAGTGAGGGGGGCTGGAAAAAAAAATTTTGTATAAGGTAACATGCAATATATATATATAAAGTTGTTATAGATACTAGAGAAGTAAAGTTATTATAGATACTAGATAGAATAGAGTTGAGCTTGGACCCAAAAAAATAAATAGAATGTTCAAATATATATGGGGTGGGCTTTAAAATATATTTGGGGGGGCTAAACCATATATTCCACACTAATATAGCCCAAAAAAAAAAAAAAAAAAATCTCAAATGTTGGGGGGGGGGGGGGCTGTAGCATACCCCAACCCCCCTGGATCCGCCCCTGGTGAGAGGTTGAAGACGATGGGAAGGGGTTCTGTTTTTGGCTTTGTGTTTTGTTGAGTTTGGAAACAGAGAATGAAACGGGGGAGAAGGGGGCCTCTGTTTGAGTAAAAGAAACAGAGAGGGAGAGATAGAGTGAACGGGATTGGGTTTTAATATAATAATATAATAAGAAGTAAAGTGGTGGGGGTGAGAAGTGAAAATTTTGCCGTACTACCCCACTTTTTGAAAATATTTAGCCATCTGCCCTGCTTCCCAAAACAATTAGCGATATGCCATTGTTTAGAACACGTCAGCAGCAAACGTTATTGGAAAAAACAACATAGGTTATTTCGATGCCGTTCTTCCCAATAACGACATCTGTTTGAAAAAAAAATTGCATGCCGTTATTTGGAATAACGGCATCAGTATATTTGTCTTACAAGTGTGAATCTTCTAACTTTAAAAAGTTCTAAGTGTGAAAAAAACTTATAAACAATACTGTTATCCTGAATAACGGCATTCGAATGACTGTGCCGTTATTGGAGCTAACGGCATCAGTTATATATCAATATGCCGTTGTTTGGAAACATAATGAACTAATAAAAAGTAAAAAAAAATTAAAAAATTATAACTGATGTCGTTATTTGGAATAACGGCATCAGTTATAATTTTTTTTTAACTTTTTTTTAAACTTATTGTGGTAGGGTAAAAATGGCTTAGGGCCCATCCAGGGCCCAGTACAGCTCTCACTCAAAAACAGGAAAAGCAACAATCTGGCTCGGCTTCGAGCCGCTACAGGGTCGACGCCGAACCTCAAGTTCACCCCCACAGAACTGGTCTCCTCGTATCCGATGAGCATCGATGGCCCTCGGCCTCTGATCCACGACAGCCCCCCAGGCCGTCCGCCCAGCCTGGTAAAGAATAAAGATGACCTGGCACAACCTAGGCCACCAGATTCTCCCAGGAGCACAGGAGCCCCATGATCTGCCATGTCAGCTCCAAATACCACCAAGGGCTTTGCCACGTCAGCCCTATACCACTCTTGGTACTGCCACGTCAGCCCTAAACCCCCTGGGCCTTTTGCCACGTCAGGCCCATGGGCTTTCGGGTTCAGACCCGGCCCCCAGGCGGATCCAAACCCGGTTAGAATTCTCTATAAATACTAGACACTCACCCACCTTTTCAGGTAATCAATCTTTGGCCACCAAATTTCCCTAGTTATTGCTACTCTCTCACAGAGACTGACTAGATCGTCGGAGGGTCCGTCGCCGAGATAAACCCCGGTGTCTCAGGACCGTCTGCAGGCACTTGAGGCGAGGCGATCCGAGCCGATCCTCAAGCGCCGAAGCGAGCCTCCCGCTCGTCGTCCCGTGTCGCACTCTTCCCTCATTACAAATTGAGTCCGAACTCACACCTGGTGCATCCACACTGCGACCAAAAACAAACCGCATCAGGTTGGCACCGTCTGTGGGAACTTTATTCGGTACGGACGTGAGTCCGAGCCTCGCCACTGACGCTCTCCCTCGACCCAATCTCCCATGGCTCCCCGAGCCCGAAGATCGGCCCATTCCGCCCAACCAGATGGGCCTGCCCCCGAGGGGGCCCTCGACGGAGGGCAAGCATCCAATAATCCGGGTGGGAACCCCGGACCCCAGCGAAGCGCTTCACACGTCGCCGAACCCGACCTTCGTCGGGTCATTGTGAACCGAAGGGCTAGCCAGGCTAGGGGAGGGACCGCTTCCAACTCGGTCTCGAACCACTTCAGGCCCGTGCAAAGGGAAAGGCCGTCGGCACTCAGCCGCATCGGCCGAGTTCCTACGCCCCGACCCGACCCTTCCGACCACGGCAGGGTCACCAGGGGCGAGTTCAGAAGCTTCAGGGAGGAAATCCTGGAGGCCCTCCCTGGAGCGCCGAGGTCCGCGACCTACGGCCGAACCACTCAAATGAGCGAAGGGAGAAGCCACACTCGTGCGCCGACTCCCCCGCCGGAGCGCACAGACGAGGTGCTCCGACGCCTCCTGGAGATGTAGAATCAAATCGAGCGCATCGGCGACAGGAATCCCAACCTAGTCCAAGGGCGGAGGCCTTCTCGACCTCCATTTTCCGTCAACATCATAGAAGCGGAAATCCCCCGGAACTTTCGGCCTCCGCAGTTCGAGACTTACAACGGAGAGGGTGATCCAGCTGATCACATGGAGGGCTTCAAAACCCTCATGATGATTCACAGCGCATCGGATCTCCTGCTGTGCCGAGCCTTCCCGGCCACCCTCCGGGGCCCGGCCAGGGATTGGTTCTCCAAACTCAGCCCTGGCTCGATCTTCTCGTTCGGCCAGCTGGAAGCCAGCTTCCTGGCCCACATCACAAGCCGGAAGAGCGAAAGGACGAGCGCTTCCCTGCTCGACCTCAACCAGAGGGAGGGGGAGTCGCTCCGTAACTTCGTCAAGAGGTTCACAACCGAGGCCAGATCCGTCTCTGCCCTCGACGCAGGGGTCGCCTCGGCAGCTTTCCAGTACAACGTCCGCCACAACCAGCTAAAGGTCTCTTTGGCAAAGAGGCCACCTCTGGACTTCCCTGACCTCCTCAACCGGGTCGAGAAGTATATACGAGCAGAGGAAGCTCTGAACCCAGAGGGCAGCCAAGAAGTCGTGGGGAAGGGCAAGCGCAGGGTCGATGATGCCGAACCTGCCAAGAAGACATCAAAGGAAGGAGTCGGCGCGAAGAAGGCACCTCCGGTCCCCCGCTTCGAAAGGTACACTCCCTTGACACACAACGTGTCTGCCATCCTCTTAGAAATCGAAGACAAAGGCATTGTCCAACTACCTCCCCGATCAAGCAACAACAAGAAGCGAGACCAGCGCTTCTACTGCCGTTTCCACAGAGATCATGGGCACGAAACCGACCAATGCCGGGCCCTGAAAGACGAAATTGAGGACCTCATCTCACGAGGGTACCTCCGAGAGTTCACCAAAGAAAGCCCACGGAATCGGCGAGATGCTAGGAACCGGAGGCCTTCGCCTCCGAACCCTACTTCGAACCGCATCCAGGGTCGGGACCTCGAACCTGAGGGAGCCGCGGATACACCATTCATCTTGCACTGTGTCCACGGGGGACCAATAGGGGGAGAGTCAAATACTTCCCGGAAGGCCTTCATCCGAGAGGTGAATGCTGTCCAAGACAACCCCTCACCCAAGTTGCAACCGGTGCCTGTCTCCTTCTCCGGAGAGGACCTCGAAGGCGTTCGCCTCCCTCATTGCAACACCCTCATCATTGGCCTCCACATGGCTAACTGTGAAGTTCGGTGAATTCTCGTCGACAATGACAGCTCGGTAAATATTCTCTTCCTTGAGGCCTTCGAGAATCTCAAGCTACCCTGAGGCAAACTCAAGCCAGCCGGGTACACCTTGCATGGGTTCTCTGGCGTCCCTGTCGTGATAGAAGGGATTGTTACTCTCAACGTCACCGCGGGATCGGCTCCTGTCAAGAGGACCGAGTCCATGGACTTCATGGTGGTAAACGTCAAAGCAGCCTACAACGCCATACTCGGCCGACCCGGACTATGCTCCCTTCAAGCGGTACCTTCGGCATACCATCTGAAGCTTAAATTTCCCACCCCGCAAGGGGTCGGCGTAGTCCGAGGTAGCCAAGAAGCAGCACGGTCATGCTACATGACCGCCGTCGGAGGAGGTGTGTTCCCCCTCGATGCCATTGAGCTCGAACCCGAGAGGGACGGTCCCGCCCCAGAGCCTGTCGACGAGCTGGAGGAGGTCCCGTTCGGCACCGAGGATGAATCAAAGTGGTTCCGGGTGAGCCGCTCGCTCCCCGAGGACTTGAAGCCAGGCATAATCGCCTGCATCCGCCGCAACGTTGATCTCTTTGCCTGGAAGCCCTCCAACATGCCCAGGATCTCCGAAGACTTGATTATGCATCGGCTGAGCGTCATCCCAGACTCTAAGCCGATCGTCCAAAAGAGGCGCAAAGTCGCACCGGAGAGGCAGCAAATTGTGAAGGCAGAGGTCGACAAGCTCTTGTCGGCTCGATTTATTCAGGAAGTCAGCTACCCCGAGTGGTTGGCTAATGTCGTCATGGTGAAGAAGGCAACCGGGGGCTGGCGGATCTGTATCGACTTTACGGACTTAAATAAAGCATGTCCAAAAGATCCTTTTCCCCTCCCCCGCATCGACGCCTTGATCGACGCAACCTCGGGGCATGAGCTACTGTCCTTCATGGATGCATTCTCAGGGTACAACCAGATCCGGATGTTTCCACCGGACATCTCCAAGACCTCGTTCGTCACCGACCAGGGTCTGTTCTGCTACCGCGTTATGCCCTTCGGGCTAAAAAACACCGGAGCTATGTACCAACGGCTCGTCAACAGAATTTTCAAAGACCTGATCGGCCGCAATGTGGAAGTCTATGTCGACGACATGCTCGTCAAGAGCCGAGCCGGGCCGGACCACGTCGCCGACCTCGAGGAAGCCTTCGGAGTCCTCCGACATCACAATATGAGGCTCAACCCGGCTAAATGCGCCTTCGGCGTATCCACTGGGAAGTTCCTGGGGTTCATCGTCAGCCAGCGCGGCATCGAGGCGAACCCCGAGAAAATCCAAGCAATTATTGACATGGCCCCATCCCGGAATGTCAAAGAGGTTCAGAGGCTCACGGGCCGGTTGGCTGCAATCGGCCGTTTCCTCTCCAAGTCAGGGGAGAAGTCTCTCCCCTTCTTCAAGGCTCTGCGCGGAAAGGGGGCTTCGAGTGGGTTACCCATCAACAAGAGGCCTTCGAACAGCTGAAGCAGTACCTAACCAACCCCCCTCTCCTCAGCAAACCCGAGCCAGGCGAACCACTGTGGCTCTACCTGTCTGCCTCGGATAGCGCCCTCAGCGCCGTCCTCCTCCGGGAGGAAGATGGAGTCCAGAGGCCATTGTACTATGTGAGCAAAGTTCTGCTCCCCGCCGAGACGAGGTACGCAAAGATAGAGAAGGTGGCATATGCCTTGGTCATGGCAGCCCGGAAGCTTCGTCCTTACTTCCAGGCCCACTCCGTCCAAGTACTGACCGACCAGCCACTGAAGACTTTCCTTCACAAGCCAGAAAAGTCCGGCCGCTTAGTCAAGTGGTCGATTGAGCTGAGTCAGTTCGACATCAGCTACCAGCCGAGGACGGCCATCAAAGGGCAGGCCCTCGCCGAGTTCATCACTGAGTGCACCGTCTCCGAGCGGCAGTGCACCGAGGCCTCGGATCCGACCTGGGAGGTCTTTGCCGATGGATCATCATGCGAAACAGGGAGTGGGGCTGGTATCATCCTTCGTGGCCCCGACAAATTCTTACTTCAATACTCCCTCCGCCTCAACTTTTCGGCCTCTAACAACGAGGCGGAATACGAGGCCATGATCGCCAGATTGACCCTAGCACATCGAGCCGAAGCCAAGCAAATCCGGGCCTTCAACGATTCTCAGCTCGTGGTCAATCAGATCACCGGAGAATACGAAGCCCGCGATGAACGCATGGTGAGGTATTTGGCAGTAGTCCGACGTCTCCTAGCGTCCTTCTGCCACTCCGCAGTCGTTCGAGTCCCTAGGGAGCCAAACGCTCAAGCAGACGCGTTGTCAAAACTCGCCTCTTCCTCCGTCGAGGGTCTCGACCAAACGGTACTCATAGAAATCTTCCTGAAGCCAAGTATCAACGATCAAGACCAGGAGGCAATGTGTGTCCAAGACGGAGCCAGTCTAGACGACTGGACCACTCCCATATGAAAGTTCTTAATCAATGCTGAGCTTCCAGAAGACTGAGCCGAAGCCAGACGAGTCAGGGTCCGAGCTGAAAGGTTCGTCATGATTGATGACATCCTCTTTAAACGCTCATACACCTTGGCCGACGGCAAGCTGTACCTTCGCTGTCTCACCAGCGACGAGGCCAGCTACGTGCTCAAAGATCTTCATGAGGGGATCGGCGGATGCCACATGGGGAGCAGGTAGCTCGCTCGGAAGGCCCTAAATCAGGGGTACTATTGGCCGACCATGCTCCAAGACTCGCAAGACCTAGTCAAGAGATGCGGCCCGTGCCAAAGGTTCTCCCCTATCAAGAGGCTTCCTCAAGCCAATCTCCGATCCCTGGCTAGTCCTATCCCATTTGCCATGTGGGGCATGGACCTTGTGGGCCCCTTCCCCGTAGCGGTAGGACAGAAGAAATTCTTAATAGTCGCCATCGACTACTTCACCAAGTGGCTCGAAGCCGAGCCTCTGTCCAGCATCACTGAGCGCCAGGTACAACAGTTCTTTTGGAAGAACATCATTTGCCGGTTCGGAATCTCTCGGGTCCTCGTCACAGACAACGGAACCCAATTCCAAGGTCAGAACTTCCAAGCCTTCTACGCAGACGTCGGCATCCAGCAGCGTTTCTCCGCTATTTGCCACCCTCAGTCCTACGGCCAAGCGGAGAACGCGAACAGGCAAATCCTCGACGGCCTCAAAAAGCACCTCGAAAGTTCCTCCAAGGGGCTGTGGGTCGAGGAACTGCCTAGCGTGCTATGGGCACACCGAACCACCAAGAGGATCCCCACGGGAGAGACACCGTTCACCTTGACCTACGGGATGGAGGCAGTCATCCCCGTCGAGGTTGGCCTGCCTTCTCCCCGTATCATGGCCTTCGACGAAGCTGACAATTCATCCGGCTTGAGGGCCAACCTGGACCTCGTCGCCGAAGTCAGAGAGAAATCCTCAATCCGAAGAAGCATCTACCAACAACGGATCGAGAAGTTTTACAACAAGAAGGTCTACCCCACAAACATCAAGGCGGGGGACCTCGTGTTACGAAAACTATTCGTCTCTGATCCAACCAAGAAGAGGAAATTGGCTCCCAACTGGGAAGGCCCATACCGTGTAGTCGAGGCTGTACGCCCTGGTACATACTGACTGGCAGATATGGACGGTCGGCCCATCAGCCAACCCTGGAACGCCGAGCACCTAATGAAGTTCCTGGAGGAGCGAACATAGGTTCTAGCTTGGCTAATGTAAATAACATCTTTTGTAAGCTTTCATGTGTAAGGGGCCGCTTCAGTGACCCTCCCTATCTTGTATGAAAGAAATCTCTTTTTGTCAAACTCCAAATGCCTCGGCAGCTCCGACCTAACACCGGACAATGGGATCGGCACCCGAGTCCTCACTCCGGTATCGTCCCCAAACGTCTCGGTAGGTCCGACCCGGCTCCAGACTAGGGACTCTTCCTAAGGCCCCACGTCGATCCCTCACGAATCAACGGAGCCGAACCTCGCCTCCGCCAGCATTCACTACGCTACGAACCAGAGCAAAGAAGGAAAAGAATTCTTTATTCATACTCTTTTATTTAGTTCTGGGAAAACAAACAAAGACCGTTACAGGGCCACTCCCCTCATCTCAAACTTGAGGAAACCGCCATCTTAGGGCCCCTCCGGTCCGACAAAGGGCGGGACCACTCCGACTGAGCGACTAGGAGCCTTTTCCTCGTCATGATGGTCCTTGGGCTCAGCCACGGTCGACACACCAGCCACGGAGCTCTGGGCATCAACTAGTCGCATGCGCTCCAACAGCAGCAGCGCAGAGGGAACCCCCTCCGCTCGCCGACCCACTGAGGAAGATGTCGAGACACCCAGCATTGTCTTGTAACGGTGTATCTCCATCTCCTTTTCCACAATGACATCGCGAAGTAACCTCTCAGAAGAGGGCCTCTGCACCGAGGCACTCGACATGGCATGTCCAAGACCGACACCGCCGAGTTCCCGATCCACCATCGCCCTCCTCAGCCGGCTCGCCTCCTCACTCAAGGCTTCAGACTTATTCCGGTAATAGTTAAAGGCCGCATCGGTGTCACGAGCCCCCTTTCGGTAGCGAACCAACGCGGCCTCCAGGGCCTCAACTTTGCTCCGGAGCCACGCCACGTCGGAACGACGGGGGTCCACCTCGGGAAGGGGAGCCGCAACCTACAAGAGAATCAGCCAACTCAACACACATAAGCAAGGAGGTTTGGAAATATCCGAGGTCAAAACACTTGGCCAGTCAAAAATCCTTTTTTATAAATTGAGTTGTTTCTTACAAAAAATGCGGTGGCCAGTCTGCGGAAGGTAAATACAATCGAAAGAGGGAAAAAGAAAGACAAAACTATACAACTTGTTTTCCCACCTCAACATCGGTCGGGTTAACAGGGGGGTCGGCTGACGGGTTAAGAGCGGGCCCTTCTTCGCCAGGGGTCTTCGGTGTCCCCTCGATCTCCATGTCATACTCAAAGTTGGACAGGTCGACGGTCGGGTAGAAGTGCCTCACATGACTGAGGGCCTTCGCATAACACTCGTCCTGGGCCTTGATCACCATCATCTGACCCGCATTCGTAAACTCCTCCTTCTCCTTGGCGAACTTCTTCTTCAAGGAGACCACCTTCTTCCCCCACTCCGCATCCTTGGCCTCGAGCTCGAGCTTCATCTGCTGCTCCCTCTTGTGCGAGCCCTCGAGCTCGATCCGCATCTCTCCCGCTCGCTCTTATCCGCCCGAGCTCGCTCTTGTGCCAGGGACGCTTCGTAGAGGTTCTTTACATTAGCTCCCTGCATGCAAGCCTGCGACCAACAAGCGCAGATAAGACAAAGACTTTTGCAGTAAAATTAACAAGGAGGATAGGGTCGACGAGCTTACCAACACGGTGGCCTGCGCCAGGTGCGTGAACGCCACCTCCACGGGCTCGCTCTCCATCTCCTTGCGGTCGTGAGGGGTTGCCAACTTTTCTGCCACCTCAACGGCCTGGGCCTCCTCAGTCAGACAGTCCCCCATCCGAACCGACCAATCCGGTGCCCACTGTTGCCGCAACATCTCCACCACCGGGTCCTCTTCCTCGACCTCGACCAAGGGACCTTTCCCCTTGTCAAGATCGGATGCCTTCGCCTGGCCCTGGCCCCTCGAAGTAGCCATCCCCTTGCCCATCTCCGAGCGAGTCCTCTTGGTCCTCGGTTCGAGCTGGGCCTCCGAGATGGCTAGGGATGACTCCCTCGGCCTCTTCGTCGCCTCCCCCTTGTTCTCGGCCTTCTCCTTCTTCATGGCGAGCCTCCTTGCCTTGATCGATGCTTCATCCATATCTGCAAAAAGATCCAGTAAGGACAATGAGCACAGAGGAACAACAAAGTCAAAAGAAAAGAAACAACTACATACACAGAACGGCTGGGCTCAGTCCGACGCTCGCCAGATGACCCTCCGTCACCTTCGTCCAATTGATACTATGCAACAGACGGAGGCGCTCAACAAATCCCCACTCCTCGGCCGTCAAATCCCTCGGCCTCGGCGGTTGATGGCTCGGCTTGGAGTGGTTCCATCGAGTGGGAATGTCCCAGGGCTCCTCACTCCGGATCACCAGATATTTCTTCTTCCAATCCTTAATGGAGTCCGGGTGGCTGTGAACGACCTTCCCCTTACTCCGGGGCGAAATGTAGTAGACACCCTCAGCCGCCGAGCTGATCATCAACATCGCTCGGAACACATTCAGCCGCAGGGGTACCTTCTGTTCCTCGCACATCAGCACGAAGCAGATGATCTGCTTCCATGAGTTTGGCCCGTACTGCATCGGTGCCAAGGACGCCCAGTTCAGCACCTCGCGAATGAACGGGTGGACTGGCAGCCTCAGTCCGGAGATGAAGGCGTCCACTGGGAAGATGCAATACCAATCAGGCAAGGGGTCGGTCGGCCGAAGGGTAGAGCTCGGCAGCATAAGCTCATAGCTGGGCCCTATGTGGTACGCCAGCTGCAAAGCCTCCAAATCACCTGCCTCCAGAACGGTCGGAAGTGTGTCCATCTTCACCTTCTTCCTGCTCGGCGACGACGGCTGGACCCCAAACAACTCCTTATCGGAAAGATCGTCGGGGTACCGACGGAACGGCTTAGATTGTACGGGCGACCCTGTCATCAAGTTACGATGAACAGGCGCCTGGCTCGAGCCACCGGTCCTCGACCACTTCTTCTTCGGTGCCCTCTTCTTCTTGGCTCGTTCCGGCGAGGGGGTAGATAATCGCCCCAGACCGGTCGGCATGGAACTCGAGCCCACACCCTGACCTCCCATCTGAGCCCCTTCGGCTTCACCCCCTTCGGGGCCACCCTCCTCTTCGGAAGCCAACCCCAGAATCTGGACTTCGCCTGAACTACCGCCCCCTCCTCAGATTCGCTGCTCTCCACCACAAAGGGCTTCTGAGATCGCAACGGCTTCACATTATACACTGGCACCTCCTCGCCTATCAGCTCCTCCCACGAAATCGACTCAGAAGTCTCCACATGATGTACAGATTCCCCCTCTACCACGGGCTCCTCCCACGAAGTCGATTTGGAGGCGGGTTTCACTTCCCCCCCAGACGTTGACGCTGACGAGCCAGACTGAGCCCTATCCATCTGTGCCTAAACTAAAATAGACTTACCAACTAACCTGGGGTCGCTTCGGAAGAACGAGCCTGGTGCAGCAAACGGTAGGGACGAGAGCTGAAGTGTTGGAAGATTTTTTGAAAAAGCAAGAAGCGAGAAGAAGTGGGCAACAGGGGGGGATATTTATAGAGGATGAAAACGACTCCTCGATTTCCACAATCACTATTCACCGATTGACGTACAACTGCCGCCTGGAAAATCGTGCCACGTTCTCGAAACGTGCGCTGCTGACGTCATCCAGTGCCAGGCCGGCAACCACGCACAGGGGTCGGTTCGGATATAGTGTTTGGCGGATAAAACATTTTATTTAAGATTTGAGGCACTGTCCTTCGACTGACGCCTCAGGCTCCAGGGCTCGGTCGACTCCCCTCTCACCCGCGAGCAGCTCGGGGCTTACAGCCTCGGCAGCCGAAACTCCGAACTGTTCGAGGGTGGGACAGAAGTCACCACCGCCTGGAGCCCTATCAGAAAATAGATCGGCCCACCTCCAATCGGAGACGACCCATCTGTCCAAGGCTCCTCAGCCCCAGGTCCGGATTACGGTTGATGCCCCTCCCGTCTAGATCTCTCTCGGGCCAAACAACCGTGTCAGGGTCGTCTGACCCGAAAAAGGTCCAGACAGCAAAGCCACCACCACTCCGAGGCTCCTTATCTACCGGTACGGATTTCGGTCGTTACCCCTCTCGCCCTGATCTCCCCTGGATCTGGCTACTGTATCAGAGCCATCAGATCCAAGAGAAGATCCGGGCGGCAGGGTGACCACCTCTCCGACACTACCTGGGTTAAAATTTTGCAAGAGACAGGCGTCCGCCGAAGCAGACACCTCTGATGGCCAGTGGACCACCCATGCTGTGATCAAACCCGCAGTGGGGGGAGAGGTACTTATAGCCTCCCCTTTAGACCGGCCATTATGACATTGGGAAAGCCAATCGACGGAAGCCCATGCGCCACATACATTTATTAGGCAGCGCCATTAATGCCCCTAGGAAATTGGAACATCGCACAGATCCCGGAGCGCCTTCAATGCTCCACAAAGATGGCAGACCACTCCGCTCAAACCTTCTAAGGCATCACGGCTCGCCATCACCCTTGCCGACCCATAATCCCTCGAAAGCTCGAGGTTCGGTCTAGCACCAGGGTAGTCTTCTCAGGAAGGCTCAACGGCTCGCCATCACCCTTGCCGACCCATAATCCCTCGAAGGCTCGAGGTTCGGTCTGGCACCAGGGTAATCTTCTCCGGAAGACTCAACGGCTCGCCATCACCCTTGCCGACCCATAATCCCTCGAAAGCTCGAGGTCCGGTCTAGCACCAGGGTAGTCTTCTCAGGAAGGCTCAACGGCTCGCCAACCCTCGCCGGCTCGAGGTCCGCTCTTACATCAGGGCAACCAACCCTCGCCAGCTCGAGGTCCGCTCTTACATCAGGGCAACCAACCCTCGCCGGCTCGAGGTCCGCTCTTACATCAGGGCAACCAACCCTTGCCGGCTCGAGGTCCGCTCTTACATCAGGGCAACCAACCCTCGCCGGCTCGAGGTCTGCTCTTACATCAGGGCAACCAACCCTCGCCGGCTCGAGGCTCGCTCTTACATCAGAGTAACCAACCCTCGTCGGCTCGAGGTCTGCTCTTACATCAGGGCAACCAACCCTCGCCGACTCGAGGCTCGCTCTTACATCAGGGCAACCAACCCTCGCCAGCTCGAGGTCCGCTCTTACATCAGGGCAACCAACCCTCGCCGGCTCGAGGTCTGCTCTTACATCAGGGCAACCAACCCTCGCCGGCTCGAGGTCTGCTCTTACATCAGGGCAACCAACCCTCGCCGGCTCGAGGTCTGCTCTTACATCAGGGCAACCAACCCTCGCCGGCTCGAGGCTCGCTTTTACATCAGGGCAACTAACCCTCGCTAGCTCGAGGTTCGCTCTAACATCAGGGCAACCCCCTCATGAAGACCCAGCAATTCGCCATCCCATTTCTACAAACATAAACACTCCTCCACGGCTAGCTCCCGCACCCCCGCAGGAGTGGGGGGCTTGTGTGGTAGGGTAAAAATGGCTTAGGGCCCATCCAGGGCCCAGTACAGCTCTCACTCAAAAACAGGAAAAGCAACAATCTGGCTCGGCTTCGAGCCGCTACAGGGTCGGCGCCGAACCTCAAGTTCACCCCCACAGAACTGGTCTTCTCGTATCCGATGAGCATCGATGGCCCTCGGCCTCCGATCCACGACAGCCCCCCGGGCCGTCCGCCCAGCCTGGTAAAGAATAAAGATGACCTGGCACAACCTAGGCCACCAGATTCTCCCAGGAGCACAGGAGCCCCATGATCTGTCATGTCAGCTCCAAATACCACCAAGGGCTATGCCACGTCAGCCCTATACCACTCTTGGTACTGCCACGTCAGCCCTAAACCCCCTGGGCCTTCTGCCACGTCAGGCCCATGGGCTTTCGGGTTCAGACCCGGCCCCCAGGCGGATCCAAACCCGGTTAGAATTCTCTATAAATACTAGACCCTCACCCACCTTTTCAGGTAATCAATCTTTGGCCTCCAAATTTCCCTAGTTATTGCTACTCTCTCACAGAGACTGACTAGATCGTCGGAGGGTCCGCCTTCGGGATAAACCCCGGTGTTCCAGGACCGTCTGCAGGTACTCGAGGCGAGGCGATCCGAGCCGATCCTCAAGCGCCGAAGCTAGCCTCCCGCTCGTCGTCCCGTGCCGCACTCTTCCCTCATTACAAATTGAGTCCGAACTCACACCTGGTGCATCCACACTGCGACCAAAAACAAACCGCATCACTTATATATATACAGACAGCCAGGATTCAAGAAGGTCCAATGAGAGCTGATTCTCGGCAAGACCCATTTGTATGATGCCAGAGGGGTTGAGGGTGGGGTGAAATGGGTTCCTCTCATACTCTTGCCAACCAAGGAAGTAGGAAGAGTCCTGTCCATGAGAGTTGCATGTAGCTTTCTTTGACAACATGATGATGATGATGATGATGATGATGATGATGATGATGATTTGGATTAATGTCGAATGTAGATAGTGAAGAAAGAATGATGACAGTCAATCCAAGTTTAATGCATGGCTGTCTGTATGTATATGTATAAGTTTTTTAAAAAAAAGTTAAAAAAAAATTATAACTGATGCCGTTATACTAAATAACGGCATCAGTTATATATATATATATATATATATATATATATATATATATATATATATATATATATATATATATATATATTTACTTTTTATTAGTTCTTTCTGTTTCCAAACAACGGCAAGAGTGCATATTGATATATAACTGATGCCGTTATCTCCAATAACGGCATCAGTCATTCGAATGCCGTTATTCAGGATAACGGCATTGTTTATAAGTTTTTTTCACACTTAGAACTTTTTAAAGTTAGAAGATTCACACTTGTAAGACAAATATACTGATGCCGTTATTCTAAATAACGGTATGCAATTTTTTTTTTCAAACAAATGTCATTATTGGGAAGAACGGCATCGAAATAACCTATGTCGTTTTTCCCAATAACGTTTGTTGCTGACGTGTCCTAAACAAGGGCATATCGCTAATTGTTTTGGGAAGTAGGGCAGACGGCTAAATATTTTCAAAAAGTAGGGCAGTACGGCAAAATATTCGTGAGAAGTGGGGTAGTTACGAGGAGAATGGGTGATGTGGTCTGCAAAGTGGGGGGTAGTTATTAGGTTATGGGGAGGATTAGAAAAGTGGGAAGTGAGAAGAATTTGTATACGGGTAGGCCGTCTGTACAATTATATAGGTTCTGGTTTAGTGAATTTGGGCTTGGTTCATGGGCTCAAATATTTAAATAAAATAATTAGGATATTGGGCTAATCAATTGGGCTCAGATTAAACATAATAATAAAATAAAATCAGAATATGGAATTGGGCTTTTGATAACAATTGGGTTTCAGAATAATAAATAATAAAATCAAAAATGTAAACTTGGGCTCATATTAATAATTAATAAAACCAAAATACAACTTGGGTTTATAATAAAGAATTGGGCTCTAAAAATAGTTTAAACAATAAAATCAATTAAGGGGAAAATAGTTATAAAATACAGAGAATTTAAATACGGAAAAATACTTTAAAAATACGTATTAATGGAAACAGAGGTTACAATGCGAGATTGAGTTTTTCAACTGCCAATTCGACGACATCATCAATTAGGGTTACAACAGATTCGGGGTAGAGCATAAATTACTAGGTGTTGAGATCAAAAGAAAGGTTGATATGAGTTCTCAAATTTCTCTGTATTACTCTCTATTATCACCGTTTACTTTGTACTCAGGGAGTATGCTCAAGGAGATTTGCTCCTTTGATGTATTTACTTGCAATTATGTCCTTAGTTCTTAATTGAAAGAAACAATTTGGTTAGTCTTATTATGCCATAATTTGGTTACTTGCATTGTGCTTATAAACCAAATGTTGGATCAGTCAAGTTAATGTTACTTTGTATCAGAAAGTTTCATGAACCAATCTTAATGATTTTAGAGGGTGAAATTTTGCATGTGTTGTTTCCATATGTTATGTTGTTTGGATCTGTGTGTAGAAGTAAATAAGCAGAAAAGTTCATTTTCCATACGGTATGTATTGAGTAAAGGATACAATTATGGTGGCATATTTGAATTTATATTTTGAGAAAATAAGATGAATCATTGGTTGCTCTGAAAAAAGGCCGAAAATGGTAAGAATGAGATAGACATATGAAAGCTTGGAGTATTCTTACAGAGGGTATATATGGCTCTAATGTTATTTCTTTTATTTCTTTTATTTTCTGAGACGAAAGCAGAAAATCAGGACATATGAAAACTTTCAAGCAGGCTTATCAGAAACTGAAGAATGATTTGGCCAATAGAAGACCAGTTTTTGTGAAGTTTATTGGGCCTCAGAATTCTTTCACACCGCCCTTTAACATTGATGAGAAGATAGAGATGCTTTGTCAAGATAGCAGCATTAGGGGTTGCTGGTTTAAGTGTATAATTTTGCAATTTTCTCAGAAGAGGTTGAAGGTGCGAGTGTTGGGTTTATGTCTTGCATACTATGTTGGATAAGAAGACGATGAGACGATGGAGAAATCGAGACGATCGGAGACGGAGTGGAAGCAAGGGAAACAGTCAGCAACTGTAGCAGCAGATGGAGTTGCGGTCGAACGTACTTGGGGTGCGGTCTACCGCCCAACTCTGCAGAAGTTCCCGATAGGGAGACGATCGACCGACCTTGAGGTGTGGTCAACCACGTGCGGCGCTGATGGATAATTTGAGTCGGGTCTTGGTGATTCGTGAGAAACCCAACTTGCTCTTCAAGTCAGATCGTACGGTTTTTATCGTAGGATTATCTCTTTAGTAACATCTAACGATTATTGTATCAAGATATCAAACTAGGTTTTCTCTAGATCTCTATATATTGTTGTTATTGGCCTCCATTGAGAGCCAAAAAAGAGAGAGAGTACTTCACTGAAGGAGAGATTGAGTAATTCTCTAATTGTAAACAACTAGTACTTACTGGTGATGCTTGAGAGAAGATCGTGGTGAGAACTGTAATATTCTTGTATCTTCTCTAGTTGAATAACATCTTGGATTTCTTCTCCTCCGGATTCAGGCGAAAGCTCTAAACAGGACAAATTTGTATGTGCTTTGGTGTGTTTGGTATGATCTCATATGTGCTTGGTGGTTTGTGTTGATTGCATCGAATAACTCAACAAGATCCTAAGGGGGATTTTCGGTAGAAATCCCTAACAGCGAGATGAGGACTTGTAAGATGAGGATGGTTGTGAGAATTTATAGGTAAAACATTGAACTCTAACGGCACACACTCACTCGCTCACACACACACACACACACACACACACACACACACACACACAAATCTTCACTGTAGCCAACATGTTCATGCAATGAACCTATTTTCTTCCTTTCTAGCATATAGTGGAAAATAGTGCACATCATTAAATGCCCCATAATTAACTTTTGTGCGCGCGCACACACATCTTCATTGTTGTAAGTAGTGGGAAAGGGTGTCTGAAGCCGTCTCTGTTAAATTAGGGCTAAACAGAATGCCTGATTTTTGTTTAACCTGCCCATAAATGAATAATCCTTTGTGGTTTATCTTTAGTTTTTCTAGCTTCTCCACCAATTCAGTGCCACTTCTACTTCACTGTTTGTTCGTAGATTGGTCTTCGGTTTACAGCAAAGGAAAAAATTAACTGGGTTGTGTTTCACATCAACAGCATTGTAGCTCAAAGATGTTTAAGCAGGTTTATCCTCTTCACCATGCTCTTGATTTAGGAGAGTCGCTCTTAGGTTAATGAGTTTAATTTGCACGATGATTGAGGCACAAATCTTAACCTCCTTGGCAGTTGATACCCTATGGCTATGGTGAACCCCTATCTATTCCGTTACTTTCTTAACCTATTATTTGAAACCAACTCAGAGGCTTTTCATTAGTAAGCTTTCGAAGTTTGTCAATGGAGACATCTCAATCAATTAGGAGTATGCTTCAATGGAGATATGGGTTGGATGACGTGGCCCCTCCTGGGCCACAGGATCCCCTCAAAATCCGCGCACCTCCAGATCTGCCACGTTAGCACCGGAAAATTGTCCGGGCCTCTGCCACGTCAGCTCGGAAACCGCCCGGGCCCTTGCCACGTCAGCCCTATACCGCCCGGGTTTTCACCGCTTCAACCCCACGAGCAACCGGGTCCAGATCTGGTTGGGTTCTCCTATAAATACTAGACCCCTACCCCTTGATCCAGGTAATCAATCTTTTTCCACTCAAACCCTAGTTACTGTTACTCTCTCTCAGTAGCTGACTAGATCGTCGGAGGGTCTACCACCGGGACCAACCCCGGTGTTCCTAGACCGTCTGCAGGTACACGAGACCTCGGATCCGAGCCGAGCATCCAGCCTCCACCTCACTACCACCTACCTCCGTACCGTTCGCCCGGCCGAAGGTCGTTGCATAGGAGCTTCCTTTATCAATACAAATCGAGTAAGAACTCACACCTGGTGCATCCACACGCCTTCCAAAAACAAACTGCATCAAATAGTTATGCACATGAGTTGCACGCGTTGATAGATTGACAAATGACACTAAGACATTCTCCCGTTATAATATTTGTGATTAGAGATAAGAGATAAGCATTTAAAACGTCACCCAAATTTTAACATACCACTATCAGGTTATTTCACATTTCAGATTTAGCTAGCCCTTAATTCTGAACAATAATTATTGTTGGATCATTTTAAAATTAAATTAACTTTTATAAAATGTACAATTTGGGCCTCCACAATAACAGTTGCATGCCTTAGATGCCTAGGTATTTTAGGTATGAAGATGGTTTTTCATCATGTATAGACGAGGAAGAGAAGGTGCACATGCTAAAGTATCATATGAAAAGCTTGTTGTAGCATTTGGTATTTTGAATGTGCATAGTGGAAGGCTGTTCGAGTAAAAAACAAAGTTAGGGCGTGTGAAGATTGTCATTCTGCTATCAAGTATATTTATACAGTTGAAAATAGGTTAATAATTCTAAGTGATTTGAATCACCATTTTAATGGAAGTACTTGTTTATGTGGAGATTACTGGGAAGACCCAACTCAAATTAGTTTGTTCTTTTAGAAGGAATTCTAATGCAGATAAAACTATCCCTGGATCAATCGTACTCTTTTTAGGCTACAGTTTGGAGAAGATGTTGATTCCTCAGTACTAATTACCAAAAATTGTGAATTGGAAAATAATTGGTCAACGGAGATTCTGAACCTATTAATTGGTAGCTTAAATTATTCTGTGAAAGCTCATATGGAAAATGTTGTCGGCCGGTGTAAATAGACCAGTGTCAAAACTTATGAACTACTTATACTGCAACTTGTAATAATGATATTCTTCTTCAATCAATATCAAATAATAGATCATTTTATCATTTATTTTGGGTATCAGTATGTGAACTGTGAAATGCAAATCTCCTAAAAGATTCATGTTAAGTATTTCTATGATATCTTTTTAAGCGTATATACATTTGATATGAATTGTAGTGATTGCTTGTATAATTTATTGTATCTGCAATCTTATTATAATATTAATTGGTATAAACAATACCAATATTAGACATGCGCACTTGGTGCATGGTTAATTTATATACATACTAGTTTTTATGTATATATTTTGATTAATTGTTATCGTTTTTGAAATTGGTTGTGTACCAAATGCATGCAACTTGGTGCTCGTGATAATATGGTTCAATTTTAAAAACGCTTTCGCAACTCAAGTAAACTTTGACATTTCACATAGTTGTGTCCACGCTTTGAAGTTTATTTCCTGTGTTGATAGTCTACTTTAGGTACCAAATGCCAGGTACCGAATGCATGTGGATCGAAGTGGTAAACTACCAATTAGGCTATTAATGATTTTTGTAAGGCTTATTATACTATATTCTAAGCTAATAGGCCTACCCCTCTTTCCTTTCTCCATTTTGAAATAGATAAAGGAGAGCAAAAGTAGGGATTCGCACTTTCCAAACACGTGCACATCATATTTATTAACACGTGCAGTACGCACATTTTTATTTAAAAAATATAAAAACCCCAAACCTATAAATATGAAACTTAATAAGTAGAACTGTGCTTTGTTCATTAAGTGTTCAATGAAATGTCTATGTAGCACACACTGTGCTTGTGAAAAAATGGTTTTGAAAAATTGTGTTCAGCTAAATCAATTGTATCTATGTATGGTGTATGTACTAATTTTTGAAACTCTAATTTACTACCTCATTTTCTTTTCAATTTTTAATTTGTATTTTTGAAATCCTGAAATTTCAATTTGGGGAAGAGTTCGGGTTTAAGATTGGGATGACTATAGTATCGAATCCAAGAATTATACTATATCTTAAGCTAATAGGCCTATCCCTCTTTCCTTTCTCCATTATGAAATTGAGAAAGGAGAGCAAAAGTAGGGATTCACACTTTCTAAACACGTGCACATCAAATTTATTAACATGTGCGGTACGCACATTTTCATTTAAAAAAAATATAAAAACCCCAAACCTATAAATATGGAACTTAATTAGTAGAATTGTGCTTTGCTCATTAAGTATGGAGGTAGAACTATGAATATAGATTTGGTATGGAGGTAGATGGTGGAGAGTAGGATGAGGCGAATGGAGAGGTAGAGGAGGATATTGGAGAAGGGGACGTCGCTGCGGTCGAAGACAGTGGAGACACAGGAGATGAGGGATAAGGCATATAAATAGGGTGTGAATTTGGGAGGGGGAGGGAAGGGGAGGAAGGGGAGGGTTGAGATGAGACGGGCCAAGGCCTAACTGTTGTCGGTCATGATGTATACAAAGACCGGAACTATGAGCATATTTTTTTGGATAAATTTCACTAAACTATACACTTAAAGAATTAATTTCTCTCAATTCTCGCACACTTTTTTAAAGTCCTATATAATTTTGAGTAATGCTAGAGCCACTACCAATTTCACTACATTTCTCTTCACTACCTTAGGTGGCACACTCCAATAGGTAGGGGATGATAGAGTAGGTGGGAGAACTCTCCAATAGGAGTATGCCACCTAAAGTAGTGAAGAAAATGGTAGTGAAATTGGTAATGACTAAAGCATTACCATATAATTTTTTGAGTTCATTAAAATTATTTTAGTCTTTGCACATGGTAACGCTAGTGATTATTATATAATCCCTAGATTGACACAAGTACACACTTTCAAGTAGCTTTGCATAAATGAAATTTCCATTTAGAGTCCAGCTATAGCCTCTGTTGCAATTAACCTAATGTCATAATTCACTGCTGACATATAAAGAAATATTAAAACTAAAATCATATTCCGTTTAAAGAAACTAGTAATATACACAGGGGATGCACATATTTATTTTTTTAATAAAATTAAAATTAAAATTTTGATTTACACGTGCGATGCGATGCATCTCTTAATAAATATGATTATATATTTTAAAAATTAATTAAATGTGAAGACTATAATGAGAGAGTTGGAGTTGAACGTGTATTGCACGTAAGTCGGTAGATTTACAACTCCAACTCTTCCATTATAATAGTTACTAGTTCTGCACGTGCGATGCATGTTATAATCAAAATTTTGTTTTTAATAGAGTAAATAATAAGACGTAATCTAACATCAAACCTGATATCTCCCTTTACTCACAAATACTCTTTACAAATTACTCCTAGTGGCACAAACTTTTATTTTATATGGCTGACACTTTTGTAAATATTTATGCTGTAAATAAATTTGAACTTTGAGGGTATTATGATAACTAACAACACTTGAGTAAATTAATGTTTAATATAACTCTCACTTAAAAATGAATGGTTGAGATTAGATGGTTGAATGTCTACAAATGACAATCCCAACTCTCCCATTATAATATTAGGGATTATATATCTCTAATCTCTAATATTATAATGGGAGAAGGCTTTAGTGTCATTTTTCAATCTATCAACGCGTGTGATGCACGTACACAACTAATATGAAGGAGGTTTCAGGTTCGAGTCTTCACTACGTCAGAGTTTTTATTTAAACTTTTTTTTTAATTAAGACGTGTATTGTCCACAGGGCCGGTCCAACACTTATTGAGGCCTAAAGCGAACTCCGAAATGAGGCATTTTAAAAGCTTATGATAATATTTTTTTAACATTAATATATTTTTATTTAAATGTTATCTTTCGGGTTTTTTAAGATGAAAAATCATTTATTATATTATTGTAATCAATTTCACGCTTTTTGGTATGTGAGGAAGCCTATTTCGGACTTTTTCGTATGTGAGGAGGCATTTATTCTTTAGATAAATTTAATATATTTTTATTTAAATGTTATCTTTTGGATTTTTTGAGATGCAAAAATATTTACTATATTGTGGTGGGGTAAAAATGGCTTGGGGTCCAACCAGGGCCTAATACAACTCTCACTCAAAAATGGAAGAAACAGCAGTCTAGTTCGGCTTCGAGCCACCACAGGATCGGTGCCGAACCTCCAGTTCACCCCCACAGAACTGGCCTCCTCGTATCCGATGAGAGACGATGGCCCTCAGCCTCCGATCCACGACAGCCCTCCGGGCCGTCCGCCCCTCCTGGTACAGAATGAGGATGACCTGGCACAGCCTGGGCCACCAGATCCTTCCGGAAGCACAGAAGCCCCATGATCTGCCATGTCAGCTCCAAATACCACCAAGGGCTTTGCCGCGTCAGCCCTATACCACTCCTGGTACTGCCACGTCAGCCCTAAACCCCCTGGGCCTTCTGCCACGTCAGGCCCATGGGCTTTCGGGTTCAGACCCTGCCCCCAAGCGGATCTAAACCCGGTTAGAATTCTCTATAAATACTAGATCCTCACCCACCTTTAGAGGTAACCAATCTTTTGCCACTTAAATTCATCTAGTTATTGCTACTCTCTCACAGAGACTGACTAGATCATCGGAGGGTCCGCCACCGGGATAAACCCCGGTGTTTAAGGACCGTTTGCAGGTACACAAGACCTCGGATCCGAACCCTCTGATCCGAGCCGAAGCATCCACCGCACTCCAAGCTAGTCACAGGAGCCGCCAGGTCATTCCGAGGGTCGTCTGACAAGCAGCTTTCTCCTTCAATATAAATTGAGTCCGAACTCACACCTGGTGCATCCACACGTCTCCCAGAAATAAACCGCATCAGGTTGGCGCCGTCTGTGGGAACACTGCTTCAGAAACCGACCCGAGCACGACCATCAAGGCCCCTCGACAGCCGAACTCCCATGGCCTCCAGAGGCAAGGGGGCCGCGTCCTCCGTCAACCGACGGGACACACCCCCACCAAATACCAATACCGGGCCACGCGCATCAAGGCACAGGGATTCCCATCAGGGATCCCGGCGGAGTGCCACCCGTACAGTCCAGCCCAACCTACGGGGAGTAATCGTCAACCGACAGATTAGCCGCAGCAGGGGAAGGGCCGCTTCCAACCCGGCCCCGAACCATCCGAGACCGCCGCCCGAGGGACGGAGGTCAGCACTCAGCCGCATCGGAAGGCAGCCTTCAGACCGACCAAACAGGGTCAAGGGAGCCCCCGTCACTCACAAGGAGTTTCAAGACTTCCGGAGAGAAATTCTTGGGGCCCTCCAACGGGCCCCCAGGGAGGAAACCCTCCGCTCCCAAACCGGGTCGGATGCCGAGGCCAGCGTGTCGCGCCCGTCAACGATCCAGCCAGAAGACGATGGCGTACTCCTAAGGCGCCTCCGAGAAATGGAGGATCGCCTCGATCATATAGGAGACGGCGACCGACGAGCGGCTCAGGGGTACAGACATGTCCGTCCTCTCTTCTCTGCTCCCATCCTCCAAGCGGAAATACCTAGGAATTTCCGACCACCTCAATTCGAGACCTACGACGGCGAGGGAGATCCCGCTGATCACATGGAAGGTTTCAAAACCCTCATGATGATTCACACCGCCTCGGATCCCCTACTATGCCGAGCCTTCCCCGCCACACTTCGGGGTCCGGCTCTTGAATGGTACTCGAAACTCACCCCCGGCTCCATTTACTCCTTCGACCAACTAGAGGGCAATTTTCTTGCCCACTTCGTCACCAGCCTGAAGGCGGAAAGGACCAGCACCTCTTTACTTGGGCTCAAGCAGATAGAGGGAGAGTCCCTCAGAGTGTTCGTCCGGAGATTTACCACGGAGGCAAGGTCGGTCTCCTCTCTTGATCCAGGCGTCGCCTCTGCGGCCTTTCGGCACAACGTTCGTCATGGACAGCTGAAAGCTTCTATGGCGAAGAGACCCCCCATCGACTTTCCCGATCTCCTCAACAGGGTCGAGAAATACATTAGGGCGGAAGAGGCCCTTAGCCCCGAAGATGCTAGGGAGGCCACCTCGAAGGGAAAACGGAAGGCCGAAGAAATCGAACCATCAAAGAAGGCTCCGAAGGACGCGGGGGCCATGAAGAATGTCCCGCCGGTCCCCCGCTTCGAGAGGTACACTCCCCTGACACATAACGTATCCGCCATCCTCTTAGAAATCGAAGACAAAGGCATTGTTCGACTACCTCCCCGGCCTAACAACAGCAAGAACCGAGACCAGCGCTTCTACTGCCGCTTTCACAGAGACCATGGGTACGACACCGACCAATGCCGGGCCCTGAAAGACGAGATCGAGGAACTCATCTCCAGGGGGTACCTCCGAGAATTCACCCGAGAAGTTCCAAGGGATCGGCGAGATCCTAGGAGCCGGAGGCTCTCCCCTCCGAACCCTACTCCGAACCGCATCCAGGGTCGGGATCCCGAGTCCGAAGGAGCCACGGATACGCCATTCATCTTGCACTGTGTCCACGGAGGGCCAATGGGAGGAGAATCGAATACTTCCCGAAAAGCCTTCATCCGAGAGGTGAATGCTGTCCAAGACAACCCCTCGCCCAAGCTACAGCCAATGCCAGTCTCATTCTCAGGAGAAGACCTCGAAGGCGTTCGCCTCCCCCACTGCGATGCCCTCGTCATTAGCCTCCACATGGCTAACTGTGAAGTTCGCCGGATTCTCGTCGACAACGGCAGCTCGGTTAATATTCTTTTCCTCGAAGCCTTCGAGAATCTCAAGTTACCTAGAGGCAAGCTCAAGCCTGCCGGATATACCTTGCATGGGTTCTCCGGCGTCCCTGTCGTGATAGAAGGGATTGTCACCCTCGACGTTACCGCAGGATCGGCTCCCGTCAAGAGGACCGAGTCCATGGACTTCATGGTGGTCAACGTCAAGGCGGCTTACAATGCCATACTCGGCCGACCCGGATTATGCTCCCTCCAAGCAGTGCCTTCGGCCTACCATCTGAAGCTTAAATTTCTCACCCCGCAAGGAGTCGGCATCGTTCGAGGCAGCCAAGAAGCAGCACGATCGTGCTACATGACCACCGTCGAGGGAGGTGTGTTCCCCCTCGATGCCGTCAAATTCAGCCCAGAGAGGGACGGCCCTACTCTCGGAACTGCCGTCGAGCCAGGGGGATTCCCATTTGACGCCGAGCACCTAGTGACTTTCCTTGAGGGACGAGCATAAGTTCTAACGTAGCTAGAAGTAAACCTTTTGTAAAGATCTCGTATGTAAAGGGCCGTTTTAGCGGCCCCCCTATCTTATACTAAGGAAATCTCTTTGTATCATACTCCAAATGCCTCGGCAGATCCGACCTAATACCAGACAAGGGGATCGACACCCAAGTCTTCACCCCGGGATCATCCCCGATGCCTCGGCAGGTCCGATCCGACCCAGGCCGGACGACTTCACCATGCCCCACGTCGATCCCTCGCGAAACGACAGGGCCGAACCACACTCCCTTCATCATTCCATACACTATCAACCGGAGCAAAGAGGGAAATGAATTCCTTATTCATATTACTTTATTGAGTTGGGAAGAAACAAACAAAGACCGTTACAGAAACACTCATCTCATCTCAGACGGTAGGAAGCCACCATCTCAGGGCCCCTCTGGTCCGACGAACGGCGGGATCACTCCAATCGAACAACTTAGGACTCTCTCCTTGTCATAGTGGTCCTTCGGTTCAGCCACGGTCGACACACCGGCCACAGAACTCTGAGCATCGGCAGGCCGCATACGCTCCAATAGCGGCAACACGGAGGATACCCCCTCCGCTCGCTGACCACCCGAGGAAGGTCTCGAGACGCCCAGCATCGTCTGGTAGCAGTGTATCTCCACCTCCTTCTCCACTATCACATCACGGAGTAGCTTCTCAGAGGAGGGCCTCTGCACCGAGGAACTCGACATAGTATATCCAAGTCCGACACCCACGAGTTCCCGATCCACCATCACCCTCCTCAGACGGCTTGCCTCCTCACCAAGGGCTTCTGACATGTTCCTGTAATAATTGAAGGCCGCATCAGCGTTACGGGCCCTCTCACGGTACCGAGCCAAAGTGGCCTCCAATGCCTCAACCTTGCTCCGGAGCCACGCCGCGTCGGAACGGCGGGGGTCCACCTCGGGAAGGGAAGCCACAACCTACAAGAGGACCAACTCAACGCACATAAGCAAGGAGGTTCGGAAATATCCGAGGTCAAAACACTTGGCCAGTCAAAAATACTTTTTATAAATTGTACTACTTCTTACAAAAAAGGCGGTGGCCAGTCCGCGGAAGGCAAATACAATCGAAGGGGGAAAAAAAGAAAGATAAAACTACACAACTTGATTTCCCACCTCGGCATCGATTGGGTTCGCAGGAGGGTCGACGGCCGGGTTGCCAACGGGCCCTTCCTCGGCAGGAGTCTTCGGTGTCCCCTCGATCTCCATGTCATACTCAAAGTTGGACAGGTCGACGGACGGGTAGAAGTGCCTCACATGGCTGAGGGCCTTCGCGTAGCACTCATCCTGGGCCTTGATCACCATCCGCTGACCCGCATCCGTCAGCTCTTCCCTCTCCTTGGCAAACGCAGCCGTCAACTTCTCCTTCTCCTTGGCGAACTTCTTCTTCAAGGAGACCACCCTCTTCCCCCACTCGGCGTCCTGAGCCTCGAGCTCGAGCTTCATCTGCTGCTCCCTCTTATGCGAACCCTCGAGCTCGATCCGCATCTCCTTCATCTCCCGCTCGCTCTTGTCCGCCCGAACCCGCTCTTGCGACAGGGACGCTTCGTAGAGATTCTTTACGTTAGCTCCCTGCATACAAGCCTGCGACCAACAAAACACTAATAAGAAGAGAACTCCCGAAGCAAGATTAACAAGAAAGATAAGATCGACGAGCTTACCAGCACGGTGGCCTGCGCCAGGCGCGTAAAGGCCACCTCTACGGGCTCACTCTCCATCGCTTGGCGATCGCGAGGGGTCGCCAACTTCTCCACCACCTCAACGGCTTGGGCTTCCTCAGTCAGACAGTCACCCATCCGAACCGACCAGTCCGGCGCCCACCGTTGCCGCAACATCTCCACCACCGGGTCCTCCTCCTCAACCTCTACCAAAGGACCTTTCCCCTTGTCGAGATCGGACGCCCTCGCTGGGCCCTTACCCCTTGAAGGGGCCGCCCCCTTGCTCGTCTCCGAGCGAGTCCTCTTAGCCCTCGGCTCGAGCGGGGCCTCCGAGATAACCAGGGACGGCTCCCTCGGCTTCTTCGCCACCTCCCCCTTCTTCTTCTCGGCGTTCTCCTTCTTCATGGCGAGCCTCTTCGCTTTGATCGATGCCTCATCCATATCTACAGAAAAAACCATTAAGAGCAATGAGCAAGAAAGTACGAAAAGACCGAGAGAAAAGAAACAACTACATATGCAGAACGGCTGGGCTCAGTCCAATGCTCGCTAGGTGGACCTCCGTCACCTTCGTCCAATCGATACTAGGGGACAAACGGAAGCGCTCGACAAACCCCCACTCCTCGGCCGTCAGATCCCTCGACCTCGGCGGTGGATAGCTCGGCTTGGAATGGTTCCATCGAGTCGGAATGTCCCAGGGCTCCTCACTCCGGATCACCAGATATTTTTTCTTCCAATCCTTGATGGAGTCCGAATGACTGTGAACGACCTTCCCCTTACTCCGATGGGAGATATAGTAAATACCCTCAGCCGCCGAGCTGATCATCAACATCGCCCGGAACACGTTCAACCGCAGGGGTACCTTTTGTTCCTCGCACATCAGTACAAAACAAATTATCTGCTTCCAAGAGTTCGGCCCATACTGCATCAGCGCCAAGGAGGCCCAGTTCAGCACTTCCCGAACAAACGGGTGGACTGGCAGCCTCAGTCCAGAGATGAAGGCATCCACTGGGAAGATGCAATACCAAGCAGATAGGGGATCGGTTGGGCGCAGAGTAGAGCTCGACAGCATCAATTCATAGCCAGGACCTATGTGGTACGCCAGCTGCAAAACCCCCAAGTCCCCACCCTCCAAGACGGTCTGAATCGCGTCCACCATCACCCTCTTCCGACTCGGCGAAGAGGCCTGCACGCCGAAGAGCTCCTTGTCTGATAGATTGTCAGGATACTGACGGAAAGGCTTCGGCTGTACGGGCGAACCTGTCCACAAATTGCGGTAAACAGGCGCCTGGCTCGAACCACCAATCCTCGGTCCTGCCTTCCTCGGAGCCTTCTTCCTCTTCTTGGTTCGCTCCGGCGAGGGAGTAGATAAGGGTCCCAGACCAGTCGGCGTGGAACTCGGACCCGCACCCTGAATTGTGGATCTTCTTACAGAACCGCCCTCGCCTCCCTCCTCCTCGGAAGTCAACTCCAGAACACGGACGCCGTCCGAGCCATCATCCGCTTCCTCCGACTCGCTACTCTCCACCACGAAGGGACGTCGAAAGCGTAACGACCTCGCACCCTGTACCTCCTCCTCCTCCCCTACTGGTTCCTCCCACGATACCGAGTCGGAAGGCTCCTCAACGTGTACTGACTCCTCCTCAAGCACGGGCTCCTCCCATGACGTCGATCTAGAGACAGGTTTCACTTCCCCCCTAGACGTCGACGCTGACGAGCCAGACTGAGCCCTATCCATCTGTGCCTAAACTAAACAGACTTACCAACTCACCTGGGGTCACTTCGGAAGGGCGAGTCTAGTGCAGCAAACTGCAGGGACGAGTGCTGAAGTGTTGGGAAAATTTTGAAAAAGAAAGCAGCAAGAATGGAGTGGGCTAAAGGGGGAGAGGGGGGAGTATTTATAAAGAATGAAAGCGACTCCTCGATTTTCGCAAAAACTGTTCACCTATTGACGTGCAACTGCCGCCTGGGATTTCGCGCCACGTCCTCAAAACGTGCGCTGCTGACGTCATCCAACGCCAGGCTGGCAGCCAGACGAGGGGATCAGTTCGGAGGGGGCATTCGGCAAAGAGAACGTTTTACTTAAGATTTAAGGCGCCGTCCTTAGACAGACGCCCCGGGCTCCAGGGCTCGGTCGGTTCCCGTTTCACCCGCGAGCAGCTCGGGGCTTACAGCCTCAACAGCCGAAATCCCGAACTGTTCGAGGGTGAGACAGAAACCGCCATCACCTGGAGCCCTATTGGAAGACAGGGTGGCCAGCCTCCAATCGGAGACGACCCATCTGTCCGAGGCTCTTCAGCCCCAAGCCTGGCATATGGCTGATGCCCCTCCCGTCTGGATCTCTCTCGGGCCAAACAACCATATCAGGGTCGTCTGACCCGAAAAAGGATCCAGACGGCAGAAGCATCACCAATCCGAGACTCCTCATCTACCGGCCCGAATTTCGGTCGTTACCCCTCTCGCCCTGATCCCCCCTGGATCTGGCTACCGTATCAGAGCCATCAGATCCAAGAGAAGATCCGGGCGGCAGAGAAACCACCTCTCCGACGCGACCGGGGGTAAAATTTTGCAAGAAACAGACGTCCGCCGGAGCAGACACCTTTGATGGCTAATAGACCACCCTTGCTGTGATCCAACCCACTGCAAAGAGGGGTACTTATAGCCTCCCCCATAGGCCGGCCTTTATGACATGGGGAAAACCAAACGACGGAAGACCATGCGCCATGCATTTATTAGGCGGCGCCATTAAGGCCCCTGGGAAATTGGAACATCGCACAGATCCCGGGGCGCCTTCAATGCTCAGCAAAGACAGCAGGCTACCCTGCTCAACATTCCTAAGGCATAACGGTTCGCCCCTCACCCTTGCTGACCCATAATCCCTCGCTAGCTCGAGGTCAAGTCTAGCACCAGGATAGTCTTCTCAGGAAGGCTCCACAGCTCGCCATCGCCCTTGCCGACCCGTAATCCCTCGCCAAGCTCGAGGTCAGGCCTGGCACCAGGGTAGTCTTCTCAGGAAGGCTCAACGGCTCGCCACCCCCCTTGTTGGCCCATAAGTCCCTCGCCTGCTCGAGGTCGGGTCTAGCACCAGGGTAGTCTTCTCAGGAAGGCTCCACGGCTCGCCATCGCCCTTGCCGACCCGTAATCCCTCGCCAAGCTCGAGGTCAGGTCTGGCACCAGGGTAGTCTTCTCAGGAAGGCTCAACGGCTCGCCATCCCCCTTGTTGGCCCATAAGTCCCTCGCCTGCTCGAGGTCGGGTCTAGCACCAGGGTAGTCTTCTCAGGAAGGCTCCACGGCTCGTCATCGCCCTTGCCGACCCGTAATCCCTCGCCAAGCTCGAGGTCAGGTCTGGCACCAGGGTAGTCTTCTCAGGAAGGCTCAACGGCTCGCCATCCTCCTTGTTGGCCCATAAGTCCCTCGCCTGCTCGAGGTCGGGTCTAGCACCAGGGTAGTCTTCTCAGGAAGGCTCCACGGCTCGCCATCGCCCTTGCCGACCCGTAATCTCTCGTCAAGCTCGAGGTCAGGTCTGGCACCAGGGTAGTCTTCTCAGGAAGGCTCAACGGCTCGCCATCACCCTTGCCGACCCATAAGTCCCTCGCCTGCTCGAGGTCAGGTCTAGCACCAGGGTAGTCTTCTTAGGAAGGCTCCACGGCTCACCATCGCCCTTGCCGACCCGTAATCCCTCACCAAGCTCGAGGTCAGGTCTGGCACCAGGGTAGTCTTCTCAGGAAGGCTCAACGGCTCGCCATCACCCTTACCGACCCATAATCCCTCGCCAGCTCGAGGTTGGGTCTTGCACCAGGACAACCCCCTCACGAAGGCCCAGTGGCTCGCCATCCCATTTCTACAACCGAAAACACTCCTCCATGGCTAGCTCCCGCACCCCCGCAGGAGTGGGGGGCTTGTGTGGTGGGGTAAAAATGGCTTGGGACCCAACGAGGGCCTAATACAACTTTCACTCAAAAATGGAAGAAACAGCAGTTTAGTTCGGCTTCGAGCCACCACAGGATCGGTGCCGAACCTCCAGTTCACCCCCACAGAACTGGCCTCCTCGTATCCGATGAGAGACGATGGCCCTCGGCCTCCGATCCACGACAGCCCTCTGGGCCGTCCGCCCCTCCTGGTACAGAATGAGGATGACCTGGCACAGCCTGGGCCACCAGATCCTCCCGGAAGCACGAAAGCCCCATGATCTGCCATGTCAGCTCCAAATACTACCAAGGGCTTTGCCGCGTCAGCCCTATACCACTCCTGGTACTGCCACGTCAGTCCTAAACCCCCTGGGCCTTCTGCCACGTCAGGCCCATGGGCTTTCGAGTTCAGACCCTGCCCCCAAGCGGATCTAAACCCCGTTAGAATTCTCTATAAATACTAGACCCTCACCCACCTTTAGAGGTAACCAATCTTTTGCCACTTAAATTCACCTAGTTATTGTTACTCTCTCACAGAGACTGACTAGATCGTCGGAGGGTCCGCCACCGGGATAAACTCCGGTGTTTCAGGACCGTCTGCAGGTACACAAGACTTCGGATCCGAACCCTCTGATCCGAGCCGAAGCATCCACCGCACTCCAAGCTAGTCACAGGAGCCGCCAGGTCATTCCGAGGGTCGTCTGACAAGCAGCTTTCTCCTTCAATATAAATTGAGTCCGAACTCACACCTGGTGCATCCACACGTCTCCCAGAAATAAACCGCATCATATATTATTGTAATCAATTTCGGGCTTTTTGGTATGTGAGAAGGCCTATTTTGGGCTTTTTGGTATGTGAGGATGCTTTTATTCTTTAGATATATATATATTTTTTTTTTTAGGCCTAAAGCCCTAGCTCTTGTTGCTTTACCCTTGGGCCGACCCTGATTGTCTATACATAACTAATGTGAAAGAGATCTCAGGTTTGAGGCCAGACCACATCGAAATTTTTACTTTAAAAAAATAGATTTATTAAGACGTGCATCGCACGTGTAAATTACTAGTTATATTATAGATAGATATATATAGATAAATAGATAGATAGTAATTTACACGTGCAATGCATATATATAGATAAATAGAACCTGAGACCTCATTCATATTAGTTATGCACGTACAATGCACGCGTTGGTAGATTTAAAAATGACAGTAAGGCATTCTCCCATTATATCCGTTTAAAGAAATAGAGAGAATGAAGTCTCATGCTTGTAGGAGAAAAACTGTTTGTAAGTTAAATTGTTGTTGTTCATTAAAAAAAAAAAAAAGTAGGCGACTCGACTGGAGAACAGGGGAGCAAAAGAGAAAAGCGAGCAGCGTGGCCCTTCCCCTCCCTCTAACATTGATCATGAATTGCCAAAATGCTAATATTTATTTTAGCATGGAAAGACTACAGATGCTCTTAGGGTTTCTCATTCTTTTTTATTATAAATAGAAATTTACAACTAGTATTTTTTAATATTTTTTTGCCAATTGTACTTTTTTTTTTGTTATCTTCGCCTAGATTGATTGGGCAATTGTTACAAATTGTGGCCCAAGTTTAATGGACTACGCAAATAAATCGTTGCATATCCAAAATGAATTTGGTGCAATTGGAGACAAAAAAACATGGATTTGCAATTGCATTTTTGCATATCCAAACACCCCTAAATATGATGACATGCTTGATCAGCATAGCCACATATCAATTAAATTAATCAAATATTATTAAAAAACTCCATTAAAATTTATTCATCTTCTTTCGACTGAACCCATCATCAGTCAATCTCATAATGTCTATAGTACTACTATTTTCTTTTCGTAACAAAAGTTACTACTGAAAGTTAGGTAAGAGCATCTTAGTAGGTTAGAGCATCTGTAGTTCGTTACCATTTTGCAGATTTGGAAAAAGTTGCGTGCTAATTGGTCATTTACCCAAAATTTAAATTTTGAATGAACAATGTTGATTATATTTGGGAGACGAAATGACAATTACTAAAATATAGTTAACGGCAGATAATTTATCGTTTGCTTGATCGGACAAAAAAATATCTTTTGTCGGAGAGCTCGGACGGGAAATAATACATCGTCCCCACACTTTTTTGCCTCACACATGCTCCGACGGAAAATAATACATCGTCCCCACACTTTTTTTTAAAAAATAAAAAAATGGTCGGATGAAAGATGAATCCCCGTCCGTTCCAATTTTTAAAAAAAATCAGAAATGAAGTGGGACGGGAGATAAAGCCTTGTCCCATACTTTTCTTTCTTTAAAATTTCTATAGAACAACCCCATAATGATTTCTATGTGTTAAACTTAGGTTTAAAAGTTGATTAATTAATAATTAAGAAATCATTATGATTAATTTAACATTTATTAAGGAATTAATTATGATTTAAAGTTTTTTAATTTTTTTTTAAAATAAGACGGACGGGAAATCATTCCCCGTCCATTCAATTTTTTTCTTTTTTTTGTTGCATGGGACGAAAAATAATATTTCGTCTGAGATTTTAAATAGTGAAAAAAAAATCAAATTTTGGCTTTCGACAACAGCAGCGCAAAGCCATTTTTTCCATTTCCATTTGCCAAAAACCCAAATTTTGGCTCTCGACGACTACAGATGCTCTTAGAAGCCAAATTTTAGGTATTTGGCATATAAGAATAGAAAAAATGAGTTTGAGCTCTGGTCGTTTGAACCCAAGTTTTGAGTTTCGAGTAATGATTTCTCGTCCGATATTTTTTATTTTATTTTTAAATTAAAAAAACAACAAACGGGAAATCATTTCCCGTCCGTCGTTTTTTTTGTTTTTAAAAACAAATAAATCATAATTAATTCCTTAAAACTTGTTAAATTAATTCTAACTAATTCGTATTTTTTAATTAATTACCATTTAAACCTAATGTTAGCCCATAGAATTAATTATAGGGTGGTTGTATAGGATTCAATAGGTGAGAAATGTATGAGACAGTGCATCATCTCCCGTCCGAGCACATTTCAAATTTTAAAAAATAAAATTAAAATGGAACGGACAGGAAATCATTTCCCGTCCGACCATTTTTAATTTAAAAATAATAATAAAATCAAGGACGGGGAATCATCCCTCGTCCGAGAATTACGCTGTTTTTGGGATGGTAAATCATTTACCGTTCGATTGGGGTAAATTAAAAAAAACAAGCGACGGGAGATGATCTTTCGTCCGATCGAACGGACGAAAAATCATCTTTCGTCGGATATTTTTTTCCAAATAGCTATTTCGTTTGCCAAATTTGACAAACCACTGTTCATCTAAAACCCAAATTTTGGATTTATAACCAACGACTGCAGTGGTAAAATGGCTAGCGATTACTGATGCCCTAACTACTCCATTATTGAAAGAGGTTCGTTAGGATACTTGTTAGAAAAATCGATACTATGAATAAGTGTTTTTCGTGTCTTGTATAGAAGTGAAACCTCTGGGCCTTTTTTTAAATAAAAAGAAAACAATACAGCTATATAATAAAACATAAAGAAAGCTATCAAGTGGTTCTCCTTCAATCCCCCCAAAAATTAAAGGCCGAGATCTTACCTCACAAAACATATTTTTCCCCCAAAAGTTTTCCCCCAAAACTCAAATTCAAATCCCCCACCTAAAACAACTCCTATATTTATTTAACTATTTTTTTTTCTCTCTCTCTCTCTCCTTCCCTCCTCTATTCAAAAAATTAAGAAAATAATTTTTTTTAAAAAAAATAAAAAATAAAAAAAATAAAAAAAATAAAAATTTAAAAACTTTAAAAACAATTCAAAAAATTATATAATATGTTTTTGGCTCTATGTTTGCTACTTCAATTAATTTACTGGACTTCCAAAATTATTTTATATGATCAAACAAGGTGCACCGTGCCGAAGACGTGCCGTAGGTACGTGTCAACGGGCAAACCTAGTAATTATACAAATTTCTGATACTTGAAATAATTTGAGGTACCGACAATATGCAGTGTTGCTACCATCTCTAAGGATTTCATAAGAGCATATGTATATGTAGTCACTGAGACTCAAAATTTTCATATTTGACATTTAGAAATAGAAAAAATAACTTATAGTTGCAGTTGTTAAAACTCAAAATATGAGAAAATTTGCACAGATACAAGATGATTTTTTGCGTCCGATAAAAAAAATTAAAAAAAAATTTGCAAGTGTTTTTTAATTAAACCTTAATTTAATATTAATTTAAAAAATTAATTAAATCTTAATTAAATATTATTTAAATTCTAATATGTACGCATAAAATTTTCATAGGCCTAATTCTATATAATACTTTCTTCAGATTTGGGGAAAAAACTTTCGGACGGGAGAGCATCTCCGGTTAGGGCTGTAAAATGAATATGGTACGTCGTCCGTCTGAGTCCGGCTCGAGAAATGGCCCGACCGTGGATCGTTCGAACTGTTATATGAACCGAAGTTGAACAAATTATTAGGTCTGATGCCATGTCCGTCCGAACAAACATAGCATTTTGTTTTTATAACAAACCGAACCCGGACTATAAAAATTTTGTTTGACCTGGACCGAGCCGAGCATAAGCCCGTCCGAGTAGAATTTCGATAAAAGCTTGAACATATGGCTGTTCGGTCCGGTCCGATTTATAGCCCTATATCCCATTCGATTTATTTATTTATTTATTTTTAAATTATGGGATGAGAGATGATCTGGCATCCAATACATTTTTATAAAAAAAAAATGTGAGACGATAGATCATCTTGCGTCCGATATCATTAACAGTTAAATTTTTTGGCAGACGATAATTCATCTCTTTGATTGCCATCATTTGACAATTCCTATATCTCTTCTTAAATATAGAATAGTACTATTTCCCAAAACTCAAAAATTGAAAATATAGGTGACGATTGTAGTTGTTTTTTTCTCAAATTTTAAATAAAAATTGAAATATAGGGAACGACTACAGATGCTCTAAGATGTCATAGTTATAAGCATATCTGGGTTTGAACATACAAGCTGACTAAAGCTCATTTACAAAAGAGAGATGCTAGACATACATGAAATTCTACCCCAAACATATATCGAGCTTGTCTTTTAGTGGTTGGTGTGTTCATTAATCACTAAAAGACAAATGGATAAGACCCAACAATCACTAAAAGACAAGCCCCATGTAAGTTTTGGGTAGAATCTCATGTAAGTCTAGCATTTCTCTTTACAAAAAAGCAAATGTTCTATAGGGTTAACCTGTGCTTTATGTTCATCTAAAACTACCTTAGTCCCTTTGACTTTCTCGTACGATTATCTTTAGAAATGACAGGTCAGTAGAAAGTTTGCTACTTTTTCAAGTTTTGCTAGTAATAATGGAAAAGAGAAATGTTATACATTTGTCTGTCAGTGAGGGATAGGCCTAATGATCATTAAAAGACATTTGTCTGTCAGTGAGGGATAGACCCAATGATCATTAAAAGACAAGTCCAATATATATATATATATATATATATATATATATATATATATATATATATATATATATATATATATATATATATATATATATATATATATATATAAACCAATGTATATGTAGCAGTTCTCAATGGAAAGAAGTAGTACGATAGAATTTAGTAAAAGGATCATTTAAATGCTACATTGCATGGGATGTTCTTTCCAAAAGGCCCTTTGGACAGCAATGTGTCTGTTATGAGGTGTTTGGTTGCCATAAAGTGCATTGTAGGAAAAGAAATTCATGAAAAGTGCACTATTTACAGGTTTGTTATTGTAGAAAGTGAAATCAGGGGGGAAATCGATGTTCCCAAGTTTGGTTGGCTTGGATTTGTTTGAATTTGAACTCACACTGCACAAATTTTGTCTGATTTCTATTGAAGAGCACTGTTCAAGTATATTTTAAACATATATATATTTCTCTCACTCTCCTCTCACCCCCCCCCCCCCCCATCTCTCTCCACTTATGAATTTGCATTTGTCACCCTCTAAATTCACAAAACCCTATTTACACCCCCCCCCCGGTCAATGTGGGACTGAAGTCCCCATATCTAATACTCAGCAACATGTATTGGATGTTAGGTTAGGTTTAAGTTTAATTTCAATTAACAAATTAGCTTAAGTGTTAGTTTAATTAATTAATTAATTAATTATGTTAAGATAAATCAGAGAGATGAAAACAATACTGATTATTGAATTGAGTAATAACTGAGTACAATATCTCCTATATATAGGAGTGAACCAAATACAAAGCTAGCTCAATACCCAATGTGAGACTATAATATCTAACAACCCATCTCAAACTCACTGTGGGTCAAACAGTGTGAGTTTGCCCATTAAATATCGAAATCTCTGAACAGTATGAGATTTGGTGAAGAAGTCTGTCGTCTGCTGTGACGAGATAATAGAATGAAGTGCAATGGTCCCTGCTTCAAAGCGCTCACGAACATAATGACAATCAATCTCTATATGCTTCGTTCGCTCATGGAAGACCGGGTTACTTGCAATGTGTAATGCACTCCAGTTATCACAATGAAGATGAGTAGCTCTTGAAAGAGTGACACTCATATCTGATAACAACCAACAAACATGAACAATCTTTCTAGTAATAGCTACCATTGCTCTGTACTCAGCTTCGGTCGAAGAACATACAACAACTGCATGTTTCTTACTTCGCCATGAGATCAGTGAATCACCAAGAAATAGACAGAAACATGTGGTAGACCGTCTTGTAGTAGGATCACCTGCCCAATCTGAATCAGAATATGCACTCAGCTCTAGTCTGGATGTAGCAGGAATGAATAATGAGCGAGTAATAGTGCCCCGAAGATATCTGAGAATCTGAAGAAGAGCATCGTAGTGAACTGACGTAGGAGCGGAAACAAACTGACTAACAACACTGACTGCGTGAGATCGGGTCTGGTCATGCATAAGTGACAAGCTGTCCAACAATCTGTCTGTATCTAGTAGGATCAGGAAGGAGCTCACCATCAGTGGGACGAAGCTTCACATGAAGCTCTAAGGATATATAGGTTGATAGACTGTCAGAGAGACATGAAGCGGAGATAATATCTGATGTGTATTTTTGTTGAGAAATGAGTATCCCCCGAGATTCATGAGCAATCTCTAGACCCAGAAAATAACGTAGTCTGCCAAGGTCATTCATATGGAACTGTTGGTAAAGGCATTTCTGGGTGGATGTAATACCTACGGAGTCATCCCCAGTAATGATCATATCATCAACATAGAGTAGTAGAAGTACCCTCCCCTGCAGTGATGACCGTATAAACATAGAATGGTCCTGAGAACTCTGACTAAAATCAGCCTTGGTGATGACAAGACGAAAACACTCAAACCAGGATAGAGGGGCCTGCTTCAAACAATATATAGCCTGACGCAGCCGGCAAACATGACGAGGAGGAGTATGGAGGCCAGGAGGAGGATCCATATAAACAACCTCAGATAAGGTTCCATGAAGAAAAACATTCTTCACGTTCATATGGTATAACGACCACTGACAGATGGCTGCAACAGCAAGAAGAGTGCGAATCGTAGCCATCTGTGCAACAGGAGCAAATGTCTCATCATAATCAATGTCATGCTCCTGAGTAAATCTTCGGGCTACTAGACAAGCCTTTTACCGCACAATAGATCCATCATGTTAATATTTGACCTTGAAGATCCACTTTCAACTAATAGGTTGAATGCCCTCTGGCAGAGGAACGACATCCCAAGTGCCAGTCTCATCAAATGTACTGAATTCCTCTGCAATAGATTTTCTCCACTCGTGATATTGAATTGCGTCCTTATAGGTTCTAGGCTCACGTGTAGAGTGTATAGCAGTGAGAAACACATGAAACTGTGGTGAGTAGGAAGCTAGGGTGGCAAAACCAAACTGGTCAAAAGGACCAGTGGCATCAGATGTATAATGTATCGGAGGAATACCAGAAGTGGAATGTGTAGACTGACGAAGCGGTGGTTGACTGACAGGGTGTGGGGGTGAGGACGATGGAGTGAGTGCATGTGTTGGTGGTGAAGTGGGTGGGGTGGGTGCTAGCAGCTATGGGGATGTAGGTGGTGTTTCAGTAGGGGGAACAATTGTTGTAAGAACTGCAGGAGATGTGAATGGAGCCAGAGGAGTTGGATCAAAAGGTATGTGGGAAGATGAAGTCGAGGAGCTAGCAACAACTGGGGAATCGAGAGATCTAGTATCCTCGGGGGGAGTCAGGTAGTAAGGAGATTCTTCCACAAAGGATACATGTCAAGAAATGCGGACATAACCCGCTGATGGATCAAGACAACGATAACCTTTGTGTTCGAGACTGAGACCTAGGTGAATGCACTTAGCAGTATGAGCGGAGAGCTTCGTGCGCTCAGTAGGAAGGAGAAGGACGTAATAGGTGCACCCAAAGGTACAGAGCATACTATAGTCGGGAGGTGAGTGATAAAGAGCCTCATAAGGCATCATACCAACTAGGGCAGACGGGAGAGTAATGTTAATGAGACTAACATAGGTCATAACAGCTTTATCCCAGAACGAGCAGAAGAGGAGAGTAAAAGAGCGCGAGCCATCTCAAGGATGTGACGATGCTTGCGTTTAGCTACCCCATTCTTCTCATGAGTGTGAGGGCATGATTGCTGAAAAAGGGTATCGTGAGATTGAAGGATCGATCTCATAGTGGTGGAAGTGTATTCACGAGCACCGTTCGATCGGAAATTCTTAAAGTACACACCGAACTGAGTGAGAATTATAGTTGTAAAGAACCGGTAAATGTCAGGTATCTAATATCGCTGACTGTTGCCGCTAAATTTGGTGTGGGGGCACACAGATAGAACTTGTGGATTCTTGGGGAAACTGAATAGAAAGACCTGTGTACCTGTTCCGTCGGGCCTCGATCGTCGTTCCCGCCGTGCACCTGCAAAAAGTGCGAGACACCGGGGTTGTTCCCGGCGACGCACCCTCCGACGCTCAAGTCAGTAATCTGGCAGACTATGAAAGAGCGCAAAAACTGGTAAAAGATTGATTACCTCTTGATGGAGATGGGTGGGGGGTATTTATAGGCGCCTTAGGGAACGGATTAGGAATGTAATCCTCGTGATCTGATATGGAATATTCTTCCTGTGAACAGATTAGGAATGTAACCTGATAAGGTATATTCCCTGTAATCAGATAAAGAATTTAATCCCAAATCCCGGTGAAAGGATAGGCACGAATCAGGGCCGTTGATTAATATGAATCAGGAACCCTAATTCTATCCCTTCTGAGCTGGGTTTGCTGCGGGTTGAAACCCGTACCCGATTAAGGTGGATCTGTTCGCGGGTAAGTGGATTTTCGGGGAAGATAACCAGTACCCGCTTCAGACCCGTCAGAAGGTGAAATTACCACTCTACCCCTGTGCCTCAAGATTCGTGATCCATCTGGACGGTTCCAATTTAACCCCATTTTTAGCCATATCACGAGCCCCCCACTCCTAAAGACTGAGTTCGATCAGCCTTTGAGGAGTAGTTTAACTGTTTTAATGGCTAGCGGAGCTGTATCGGAGTCCAAATAGAGGGTTTCGAATCTTGAAGGGGGTAGTAATGTGTTTTTGAAGTTGCAATCTGTTTTTAAGCATCTCTGAGTGTCCAACGGTCTTTATCTACTTTTTCGGATTATTTATTTAATTTTGCGATGTGTTAACCAGTCGTCCGGGGGCCCTCACGATACATTCTAGGCAATAATTGTTTGTTCAGGGGTTCGAAAATATTACCCCGAATTTATAATTATTTTCTAGATTTTCCAGTGAATTTTCCCGAATTTTTGGTGACTTTTTCGCAATTTTTAAATAAATAAAACGATTAAAATAAATTAAAACTGATTTTAAATACCCATTTATGACGTGGCGTCATCAGAGCCCTTGATCAGAGCGCAGCGTGATTTTCAGAGAGATCGAGTGGTCCCTGTTCTTCGGCTCGCTTTTTCGCCGTATGTGAGGTTCGGTACCCCGGCACTCCGGCTCGGCGTCTCGGCACCTCGGTTTGGATGGCTCGGTGCTTCGGCTCGGCGGTTCCGAAGTACGTGGCATCATCTGAGCCGTCTATCTCAGCGCGGATCCCCGTAAAGCGCTATCTTGTCGTTTAGTGGACGTGGCCAAATCTGGACCGTCCATCATGACGAGCGCGCTTTTTGGCAAGATCCAACGGCTGATATGGGTCGGAGCAATTTTTTGCCATATACGAGGGTCGGTACCCCGGTACCCCGGCTCGGAGGGTCGGTGCTTCGGTTCGCTGGGTCGGCGTTTCGACTCGTTGGGTCGGTGCTTCGGCTCGTTGGGTCGGTGCTTCGGCTCGTTGGGTCGGTGCTTCGGTTCGACGGTTCCGAGGTACGTGGCATCATCTGAGCCGTCCATCTCAGCGTGGATCTCCAAAAAATGTTATCTTGTCGTTTAGCGGACGTGGCCACATCTGGACCGTCCATCATGACGAGCGCGCTTTTTGGCAAGATCCAACGGCTGATATGCCTCGGAGCGATTTTTTGCCATATACGAGGGTCGGTACCCCGGTACCCCGGCTCGGAGGGTCGGTGCTTCGGCCCGTTGGGTCGGCGTTTCGACTCGTTGGGTCGGTGCTTCGGCTCGTTGGGTCGGTGCTTCGGCTCGACGGTTCCGAGGTACGTGGCATCATCTGAGCCGTCCATCTCAACGTGGATCCCCAAAAAATGTTATCTTGTCGTTTAGTGGACGTGGCCACATCTGGACCGTCCATCATGACGAGCACGTTTTTTGGCAAGATCCAACGGCTGATATGCCTCGGAGTGATTTTTTGCCATATACGAGGGTCGGTACCCCGGTACCTCGGCTCGGTGCATCGGGGCTGATTGGCCGAGGCACAAAGTTGTGTGTTTTGGAGGAGGTGCTTCCTGAGGGGTCACCTCCTCGGCGCTTAGTGGCTCGGTGGCTCGGCTGAGCTGTTCGGTAGCTCGGCTGGGCGAACCGATGGCAGGCAGCAAGGAGGGACGCGTGGCTGGATCTGGACGGTCCATCTTGGCGCGCATCTCGAGGATGGGGTTCAGATCACGAGAAAATGCTATCTTGTCGTTTTGTGGGTCGTGGCACGATCTGAACCGTCCATCAGATTTTGTCGCGAGTTTTAAGGAGATCCGACGGTGACTTCGGCTCGGAGCGATTTTTTGCCATATACGAGGGTCGGTACCCCGGTATCTCGGCTCGGCGCATCGAGGTTGACTGGCCGAGGCACAAAGTTGTGTGTTTTGGAGGAGGTGCTTCCTGAGGGGTCACCTCCTCGGCGCTTAGTGGCTCGGTGGCTCGGCTGAGCTGTTCGGTAGCTCGGCTGGGCGAACCGATGGCAGGCAGCAAGGAGGGACGCGTGGCTGGATCTGGACGGTCCATCTTGGCGCGCATCTCGAGGATGGGGTTCAGATCACGAGAAAATGCTATCTTGTCGTTTTGTGGGTCGTGGCACGATCTGAACCGTCCATCAGATTTTGTCGCGAGTTTTAAGGAGATCCGACGGTGACTTCGCCTCGGAGCGATTTTTTGCCATATACGAGGGTCGGTACCCCGGTATCTCGGCTCGGCGCATCGAGGTTGACTGGCCGAGGCACAAAGTTGTGTGTTTTGGAGGAGGTGCTTCCTGAGGGGTCACCTCCTCGGCGCTTAGTGGCTCGGTGGCTCGGCTGAGCTGTTCGGTAGCTCGGCTGGGCGAACCGATGGCAGGCAGCAAGGAGGGACGCGTGGCTGGATCTGGGCGGTCCATCTTGGCGCGCATCTCGAGCATGGGATTCAGATCACGAGAAAACGCTATCTTGTCGTTTTGTGGGCGTGCACGATCTGAACCGTCCATCAGATTTTGTCGCGAGTTTTAAGGAGATCCGACGGTGACTTCGCCTCGGAGTGATTTTTTGCCATATACGAGGGTCGGTACCCCGGTATCTCGGCTCGGCGCATCGAGGTTGACTGGCCGAGGCACAAAGTTGTGTGTTTTGGAGGAGGTGCTTCCTGAGGGGTCACCTCCTCGGCGCTTAGTGGCTCGGTGGCTCGACTGAGCTGTTCGGTAGCTCGGCTGGGCGAACCGATGGCAGGCAGCAAGGAGGGACGCGTGGCTGGATCTGGGCGGTCCATCTTGGCGCGCATCTCGAGCATGGGGTTCAGATCACGAGAAAACGCTATCTTGTCATTTTGTGGGCGTGGCACGATCTGAACCGTCCATCAGATTTTGTCGCGAGTTTTAAGGAGATCCGACGGTGACTTCGCCTCGGAGTGATTTTTTGCCATATACGAGGGTCGGTACTCCGGTATCTCTGCTCGGCGCATCGAGGTTGACTGGCCGAGGCACTGAGTCATGTAGTCGGGGCGTCCTATGGCTTTCTTGTAGGTGGCTGAGACGTTGACTTGGTATTTTTAAGGGTCTCTTGCTCTGAGTAGGCTCCGTATTTTTTCCGCTTCCGCCTGTCGCTTTGGCTCCCTGTTGGGCTTTTTGCGTTTCCTAAGGAGGCCCAACTTGGAGGGGTTAAAAGCGCTCACTCTTACTCTCAAAGCTCACTTCTCACTTTTAACTCAAGTTTTTTACTTTCGTTCTCTAAGTGCTCTGCTAGCGGCGATTTTCTCTCTAAGGCGTTTCCGTTAGCTGTCGTGTGGGCCAGGCGATTTCCGGCAAGAGCATTCCGACCGTAGACGTCACTTCAAAAGGTCAGTTTACTTAGTCTGAATAATTTTCCTAGAGATGTCTCGAGTAGATTCGGGGAGTGGGGCCTCGTCTTCGGGCGACGAGAGTGCCGAGGAGAGGAGGAGGTCGGAGATTAGGAGGAAGGGTAAGCAAGCCGTTGAACCGTCTGTAGTCGAGACGAAGAAGGGGAAGAAGAAGAGGAGGGTAGAGACCCAATCCCCCATTGTGGAGGTGATTGTGGAGAATCCGAAGCAGGCACCCGAGATAGGACGGTATCCTTCCGTTCTGTCCGGTCACTCGGGGGTCAGGCAGTACCAGGGCGACTTGCTGGAGAAGGAGATCTATGGGAAGTCCAAGATCGTCGAAGAACCTAATCCTGAACTTGCCACCGAAGCGGATGAGCTCATCACTTTGGTATCCGAGGAGGACCTGCTCCGGGTTAGAAGGGCTTTCGCTATCCCTCCGGAGTACAAACTGATTCTTCCAGGTCCTGGGATACGAGCGAATTCTAAGTTGCCGTCTTCGGACATGTGCATGTTCGACGTTGACTCCTTTCATGCCGGGTTGCGTTTCCCTCTGCACCCATTCATCCTCGAGATCCTCGGCTGGTATTGCCTCGCGCCAACCCAGTTCATGCCGAACACATGGCGCCATGTGAACGCCTTTATGCTTCAGTGCTACCAAGCCGAGGTGCAGCCGGATCTCACGGTCTTCCGAGGAATGTATCGAGTAAACCGTCAGCACAAGACGGAGTACCGATACTACTTGGGGCCGAGGAAGGGTGTCAAGACTGTAGAAAACCCTGACTCGATTAAAGGTTGGAAGGAAAAGTATTTTATAGTGAGGGGCGAGGCGATCAGGCCCATTCCGACCCGTGGGAAGGTGGAGGTGCCGAATTTCGCACGCGCCGACCCTGTTTTGTCTGATGCCGAGGAAGAGGTGGCAAGGAGGATAATGGCCCTTCCGATACTGAGTTCGAGGGATTTGACGGAGGAGGTGTTGTTCGGGTGCGGCCTAAGCCCCATCAACCCGAGTATGCTCCTGACATCTCGCTTTTTTTTTATTTTTCTTCTAAGTTTTCGGCTCGGGCTGCTAACTCGTCCCCCCCCCCCTTTTTTTTTGACTTGCTGCAGAAGCGATGAAGATCGACTTCAACTCCATGATGGCGGACAGGTCTAAGCTGGCCGGGGGGAAGAAGAGGAAGAGGGCGGCTGCGACTGTTTCGTCGACCCCGGCACCTGCCGTCGCCTCGACCATCTCTCCGCCTCCCCCTGCTGTGGAGGTGCCCTCGGAAGTTATCGTCGCTGAGGAGCCCCCGTCTTCTTCGGTCCCTGGCGTGATCGAGGGGATCTTCGATGTGAACGCGGCGCTGTCGATCGAGGCACCACCGCTGACCCAGGCCGCCGAAGAGATTCTGACAGAGCAGCACAAGCAACTGTTTGTGCCGAATTGGCTAGTGAAGAACCATGACGGGTTCCTCGGCAATTCGCAGATGTCAGTGCAGGTCGTCAAACACTTGGCGACCCCGAAGGACAGGGCCGCGCTGAGGGCGGGGACGGTCGGTGATGATACCTATGAAGTCGCCCGGTCACTCGTTTCGGTAAGCGTATTGCAAATTTCTTTAAGTCTGTAACTCGGCATGTGTATTAGTGACTGTTGTCTCTGTAGGCCACTTGCCACTTCGGCCACCTCCTCGAGACATTTGCCATGCAGGAGAAGGAGCTGAGGTCCGCCAGCGACAAGGACAGGTTGGCGAAGGTCAGGGCGGTCAAAGAACTTGAGGCCGAGCAGAGGAGGGCTGAGGCCTTGGAAGTCCGGGTCGCGGATCTTGGGTCGGATTTGGAGAAGGCCAAGGAGCGGCTCGACGCGGAGTCTGCCAAGGCCGCCAAGGCTGCCAAGGACTTAGCTGCGGCGCTGAAGTCCTTGGCCGAGGAGAGAGCGGAGAAGGAGGCCCTGGCGAGAAGGATCCGGGCCGAGGTGGAGAAGGAGGTCGAGGAAGAGGCGAAGAAGCACATGGCCGAAAATATGGAGAAGTCCTATCAGATGGCCCTCGACCACGTTCAGGAGCGAGTCCCCGGCTTCGAGCGGGTCGGCTATCAATTGTTTCCAACGCCGACCTCGGACGATGAAGGGGAGGAAGGCGAAGAGGACGAGGCTGAAGGAGAAGGCGAGGAAGGACGGGATGGGGAGACTGTGGGAGATGGCCAGGTCAAGGGACCCTCCGTCGATGCACCTGTGGCTGACGCGGCGACGAAGGTGGACCCTTGATCCCCTCGGTTTTTGTAGTTCTTTTTTTTTTGTGTTTCGATCGTTGTAATGCCTTTTGCGGACTGGCCACCGCCTTTCAATGAATGAAAAGTATTTTGACTCCGGATTTTGTCTAAGTGTTTGGCTCGGTAATGAATGAAAAGTATCCAATGCCATCTCTTTCTTATTTCAGATTGCCGAGCCGGCTTGTAACACTTCGGCCGAACAGCGCCGAGCCGAGCTGTTTAAGCGATCTCAGGAGGATCGTCTCGAGGGTGAGGTTCACTTGACGAGGAAAATACTTCATAACTTGGAGATAAGGCATAGCGATGCTTTAGTTGAACTGCACCACCTGCGAATAGTCGAGGCCGAGCTATCTGCTAGGGAAGAGGAACTGGCTCGGATTTCAGCCGAACGGGACGGCTTGGTGAAGAAGGTGGAAGAGTTGCAGAGGGTGACTGTCGACAAGAGCATCGAAGTGACCCACTTGCGTCGCGTTATCTCTGACAGCGCCGAATACCCCGGCTCGGCGAAACTCCCTCGGTTTAAGGTGATAGTAAAGGATGACACTTTGAAAGATCGCATCGTCGAGCTGGAGGAAGAAGTCGCTCGGCTCAAGCCTCAGCCGGTGAGGGCCAACGTCCGGAGCACCTCGTGCACCCGCGAGGAGATCGAGCGAGGGATCACGTTCTATCAAGCGGCGAGCCGGACTCCCCTCGTAGGCAGGTCAGCCGCCGATGCCCAAAGCGGTGTGGCGGTGTCTTCAAGCGGTGCTTCGGTAGGAGCAACCGTCAGAGTTAGTGGTGAGGAGGCGTCTCGGTTCGTCGGCCTAGATTCGAGCTCAGAGGTCAAGAAGCGTCGACCCAAAGTGTCTCTAAAACGGAGCATTCCCCTTCCTCGAAAGTAACGGGCTGGTCGTGTCCTTGTGTTGTAATCCTACTTGCAAGTTTTTGCTGTTGTAATCCGCTTTGTAACTTTTATCCAACTTATTAATGGAATTGGAGTTATTTTATCCGAATTGTCCTTGGCTGTCTTCTTATCTGTGCTATGGTTGTGTCAGCTAGAGTAGGCTTAAGACGAACCACGAGGCTGGTGTTCGCTTCGCCGAACTCCTTGGCCTCGAATTTTCCTTTTTCGCTGCGCTTATGAGCTATAGGCTTGGTCTGGCCGCTTAAGGCGTGGTTGCTTCCCGACTGCGCCCACATGGCCTAATCAGGGACGTCTGATGTTTGACCGGATCTTGAGGCGGGTCCAGTTTCCAAGAAAACACTATCTTGTCATTTTGTGGACACGTGGCCGAATGAGATCCGCTCATCACGCCCTAGCGCACTTTCTGAGGCGATCTGACGGTGGCTTCGCCTCGGAGTGATTTTTTGCCATATATGAGGGTCGGTAACCCGGTACCTCGGCTCGGTGCGTAGTTGCTTCCCGATTGCGCCCACGTGGCCTAATCAGGGACGTCTGATGTTTGCACGGATCTTGAGGCGGGTCCTATTTCCAAGAAAACACTATCTTGTCGTTTTGTGGACACATGGCTGAATGAGATCCGCTCGTCACGCCCTAGTGCACTTTCTGAGGCGATCTGACGGTGGCTTCGCCTCGGAGTGATTTTTTGCCATATACGAGGGTCGGTAACCCGGTACCTCGGCTCGGCGCGCGAGGGCTGTGATTTGTTCCTAATCCTGGCCCGACCGAGGGTGAGTCGGAAAGATTGGGTCAAGTCGTCGGAGAGATCCGATCGTTAGATTAGTTTAGTTTGGGGGATGCGGGAGCAGTTTCGAATGGCGAGCTACTTCTATTCCGCTTAGGAGCGAACTTGCGAAGCAAAGCCGAGCCAAGTGTTGGACTCCGATCCATTCAACGGCTGCAGGAGCAGTTTCGAACGGCGATCTACCCCCGACTCGTCTATAGACGTGCCGAGGAGGGAGAGTCGAGCCGAGTGCTGGACTCCGAACCATCGTGTGGGTAGTTTAAGGGATGCAGGAGCAGTTTCGAATGGCGAGCTACTTCTAGTCCGCTTAGGAGCGAACTTGCGAAGCAAAGTCGAGCCAAGTGTTGGACTCCGATCCATTCAACGGCTGCAGGAGCAATTTCGAACGGCGATCTACCCCCGGCTCGTCTATAGACGTGCCGAGGAGGAAGAGTCGAGCCGAGTGCTGGACTCCGAACCATCGTGTGGTTAGTTTAAGGGATGCAGGAGTAGTTTCGAATGGTGAGCTACTTCTAGTCCGCTTAGGAGCGAACTTGCGAAGCAAAGCCGAGCCAAGTGTTGGACTCCGATCCATTCAACGGCTGCAGGAGCAATTTCGAACGGCGATCTACCCCCGGCTCGTCTATAGACGTGCCGAGGAGGAAGAGTCGAGCCGAGTGCTGGACTCCGAACCATCGTGTGGTTAGAAAGTTAAAGGCTGAGGTATGCGATAGTATCAAAAATATGAAAAACTTTATTTATTAATATCTAATGGTCGGCTGCTTCTAAAGTTGCTAGCCGTTATTACAATGAAAAAAGAACAAAGGAAAAATTACTAGCAACAGGAGAGGAGTGGTCCGACATCTCGAGTTACTTAGATAGGCGTGGCTGCCTTCTCTTGGTATTTCAAAAGATGGTCGGCGTTCCAAGTCCTGGGAATTTCTCTGTCCTCAAGATCTTCTAGCTTGTATGCACCAGGGCGGATCACTTTGGAGACTTTGTACGGTCCCTCCCAATTTGGGGCCAGTTTGCTTTTCTGTCCGGGGAACGAGATGGCCAATTTTCGGAGGACCAGATCCCCTTCTTTCAGGTCGGTTGGGCGGACCCGTTTGTTGTAGGCGAGTTCGATTCTTCTCCGGTAACTTTGTTGCCGTATGGCTGCTCTTTCCCAGATCTCGTCTATCAAGTCTAGGCTTGTTCTGAGCTCCCTGGCATTCTGTTCTTCTTCAAAAGCTATCAAACGAGGAGAGGGTATCCCAACTTCTAGTGGGATGAGGGCCTCGGACCCATAGGTGAGATTGAATGGACTCTCGCCTGTCGGGGTCCGCTTCGTGGTTCGGTAATTCCACAACACATTGGGCAGCTGGTCGACCCACAATCCCTTGGAGCACTTGTCGAGTCTCTTCTTGATGCCGGAGAGGATCTGTCGGTTGGCGTTCTCAGCCTGGCCATTTGACTGGGGATGAGAGACAGAGGAGAAGCGGTGTTGTATGGCTAGGTCTTCACATAAGGCTCGGAAGGCAGCTCCAGCGAACTGCGTACCGTTATCTGTAACTACGACCCGAGGAACACCGAATCGGCAGATTACATTTTTCCAGAAGAATTGAACAACTCTATGTTCGATAATTGTAGCCAGGGGCTCGGCCTCTATCCATTTCGAGAAATAGTCGACTGCCACGACTAGGAACTTCAATTGTCCGGGGGCCGGTGGAAATGGCCCCAGTAAATCCATCCCCCACATTGCGAAGGGGATCAGACTTGATAGGGAGGAGAGTGGTGCTTGTGGAAGGCGTCGGATGTCGGAATACTTCTGACAGGAGGTGCATTGCCGAACGTGTTGTTCGGCGTCCCGTAGGAGAGTGGGCCAGTAATACCCGTAGTTTAACACTTTGCGCGCTAAGGCTCTGGAGCCGGAGTGGGCTCCGCCGATGCCCTCATGGAGCTCTTGCAGGGCGTAGTCGGCTTGTCTGGGGGAGAGGCACCTTAGGTAGGGTCGACCATCCACCTGGGTGAAGGAGCACTTATACAGAATGCCTTCGACCAATATGTAACGCTCGGCTCGGGTCCTTATCTTTCGGGCTTCCTTCGGATCCCTTGGGAGGAGTCCGTCTCTTAAAAACTCGACGAGGGGCTTCATCCAATTGTCTTCGAGGGGGAGTGGCAGTGTTTCGACGGAGTTGAAAGCCTCGTCCTCTATGCTTGGCTTGAGGAGGACTTCTATCAGAACAGTTTGTTCGAGGCCTTGCAGGGATGAGGAAGCTAATTTGGACAGGGCGTCGGCCTGGGCATTTTCTTCTCTGGGGATTCTTCGGATGAGGGCCTCCTCGAAGAGCGCCATGAGGCTCTTTACTTTAGCCAAGTACTTTACCATCCTGTCATCGCGGGCTTCATATTCGCCGAGGACCTGGTTGACGACCAACTGAGAGTCGCTGAAGATCTGCAGGCGTCGTGCCCCTGCGTTTCGGGCCATCCCAAGGCCAGCTATGAGTGCCTCGTATTCGGCTTCGTTATTCGAGGCTTTGAAGTTTATCCGGAGGGAGTATTGGAGGACAAAGTCGTCTGGGCCCGCGAGGATGACTCCTGCCCCGCTCCCCTCGTTGCAAGAGGATCCATCGACATATACCGACCAGACAGGCGGTCCCTTCATTGTTTGTTCGGGGTCGGGGATAGTTGTTTCAACTATGAATTCGGCCAGCGCCTGCGCCTTGATTGCGGTCCGAGGCTGATAAGTAATATCATGTTGGCTCAGCTCGATCGACCACTTCATGAGGCGGCCGGAAGTCTCTGGCTTGTGAAGGATCTGTTTCAGCGGCTGGTCGGTAAGAACGACCATCGAATGGGACTGGAAGTATGGCCGAAGCTTTCTCGCAGCCATTATCAGGGCGTAGGCTATTTTCTCAATTTTCGGGTACCGGAGCTCGGCGTCCCGGAGCACTTTGCTGACATAGTAAATGGGCTTCTGAGTTCTTTCTTCTTCTCTGACTAAGACCGCACTCAGCGTCTGTTCGGAGGCTGCCAAGTAGAGGTAGAGTGGTTCGCCCGGTATGGGTTTGCTGAGAAGAGGCGGATTGACGAGGTAAGCCTTAAGCTGGTCGAAGGAGTCTTGTTGTTGCTGCCCCCACTCGAATCCCTTAGCCCCCCTGAGGGCTTTGAAGAACGGGAGGCACTTCTCCCCAGACTTTGACAAAAAGCGCCCAATGGCGGCTAATCGACCAGTCAATCTCTGAACTTCTTTGACGTTTCTAGGCGGGGCCATGTCCAGTATGGCCTTGATCTTCTCCGGATTTGCCTCTATTCCTCGTTGGCTAACCATGAAGCCGAGGAACTTGCCTGATGAGACGCCGAACGCACACTTGTTCGGGTTGAGTCTCATATTGGAGGTCGGCCACGTGATCAATGCCTCGGATGCTTTTCACAAGCATGTCATCCACGTACACTTCCATGTTTCGGCCAATCTGGGCCTGGAATACCTTGTTGACGAGGCGCTGGTATGTTGCCCCTGCATTCTTTAGGCCGAACGGCATGACTCTGTAGCAATAGAGTCCTTGGTCGGTCACAAAAGATGTCTTCGGAATATCCGGGGGGAACATCCTTATCTGATTGTAACCCGAGAAAGCGTCCATAAAGCTGAGGAGCTCATGTCCCGACGTTGCGTCAATCAGAGTGTCGATGCTCGGCAGAGGGAAGGGGTCATTAGGGCAGGCCTTGTTAAGGTCAGTGAAATCAATACAGATTCTCCATGTTCCGTTGGACTTTTTCACCATTACTACGTTTGACAACCACTCAGGATAATTCACTTTCTGTATGAACCGGGCCTTCAACAATTTGTCCACCTCCTCTTTGATAGCGAGCTGACGTTCAGGAGCGAACTTGCGCCTCTTCTGCTGGACCGGTTTGGACCCCGGATCAACACTGAGGCGGTGGACCAAGAGTTCTTCGGAGATACCGGGCATGTCTGCAGCTGACCATGCGAAGAGGTCTTGGTTGGCTCGGATGCATTTTACAATATCCGCGTATAGTGCGGATGGGAGGGTCTTGCTGACAAAGAACCTGCGGGTCGGCTCCTGCTCCGAGAAGAGTACCTCTTCCAACTCGTCTACCGGCTCGGAAGTTGGCCGAGCAGCATCTTGGGGGATCTCGAGTGTTTCTAAGGAGAGGACGGGTCCGAGGGTGGAAGTCATATAACACTTGCGGGCCTGCTCCTGATTGCCCCTTACTTCTCCCACTCCAGCCCGAGTGGGGAATTTCATTTTGAGATGGTAGGTAGAAGGGACGGCTTCAAGGGCGGCTAGGCCGGGCCGACCCAAAATGACGTTGTAGGCCGCTGGGACATCTACGACCATGAAATCCATCGACTCCGTGCGGGTAGTAGGAGTTTTGCCGGCCGTGACATCGAGGGTGATTACCCCTTCGATCGTCACCGGTACTCCCGTGAACCCATGGAGCGTGTAGCCGGCGGGCTTGAGTCTGTCTCGGGAGAGCTTCAGCCCCTTGAAGGCGTCGAGAAAGAGGATGTTGACGGAGCTACCGTTATCCACTAAGATCCTCTCGACTTTGAAATTGGCCATGTGAAGGCTGATGACGAGTGCGTCACAATGAGGGGTGCGGACACCCTCGAGATCTTCGTCAGAGAAGGTGACGGGCACTCCGAGGCCTTTAGGTGGAGGGGTGGTTCGGACCGAGTTTACTTCTCTAATAAAAGCTTTCCGAGAAGAGTTCGAGGAGCCCCCCATTGGACCCCCATGGATGAGGTGGAGGACTCGTTCTTCCTCAAACTCTGGCGTCTCTTCTCGTTCCGGACGTTTGTTAGCCCCCCGAGGCTGGGGAGGAAGCTCGGCTTGGTCCTTTCTCACGAATTTTGCCAACTGCCCCCTCTGGATAAGGGCCTCAATCTCGTTTCTTAGCGCACGGCAATCGTTGGTGTCGTGCCCATGGTCCCGGTGATAGCGGCACCATTTTTCTCTATCTCTTCTCTTAGCAGGGGTGTTCATCTTCGGAGCAGGAGGTAAGACCCCTTCTTTTTCGACTTCCATGAAAATGGTGGAGATGTTTGTGGTGAGGGGAGTAAACTTTTCAAATCTAGGGGGAGGTCGGCGCTGGCCAGCATTATCCTTCTGGAACTTTTTTGCTCCCTCTTCTTCCGTTCCCTTCCTCTTAGACCCGGAGGCGTTTCCTTCCCAGTTGGGCTGTTCCTCGGCCTCTTCAGCTCGGATGTATTTTTCAGTGCGGAGGAGGAGGTCAGAAAAGTCGTGCGGCGGTTTCTTGGCGAGGGAGGAGCGGAGGTTGGAATTGAGGATATTGGATTGGAACGCCGCGGTAGCGACGGATTGGTCGAGGGATGCAATGGTTCTGGCTTCAGCTGTGAACCTCTTCACGTAGTCTCTCAATTTCTCCCCCTTCTGTTGACGGAGGTGCAATAGTGAGATGCTGGTCTTCTCGGCCCTTCGGCTGCTGACGAAATGGGTGATGAACAGGGTTTCGAACTGTTCGAAGGAGAATATCGACGCCGGGGCAAGGCGAGAGTACCATTCTCGAGCTGGGCCTTTGAGAGTTGCAGGAAATGTTTTGCAGAGGAGGGCATCGGAAGCTTGATGGAGGAGCATCAAAGTCTTAAAGCTTTCGATGTGGTCAACTGGATCGGTCTCCCCAGTGTAGTTCTCGAACTGGGGAGGTTTGAAACCGAACGGGACAGGGGCATCTACTATGGTCCGGGAGAACGGGGGTCGGCTAGGACGTAGGGTCCTCCCCCTAAGCTCCTCTTCTCGGTTTATCTGTCCCAAGAGCTTTTCCACCTCGTTTAGACGGCGGTTCATGGTGTCATCTCTCCGACGGTGATCTGCCGAGCCACGGGACTCGTCTTCGTATGACGGGGAGCGAGGGCTGCGGTGATGGTAGCTTCGAGAACGACGAGGACTTGGGGTGCGCCTGGAATTGGTAGGAGCGGGTCGAGGAGAAGGGGACCGTTGGCGAGGGCTCCGGACCGGAGGAGGGGATGGGGCCCTCGGCTCATTGGGGTTTTGACGGAGGTTGAGGGCCTGTTGTACCATTGCTTGGAATTGTTGGAACTCGGCACGGGTGATGGGTGCCTCATTGTTCCTAGGCTGCTGCCGACCTGCTGGAGAGTGCCTCCTTCGGTAGTGATCGGGGGAGTCCTTTCTCCCTCTTCGGACGGGGGACCTCCTGTGCTCTCGGTGTCGAGGGGATCGCTCTTGCTGGCGGGAGGCTTCCCCCCGAGCCCGCTTTTCATCCAGATGGCGACGAAGGTCATCATCTTCCGGGCGTTTGGGAGGGGCATTGTGGCGACCAGAGGCTCGGGGATGATGGGAGGCCATGGAGGCACTGGAGGCGTTGTGGATGGAGAGGTTCTCTTGGTGAAGAGGCTGTTTCTGGGGGTTAGGACCCTTTGGATCAGGAGGTGGAGGGTTCCGTTGGAGCGGCTCTTCCATGGTAGGGGGAGTTGCCCTTGTTGCTGAGCGGGATCAGGAAGGACTTCTTGCTGGTCAGGGTTGGGCGCTCGGTTGGAGCCTCTGGACCTAACTTTGTGAGGCGGCATGGCTGGAGAAAACCTGTTTACCGGGAGGAGGAAAGGTCTCTATTCGTTAGTTTCCCACAGACGGCGCCAATCTGTTGCCGCTAAATTTGGTGTGGGGGCACACAGATAGAACTTGTGGATTCTTGGGGAAACTGAATAGAAAGACCTGTGTACCTGTTCCGTCGGGCCTCGATCGTCGTTCCCGCCGTGCACCTGCAAAAAGTGCGAGACACCGGGGTTGTTCCCGGCGACGCACCCTCCGACGCTCAAGTCAGTAATCTGGCAGACTATGAAAGAGCACAAAAACTGGTGAAAGATTGATTACCTCTTGATGGAGATGGGTGGGGGGTATTTATAGGCGCCTTAGGGAACGGATTAGGAATGTAATCCTCGTGATCTGATATGGAATAATCTTCCTGTGAACAGATTAGGAATGTAACCTGATAAGGTATATTCCCTGTAATCAGATAAAGAATTTAATCCCAAATCCCGGTGAAAGGATAGGCACGAATCAGGGCCGTTGATTAATATGAATCAGGAACCCTAATTCTATCCCTTCTGAGCTGGGTTTGCTGCGGGTTGAAACCCGTACCCGATTAAGGTGGATCTGTTCGCGGGTAAGTGGATTTTCGGGGAAGATAACCAGTACCCGCTTCAGACCCGTCAGAAGGTGAAATTACCACTCTACCCCTGTGCCTCAAGATTCGTGATCCATCTGGACGGTTCCGATTTAACCCCATTTTTAGCCATATCACTGACGCATAAGAAAAACCCATAGATGTCTAGTGAAGTCATTGATAAAGGCAACATAACAGAGATAGCCTTTCCACGAAGGAACGGGAGAGGGTCCCCATATGTCAGAATGAATAAGTTGAAAAGGATGAATAGTTTGAGAAGTGCTTTTATGACTAAAGGGTAGTGCGATATGTTTGGCCAAATGATAACCCTAACAATCAGATAAATATTTAAAAGTAAGAGAACCGAGAGCACCACTACGGGCTAAAGTCTGGAGTCGACACGCACTAATATGACCTAAACGTCTGTGCCACAAATCAGCATCAGAGAAAATAATACCGGCAAAACTAGAAGGAGAGTGATGTGCACGAAGAAAATCTAGATGATATAGACGACCCTTACGACTAGCACGCCCAAACTCCTCACCGATGCATGAATCAGTAATAGAACAACCGAAAGAGTCAAAAGTAATGATAAGACCACTATCGCACAGCGCACTAATAGAAATAAGGTTTATGGATAAATGGGGAGCATAAAGAACATATGGTAATGTGAGAGTGGGAGAGCTAATTGCTCCTGAGCGTGTAACGAGAAGTGGTGAGCCATCAGCTGTGTGTAGAGATGGAAAATGAAAGGGAAGTGCAGTGCAGTGCTGTTGGCGAACAGTGTCTGATTACTAGTGAGATGATGTGATGCACCAAAATCTAAAATCCAGAACGAATTCATACCGGGAGTGGCAGAGAATGCAGGAGCACAGGAGCCAACATTGATAGACTGACTCATGAGCTGTAATTCCAGCTGAGTGAGGCATTGCTAAAGATTAGCCCAATTAGCATAAGACGGCAAGGCTATAGTGACGGGCATGGCCGAGGATGTAAGGGAAGAAGCACTGCGAGGAGGAATAAGACTAGTGCTGCTGTGACTAAGAGGAGGTATAAGACTAGTGTTGCTGTGACTGAGAGCACAATGAGGAGGGAGATACTACTGGTGTCTGGATCGAGGTAGGGGGCAGGACGGTGATACCGGTGGTGGAAGTAGAGGTGAGGTAAGGTGATGAATGATGCTGGGAGAAGGTAAGAGGCTGGAGGCAGACTGAACGTGGCGCTACTACTGTTTGAATCTGGAGGAGGTACGAAAGGCGGTTGTAGCGAAGAAGTCGGTGGATGTGGAAATATGTAGGAGAAACTGAGATTCCATCAAGTAATTGTACCTGTAATTTTTAATTTTATTTTTATTTATTATTATTTTTGACTCTTTTTTATTTTTATTTTTATTTTTTATTTTTTTGGATGAAGACAGGAAAAAAAATGGGTTTCGGGTTAGAGGGTTTGGGTATTGGCACTACAAGACTAACAGTCTTTACCGGCATTTTTTTGCACATTTATCGACATTTTTAAACCCCGCTGTAGATACTACCAGCGTTTTATAAATCGCCAGTACAAGTGTCGTTGAATTGTGTGTCGCTGTAGCTTAGGGACATTCCCCGGCGTTTTTTACGAACGCCGGTATAGGTTAAAACTACACCGGCGATTGAAAAACGCCACCGAAAGGGTGGTTTCGTTTGGAAGTACTGTTCTCGGCCATCACCTACACCGGCATTTTTAAAACACCGGTATAGACTACCATTTGTTTGCTGAAAGCTACCCCGGCGCTTGTAAAAACGCCAGGGTAGATATATATATTTTTAAAAAAAATTTTAAAAAAACCCTTGAACACTCTCGCAATCAAAACCAATTGCAAAACTAAAAGAGCCCTAATAAAATATGAATGAAGCATAATAGTATAATATCATCAAATTGTAATCTCATAAACATAATAATGTGATCTCACCACATTCATAACCAAAATATGGAGTTCAAAATCTTGAGTTACAAAGAGTGAAAAAGATTATTTTCACTATCAAATTCAGACAAACAAGATACTAACTGAGATGAAACTTATACTTTTATAATACTCATGAGATGACTGTCAATTGAAACCACAACATAAGTTCAAACATGATTATTTCATCACTAGTCACTCCTCTGTAAATCATAGTATGCAACTTCAGTTACATAATTCATCTCATCATCACTTAAAACCAATAAGAAAGAACAATCTCATTTTAAAACCCAGTTCTCAATTACTAAAACTAGTTGCCTTCATTTTGAAAAACTACTCAAGAGTTCAATTTTAGATATAAAATATCACCTACTTATATGAGCAAGTTCCTGGGATAGCTAGATATCCGTCAATTTCAGACAATTACATGACTAAAGCTATACTCACTTATAATTTACATATAAAAAGAAATATCCAGTAGATCAGAAACCTACAGACAGTATATATGATAACCACCAAAAGAGTTGAAAATTATTTGCAGTAGTGACAAAATACCAAATTCTTCCTACTCCCATTTGCTGCACTTATATACTAGATTTAAAAACTCCATGTCCGATTAGGATAACAAAGACAAACCATACACAAAAGTTTGGTAGTAGATCATGTCCGAAATACCCACTAGTCACTGAAAGCATGAAATGTACATATATTTGATGTAATAATGAAATGAACCCCCAACTTACTTCACAAAGAAAAGGAGCTGCAATCAGTACTAGCCGCCAAAATTTATACATAAAATAATATTGAACTTTATGCCTGTCGATTGAAGTCTAACTTCAATTTTACTTGCCAAGAATTTGCTTAAACAATAAAATCCCTGGAGTCATTAAACTTCTACTAAAAAATTACGCACTTTAAAACATAATACATTATCATGAACTCAAGAAAGCATCTTCCTATAAATGTTCAAGTAAGGAATACACAACAGATAGTGTCAGAATATCTATGTATGCCTGACATGAACAATTGTAATCAAGCATACATATTATTGAATCACAATATCCTACAAGAAATTGTTTGACCACTGCATGATGATTTATCATACCATAAGCTCCTAAAACAGTAAGGTTTCGATTGGGAAAAATGAAGTGAGTAATCATTGTCTATATATAGGTAAAGTTCTATCCTCGAGCAATATCAACATTTCTCATTTTGTTAGTCAATATAAGGGATATCAACTGATAAGAAGAATTGTCCTTGCAGTCAAAGTCTTAAAGCTTTTTAAAAGGGAAGAGGGTTGATTGTCCTCATGTGAGCACCCAGATCAGGGATATCCTCCTCCTCCTCCTCCTCTTCCCTTATTAAGCTGAAGAACATACATACATATGCACAAATCTCAAAGCAACATTAACCAACTCCTATATCATATACTAGTTATGAAGACCAAATACAAAGTCTACTAACCCATTCAGCAATACAATGGCAATCCAGTAGAAAACCAACCAACCCATATATCAAAGAAGAGAAATAGTAAACCGAAAGAAAGTATTTGAGTGAGTTTCACAAACACCAAATTAACCAAATGATACAACATAAGTTCAAATAGGATTATTTCATCATTAGTCACTCCTCTGTAAATCATAGTATGCAACTTCAGTTACATAATTGATGCGGTTTATTTCTGGGAGACGTGTGGATGCACCAGGTGTGAGTTCGGACTCGATTTGTATTGAAGGAGAAAGCTGCTTGTCAGACGACCCTCGGAGTGACCTGGCGGCTCCTGCGACGGGCTCGGAGTGGGGTGGATGTCTCGGCTCGGATCAGAGGGTTCGGATCCGAGGTCTTGTGTACCTGCAGACGGTCCTGAAACACCGGGGTTTATCCCGGTGGCGGACCCTCCGACGATCTAGTCAGTCTCTGTGAGAGAGTAGCAATAACTAGGTGAATTTAAGTGGCAAAAGATTGGTTACCTGAAAAGGTGGCTGAGGGTCTTGTATTTATAGGGAATCCCAACCGGGTATGGATCTGCTTGGGGGCCGGGTCTGGACCCAAAAGCCCATGGGCCTGACGTGGCAGGAGGCCCAAGAGGTTTAGGGCGGACGTGGCAATGCCCAGAGTGGTATAGGGCTGACGTGACAACGCCCTAAGTGGTATTTGGAGCTGACATGGCTGATCATGGGTCTCCTGTGCCTCTGGGTGAATCGGAGGGCCTAGTCTGTGACAGGTCATCCTCATGCCTCGCCAGGACGGGGGGACGGCCCGTGGGGCTGTCACGAATCGGAGGCCGAGGACCACTGAGGCTCGTCGGATACGAGGGGACCAGTTCTGTGGGGGTGAACTGGAGGTTCGGCGCCGACCCTGCAGTGGCTCGAAGCCGAACTAGACCGTTGTTTTTACCATTTTTGAGTGAGAGCTGTATTGGGCCCTGGTTGGGCCCCAAGCCATTTTTACCCCACCACACAAGCCCCCCACTCCTGCGGGGGTGCGGGAGCTAGCCGTGGAGGAGTGTTTACGGTTGTAGAAATGGGATGGCGAACCACTGGGCCTTCATGAGGGGGTTGTCCTGATGTTAGAGCGACCCTCGAGCCAGCGAGGGTGGTGGTGATCTGTTGAGACTTCCTAAGAAGATTACCCTGGTGCCAGACCTAACCTCGAGCTGACGAGGGATTATGGGTCGGCAAGGGTGATGGCGAGCCGTTGAGCCTTCCTGAGAAGACTACCCTGGTGCTAGACCTGACCTCGAGCTGGCGAGGGATTACGAGTTAACAAGGGCGATGGCGAGCTGTGGAGCCTTCCTGAGAAGACTACCCTGGTGCTAGACCTGACCTCGAGCTGGCGAGGGATTACGGGCCAACAAGGGTGATGGCGAGCCGTTGAGCCTTCCTAAGAAGACTACCCTGGTGCCAGACCTGACCTCGAGCTTGGCGAGGGATTACGGGTCGACAAGGGCGATGGCGAGCTGTGGAGCCTTCCTGAGAAGACTACCCTGGTGCTAGACCTGACCTCGAGCTGGCGAGGGATTACGGGCCAACAAGGGTGGTGGCGAGCCGTTGAGCCTTCCTGAGAAGACTACCCTGGTGCCAGACCTGACCTCGAGCTTGGCGAGGGATTACGGGTAGGCAAGGGCGATGGCGAACCGTGGAGCCTTCCTGAGAAGACTACCCTGGTGCTAGACCTGACCTCGGGCTGGCGAGGGATTACGGGCCAACAAGGGTGATGGCGAGCCGTTGAGCCTTCCTGAGAAGACTACCCTGGTGCCAGACCTGATCTCGAGCTTGGCGAGGGATTACGGGCCGGCAAGGGCGATGGCGAGCCGTGGAGCCTTCCTGAGAAGACTATTCTGGTGCTAGACCCGACCTCGAGCTGGCGAGGGAATATGGGTCGGCAAGGGTGGGGGGCGAACCGCTGTGCCTTAGAGTGTTTGAGCGGGGTAGTCCGCCGTTATTGCGGAGCATTAAAGGTGCTCTGGGATCTGTGTGATGTTCCAATTTCCCAGGGGCCTTAATTGCGCCGCCTAATAAATGCATGGCGCATGGGCTTCCGTCGTTTGGTTTTCCCCATGTCATAAAGGTCGGCCTATGGGGGAGGCTATAAGTACCCCTCCTTCCGCAGCGGGTTGGATCACCGCAAGGGTGGTCTACTGGCCATCAGAGGTGTCTGCTCCGGCGGACGTCTGTTTCTTGCAAAATTTTACCCCCGGTCGTGTCGGAGAGGTGGTTGCTCTGCCGCCCGGATCTTCTCTTGGATCTGATGGCTTTGATACGGTAGCCAGATCCAGGGGAGATCAGGGCGAAAGGGGTAACGACCGAAATCCGGACCGGTAGATAAGGAGCCTCGGATTGGTGGTGGCTCTGCCGTCTGGATCCTTTTTCGGGTCAGACGACCCTGATATGGTTGTTTGGCCCGAGAGAGATCCAGACGGGAGGGGCATCAACCGCATTCCGGACTTTGGGCTAAAGAGACTCGGATAGATGGGTCGTCTCCGATTGGAGGTTGGCCAATCTGTCTTCCGATAGGGCTCCAGGTGATGGTGGTTTCTGTCCCACCCTCGAACAGTTCGGGGTTTCGGCTGTCGAGGCTGTAAGCCCCGAGCTGCTCGCGGGTGAAAGGGGAACCGACCGAGCCCTGGAGCCCGGGGCGTCTGTCGAAGGACGGCGCCTTAAATCTTAAGTAAAATGTTCTCTCCGCCGAATACCCCATCCGACCCGACCCTTGCGTCAGGCTGCCAGCCTGGCACTGGATGACATCAGCAGCGCACGTTTCGAGGACGTGGCGCGATTTTCCAGGAGGCAGTTGCACGTCAATAGGTGAACAGTAATTGCGGAAATCGAGGAGTCGTTTTCACCTTCTATAAATATTCCTCCCTCTCCCCCTTTCGCCCACTTCTTTCTCGCGACTTTCCTTTTCAAAAAACCTCCCAACACTTTAGCGCTCATCCCTGCAGTTGGCTGTACTAGGCTCGTCCTTCCGAAGTGACTCCAGGTTAGTTGGTAAGTCTGTTTAGTTTAGGCACAGATGGATAGGGCTCAGTCTGGCTCGTCAGCGTCGACGTCTAGGGGGGAAGTGAAACCTGTCTCCAAATCGACGTCGTGGGAGGAGCCCGTGCTTGAGGAGGAGTCAGTACACGTTGGGGAGCCTTCCGATTCGGTTTCGTGGGAGGAACCAGTAGGTGAGGAGGAGGAGGTACACGGTGTGAGGCCGCTACGCTCCCGACGTCCCTTCGTGGTGGAGAGTAGCGAGTCGGAGGAAGCAAGTGATGGTTCGGACGGCGTCCGTGTTCTGGAGTTGACTTCCGAGGAGGAGGGAGGCGAGGGCGGCACAGTAAGGAGATCCATAGTTCAGGGTGCAGGTCCGAGTTCCATGCCGACTGGTCTGGGACCATTATCTACCCCCTCGCCGGAGCGAACCAAGAAGAGGAAGAAGGCTCCGAGGAAGGCAGGACCGAGGACTGGTGGTTCGAGCCAGGCACCTGTTTACCGCAATTTGTTGACAGGTTCTCCCGTACAGCCGAAGCCTTTCCGTCAGTATCCCGACGACCTATCTGACAAGGAGCTCTTCGGCGTGCAGCCCTCTTCGCCGAGTCGGAAGAGGGTGATGATGGACGCGATTCCGACCGTCTTGGAGGGTGGGGACTTGGAGGTTTTGCAGCTGGCGTACCACATAGGGCCTGGCTACGAATTGATGTTGCCGAGCTCTATTCTGCGCCCAACCGATCCCCTTTCTGCTTGGTATTGCGTCTTCCCCGTGGACGCCTTCATCTCTGGACTGAGGCTGCCAGTCCACCCGTTTGTTCGGGAAGTGCTGAACTGGGCCTCCTTGACGCCGATGCAGTATGGGCCGAACTCTTGGAAGCAGATTATTTGTTTTGTACTGATGTGCGAGGAACAAAAGGTACCCCTGCGGTTGAATGTGTTCCGAGCGATGTTGATGATCAGCTCGGCAGCTGAGGGGGTTTACTATATCTCCCTCCGGAGTAAGGGGAAGGTCGTTCACAGCCACCCGGACTCCATCAAGGATTGGAAGAAAAAATATCTGGTGATCCGGAGTGAAGAGCCCTGGGACATTCCCACTCGATGGAACCACTCCAAGCCGAGCTATCAACCGCCGAGGCCGAGGGATTTGACGGCCGAGGAGTGGGGGTTTGTCGAGCGCCTCCGTCTGTCACAGAGTATCGATTGGACGAAGGTGACGGAGGCCCACCTGGCGAGCGTTGGACTGAGCCCAGCCGTTCTGCGTATGTAGTTGTTTCTTTTCTCTCGATCTTTTCGTACTTTCTTGCTCATTGCTCATAATGGTTTTTTCTGCAGATATGGATGAAGCATCGATCAAGGCCAAGAGGCTCGCCATGAAGAAGGAGAACGCCGAGAAGAAGAAGGGGGAGGCGACGAAGAAGCTGAGGGAGTCGTCCCTAGTCATCTCGGAGGCCCCGCTCGAACCAAGGACCAAGATGATTCGCTCGGAGACGAGCAAGGGGGTGGCCACTTCGAGGGGCAAGGGCCAAGCGAGGGCATCAGATCTCGACAAGGAGAAAGGCCCCTTGGTAGAGGTCGAGGAAGAGGACCCGGTGGTGGAGATGTTGCGGCAAAGGTGGGCACCGGACTGGTCGGTTCGGATGGCCGACTGTCTGACCGAGGAGGCCCAGACCGTTGAGGTGGTGGAGAAGTTGGCGACCCCTCGCGACTGCCAGGTGATGGAGAGCGAGCCCGTAGAGGTGGCGTTTACGCGCCTGGCGCAGGTCACCGTGCTGGTAAGCTTGTCGACCTTATCCCTCTCGTTAATTTTGCTGCAGGAGTCTTTTTCTTATCTGCACTTGTCGGTCGCAGGCTTGTATGCAGGGGGGCTAACGTAAAGAACCTCTACGAAGCGTCCCTGTCACAAGAGCGAGCTCGGGCGGATAAGAGCGAGCGGGAGATGAAGGAGATGCGGATCGAGCTCGAGGGCTCGCACAAGAGGGAGCAGCAGATGAAGCTCGAGCTCGAGGCCAAGGATGCGGAGTGGGGGAAGAGGGTGGTCTCCTTGAAGAAGAAGTTTGCCAAGGAGAAGGAGGAGTTGACGACTGCGTTCGCCAAGGAGAGGGAAGAGCTGACGGATGCGGGTCAGCGGATGGTGATCAAGGCCCAGGACGAGTGTTACGCGAAGGCCCTCAGTCATGTGCGGCACTTCTATCCGACCGTCGACCTGTCCAACTTTGAGTATGACATGGAGATCGAGGGGACACCGAAGACTCCTGTCGAAGAAGGGCCCGTTGATAACCCGGCTATCGACCCTCCTGCGAACCCGATCGATGCTGAGGTGGGAAAACAAGTTGTATAGTTTTATCTTTCTTTTTTCCCCCTCTCGATTGTATTTGCCTTCCACGGACTGGCCACCGCATTTTTTGTAGGAAGCAGCTCAATTTATAAAAAAGTATTTTTGACCGGCCAAGTATTTTGACCTCGGATATTTCCGAACCCCCTTGCTTATGTGTGTTGAGTTGGTTGGTTCTCTTGTAGGTTGTGGCTTCCCTTCCCGAGGCGGACCCCCTTCGTTCCGACGTGGCGTGGCTCCGGAGCAAGGTTGAGGCATTGGAGGCCACTTTGGTTCGGTACCGTAAGGGGGCCCGTAACACTGATGCGGCCTTTAATTATTACAGGAACATGTCTGAAGCCCTTGGTGAGGAGGCAAGCCGGCTGAGGAGGGCGATGGTGGACCGGGAACTCGTGGGTGTCGGACTCGGATATACTATGCCGAGTTCCTCGGTGCAAAGGCCCTCCTTTGAGAAGCTACTTCGCGATGTGATAGTGGAGAAGGAGGTGGAGATACACCATTACCGGACAATGTTGGGTGTCTCGACACCTTCCTCGGGGGGTCGGCGAGCGGAGGGGGTACCTTCTGCGCTGCTGTTATTGGAGCGTATGCGACCCGTTGATGCCCAGAGTTCCGTGGCCGGTGTGTCGACCGTGGCCGAACCGAAGGACCATTATGACAAGGAGAGAGTTCCAAGTTGTTCGATCGGAGTGATCCCGCCATTTGTCGGACCAGAGGGGCCCTGAGAGGGCGGCTTCCTACAGTTTGAGATGAGAGGAGTGTTTCTGTAACGGTCTTTGTTTGTTTTCTCATAACCCAATAAAGGAGTATGAATAAGGAATTCATTTCACTCTTTGCTCTGGTTGATAGTGTAAGGAATGATGAAGGGAGCGTGGTTCGGCCCTGTCGGTCCGTGAGGGATCGGCGTGGGGTGTTGTGAAGTCTCCCGGGCCTGAGGTCGGGTCGGACCTACCGAGGCGTCGGGGATGATACTGGGGTGAAGACTTGGGTGTCGATCCCCTTGTCTGGTATTAGGTCGGATCTGCCGAGGCGTTTGGAGTATAATATAAAGATATTTCTTTCGTATAAGATAGGGAGGGCCGCTAAAACGGCCCTTTACATACGAAAGCTTTACAAAAGATTTACTTCTAGCCAAGTTAGAACCTATGCTCGTCCCTCAAGGAACTTCACTAGGTGCTCGGCGTCAAATGGGAATTCCTCCAGCTCGATGGTAGGTCCGGGAGCAAGGCCGTCCCCTTCTAGTTTGAACTCGACGGCATCGAGGGGGAACACCCCTCCCCCGACGGTGGTCATGTAGCACGATCGCGCTGCTTCTTGGCTGTCTCGGACGATGCCGACTCCTTGCGGGGTGGGAAATTTAAGTTTCAGATGGTAAGCCGAAGGCACCGCTTGGAGGGAGCATAGTCCGGGTCGGCCGAGTATGGCATTGTAAGCCGCCTTGACGTTGACCACCATGAAGTCCATAGACTCGGTCCTCTTGACGGGAGCCGATCCTGCGGTAACGTCGAGGGTAACAATCCCTTCTATCACGACAGGGACGCCGGAGAACCCATGCAAGGTGTATCCGGCCGGCTTGAGTTTGCCTCTAGGTAACTTGAGATTCTCGAAGGCTTCGAGGAAAAGAATATTAACCGAGCTGCCGTTGTCTACGAGGATTCGGCGAACTTCACAATTAGCCATGTGGAGGCTAATGACGAGGGCATCGCAGTGGGGCAGGCGAACGCCTTCGAGGTCCTCTCCTGAGAATGAGACCGGCATTGGCTGTAGCTTGGGCGAGGGGTTGTCTTGGACAGCATTCACCTCTCGGATGAAGGCTTTTCGGGAAGTATTCGATTCTCCTCCCATTGGCCCTCCATGGACACAGTGCAAGATGAATGGCGTATCTGCGGCTCCCTCGGACTCGGGATCCCGACCCTGAATGCGGTTCGGAGTAGGGTTCGGAGGCGAGAGCCTCCGGTTCCTAGTATCTCGCCGATCCCGTGGGGCTTCTCGGGTGAATTCTCGGAGGTACCCCCTGGAGATGAGTTCCTCAATCTCGTCTTTCAGGGCCCGGCATTGGTCGGTTTCGTGCCCATGATCTCTGTGGAAGCGGCAGTAGAAGCGCTGATCTCGGTTCCTGCTGTTGTTAGGTCGGGGAGGTAGTCGAACAATGCCTTTGTCTTCGATTTCTAAGAGGATGGCGGATACGTTATGTGTCAAGGGAGTGTACCTCTCGAAGCGGGGGACCGGCGGGATCTTCTTCATGGCCCCTACGTCCCTCGGAGCCTTCTTTGATGGTTCGACTTCTTCGGCCTTCCGTTTTTCCTTCCCGGTGGCCTCCCTAGCATCTTCGGGGCTAAGGGCCTCTTCTGCCCTAATGTATTTCTCGACCCTGTTGAGGAGGTCGGGAAAGTCGACGGGGGGTCTCTTCGCCAGAGAAGCTTTCAGCTGTCCACGACGGACGTTGTGCCGAAACGCCGCAGAGGCGACGCCTGGATCAAGAGAGGAGACCGACCTTGCCTCCGTGGTGAACCTCCGGACGAACACTCTGAGTGACTCTCCCTCTATCTGTCTGAGCCCAAGTAAAGAGGCGCTGGTCCTTTCCGCCTTCCGGCTGGTGACGAAGTGGGCAAGAAAATTGCCCTCTAGTTGGTCGAAGAAGTAAATGGAGCCGGGGGTGAGTTTCGAGTACCATTCACGAGCCGGACCCCGAAGTGTGGCGGGGAAGGCTCGGCATAGCAGGGGATCCGAGGCGCTGTGAATCATCATGAGGGTTTTGAAACCCTCCATGTGATCAGCGGGATCTCCCTCGCCGTCGTAGGTCTCGAATTGAGGTGGTCGGAAATTCCTGGGTATTTCCGCTTGGAGGATGGGGGCGGAGAAGGGAGGACGGACAGGTCTGTACCCCTGAGCCACTCGTTGGTCGCCGTCTCCTATATGATCGAGGCGATCCTCCATTTCTTGGAGGTGCCTTAGGAGTACGCCATCGTCTTCTGGCTGGATTGTTGACGGGCGCGACACGCTGGCCTCGGCATCCGACCCGGTTTGGGAGTGGAGGGCTTCCTCCCTGGGGGCCCGTCGGAGGGCCCCGAGAATTTCTCTCCGGAAGTCTTGGAACTCCTTGTGAGTGACGGGGGCTCCCTCGACCCTGTTTGGTCGGTCTGAAGGTTGCCTTCCGATGCGGCTGAGTGCTGGCCTCCGCCCCTCGGGCGGCGGTCTTGGATGGTTCGGGGCCGGGTTGGAAGCGGCCCTTCCCCTCCTGCGGCTAATCTGTCGGTTGACGATTACCCCCCATAGGTCGGGCTGGACTTGACGGGTGACGCTCCTTTGGGACCCCTGATGGGGAGCCCTGTGTTTTGAAGTGTGTGGACCGGCGTTAGCAGTTGGTGGGGGCGAGTCCTGTCGGTTGACGGAGGAAGCAGCCCCCTTGCCCTTGGAGGCCATGAGAGTTCGACTGTCGAGGTGCCTTGATGGTCGTGCTCGGGTCGGCTTCAGAAGCAGTTTTCCCACAGACGGCGCCAACCTGATGCGGTTTATTTCTGGGAGACGTGTGGATGCACCAGGTGTGAGTTCGGACTCAATTTGTATTGAAGGAGAAAGCTGCTTGTCAGACGACCCTCGGAGTGACCTGGCGGCTCCTGCGACGAGCTCGGAGTGGGGTGGATGCCTCGGCTCGGATCAGAGGGTTCGGATCCGAGGTCTTGTGTACCTGCAGACGGCCCTGAAACACCGGGGTTTATCCCGGTGGCGGACCCTCCGACGATCTAGTCAGTCTCTGTGAGAGAGTAGCAATAACTAGGTGAATTTAAGTGGCAAAAGATTGGTTACCTGAAAAGGTGGCTGAGGGTCTTGTATTTATAGGGAATCCCAACCGGGTATGGATCCGCTTGGGGGCCGGGTCTGGACCCAAAAGCCCATGGGCCTGACGTGGCAGGAGGCCCAAGAGGTTTAGGGCGGACGTGGCAATGCCCAGAGTGGTATAGGGCTGACGTGGCAACGCCCTAAGTGGTATTTGGAGCTGACATGGCTGATCATGGATCTCCTGTGCCTCTGGGTGAATCGGAGGGCCTAGTCTGTGACAGGTCATCCTCATGCCTCGCCAGGACGGGGGGACAGCCCGTGGGGCTGTCACGGATCGGAGGCCGAGGACCACTGAGGCTCGTCAGATACGAGGGGACCAGTTCTGTGGGGGTGAACTGGAGGTTCGGCGCCGACCCTGCAGTGGCTCGAAGCCGAACTAGACCGTTGTTTTTACCATTTTTTAGTGAGAGCTGTATTGGGCCCTGGTTGGGCCCCAAGCCATTTTTACCCCACCACAATAATCCATCTCATCATCACTTAAAACCAATGAGAAAGAACAATCTCATCATCACTTTAGGTCTTAGATAATGTAAATAATGCACCCAAAAAAAATTTAAATAAAATAATAATTATTGTTAAAAATAATTAAAATAAAAACAACAAAGTTGCACCCCAAAAAAATAAAGGCGGATACATACGAATAACTAATCACTGACAAACATATGAACCCACGACTAAAATTGTGTTCTTTTTTTTTCGAATTTAATCACCCATTAAGCTTTCACACAAATGCCCACACCATTCTATATAACCACGACACCATCTCTTTTAACAACAAAAATAGTAATTTTTTAACTAATACTGATTGTGTCCCCCCTCTCCCTCCAAATTCTACATGCTTCTATTATAAATTACAGCTTTGCACACATTTTCTAGAAATTACCCCTAAATTCCTAAACTTTCCAGTTCTATTCTATCCAAATCGCACCACATTCCTCAATTACACAACAAACACATCAATTACATCTACCAAGCCAAAAATTTCAAATTTCGTAAGAATTTGAAGATTACCTTCGACGCTAGGGCGGGGGGGGAGCGGCTAAGAGAGCTGCCGCTTCGAGAAGGCGAAGATGACGAAGTGAACGACTTGGAGCGCGATCAGAAGCACGAGCGCGACTCCGAACCGGAGCTTCAGCGAGAGCTAGAAGATGAGCCAGAACTGGACAACGATCGGGTCGACCGCCAGCCTCGACCGGGTTTCCCCATGGCGAGAGAGAAACCCTAACCCTACGATGAAGGAGAAGGTAAAACCCTATAAGTAGAGAAGGCAGCTCGATTGGGGCGATGGCGGGGGAGGGGCGCGGCGATGGGGCGGCGATGGGGGGAAGGGGCAACGGCAGAGGACGGGGCGGCGATGGGGGAAGGGCCGACGGAGGGGTAGCGGGGGCGGCGATGGGACAACGTTGGGGGGAAGGGCGACGCCGGAGGAGGGGGCGGCGATGGGGGAACCGCCGACAGCGGGGGAGGAGGCAGGAACGTCGAAAGAGGGGGGCAGGGGAAGGGATGGAGGTTTCCGATTGGGGAGGAGGGAGATGGAGAGAGAGAGTGAAAAATTGGGGGAAGGGGGGAAATAAAGGAAAATGAGAGCGATAGAAACTGGAGTATTTCACTTATCCTTCTCATACACCGGCGTTTTAACTCGCAAACGCCGGTGTATACGTACATACACCGGCGTTTTTCACATACGCCGGTGTAGAGCTGTAATTTTTTCCCTTGCCAAATTACCTGGTTTCTACAACGGCGTTTCTACCAAAACGCCGGAGTAGAAACACCGGTGTAAAACTATTTTCTTGTAGTGTGGGTTAAACGGGTTTGAGGGATTAAGGTATAGGGTTAGGGGTTTTCAGAGTGTGGCTGCGGGTTGGGGGTGGGCGGCGGGGATTCAAGGGGAGGTCGATGGGGTGAGAAGAAGCGAGGGGTTTCGAAGTAGGAGATGGAGGCGAGGGGATGCGGAGTTGGACGGTGATGGGTTCATTGACGATGATGGGTTATTGTTGACGATGAGAGTGTCGAGGACGATGGGTTCTTTGACGACTGGATTTAGGTTTGATGAGGATGAACAGATGCCGATGAGGGTACTGCTTCTTCTTGATACTGACGAGCTGATTTAGGGTTGATGGTTGATACAGACGCTTCTTCTTCTTCTTGATGATGGGTCTGCTCTTGTTGATGAACAACCTTTTGTGCGCGTGTGTGTGGAGATCTAGGGTTTTTGGAAGAAATTTGTATAACTTGACTCTGATAACATGTTAAGATAAATCAGAGAGATGAAAACAATACTGATTATTGAATTGAGTAATAACTGAGTACAATATTTCTTATATATAGGAGTGAACCAAATACAAAGCTAGCCCAATACCCAACGTGGGACTATAATATCTCACAAATTAATTAATTAATTAATTATTTTAAGAGTTTAATTTATTTTTTATTTTAATTAATTAGTTTAAGAGTTTAATTAAGGTTTCGGTTTTCAGGTTTTCGGTTTTGTTTTGTTTTAAAATAAAATTGATGATTTCGGTTTTTAAGCTATCGTTGAGTAGTTTAATTAAAAAATTAACATAGAGTTAATCTTTATGTTTATTTTTAATTAACATAGATTAAAACCAATTAAACCTTGCACTTAAGGTTTATTTTTAATTATGCCCGGTAATTAAGCTTTCAGTTTGTTTTAACTTCCGTTTTTTTTTTTGGTTTCATTTTTTTAGTTTCAATACTTTTTTTTACCCGCGGTTTTTCTTAGATTAATTTATTTTAATTTTCAGTTTTGTTTTTTTTTAAAATTTAATTAAGGTCAATTTAGTTTAATTACTTTAAACTCTAATTAATCGAGATTAATTTTAAATAAAATCAAAAGTTAAAAAATATTTTAAACTACTGTTGCTACAGTGTTCTTACAACTCAAACAAACATTATATTTCATATAAAAATATTTCGGCCACAGTAAATGTACATCCAACAAAATCACATTTTCAGATCTCATTTTCAAATGTTTATTTTTTCTACAGTAATTTTACAATTTTGAAATAGTTTTACAACCAACCAAACACCCCCTCATTGGAAGTGCACTGTAGCGTTATTGTTTATGGTTTTTTAATTGTTTCATTGTTATAACTTTCTACACTATTCAATAAAATTATTCTACCTAATATTCTACATTAATTTTTTACTGTTTTTTAAATTTATTTGTTTTCCCTCTCTATCATATACTATAATAAAACTATATTTAAACAACCCACTTTTTTAGAACTCATTTACAAATATTTAATTTTTTACAGTAATTTTTAAAAATAATTTGGATATAGTTTACAATCAATCAAACACACCCTTAAGTGAAAGGAGCCCGAACTCATGATACATCCAATCTTAATTCCTAAAGTAGCTCGCCCTCTGTAAAAAAGCTAGAGATTTTTGTGTGGCAATGCATGTATTAGTGTATGATTTGGACCCCACCTTAATTTTTTTTTAAAAAACTGAAAATTTCATATTTGGTAAACACTGGTTGAAATTATCCATGCACCAAGTGCACGTGGCTTGGTGCACATGAATGTTGAATATTGTAACAACATTTTATGTTGTTGAAAAAATTAATCATTGAATAAATTTTATTAAGAACTAAAATGAATATATAGTATAATCACTATAACTTAATTATGTACACAAAATACCTACAAATTTTAAACTAAAGACTCAATATTATCATGAGTAAACAAAATAACATGTAAAAGCAAAGCATCATCGATGAAGCCATCGAAAAAGAATTTAATGAATAATCATTCTTTTGTGCATTCTAAGTACTCTTGTTATTATTCAGCTCTTGTTTGGATTATATCCTATATCCTAAACTTACTGCAGGCACTTTGCTTTATGTACTATTAAACAGATTTCGTCTTATTTTAATATAGCCTAAATTCTATGATTGTATTTTTACGAGTATTGTATTTTTGTGCACTTACATTTATGATTTTAGAAACATGATGGTGTTGATCGTCCATACAGAGTCCCATAATGTGAGTAAAAAACTCTATATGAGGGAAATTTCCTCTTCCAAACATGAGGCTCTGTTTCCTCATCAAAAATATATATAACATATAAAGTACGCTAGCATAAACATCATAAGACCCAAAATAATGCAATTTTCAACTCCAAAAGCTAGAAGACTATTTCAATCATTCTTCCAGAAGTAATCAAGTAACTAATGAACACCCATCTAATATCTAATTTTGCAGAGCCAGCACTAATAACAAATCAAATATACTAAATGACGTAGCTAAATGTCCAAAACATGCAACAAAATCCAACAAAACCTAGCAAATCCAACATTTATTAAAATGTATCAGAAATTCATTTAATATTAAAAATAAAGTAAAAGTTATATTTTAGGTTTCAAAATAAACCATACTGACAAGTAAGGAAGTTTACACAGATATATTGTTGATCTTCATTATAAACTCATATTCCATCTCACTACTCACCAAAATAAACAACACATAATAGAAGTATATATAGATTAAAACAACATTTATAGCCCAAAATAACATTTAAAAACACATTATGTAATAGACAATGCAAAACTCCACAGAGTTTGAGCTATTTTAAGCCACATTCAGGCAAAACCCTTAGAAACACACTATGTAGCAAGCTTTTCTAGTTACATAACACACTCTTTTCAACTATATCAAACTATTTAATCCCAAAAGGTATATAATTTCGCAAATCTAGATAATCATGCTGAACCTACAATAGAATCTACTACTACAACAAATCATCCAACCAACTTAAAAAAAAACATAATCCAACATTTATATCTCTTCCAAATCCCGCAAAATCACATCCCTTGCCCGAATAGTCCGTCCTCTTCAAACTTGTTATTCTGCATAGTATCCCCCAAAATCCCCACCGCCTTCCCCAATACCTTCACATTGATAAAATCAAGTTCTAACAGATGACACTGACATGTCCAATTTCTTAAATTTAAAGAACCCTACCTCAAACCCTAATAGAACCAAACCAAATCAAATCAAAGCAAACGACGAATTTTTCCCGAGTTTCCTAACATCTGTGATGAGCCGCGCAGCTTGGGACAGCCTCTCTATCGCCATAGCCACATGTTTCGGTGGTGCCTCCGCCATTAATTTGTCTGCTTCCGATGGATCTTGTGTCAGTGATGATGACAGCGGTGGCGGTTGTTGCAGGCGATTGGAGAGGGCGACGGGTTTGGAGAAAGAAAGAGAGCGGCGGAGGGAGAGAAATGTTTGAGCATGTATTAGGGATTATATTTGAGGAATATGTATGGTCCATATTAAATCTAAGATACAATAATATAACGAGTGAAATTAAATAGTTTAATTAATCCGTGTATCACATGTGCAGTAGTTAACATTTGATCTTGGTCGTTGATTACCTAAAACCCCTAATAAATACCCACTCCGCTTTCTTTTCTCCCTCCACTTACTTTTCTCTCCCGTCCCAACGCTGCTTTTTCTCTGAGCCCTCTATCTCTCCGTTGACACCTTTTGCCACCGTTTTAGATGCCTCCCACAACTCCGATGACTGTAATGGCTACGACCCCAATCATACCATGCTCTCGTCTTTCGGTCCGTCCTTTCGCATGTCGGCCGTCTCTTCTTCTTTTCCCCATCTCCAGGAGTTCTCGAAGATGGACTTGGCTTTCTCCAGTTAGTTTCTGCAACTCTTGGCTGTGAATCTGACCATCTGTTATGATTTTGAGTTGCTTTATGTTTATTACAAATTTTGATTTTGGTGGTAATGTTGTAAATGTAGTGGCTGAAATGAAAATTTGACTTAGTAGTTAGTACTGCTTTCACAACTCAAATAATTTCATCAACCAAAAAACTTAACCTGGACAAAATCATTACAGGTTTGTAGGCAAGACAAATAAATCATAAGCACAGATCAAACAACTCTTGATAATATCTGTCTTCCGAACAATGAGCCTACTCACTAAAAATATTAGATTAGAAATGCATTGTAAGTAAATGACAATAAAACTTTAGTATTTTGTGACCTATTCATACAAATTACTAGCTCCTGACTCAGCCAGGTCAATTACAATCATAGAGCAAAGAAGCATTATCTAGACAGCAGTAAAGAAGAAACACGGTACACCATTTGATTCTCTTATTGCTTGCTCCGTGACCACAAAGTACAAGAAAAGTAAAGAAGCTCTTCTTGCACATGGATAATTCATAACTATATGATTTTTACCCAATTCACACTATCTACATCCCATCTAAACCAATCTTCTTCTTCGTGAAACAATCATCAAATTTCTCTGCGAAGGCTCTATTCCACCTAGTTCCGAATCTGTCAAGTAATCTAAGCAATTAAACATATAAGAGATAAGTTCGTTGAATCCAATTTTGGAAATTAAGGTATTGATACTTCTACCTAAATTTATAGAGATAGACTCGTCAAAAAATTTTTATAGAGATAGGCACATCAGTTCAATAAAAATGATGTAACCAATTAAACATATATACTTGCAGCTAAACAACAAAAGAAAAACTAAAGGTCGTCACTAAAAAGGCATAGGCAATAACAGAGACAAATATAATGAAATATATACATGAAGTTCATGCAGAGTTTTTTTACACTTTTAGTTTACTTCATTACTCTTGTAACATTGAGCCATTAGTTTTAAACATAGATGATACAATAGTGTCTATCAAAACCTTGGTTTCAAAAATGCATACGGGGTTAATCAGATTTTGCTAAAAAAATTATGTTAAGCTTCTAGTTCTGTACTACTATACTTGCCTCAATAAATCACCAAAATGGGTGTATTATCCGCAATGCTTTGCCATGAATATCAGCATGAATAACCAATATCTGAGATACAAGAACTTACAATAAGTCCGGGTGTAATACCTTGATTTTCATTTATAAAAATTATTATTGTGTATTATTAATTTGTAAGTATCGTGCACGTGCAATCTTGTGGTATAAATTTTTATAATTATTTTCATTACATAAACAAATGAGTATACAGATATATATATGTCAAAACCTATTTTTAAACAAGCATAAGTATTCCTTTATTTTGAGCCTAATCTAATTTATTTTAAATATAGACTATTTTGGCCCACTAAATAAAAGCCCATCAATTTATTTCTTTTTCTTACAACTTGTAGTGTAGACAATTTTATAGATTTTTATAAATAATTAATTGTACAACTTTTTAGAATAGGGGGCTTTAGAAACACGTGCATTGCACTAGCACGTGTGTGCTCCTTTTGAGGCCGGATAGGAATGGGAGGGAAAAAGAGAGAGTGGAGTTTGTGGGAGGTAGTTTTTGTAGTCATGGTTGGTTACTACAACTTCCCATTTAATCCTAGCTCTTGTTTCTTAACTCCTAGATCAATCTTAGCCTTCTATTTACCCCAAATTTTTGTATAAATACCCTCCCTTCCCCCCATCCCCCCCACCCCCCAATAGCCTAACTATCCTTACACTTCTCATTCATCAAACCTATAGTGAAAGAAATAATCATTAGTAGTAGATTGTGTTTTGGTAGAGAGTGAGAATAAAAAATTGAGAGTTGAGTGTGCTTGCATTCAAGGAGGCCGGCTACACCTAGAGAGGCTCGGTTTGCACTCAAACAAGGAGGAGAAGCACTCTTTGGGCAAGCTCAAGCTAGGAGGAGAATGACTCTTTCATTCTAGGAGTTGTTTTGTGGGTTTCTCTCCAAATTAGGTGGGTGGTTTTCCTTACTTCTAATTCTAGTCACCATGCTAGGAATGATGACATAATTAGCATGAAAGAAGCTAATAAGAGTACACTTAATTTGAAAGGACTTGTTAGATGTTATAATTAATGCTTGGTAGATTGTATGTTAACTTGTCATGAATCTTAATGTTGTAGTACAATTTGCTTTGTGGTTATGGAAATGTTAAATTGAGTTTATGATAATGTCAAAATTGAGTATGAATTGCTAATAGATGAAATTATTATTTTATGCACTAAATGGACTATCGTGATATTGGTTCTAATAAATGAAATTTGTCCTATGCATTTGAGTTAATGAAAGAGGAAAAAAACCGGGAATTATAATTATAATGTGATCTTTTAATACCAAATTTTGTTTGAGAATTGTCAAATTGAAATATGGAAAGAGTAGTATAGAATTTAAATTATTGTATGAAAAATTTATGCTTTATTAGTGAGAAAATTATTTTAAAAATACTGGAGTATTAATTTAATATGGAATTAGCATTCTGGATATTTACATGACATTTTGTGCAAGTAAAACGAAGATAAGAGCTTTTGAACATCGAAACGTTTTAATTAAACAGAGACTCGAGTTAAGTAAACTTGAGTTGTGTTTGTGGCAACTTGAGCACATAGCTCAAGTGGTCGTTGAGTCTTTCTGGCGCTACTGTAGCGTGGGCGTGGGTCTTGGGAGTCGCTGGTTCGATACCCTATGTCCACCTTGTTTGTCTGTGTGCGGTTAAAAAATACCCAACCCGAACAGAGAGTATATGACTCTCCGATCCCTCTTTATATCGCTAAGCGCATTTGGCCTAGTTGCCAGTGCGTGGGGCTGTCTTCTCTAAGGTTGCGGGTTCGATTCTGGTTGTAGCTAGAATATTTTTTTTAACAAATTGATTTTTTTGGGGGTTTTCTTGATGTATAAAAATTCCGAAAAAATACCTTTATTATTCTAAAATCATATACAACCTATAAAAATTAATTGGGAGTTATTGGACTAAATAAAGTGTATTTTTGAGGTAAAATTGTATTCGAAACTATTGTTTCTTACCTTTATAATTTCATAAAAATGTGTGTTTTCATGAGGTGATTAATATAAATGTTAAAAAGGAAAATTAATGGAAGGAAAATACAATTGCGATTTTTATATGGGTTATTTTGTCAAAGAGTAGCAAGACAATAGTGATTTTGTGAATATTCACTTTGACTAGATATTTTCGTAATATGATTTCAATGTGAAAATAAATGTTGGTTATTGAAATGCATGATTTACAATTGAACTATATGTATGAAATTTTGATTCATGAAAAGATTGAAAATTATTTAATTGGAAAAGAGAATTCTTTTTTAGCATAACAAACTCAATATGAGAATTGTAAATTGAAATTGAAAATTAGGGTGTAGTCAAGACTCACACCGGCAATTGAAAGAAATGAGATATGATAATTGAATTGAAAAGACCAAGTTTGGGTCATTGTGAAATGAAAGAAATAAGACCGGTATTAGTGAGAGTGTTGATCCTAAAAGATTGATTTTGTTCATGATTTCATTAAATTAAGGATTAGTACATAGTGAAGAAGTGATGAAAGTGAGAGAAAAACACAAGTATGAGGACCTCGAGTCTACGATGTGGGTGTGATTCACAGTTTGTCTTCACGATGCGTCGTGACATGATGTGGGCACTACTTCGAAATTATCGGGATCTTGGCGACGCTTGTGGGGTGTTTGGTGACTGCGAGAGGATCGTGTGCCATGACGGAGGCTGAATTGTCCATAGGTTGTCTTCACGATGCGTCGTGACATGACGTGGGATTTCCCTCCAGGTTGTCTGTGCATGAGCTCATTACTCATAGAACATCTAGGATACTTACCGTAGTTACAGTAATAGATTAAGTCATGACGATGGATTGAACCCTACAAGATGAAGAACGATTAAGAGGCTTGCCCTCGGATCTATATAGTATGGGATGCATAGAATCTGAACAAGTGTGCATTAGTGTCATATAATATATTGCATTAAGGACTAAGTGCACAACCACAACACGACATCAATAGGATATTCCAACTAGTTTGATTGTGAACAAGTTTGTGTTTGTTAAGTATGGAAAATTATTATACTGTTTCCGGCATAGAGATGATGGCCGTGTATAATATTCGTCGGTTGAATAAACTGACGTGCCCACAGTTTTGTATGCAGGACAAATGGCATGATAAAGATTAAGGAATATCTGATGCTTAGAGATTATTCAAATGTTGTTGTACTTTCATTCATGTAAATATTGTAAATTTTGCTTCTGCTGTAAAGTGTAAAGATTCATTATAACTCTGATGTAAAGTAAAAAATTTAAATTTCTTGTAAAATTGTACGAAGTGAAGTAAAGATCCTGTGGAATCTCGAATCCAGTTGTATTTGGAATTCGGGGTGTTACACTGGGAATATGCAATACAACAACAGTACATTAAGATCATTCAGTATTTCATATTCTGGACCTATAAACATTAACTCAAAATAAAAATGAAGGGTAACCATTAGAGAAAGCCGCGGGCCGCAAGTAGTAGCAAGCAGTCAAACAATAAAATGACGATATATCAAGAACAAGAAATTTGAACGATAACGGAGTCAATTAATAACATACGATAACATGATCAAGAAGGCAAGGGTCGATAAACAATAGTCGATAATGCAATGATCGATCAACAGTAAACAATAATGCAATGATTGGTAATCAATATTCAATAATCAATGATCGACAAACAATATTCAATAATCAATGACTGATAAACAGCAAACATTGATTGATAATGCAAGTGTCGATGCTCAGTGTCAGTCTTATGTCTATCAATCTTTTATCAATCGATCTAATGCACGCAATCCTGCGTTCCATACCATAGGTTTAGGTGCATACAATCAAGTGAACGTTTCGACTATAGTGGTGAATCTTATAGGTTCATGTACTCGACAACAGTAAACAGTAATCAGTAACGGTACAGTACACGATAGTTGGGATACTGTAGTCAGTAATCCACAATTGATCGATAAAACAGTAATCAATATCAGTAATCAGTATGGGAAACATGGGCTCCTCTTCCGAGTACAGTCTTCTATATTGCCCACTACTAAGTCGTTCCCTTTTTACCCCGACTTGTCATTATTTTATTACAATGAATCATGCAAATGTAATCAATGGAAAGGTGTCAAGAAACGGTTTGAAGGAGGTATCAATGTAACACCCCGAATTCCATTTACATGTAATTCGTAGCACAACATGATCTTTTACTTCAAATTCGTACAATTTTACAAGGAAATTAAAACTTTTTATTATACAACACTGTTATTTACATCGGTGCAAAGGAAATTACATGAATACAACTTGAAATATACAACTTTAACATCAACAACTTAAATCAAGAAAATAATCTTAAATATCAATTCATCTTCATGCCCTTTTGCAAATCCAAATCATGCAGTGGAAAACTGTGTGCACGTCAGTTGGATACAACTGACGCAATGCAATAAAACAGTAATTCTCTTACTTTAGCAACCACAAACTTGAATGCACAATAAAGTGTAAATGAGTGACTATCTTAAACATGTCCGTGTATGATATGACTTAATGCCTAATACAGATGTTATACTACGATGACATTAATGCATACTTGTTCGGATTCTATGCATCTCATTCTACATAGGTCTGATGGTAAGCACATACGTACTCCACATTATAGGGTTAAATCCCTCGTCATGAATTACTACTACGGTGACTAATGTATGGTTTAAATCTCCTGTGAGTATCTAGTACCACCCCTATAATACCCCGAATTTTCATTTATGAAAATTATTATTTAGTATTATTATTTTTGTACGTTATGTGCACGTGCAATCTTGTGATATAAATTTTTATAACTATTTTCATTACATAGACAAATGAGTATGCATATATATATATATATGCTTTTCCATTCTTTTTATTAAAGCCCATGAGTTTATTTTCCTTTTTAATACAACTTGTAATGTAGAAATTTTTTATAGATTATTTTTATAAAGAATAAAATGTACAACTTTTAAAATAGGAGACTAGTGGAAACACGTGCATCACACGAGCACGTGTTTGTGCACTTTTTGTTTGGCTGGATTTGAATGGGAGGGAAAAAGAGAAGTGGAGTTTGTGGGAAGTAGTTTTTGTGATCATGGTTGGTTACTACAACTTCCCCTTGAATCCTAGCCTTTGTTACTTAACTCCTAGATTAATCCTAGCCCTCTATTTGTCCCAAAATTTAGTATAAATACCCCCCTAGCCTGATTATTCTTGCACTCTTCATTCTCCAAACCTATAGTGAAAAAATACAATTATTAGTAGTGGATTAATAGTAGGAAGTGAGAATAAAAGATTGAGAGTTGAGTGTTGTGCTTGCATTCAAGGAGGCCGGCTACTAGGAGGGCTCGGGTTGCACTTGGGAAGCTTCGGTCTGCACATCAAGCGAGGAGGAGGAGTGCTCGTTGGGCAAGCTCGATCTAGGAGGAGAAGGGCCTTTTCGTTTAGGAGGTGTCGTGTGAATTTTTCTCTCCAAATAAGGTGGGTGGTTTTCTATATTTCTAATTTAGATACCATGCTAGGAGTGATTGAAGTAACAATGCATGAAAGAAACTAATAAGAGTACACTTAATTGAAAAAAAAGAAGGGACTTGCTAGTTGATTAAATTAATGTTTGATAGATTGCATGTTAACTTGTCGTAAATCTTAAGTTTGTATGCGAATCGTTTGTAGTTGTGGAAATATGAATTGGAATTGTTGATAATGTCAAAATTAAGCGCAAAATGCTAGTAGATGAAATTATCTTTATGTGCCAAATGGACTATCGTGATATTGTTACTAATGAATAAAATTATCCTATTTGTATTTGGGTTTATGAAAGAGGGAAAAACAGAGTATTAATGTGAATCTTTTTATACCAAGTTGTATGTGAGAAATGTTAAAATGAATTATGAAAAGAGTGGTATGCAAATTAAATTATTGCATGTGAAATGTGTATTTAATTACCGAAAAATTATTTTAAAAACACTGGGGTGTTATTTTAAGTTAAAATATACATTCTGGAGATTTATATAATTTTTGGTGCAAGCAAAACAAAGATAAGAGCTTTTGAACATCGAAATGTTCTGATAAAACAGAGAGTAGAGTTAAATAAATTCAAGTTGTAGTTGTGACAACATGAGCCTATAGCTCAAGTGGTCGGTGAGCCCTTTAGCACTACAGTAGCGCGGGCGTGTGTGTCAAAGGCTGCTGTTCGATACTTGTGGCAACCTTCTTTTATTTGCGTTTTAAAAATTAACCCAGATCTCGAACAGAGAGTATAAAATCCTCAATTTCCTTTTCATATCATTGAGCACAGTCGGTTTAGTGGCTAGCTTGTGCGGCTGTCTTCTCTGAGGTTGCGGGTTCGATTCTGGGTGCGACCAGAATGTTATTTTTTTCAAAAATGATTTTTTTGGGGTTTCCTTGATGTGTAAAAATTCCGAAAAAAAATACTGTTATTATTCTAAAATCATATACGACTTATGAAAATTAATTAGGAGTTGTTGGAATGAAATAAAGTGTATTTTGAGGTAAAATTGCATTCGAAAAATATGAATGTTATTTTAAAAAAAAAATATTTTTTTGGGGTTTTCTTGATGTGTAAAAATTCCAGAAAAAAATACCGTTATTATTCTAAAATCATATACGACTTATGAAAATTAATTGGGAGTTGTTGGAATGAAATAAAGTGTATTTTGAGGTAAAATTGCATTCGAAAACTATGATTTCATACTCGTATAATTTCATAAAAATGTGTGATTTCACGAGGTGATTAAGATAAGTATTAAAAAGGAATTTTGGTGAGAGAAAATATAAATGTGAAGTTTTATATGAGTTATTCTTACTAAAGAGTAGTGTGACAATGGTGAGTTTGTGAATATTCACTTGAACTAGATGTTTTTATAAGATGATTTTAATGTGGAAATAAATGTTGATTATGAAATGCATGATGTATAATTGAACTCCATGTATAATTATTGACTCATGAAAAGATTGGAAATTATGTGATTGAAAGAAAAAAAAAAAAGAGAAATGTTCTTGGGTTTGACAACTCAGATATGTGATTTTGTGAATTGAAATTGAAAATTAGGGTGTAGCCAAAACTCACACCGGCAAGTGAAAGTGATGAGATATGATTATTGAAATTGATAAGACCAAGTTTGGGTCATTGTGAAATAAAAGAAATAAGACCGATATTAGTGAGAGGGCTAACTCTAAGAGATTGATTTTGTTCATGATTTCATTAAATTAAGAATTAGTACATAGTGAAGAGGTGATGAAAGTGAGAGAAAAACACAAGTATGAGGGCCTCGAGTCTACGATGTGGGTGTGATTCACAGTTTGTCTTCACGATGCATCGTGACATGACGTGGGCACTGCTTCGGAATTATCGGGATCTTGGCGACACTTGTGGGGTGTTTGGTGACTGCGAGAGGATCGTGTGACACTTGTGGGGTGTTTGGTGACTGCGAGAGGATCGTGTGCCATGAAAGAGGCTGAATTGTCCATAGATAGTCTTCACGATGCGTCGTGACATGACGTGGGATTCCCCTCCAGTTTTTCTGTACATGAGCTCGTACTCATAGGACATCTAGGATACTTACCGTAGTTACAGTAGTAGATTAAGTCATGACGATGGATTGAACCCTACAAAATGAAGAACGATTAAGAGGCTAGCCCTCGGACCTACGTAGTATGGGATGCATAGAATTCGAACAAGTGTGCATTAGTGTCATGTAATATAAACAATTGCATTAAGGACTAAGTGCACAATCACAACACGACATCAATAAGATATTCCCCTTAGTTTGATTTGTGAACAAGTTTGTGTTTGTTAAATATGGAAAATCAATTATACTGTTTCCGACATAGAGAGGATGACCGTATATAATATTCGTCGGTTGAATAAACTGGCGTACTCACAGTTTTGTATGCAGGATAAATGACATGATAAAGATTAAAGGAGAACTAATGCTTAGAGATTATTCAAATATTGTTGTAATTTCATTTAATGTTGTAATTTTGCTTCCGCTGTAAAATGTAAAGTGTAAAGATTTCTTGTAAACTCTGATGTAAAGTAAAAAGTTTTAAATTCCTTATAAAATTGTACGAAAGAAGTGTAAAGATCCTGTGGAATCTCGAATTCAGTTGTTTTTGGAATTTGGGGTGTTACAACCCCGATTATTCTTGAGTATCGCTCTCCCACCGCGAGTCGTAACCCCGATAATTATGGAGGCAAATACCCACACCGCAAGCTAATGACATCGATAATTCTTGAGAGTTGTCCTCCCACCGCGAGTGATTTTCGGCCATCACGTCTCACACCCCGATAATTCGGGAGACAAAACCCACACCGCGCTGTCATCGGCACCTCATCACACAAATACCCCATGAGCGTCGCCTCGATCCTAGTAATTATGAAGCAATATCTCCCACCACGAGCCGTAACCCTGATAATTCTGAAGATAACCTCCCATCGCGCTATCAAGGCCCTCATACTCATGTTTGCCCAGACATCATCACATCTCTCCTTAGTGCATGTCCTTAAGTTTTAATTTAAAATCATCACAACCTAGAGCTAACTTATTGTACCAGACTTAAATCAACATAAGAGAAAGTTAATCCAAACTGACTACTTCTCAAGAAATACTTAACCCACATTGGTTAGTTCTCAAAATTCATTATTCACAAATTCCGGTTACCAAGGGTCTCACCTAGCCTCTAGATTCCAACAACCATCTCACTCTAAAGATCAATAGGTTATATCCAACCTTAACATAAATATTTCATCTTTTATTCAACAATTCTCCTTATCCACTTTATGATTATAGATCGCGAAGCATTCAACTTTTATAATTCATTCAATAACAATTTCCAAATCGAATTGCTTATAAAGAACTTTTTAGTAAACCAATCACCTTCAAAGTTCTCTCGAAACTCATTTCTTTAAAATTCATCACTTTCAAATATTTACAACCCTTTCATGTTTATCTATAATTCAATCAAAACTCATTTCTTTAATTAGATAATTATTTTTAATACCAACCTTATTTAAAAACATCATTATTGTAATTTCTTTATTTCAATTCAAAATTTAGCTTCAATTTCATTATAAACCAACTCTTAATATCTTTAATATTATGCATCCTCTTTATTTTAATACTGACTTCAAACTTAACAAATATATGAAACATGACCTTTACATTCTCAAAAATATCTTTGAATATTATAAAACAATTCCCAAGTGTTCTGATAATATTATAGAAGATTTCTATGAATTTTCCCAATTTTTAAAACTTGTAAAATCTCAAAAATAAAAAATAAAAAATAAAACTCAGAAGAGGATACCAGTTTCAAACCCGGCCAAGACCAATGTGAAACCCCCTCAGAAGCCCAACAAGTGAGCCACTCACACATTTCAATATGAAACCCCCATAGTTGTTTTTATACTCAAATTGCCTTTCAAATTTTTTTTTTAAATGAAGAAAAAAAAACAGAGCCAACCCGCTCGAACACGCGACCAAGGGAAACCCCAGAGCACCATGTAGCAGCGCAACGCGCAACACGCTAGCCACCAAGGACAAGTGCCAATACTGATAGTATGTGAGTTAAATTCTTTATATTTTCACTCTCTGTTTAACCTCGATTTTCACACTTTCAACAATTTTTTATTTATAATCTTTTCTCCCAAATTAATATTACAAAAATACATTTCTAAATTTTCAGAAATATTTCTTTACTGGTTTTACCCACATTATCATAAAATTTGTTCATAAATTAATTCGAATATATATTTTTTGAAATCTAGTATTCATATTTTGCAGTTAGAAGAATTCAACTACTAGCATGAATGTGTATATTCTTTCTTATTCTTTCTTATAGCAATTCTCAGCCCTATTGATTGTTATAATTTTCTCCTAATACTTTCACAATTTCTTGTACACAAATTACAAGTTTATTTACACATATGCACAAATAATATAATCTAATCATGGCATGATATTTGTGCCTAACCATTTCAACATACTAATGAAATAGAAATAGAATTTTGTGCCCTTCTATTGAAATAGAAATTACATCATGATTAAACTTTCATTTAGCGTGCAACAATTTACATGTTTCATTTATACTAAACATTCTAAATAACAACATCACATGGTATCACAAAATTAACTTAAACTCCTATGAAACATCAATTTCAAGCATAAATTATATACACATGCATTCTACCATACTTTAGAAAGCAAGAAGAGACACACACCTTATTGATGCAATTGAAATTAGGAACTCCTAAAAGATTGTTCCAAAGCTATAACCAAAGCTAGCCGCCTCCTCCTTAAGTAAACAAAACCACAAGCCTAACCTTGTACAAAAACCGAGACCACTTTTTTTTTAATATTTTTTTTATTTTTTTTTCGTCTCTTTCATTTGTTTTGATCTTTTGTGAAATGTTCATGCAATAGGAGGGGATATTTATAGGGTTTATTGGGTATGAAAAGACCCCCACTACCTAAATAAATACCCACTTCAAAATCCACTACCACGAACCACTCTCCATTCCTCATGCATGGCCGGCCAACCCTTGGGTTGGGCACACGTGCACGTGCACCCTATGTGCACACAATTCTCAATCTTTTAATTATTTTTTATTAATCCATTTGTATGTGTTTGTTATATAACAAGTGTGTAAAATTAAAAAGTATACATTTAAAGTGTTGAATAAAATCATGGGCTTCTCTTTTTAATTAATTTATTTTCTAGTGGGTTTTAAATAGACTAAAGGCCCATAGGTTTTTATTAAAAATAAATAATACAATTGTGACAAATAAAAATCAGAATAAAAATATACATAACTTTGGAAAATTTTAAGAAATAAAAATACATAAAATTTTACGTGCAATACACGCATAAAAATAAATATTCAAATACGAAATAGATTTGAGTAACAGGAAAAGGTTTATAACTAATCGGAATATAACATACAAAAAATATTTATTTTGATAATGTTACGGATATTTCACTTAACAGAAAATATACGTAATCGACACGTATATTGAAAGCATGTGCAATGTACGTAAAAACACAAGAATTAAAAATAAATATTTAAGTTGGCTCAAAATAGGATAAGATGATTTTTTAGGAGAGGAAAAATGTATAAATAGTTGAAATACAGAAATACGTAGGAAAATACGTTACGACTATTGCTCGTGACAGTACGAAATACATGTGTGTAACACACGTGGAGAAAAATTATCATAACTCAATATTGCGGGGTATTACAATCAATGACCATACAGTGAACGGTATGTAGTGCAATTCATTATATGTAAAGTTTAAACATATTTTTATTTAAAAGCATGAAAATACAATTCTGGACAGCAATACGTTGTTGTACAAAAACTAACTTTTCCGCTGCTACAGGAAAGCGAATTAGGTTTCGTCAGAAGTTCTAAAAACTAGACTCCCTGATGGTTCCGATGCATATTCACACGATACATTATAGTAACAGAATGTAGGTCAATCAATAAATTATTTACGGGTTTCGTTCGCAGTCTCGGTTCTGGAAATTATAATATGCCAATACTAAAATAGTGATAACTTACAACCTATAAATCAGATTAAGAATCCGTAAGATGTTCCGGATTCAAGACTCAGTGTGCTACAATTTCTATATGCAAAGTTCTAAGCTTCGATGTCAGGAACTGGGTCGAACCTCTGTACAAACTCGGGCAAACGACGGGACAACATATTTGAATATTCAATAATACGATAAATCTACAATTCAAGTTTTTAAATCAATAAGAGTGGCACGATAAGAAGACTATGAATCAATAACATGGTACTACCAAATAAAATAATGAATCAACAATGGAGTTCAATTAAATACGTTATTCAATTAAATGACTACTTGTCGAATTTCAAGAAAAATGCTTGCACGAAATAAAAAAAGTGCACAAGAGATGCTTGCCTTATTATGATGATTACGACGATGAGAAGAAAAGAGCGGCGACGCCACTAAACAAGAGAGAACAGTAACACGACACGACTGCAAGGGCGATTGGCAACAACAAGAATGGTAGCGGCTACAACAGCAAGGGGACAACACACAACAGCAACAGCAAACAACGACAGCACTACGGTGACACCGGTAGTAAACGTCGACAAGAATGACGACGCAGTGGCAACAATGATTAAAGGCAGCAAGCAGCGTTGGGATGTTGACCACGAAAGGTGATCGTCGGGAAAAGTGAGAAGGAGGTGAAGATGATGAACCTTCGGGAATTAATGACAGCAACATGGTTTGACTGTGGTGGTGGTTGAGCAGCAAGGCAGCAACTGCGAGGTGTTCGAGTGGCAAGGTGAGTGTCAGCGAGTGTAGGAGGTGGCACTCGGTGGCGAGGGTAGATTGAATGAGGGACTGTCGGGGTGGTGCAGTGGGTGTTGGAGGTGGCAGTAGAGATGGCGATGAGGGGATTGTTGTTCAGTGGTGGAGTTGGTTGCGCGGGTGAGAGAGCAAGCGGGATGGATGCTCGACAGTCGGTGGTTGAGGTTGGTTGTCGACGATGAGGGCAGGGGCAATGGGGCGAGGAGAAGGAGTCGTGAGGTGTAGTGGCTCGAGCGGTGGTCGCGACGAGGAGGGGATGGTGATGGAGGGCGACTGCGGTGGAGGGTGGAAATGGCGACGATGCTGTCGTCGAGTTGCAGTGCTGAGGGAGTGTCGGGGAAGCGAGAAAGCGCAGTATGAGGAGCTCAGAGCCATGGTGAAGACAGTGACGGTCTCGAGATGGGTGTTGGAGGCGATGGAGGTCGAGAGGGTGACGAGGGGGATGCATCGGCTGGTTGCTGCAATGGTGGAGGTGTCGCAGTCGGGCTCAAGCGGCGGTTGCACTCAGGATGATGTCGAGGGGGTAGGGGGTGCTCTTTTTCGGAACAGAGGAAGAAGAAGGAGAAGAGAGAGAGAGAGAGAGAGAGATTGTTTAATAATATAATATATTATAATAATAGGGTGAGTAAGTTGCTAATTAATAAGATTTTGATTGTGGGGGTTAGTGGGGTTTATGCAGTTATAGGAACTGAAAAGGTTAGGAATTTATTGGGTTGATGTGGGCTTGTATTAAGATATGGGCTTCTGGATATGGGCTACACATGGAGATAAGATAAGGGATAAATTATTTGGGCTGGGCTTCTCAACAAGAAATAATTGTAGAGTGACTAGGATATAAGAAAATGATTGCAATTAAAATAGAATGAACTTACAATTATAGAATGGATTGAACTTCACTAACACGATAATAAAATAATCAAGTAAGAAAACAAATAAAACTATAGAATCCAATATGATTATAGAATGAAATATAATTTGGGATTAACATATATAATCAACAATAAAAGAAATACATTGTAGAATGAATAGGATTTGGGTTCAAACAAAATAATCGAATATCCAACTGAGTGTAATTGTGTTCAAAAGAATAGAAGGATTTATAGAAAACTGAAGTACAAGAATGCAAATAAAAAAATAAATAAGTTCAAATCTGTATAATCGAAAACGGGGATTACAATATTAGAGACATATCAACCAAGAATACAGTAAACACTCCCAATATGATCACAAATTCATCAAAATAATTTAAAAATATGACAATTAAAACAACTTTTACAAAAAATTAAATAAAATTTTGACTTTCATTTTTAAAATAAATACAAAAAGTGGACTATAATTTTATTTTGTTTTTTTGAAAAATAATTAAAATATACCGACTTTAAACAACTATTCATCTTATCTCTATCCTTTTTAAAAAAATAGAAAAATAGGGTAAACACATTGAATTGTGGAAAAATAACATAATTAAATAGTAATATCAACCAGCGGTATATTGGGAAAAAATAGTAAAAAATCAACAAAAAATCATCATATGGTGTTATGTGATATCTACCGTTCCATACCAAAAATATGGAAAAAATATATGGGTATAGTTAGCTGCAAATTGGTGGAACATAGGTATAGCTTAGTGAAATTTACCCAGCGCACAGTTTGTAGCCCCTATCTCATTCGATTACTACATAAGAGCTACCACATTACCACTACATACTTTAGTGAAACATTTACTTATTAAGATACGTACACTTTGTAAACTTTTCCCCCATGTTTGTGGTTTATAAATATAAATTTGAGGCATTCAGTACTAATTACATATCTAATTTATCCCATATAATTTATTTCATAAAAAGTGAGCCTCATATTTACAAGAGAAAATTTTCGTCATGCATGCAAAGTAATTATACTACCTTGGGGGGGGGGGGGGGGGGGGGGGGGGAATCATGCAAGACTCACTCCATCCATCATGTTTATCATGCTAATAAATAAATGTGTAAAAATTAAGTAATTTAGGCCATCATGAACCAAGATCCAAATGGATCAATCTTGTTGGGAGGTACTGTCCAAGGAGAATAAAATGTTACTTCTGGATCAGGGACAATAAATAAAATAGGAACCGGATAAAATCATATATCAAAATGACTTTTGGCATCACCAGAGGGATCAAAAGAGGTCGTATAGATTGATTGAAAGGTCTGAAAAAAATGTTGTTATGGGAGGGATTATCCCGGTCAGTACTGGATCGAAAAAATTAATGCACCATCCAAAACAAGACAACCATTCGTTTGGAAAGCAAAAAAGTAAAATATATTTGAGTTGGAAATGAGAGATATTTTGTTACACTATAAAGAATTTTCATCACGTTGGCTTTGAAGCTGCTGCCATGTACTGGCATTTGGTATACGTGATTTGGTTATTCCCATTTGTCTCTGTCTATTGGTGGGGAGGTATATTCACATAGCAGGATTGAGGAATGAAAACTCAAAGACAAAGAGGTCATTCGCCCATACATTATGTGATACAATTTGTGGTACGATTTGTAATAATTTCACAACCACATGATGCATGAGTGAATGACTTTCAAACCACTTGATTTTTTTATACATATTCATCTATTGACACGATAAACATGATTGACGGAGTGGATCTTCCTCTCCTTCCATCATATTTATCATGCCAATAAATAAATGTGTAAAAAAATTAAGTGATTTAGGCCATCATGGACCGAGATCCAAATGTATCAATCTTGTGGGAGGTACTGTCCAAGGAGAATAAAATGTTTCATCTGGATCAGGGATAATAAATAAAATAGGAACCGGATAAAATCATATATCGAAACGACTTTTGGCATCACCGGAGGGATCGAAAGAGGTCGTATAGATTGGTTGAAATGTCTGAAAGAAAATGTTGTTATGGGATGGATTACCCCTGTCAGTACTGGATTGAAAAAATTAATGCACCATTCAAGACATGACAAAACCATTCATTTGGAAAGCAAAAAAGTAAAATATATTTGAGTTGGAAATGATAGATATTATGTTACACCATAGAGAATTTTCACCACGTTGGCTTTGAAGCTGCTGCCTGGTACTGGCATTTTGTAGACGTATTCCTATTTATCTCTATCTATTGGTGGGGAGGTATATTTGCATAACAGGATTGAGGAAGGAAAAGTTGAAGACAAAGAGGTCATTCACCCATACACCATGTGATACAATTTGTGGTATGATTTTTAATACTTTCACAACCACACGATGCATGAGTGAATGATTTTCAAACCACATTATTTTTTATACACATTCATCTATTGACGTGATAAACATGATGGACGGAGTGGATCTTCCACGAGACTCCACCAAATGAGTATAATCACTATGTATGAGGAAAAATTCCCTTCTACAAATATGAGGCTCACTTTTCTCAATTTATTAAATTTATTTATTTTTTGTCTAGCCTGCAGGATCACGTAATTTATTTTTTTTTTTAAAAATCAACTTCAGGTAAAATAGAAGGTGAAAACTAGAGGTGGTATCAGGGTCATACCGGGTCGGGTCCTCCACTCCCCGGACCCGGACCCGGACCCGAATCCGGACCCGGTACCTTACGGGTCAAAAAATTGGACCCGGACCCGGACTTGCAAGAACCGGGTCCGGGTCCGGGTCCGGGTTCGGGTCCTAGTTAAATAATTATACCATTTGGGTCCAGTAGCGGGGATTAAATATTTGCACTTAAGTATTTTTGTACCCGATACTACGGTGCCAACATTTTTTGCACTTAAATACATGAATATATATTATATTTACACATATTTCTTCAACAATAATTTTTATATGTATTACCCTATAACCATATTGTTTAAATTCCATATTTTTAATGGTATTTTTTAACAGGTCCAGGTCCGGGTCGATTCTATTTTGAGCGGACCTGGACCTAGACCCAGACCCGGACCCGGATAGAATTGGTCGGTTCCGGTCCAATACCTGGTCTGGGTTGGGTCTGGCTATTGGGTGTTTGTGACAGTGCTAGTGAAAACCTGTCTGGCTCAAGAATGAAAGTAGTTGGGGGCGGTCCAATTCGGTCGCACCCACTTTAAACCCGGTTCTTTTAAATTGCAATTAGTTCGCGTATTACGCTGTTTTAACTCTTAACCTGCGTTCTTAAGACGCGATTGGGTGGCGTAATTACGCTGTCTTAACACGGTTTATTAATCACCGCCAAATAACAAGTATAAATACCCGTCCTTTTCTCCATCACAAGCGTCGATCGAGATAGTATACTATTTGATGAGATCCAAGGGCAAAGAAGTTTCTTCCGCAGAACATCATATACGCATGCTTGCAGAAAATCCTTTCCCCTGTCGGGAAAAAATTCGCTCGCTTCCATCTTCTTCAAAGTTAAGTGAATCCTCTAGCTTCGTTTTCAATTTTTTTTTTCTTTTTATATTTCCCCTCTTAAATTTCTCTTAAACCATCCTTTCAATTTAGGATCGGAAGATCGGAGGAGCGATCGAGCGGGCGTTGATTCGACAGGAAATGTACCGAATTTCGATTCTTTTGTCAATTTCTTAGGTTTTATACCGATGCGGAATTCTAGGGTTTTACTGTCAGTTCTTGAATCTAGGATTTCAGTTTTGAAATTGATGGGATATTGATTGGAAATCTGGGGTTTTAGTTTCAAAATTGAGTTCTTGATTTTCTGCTAATGTTAAGGAGCACGCAAGATGTTTGTGAAAATGTTCACGAGAAAAGTTTGAGATATGGAGCAATTTGGTCAACTGGGATAACCCAAAAGACGATTATACGACATTAGGATTTAATCAAAAGACAGTTTAGTATTAATAATTCGTTCTAATCATAATTTTGACTTGATTTAATTTCTGAAATTATTCATTCAGTTGTAATGACAATCATACACCTATTTCGATTTTTGAATAAATAGGCTGCTTCTTTTTGAGAAGTCGAAGCAAGAATGCCCGTTAAAGTAGCTGTAGCCTCAATAGCAAATAGTCCCCTTATACGGTTAAGCATTCAATCCTTAGGCGAACTTAGAGCTAGGGTGGGGAACTCCTCTTTGTTTGTAAGGTTGCTAAGAACACGTGGCTACTATTAACACCACTTCCGGCTTCTGAAGGAAAGGTGGAGGATTCAGATTGAGTTTGCGTTTCTTGATTTACCGAACAAGTACATTTCCCCATCGACTACTTTCACTTTCACTTTCACCAACGAAAGATAGAATCGTTCTTTCGATATGAAAGGTAAAAGCTTTTGGTGCAATGTTAAGGTGGAGGTTTACTTGTTTGGGATTTTTAATTTTAAATCATTTTTTAGGTTAATCTTGAATTCTTTCAAGAATAATGTGGCAACTTTCTTAATTCGGTCTTCATTTTAATAGCAATAGAATTAGGGGTTCTTTTTAAGTGAGCAAAAAATTATGGTTTCATATAGCAGGAGTAGGTGACCGTGGTTTCTTATGACTTTTTAGCACCATCCCAGTTACATGCAATGTTGTTATTCTATTGTTGAACTTACTGTTTTTGTTTGCTTTATTTTTCACTAACTAGATTGCACATTTTTTTTTGTTTGTGATAATTTGCAAAGGGGGGAAAGCGGATCTCCATTATGTCATTTAGTGCCTGCGGTGAGACGAGACTCACAACAAACAAAGTCAGTAGAGCAAAAAGGTATGACGGGTTGATGACTTTACTTTCGTTATTGTTTTATCTCCAACCAGACTGCACTGATATGCAATTTTTGAATGATTTACAGGTAGTGAAGACAACAGATGAAATAAACAGATTAAAGGTACACTGGGTTGATGATATTTCTTACATTTTTCTCTCTAACAAGACTGCACTAATATTTGATGTGTGAATGACTTGCAGGCAGTTCAAACACGCGGTTGGAAACAAACAAAGTCAACGGATCAAAGGTACGTCTGAGTGACATGCTTATGACTTTTCTTATCTTTTTCTTTCTAACCAGATAACACAAATATGTGACTTGTGAATGACTTGCACATATTTCTGATTACTGTTCTTGTAAACTATAAGAAATAGGTGGTGTCAGTCAGAAATTCGTAATATAAGCTTATAGAAACAAATTTCTTTCAATCAATTCTTATTTTTAGGATATGTTTAAAATGCAGTTGTGATACATGCAGATCGATTTGAAGTGAATTTGTAGGTTGTTAAGTACCCCTCTACTTAAAATATAGCTGAAATAATTGGTTACCTATTTGTGTAAATGGTTATATGGTAGTGTGTAGAAGGAAAATTTACTCTCAGAGGGACACTATTTGTTTAAATATCTTTAGACACAAGAAAACAAAGTCAATAAGTGAAGTGCGGAGTAAAATTACACGTGTCTTTCATGTTTTTCATCGGAGAGCTCAACAAGATGAGGGACATAGAGATTAGTTCATTTATAAGTTTTAGTAATTGAGAGTTCATTCCATGACTGAAAAACATATTTACAAGATGCTTGTGAAGACTCTTTGTTTATCTGTAAGCAAACCGTTATTTTTGCAATTGGTATAGTTCAACAACACGTGAATTGTACCGGGCCTCTGTTTTTAAAAAAATATTTTTAATATCCCAGATTATTATTATTATTATTATTTTATCAACTATTTATTTGTTTGTTCATTTGCAAATCAATGATTTCATTTTTTGGAGAGTATACTTCAGAGTTGTTTGCTTTTCTGCAATACAAGTGTAGTATTTGGTATGCCGGCTATTACATCTCTTTATTACGAATGGAGCAGGTTGATGCCTACTAATTTTCTGCTGTGAGAACACTAATGAAGTTGGTTCGTTTGTCTACTTCACCGAAGAGGAACCCAGGTACGTTGAAGTTTTCTTTTGAGTTTATATCTTATGAATTATGGTATGTTGACGTGGAAGGATAGTGTGACAAGAGAAATTATACGTTTAATCCATGATTGCACGTTATTAGAGATTCACTCCATTATCTTGTTATAGAACTACTTATTAGGGACTATTCAGTAATTTATTAAGGAGTTCATTAGCGTGTTGACCAGTGTCACAGTTGCTTTGGGAAGTGAATTTATGCCTGCTAAATGTTTGACAGATTTCCATTGAGAGATTGCCATCAGCATATTTTTGCATGCTACTTATTGTTTCAAGGCTGTTCAATGTTATTGAGAAGCGTGTCCAATATTAATCCAAAATTTGTGAGATTTCGGCCAACAACTCGAAATTGAAAAAAGTGTTTTTGTTTAAATGCTATCGGGACACATTTTATGCCTGTTAGTTGGTGAATCTGAATGTTTCTTTCATTTATGTGACTTGATTAGTTAATTACCGTAAAATATGTTTCTTTATGTATATAGCCAACTTTATGTGAATATCTATAGATTTGGAATGTAACTTTATCATATGTTTTTGACAATCAAATATCACGATGTAAGTGTCATCTTGATCACATTGAGGACATTTATTTTAAATGCCACCCAATGTTAACTACATCTGCCTGATATGTCCCCTATATCTGCCTTTCAGCATGATATTTCTTTGGCCTAAATGACCCTTACATCTGCCATTAAGAACCATGTTATGACCTGGAAAACACCTGTTAATCATTATACTGCATTTTTCTTACAGAAATCTTTTTTCTATTCAAAGGGAAGTTCGAGGGCCCCTGCTCCACGGTGCGGGCTTCGCCCAGTGGATATTTAGAAATAGGTTTTGTGTTTCAAACTATATTTATTATTGAAGTTCTCAATATAAACATATTAAAATTCCATTTTGTCAAATTTTATTTTAGAATATATTTGAAAATGCATTCATGATACATGGAGATCGATTCTGCTCGGGTAAAGTGCTTTTCCTTTCATTCATTAAGTATCTGTAGGGAGACGCGACCCACAACAAACGAAATCAATGGTTCAAAGGTATGTGGGGATGACTTGCCTGATCTTTTTCTCTCTTGCCCTATATCACTAATATGTGATTTGTGAATGACTTGCATAGTTGTGTGATCAAGGGAAGGCCACCGCCGCTCCATGCACGTTTCTTCCAGTATGCTCGATACTCAGTGTTCAACTTGGTAATCCTTTTACACATTTTCTGATATACTGTTCTTCTTGTTGTAAGAACTAGATTGTGTTTATCGGATCTAGGTTGTGGTAAATTTAAACTCTTAATATAAGCTTGTAAAAAATCCCGTCAGTTGGTCTGATTCATAATTTTAAGATAATGTTTGGAAATAGAGTTGTGAATTGTGTGATACATAGAGATTGCCTGTTACTGAATTTAGAGATCTATAAACTGTAGGTTGTAAAGGCTCACCTTAAAACCCAACGCAAGTGATCTTTTATCTGTTTGTGTAAATTGTTATATGGTGGTATGCTGAAATGATAGAGGATTATATTTATTCTTTAAAGGAATTCTATATTAAAATCTCTTCAGACACAAAATAACAGAGTCAGCAAGTGTTGTGGAGCAAGTGAAGTGGAGTAAAACTAAGTGTGTGTTTGGTGTTCTTCATCGGAGAAGTTCAACAAGATGAGGGACACAGAGATTAGTTCATTTGGAAGTGTTTGTGATCGTGGACATATATGTTTACAGACTGCCTCTGAAGACTTGGTGTTTATTTGTAAGCATACCATTCTTTATCCAATTGCTAATATTTAGGTGACCCATGAAACACATAGTGGACCTCTGTTTTTTATATTTTTATTGTCCTGCAGATATTATCGTTTTTATGTCCTGCATATTTCTTAGCTCATTTGCAAATAGATGATTTGGTTCCTTGAAGAATATGCTTCATAGTGTGGTTTTATGTAGTATAGATGCATTGTATGAAATTCTAATGAAGCTGATTATTATTAATGGAACAAGTTGATGCATTCTACTTTTCCCTGGATAAAAGATAGTAATGAAGTTTCACATTTGTCTACACCACTAACCTGAGTATGTTGAAGTTTTCTTTAATTCTTTTATAATATGAACTATGGTATGTAGATTAAGAAGGAAAATCTGACGAAAAATGATAGGGCATAAGATGTAGACTCTCTGAGTGTTGTTTTTGAGAATTTGAAGAATGATGCTTGACTAATTTATACTACTGATGAGGACATCAATTTTATTTAGTTTAGGATTTTATTTCTGTACCATATTTGTTTTTGACAATTATAGCCATATGTAATCTTTTTTTTATGTATTTGAGATTCTGAGAATATTTTGAGATTTGTATCAAGATGTATTTTGAGCCTATTTATAGGCCTTGAGGTTAATGAGAAAATATGCCATTATTGATTAAAAAAATTATTGTGTTAAGTTTGCTCTTTATCTTCTCCTTTGTGTGATACAATTGAGATCCAACTTGTTAGGGTTTGTGATAAATCTTAATACAATTTTAGGGTTTGTGATAAACTCTAAAATCTACCCCAAATTAAAAACAATACCCCAAATAAACTCAAACACTAATCCCCTAATCCAAAACCTAATCACCCTATACCAGCAGCCGCCTCCCTCTATCTTCATCTTCCTCCTTCACCTGCGATTTCCGAAACCCATCCTCGCCACCTGCAGACCCCGATCCTGCCTCCCCCAATCTCCACCTCTTCTAGTCCACCCCGTCACCTCTCCTTCCATCATCGCCATCAACACCACCAGTCGAACCCCCGACCTATCTCCTTCCTCGTCATCGTCTCGACCTCTAGCGTTGACTTGCCCCAACCATCCTCAGTGACTGCCGCGACCCAAACGTCGCCGCAACCCTCTCCCATCACTTTCCTCTCCGCCTCTCTCTCCCGACTACCCAACGCCCCTAATCCCCGACCTCTTCCCCGGTTATCCTCCTGTTGTGCCGCCAGTCAGCAGCCAGCGGCAGCACAACACCTCGTCGACTCGACTGCTGCCCAACAGCCACCCGCCACTCGAGCAGTAGCCTCTTCGAATGTTGCAATTGTTCTTCGGATCCTCGGGATACTCTTTCCACTTTTAAATATTTCTGTTCTACTGCTCTGTTATCTATTATATTATCTGATTTGCCTGTCATCCACAAAAATAATTGAGATTGAGTGTTCCACTTGCTTGATTAGAGTACGAATCAATATTGAATCTTTTACTTGCTAAGAACACTTAGGGATTTAATTATTGATTGTAGAGTTGGATTATTAATTGGGATTGTTAAACGTGATTCAGTTCTTGAAAATCCATCACACCGGTTAACTGTTTAAAAATTCTAACTTTGATCCGCACTACGTGTTGGTGAAATTAATCCATTAAGAATTTTGAAAATTCTCTATTTTACATCATTTTGCTATTAGAGCAAAGGTTCTTAAAACCCTAGTTCTTGCATCGTAGACATCAATTTTTGCATTCATTTAGGATTGTGTAGTCTTTTATTTTTCTCTCTTTATTTTAGGTCATTTCAGATTTAATATTAAAAAAAGTACACACACAACCCCTAGTTTTTCCCGTTTGGTGAATGCATCTTCGCAGCACCATCACAGAGCCTGACGAGCCTTTATTATCCCTCCCAAATCACCCAATTAGGAACCCTAGACCTCCCCGACCTGAAATGGAAAACTCTGATATAGCTGCCATTCAAGCATCTCTTGCCAATATCAATCAGAAGCTTGAGATAGTGGAATTAAATCAAACTGTTGTCCCTGAGCTTCATGCTAATCGTCAAATCTCTCAAGGGAATGTTCGTGACGATCGACGTCAAAAACGCGACCCTGACGAACAATATAAAAGGAACGTTAAGGCTGACGTTCCCTATTTTGAAGGCCACATGTCTTATCTTGATTGGGTCCTTGCCATGGACCATTACTTTGTGTAGTTTGACATGAGCGAAGCTCTGAAGGTTAAATTTGCCATTATGAAATTGATGGGTAAAGCTCAACAATACTGCAACATTCTTGAACATGCTCGCAAAGGCCAAGGCCTGGCACCTATAGCCACTTGGGAAGCCATGAAAGAGAAGCTCACTAAGAGATATGTACCGTTATCATTTCACACCCGATTGCTAGATTCGTGGAACCAGCTTTATCAAGAAAGTAAATCCACACAAGAATATGTTGATAAGTTTGATGACTTTCTTATTTGGTGTAATGCTTTAGGTAAAGAGAGTGAAGAACAAACTCTCTCTAGGTTCAGAGCTGGACTACGAGCTAATTTATAGAAATGTGGACTCACTAGCGGCAGCCTACGCCCTAGTCCTCGATATGGATTCCCTTAAAGCAAGTTTTCATTACAAGTCCAGCGATTCGATGGATCATTCCTCCAGAATGAATCCTCCTGATCCCTCTAGACCTGAGCACTCTGCTCCTCAGTACCCTAACAAGTCTTACCCAAACAGACATACTTCAAATTCTTATTCACATAAAAATGACAACACGGGTAAGAACACTGAAAGAGACTATTCTAAGATTGATCCTCTCACTAAGTGCTATAAATGTAAGGGATATAGCCATGTTGCTGGCAACTGTCCCAGCCCAAATAGGATCAATATAGTAGATGGTACCGCAGTCATCGCTGATGAGCCCGACACTGAGTTTACCTATGAACCTAATGTAAGTGATGACTTTGATGAAAAAGAGCATGACCAGCCTCTCAATTATATTCAGTCTATCCAGTCACCTTCATTGAGTGTACCTGAGTCACCCATCCTTTCTGAAGTCACTTGGCAGCCTATCGATTTTATCCAGGTGTTAGAACATCCTAGAGTCACAGAGTCTGCACCCACATTTGCATATCACATTCATGACTTGCATAGAGAAATTTTCAAGGAACTTAATGAGAATAATTTTAACTACAAGTTAATAGCATATACTAGAAAGAAATTTATAGCTTTTGATATTGGTGACGAGGTGATGGTTCGGATTCATCTGGAACGGTTTCCTGTTGGACCAGTTAAGAACTTGAACATACGTGCTGCAGGCCCATTTAAGATTCTACATGCAATCAATGATAATACCTATGTCGTTGACCTTCCTGAAGGTTTTAGCATAAGTAAGACTTTCAATATTGAGGATGTAGTACTTTATGAAGGCTCAAAATTCAACCATAGAATTTTTTTTATAGATGAGCCTACCCTGCAGTCTAATGGTGAGATTCCCACATTTACCCCTTTACCTGATACTATTCAGCCACTGACAGAAGAATTAAATAATATTTTAGATGATCAGATAATTTCCACAAGATATGGTGGTATGTACAAGTATTTGGTGAGGTGGAAAAACAAGCCGAAGTCGGATGACACTTGCAGTGATCGTGAGTGGCTCGTGCAACTGGATCCAGATTTTTTGGAGCTCCATGACAGGATCACTTGTTTTGACTCGACTGGGTCGAGCTCTATCCCACCCGGAGAGAATGATAAGGACATCAATTTTATTTAGTTTAGGATTTTATTTTAGTACCATACTTGTTTTTGGCAATTATAGCCATATGTAATTTTTTTTTTTGTATTTGAGATTCTGAGAATATTTTGAGATTTGTATCAAGATATATTTTGAGCCTATTTATAGGTCTTGGCCATTATTGATTAAAAAAATTATTGTGTTGAGTTTGTTCTTCATCTTCTCATTTGTGTGATACAATTAAGATCCAACTTGTTAGGGTTTGTGATAAATCCTAATACAATTTTAGGGTTTGTAATAAACTCTAAAATCTACCCCAAATTAAATACAATTCTCCAAATAAACTCAAACACTAATCCCCAAAACCTAATCACCCTATACTAGCAGCTGCCTCCCTCTATCTTCATCTTCCTCCTTCACCTGCGATTTCCGAAACCCATCATCGCCACCTGCAGACCCCGATCCTGCCTCCCCGATCTCCACCTCTTCTAGTCCACCCCGTCACCTCTCCTTCCATCATCGCCATCAACACCACCAGTCGAACCCCCGACCTATCTCCTTCCTCGTCATCGTCTCGACCTCCAGCGTCGACCTGCCCCAACCATCCTCAGTGACTGCCGCGAGCCAAACGTCGCCGCAACCCTCTCCCGTCACTTTCCTCTCTGCCTCTCTCTCCCAACTACCCAACGCCCCTGATCCCCGACCTCTTCCCCAGTTATCCTCCTGTTGTGCCGCCAATCAGCAGCCAGCGGCAGCACAGCACCTCGTCGACCCGACTGCAGCCCAACAGCCACCAGCCACTCGAGCAGTAGCCTCTTCGATTGTTGCAATTGTTCTTCGGACCCTCGGTATACTCTTTCCACTTTTAAATATTTGTGTTCTACTGCTCTGTTATCTATTATATTATCTGATTTGCCTGTCGTCCATAAAAATAATTGAGATTGAGTATTCCACTTGCTTGATTAGTGTACGAATCAATATTGAATCTTTTACTTGCTAAGAACACTTAGAGATTTAATCATTGATTGTAGAGTTGGATTATTAATTGGGATTATTAAATGTGATTCAGTTCTTGAAAATCCATCACACCGGTTAACTGTTTAAAAATTCTAACTTTGATCCGCACCGCGTGTTGGTAAAATTAATCCATTAAGAATCTTGGAAATTCTCTATTTTAGGGTTAGTTAACTTAGTTTTACATCAACTACTTATGCTCATGCTTACTAGAAAATACCCTAAAGTTTGCTACTTTCTAGTGTTTAATATCTTGATCTGTATTTAGCTAGAATTTACTATGAGACAGACTTACTAAGACTTACTAGAGGGTAAAAAATGCTAAGATACCCTCTATATTGTATATACGTCTTCTTCGCGTAGAAATTTCGAACTCTGAATTGAAGAGGCTCTAGGTTAGTTGCAAATAACAGAACGTACGTCTGGATATTTTGCAACGAAAAGTTGTGATTTTTTGTGAATTTTTTATAAGTAAAAAAGACTAAGATACCCTTTATATTGTATATATGTCTTCTTTGCTTAGAAATTCCGAACTCTGAATTGAAGTGGCTCTAGGTTAGATGCAAATAACAGACGTCTGGATATTTTGCAACAAAAAGTTGTGAACCTTGTTATAGAACTACTATTGGTGACTGTTCATTAGTTTAAATTAGGACTACTATTCGGGACTGTTCATTAGTTTATAGAACTACCATTAGGGACTGTTCATTAGTCTAAATTAGGAGTTCTTTAGCAAATTAACCCGAGTCACTGTTGGTTGGGGAACTGAATTTATGCATGATTAGTGTTTGATAAATTGCCACTAAGAGGTTGTCATCATCAGAGTTTTGCATGCTACTTATTGTTTACATCTGTTCAATGTTATTGAGAAGTTGCAATCATCTGACATATCAATATATTGCTTAATACTGAATAACTCATTTTCTTTATATTTCTCATTTGGTAGTAAGTTTTCATTGTTTATTTTAGTAACTGTCCCTATTTTACTCCCTTCCTTGAAGCTCCTTCTAGATCATATAGCCTGAAGCTGGTCAAGAATGTAGATTACTTTGATATCGGTGTAACTTTTACATTTACCAAAATGTGGTACAGTAGAGGTATGCTTCTCCAGACTGTTTATTCTTTTTTTTTGCTTTGACTAATAATTGAATTGCTTAGTCGAAATTCTATACGTTCTTTGGATGAGGTTTATTGGATTGAAAAGTGCTGTCAATGAGCAAATACACTGAAGGTGTTTGTGAGAATGCTCGTGAGAAATTTTGGTAAACTGTGATTACTCAAAAGACATATACAGTCAGCTAATTTTCCTTATTTATTAGTATTATTAATTCATTATTTGCTTGATTTTGACTCTGTTAATCGTTGAATTTGCTTTCTTTTAGGTGGTGTCTTGGCAAGTCGAGCAACGAATTTTGGATGGCTTCACACAGGATTTATGTATTCTGTGAATCAGCTGTGATGACTGAGCTCCTAATATCAGAGTCATACATCCATGGATATGGAAGGTAAAAATCACGTCTTATCTCATCATAATGATTTCTTAGTTGGAAACTGAAATACTTGAATATAAATCTGTGTCGGTTGTGAAAAGCGGACTCTGTTGCTTGGATCAGTCAAGTAAACAATAAAATTCCACCCGTCTCTCTCGTATAGTACATGGGAAAGGCTTTACTAGGTCAGCCGGGAGCATTACATTCAGATATTGACGTGATCCGCATTGAGATTGACCTTGCATTCAGGAAAACCAGCAGTATTGAGACGCGATCCACAACAGACAAAAGTCAATTGGATCAAAGGTACTCTGGGTTGATGACTTCACTTATGTTTTCTCCTCAACCAGATTGCACTCATGTGCAATTTATGAATGACTTGCAGGTAGTTGAAGTGTGACCAGAACAAACGTAGTCAAGAGATCAAAGGTATGCTTGACTGACATGCTGTTCACTTTCCTTTTGTGTTTTTCTCTCTTACCAGATTGCACTAATATGAGACTTGTGAATGGCCTACAGTTAGTTATCCTTGAATAGTTATATGGCCTTTTCTCTACGAAGGGAAAAGTACCGGGGCTTCTGCTCCCCCATGCGGGTTTCTCCTTGTATGGTATGATCCTTCTTTGTGAATATATAATTAGAAAAATATTGTGTTTTTCAGACTAAATTTATTCTTAAAATTTTCTATACAAGCCTATAAATAATTCCATTTTATCAAAAAAAAAAAAGGATAATTTTTGGAAGGCATATTTCCATCCATTCATTAAGTGCCGTGTGACGGGAAGGTACGTGGGGATGACCAGCTGATGACTTTCCTTATGCTTTTCTCTCTAGCCCGATTGCGTTAATATGTGATTTGTGAATGATTTGTAGGTAGTTAGACTAGAATGAATACTAAGGGAAGTGATGAGGTCCCTGCTCCCCCATGTGGGTTTCTTCCGGTGTAGTCGATATTCAACTTGGTATGGTTCGTCTTTGTTTGCATTTCTGATTAATGTTCTTGTTTGATTATAATATATAGGTTGTCTATCAGACTTTGTTATTGAAATTCTCAAGATAAGCTTATAGTAACAAATTCCAATTTGATCAATTCTTATTTTAGGATATGTTTGAAAATGCAGTTGTGATACATGCAGAACCTGTAAGTTGTTTAGTACCCCTCTACTTGAGATATAACGGGAATGATCTTTTATCCGTTTTTGTAAATGGTTATATGGTAGTTTGTAGAAAAGACAGAGAATAAGTTTACTCTCAAAGGGACACCAAATGTATAAATCTCTTTAGACACAAGAAAACAAAGTAAGTGAAGTCTCGTGTAAAACTAAATGCTTTTTTCATGTTTTTCAGTCGGAGAGATCAACAAGATCAGGGACACGGAGATTAGTTCAATTAGAAGTTTTGGTAATTGAGAACATTCGACTGACAGACATATTTACAAGATGTCTGTGAAGACTCTGTGTTTATTTTTAATCAGTGTTCTTTTTGCAATTGCTTATAGTTAAATGACATCTGAATTGTAGCGGGCGTCTGTTTTTTTCTTATCTTTTTAATATGCTATAGATTATAACAACAACAATAATAATAATTATTTATTTATTAGTTCATTTGCAAATCAATGATTTCACTCTTTGGAGACTATACTTCAGAGTTGTGTGCTTTTATGCAATACGAGTGTCATATTTGGTATGCAACACTATTAATTTTTTTATCATTAATGGAGCAGGTTGATGCCTTCTACCTTTCTCTCGATAAAGACACTAATGGTACTGGTTTAAATTTAACCCTTGGTAGAGAATTTTCAAAAATATTAAAAGATTAAGTTTACCAACAAGTAATGTCTATTATCTTAGAAATTAAAATTAGTAATTGGTTTGATGAATTTTCTAGAAACGAAATAAGTTTAACAAATCCAATTAAAGATTCAAGCCTAACAATCAACAAATATACGTAAGTGTTATTAGCAAGTAGGATTTTCAATAATGATTCGTATGCTAATTGGCAAGTAGAAGCGCACTCACTCAATATTTGTGGATGACAGTGAATTTAGATAATATTCTAGAGATGATATGCAGTATCACAAATAAATGAGAATGTAAAGAACTTACCGGGGTCCGATGAACGTATTGCTACAAATGAAGAAGATACTGAATCTGACTCTTGATCTTGCCTAAAACACCAAACAACGAATAACGACCCAATCAAAAAAGGTCAGATGTGTTCTTATTGTTGATGTGCGCTCGGAAGGAAGGAGACGGTGATCGATATTGGGGCTGCTGCTTGCAATGGGGGTGTGCTGGTGGCTTGCATCGGCGCCAGCGCCAGCGGCTGCGCTGGCGGGGGTTGACGACGACAGCGAGGAGAAGAGGGGGGGTGCTCGAGAGGCGGCTGGGGGTTTAGATGAGGGAGGAGCAGTCGGGGGGTTGACGGAGGGGACAGTGGCGGCTGTCGATGGAGGTCGGAGGTGTTGAGATGGAGGGGCAGTCGGAGTAGTTGGAGGGGCGGGCGGAGAGGTGTCGGGTTGTTCGGGAAGGAGGGGAAAGAGGAAGGAGGAGAGAGGAGAAGTGGATGGCAGCTGGAGAGAGAGATATTAAGATTAGGGTTTAAAATAAAATTGGAGATTTGGAGGTGTAGTTAGAGCTTCTTACAAATCCTAATACTTAGGAATTCTCACAAACCCTAATGTTCTTTCAGAGCATCCACATTGGTAATTCTCAAATATGAGATTATGGCAAAATAACATATAGCAAAAAGAGAGATTTGCTGCAGTCGTGATTTGCTATAATTTGAGAAATAAATATTAAAAATGGAGCTCGGACGAAACAACTTGTTTCGTCCTTTTTTATTTTAAACATAACGTTTAAGTTAGTTACGTAATGATTGGATATTAAAATAGGTAAATTAAATAAATTAAATATTAAAATATATACTAAGCTATCTAATTAATACACTAACCTAAGATTAACCTAACATTAATTGGGCTAAAAGTTTACAAAGGGGTTGGACGGGACATGTTGTCCCGTCCAAGCCAATTTTGGCTTCAAACGGGACAACACGTCCCGCTTGACGATTTTTATTTATTTATTTATTTTTTGTTCAGACGGTACAACATGTATCGTCTGATCATTAAAAAAAAAGGGTCAGACGAAACAACTTGTTTCGTCTGATCCCATTAAAAAAAACAAAGAGATGTTCCGTCCCTTATATTTTGAGAATCGCCAGTTCGTTTCTCAAATTTGAGAAGTCACTGTAGCAATTTTGCCAAAATATGGCAAAATAGCAAACGATTGCAGACTCTCAATTCTCAAAATATGGGGATTTGGCAAAAATGAGAAACGACTGTGGATGCTCTTATGGTCTCACACACACAAGAGGTGAATGAAGTGCAACAACTCAACACACAATAATTTTTTTACTCAATAATAACATACCTTCTCATTTTTTGATGTCCTATATATAGGCTCAAAACAAATCTCTCAAACAAACTACATATGGCTAAATTTCAAAACAAAACAAAACACAACCAATGTTCTCATCAGGTACATTAGTCTACTTCACCGAAATTTAGGGGTTTAGTGTTGAAGTTGATTGGGGAAATCTAGGGTTTTTACTTGAATAGATAGGCCATTGTGATTTTTTGATCATTTTTTGGAAATTTTGGAAATTTCTTGGGTTTTTTTCTAATCTAAATTTTACATGGGCAAATTCACTTTTATCATGTTATCTAGGATTAGTGAGATGCATGTAAAAGAAGCTAAAAAATAGGATGCACGGTATCTTGGTTATCTGCTAATTTCGGACAAAGAAGGTGTTTTTGAAAATGCTCTTGAGAAATTTTGAGTTATAGGTAATTTTAGGAAGTTCAAGTTAGTTATTGAAATGCATTAGGGAATACTCAAAAGACAATATCTTTCATTGTTTATACATTAGTATTAATAATTAATTATTATCGTTGAATTTATTTATACATTAGTATTAATAATTAATTATTTTCACTGAATTTATTTATTGAAATTGTTTTCTTTCAGGTGGTGTCTTGGCAAGTCCAGCTAAGAATTTTGGATGGCTTCATTCAGAATTTGTTCATTCAGCTATGCCAATCATACATCTATGGATATGGAAGGTAAAAGTTCAATTACTTGTTTGGATACAGAGTTAAAGTAGATGTTTACAGTATTTTTTAGTTATAAGGTTGGGATTCTTTTCCTGTAAGACTAGAATCAGGGTCGCGGATCGCCCACTCTTCGATTTTAAGCATTTTTAAGGTTATTGTGGAAGTTTTTCGTAAATAATGTGGCAAGTTCAAATATTTTCTCTCTTTTCCCCTTCTAAACTAGGTTTTAGCAACAGAATTAGGGGTTCTTTTCTAAATGAGCAAAATTAGGTTTCATATAGCAGGAGTAGGTGTTGGTGGTTTCTTATGGCTTTCGAGAATCATCCTTATTACATGAGTCAATTCATGGATATTGTATTGCAAACTTTCTTTTTTTGTTTGCTTTATTTTCTGTAACGGGATTGCATATTTGTTTGTTCCTGATAATTTGCAAAGGGAAGAAAGTGGATCTCCATTCTGTCATTTAGTGCCAGTGGTGAGACGTGACCCACATCAAACAAAGTCAATGTAGCAAAGATATGCGGGGTGGACGACTTTATTTGCTTCTGTTTTTCTCTCCAACCATATTACACTAATATGCAATTGATGAATGACTTGCAGGCGTTTGAAAATGTTAATGGATCAAACGTACATCTGAATGACATGCTTATGACTTTCCTTATCTTTTTCTTTCTAACCAGATTGCACAAATATGTGACTTGTGAAGGCTTGCAGGTAGTTGCATTTTCTATACTGTGGAAAGTGCAACAACTTGTGCTTCCTCATGTGGGCTTCTACTACGGTACAATTCTATTTTGTGTATAATTAGAAATATGTTGCGTTTGGCAGACTATATTAAAATTTTTAATTCTAAATAGTAATTCCATTTTATCAATCTTATTTTAAAGACATGTTTGGAAATGCAGCTGTGATATATATGGAGATCGATTTCGTTGTGGGGAAGGCGCATCTCCATTTATTCATTAACTGCCTGCAGCGACCCGCAACAGACAAACTCAATGGTTGAAAGGTACGCGGGGATGTCAGGATTATCACTTTCCTGATCCTTTTTCCTCTAACCCAATTACACTAATATATGATTTGTGAATGACTTGCAGGCAGTTAGACTTGAATAATAAGGGAAGTGATCTGGCCCCTGCTCTCCCCCTGTGCGGTTTCTTCCTGTATGATCGATCTTCAACTTGGTATGATTCTTCTTTGCACTCATTCCTGATTACTGATGTTGTGGATTATGTGAAATAGGTGGTGTCAGTCGAGAGACTCAAGACTTTGTTATTGAAATTCTCAATTAAGTTTATAAAAACAAATTCCATTTATCAATTCTTATTTTTAGGATATGTTTGAAAATGCAGTTGTGATACATGCAGATCTGTTTTCAGTGAATGTGGAGATCTATAACCTGTAGGTTGTATAGTACCCCTCCACTTAAGATATTTCTGAAACAATCTTTTATTTGTTTATGTAAATGGTTAAATGGCAGTGTGTGGAAAAGATAAGGATAAGTTTACTCTCAAAGGGACACTATGTTTAAATCTCTTTAGAAACAAGAAAACAAAGTCAATAAATGAAGTCCCTAGTATAAAACTGAAAGCTTGTTTCATGCTTTTTTCGGAGAACTCAACAAGAGGAGGAACAAAGAGATTATTACAATTAGAAGTTTTGGTGATTGAGAACACTCCATGACTGAAGGATATATTTACAAGATGTCTGTGAAGACTCGGTGTTTATTTTTAAGCATACTGTTCTTTTTGCAATTGCTAATAGCTGATTTTCTCCTTTGTTGATTTAATAGGTTATATAAGTTTTGTAAAATGCATACAGGTGTCAGAAGGTTTAAAATTGGGTTCCTGATTCGCTGCTTTTTTAAGGAGCAGGCCAGAAACTATGCAATTTTGAAAAGGTGGCTCAAATTTGAAGTGTCCGGATAAGATGAGCTACAGTTTCTAACTTTTGGTGACATGGGAGAGGCTCCACTAGATCCATCTGTTGAGCATTCACTACATTCAGGTAATCCTTTTTAAGTACACATTTAATATGCCTTCTTTTTTGCTACACGTTTACTTATCATTTGTTGAAATATGGTCACTGTCGAAAATGAATGAATCGTCAAGCTCTCATTTTCAATATTTGGACAAATTTTCTATACTTTTATGTAACCTTGAACTGGCAGAAGTTTGTGATATTTGGTAAAAACATCAGCTAGCACTCCTTTTGAGTTAAAAAACACTCCTTTTGAAATTGGTTAAAATTCTATATGTTTGGATGATGAATTGTACTGGCAACATCTAAGCCAATAGGAACGACAAAGGTGCTACAATTTCTGTCTTACTACCTTTTAGTTTTTGGATTGATTTTGTTGCATTCATAAAAAAATGGTCCTGTTTGTTTCTAAAATATTAGATGCACAATTCTGGCCAATGTATTCTTTGAACCTAGTTATATTGCAATACAGGATTTTTTTTACAGCAACTGCCCCAGAGAAAATTTAAGCTAAAAGTTTATCAGATGTTGGAGCTCAAGATTAAATTCGGAATGAAATTCATTCTCTGCCAGTCTATTGCTGTTCAATATTCTGATGCTAATTTAAGACTCACCTCCAACATTTTGAATTGTTTTTAGCCTATCCAGTTAATATCCCGGTCACCAAAAAGGCATCATACTTTAACCTTGAAACATTGATTAATTTAAAGACGAAAATGTATAACCTTCGTGTGCTTTCAATATAAGCTTTGGCAGTTTCCCTTAGCAGTGGATCATCTTTGTTCTGTCACAGTGTGTTCTTATTCTTTCTATTACAATGACCTTGCTATTGTAGTTGATCATCTTGGAAATTTTGTAATAGTTCCTAACGAATTTTATTTTAAAAATACTGAAATCGACAATTAAGATTAACTGTCAGGGCTACGATGTAGGTGCATGGCTTCCAAATTGGCTTTTTTCCGATATATGTAACATTTAGGCAACTGTTATAAGTCAATGATGTGTGTTAATACACGAAAGGTCCTTTTGATGATTGTATTGACTATTGATGACTCTGACTTCTTGCTTGCAGGATTTATTAGCAATGCACTGGAATGAGCATGCAAAACCTGCATTGATTGAAATCATGCATAAGGTGTCTACATATCTCTTATGTGCATATCTATAATAAACCTTCTGGAAAGTTCTATTTTTGATCCTGGGATTAGAGTGTTTTTGTTTGCTCTCTGTATTGAAATGACCAGCACCTCATATCCTAATATTTCTTTGGGGCATCAGAGAAGTTGGAGCAGGTGCAGAACTGGGTTGAATCCTGTTTGCTTCGGCAAAAACTGTAAGCAGATCTTTCGACTATTGTCAATATGTACTAAGAATATAGTAATTATTACTGTCTTTCTAGATTGCCATTTCTTTCTATCGGACTTATGTACTTGTTAAATTACGAGTATTTGGAACTCAAACTAAATCTGCATTCTCTTAATAATGATTCTTCACCAATTAATATCCTAATTGCATATATCGTACTTGCTGTATCTCTTCTTATTGAAAATCTGTTTGCATTGTCTTGGATCTACACAAATATAAACCGCACATCTCAATTTTGGTCTTTGAGTTCCTTAAAATTACTCAGAACATGATCTGTTTAGTGAGGAGCACATAATGAAATTCATGATTGCTAAGCATTACTGTTTCTGTTGATTCTAGTTTTGATAGTAAATGCATTTGCACCACATGTTTCTTCAGTTAAGGTTGGTTTCCAATGTATCCAAAAATTCCAAACTGATGTTGATGTTTATAGATACCCTACTATTGGTGAGAAATTGGTGATCTAACCTGTTCTTTGGTAGTGTCGTTACCCTACTATTTGTGTATTGTATAGTTGTTAATGTTTCATAGGGGACTACTTGGATGGCTTTGGTGGGTCATCACTGTAACAAGGATTGACAAATGAATAATGTACAAAATATTCATGAATTTATCAAATTTGTATAAACTCAAGTAGGATATGTAAGAAATACTGCAATAATAGGCCGCCAATCACATAATATCGCTTGATTTCAAAAGAATCTAATCCACAGAAATAAATTTTTGAATAGATAGCAGCTTAAAAAAGAAAAAAAAAACAGAGCTCTTTACTTGAATTGTGTCAAGTCATGTTGAACACATGTTGTTGTTAGATACTTGTGCTTAAAAAACATATTTGAAACAATGTATCCTACTTCTATGCAGTATTTAGTTTTTTCTGTGCCGGTATGCCATGTATCATCATGTTTATAAGATTTCCATATAAATACTTCTTATCCTAGATCAGTGTCTATTCCCATTCTTTCTTTCTAAAAAATGCGAGGCACATTCACACATAATTTATCAGCAGTGCATCGGAATGAACATGCAAGCCTTGTGTTGATTGATATTGTTCCACAGGGTGCCTACGTATCTCATGTGCATATCAATAATAAATATTCTGGAATATTCTATTTTTGATTATTGGATTAGAATGTTTTAAGTTGCTCTCTGTATGGAAATGCCCAGCACTGCTTTTCCTAATATTTCTTCTAGGCATCAGAGAAGTTGGAGGAAGTTGGAGCAGGTGCAGAACTGAGCTTAACCCCATCTGATTACGCAATAACTGTAAGCTCTTTCAACTATTACCAATATTTATTACTGCCCTTTCTAGACTGTCATTTTCTTCCATTGGACTTTTGTGGAATCTAATCTGCTTTCTCTTAACAATACTTCTCCACTAACAAATATCCTAATTTTATATATCGTACTTGCTATTGTCGACACAACTATTGATTTGTTCATATTAAAAATCTCTTTGCATTTGGTTTGGATCTAAATATCTCATTGGTTTTGCTCATTGAGTTCCTAAAAATTAGTCAAGAACATGATCTGTTTAGGAAGGAGCACATAATGAAATTCATGATTGCAAAGCTTTACTATTCATGTTGCACTTTTAATAGTATTTCCAGTTGCGCACACACAGGTTTCCTCAGTTAAGATATGGTTTCCACAGGTTGATGTGTTTCACTTGGTTTTATAGTCGACTGAGTTTATAAAAATAAAAAGTAAGAATAAGAAGCTTGATTAGTGGAGGAAGGGTATTTCGGTCATTTTCCATAAAATCTATGAAATATAATTGTATATTTCATACATTTTTATGTTTTTAAAGTAGTTTTAACCTAAGGAGTAATTAAGAGATTGGACACACATTGTTAGGGATAAATGTGAAAATATACATTTATGAGGGGTATATGTGATATTCACATATTTGTTAGGGACATACATGTTAAAAACCGAAATAAAAAAAGAACTAGCATACTCGTGCATTATTTTCTATCTACCTCTTTAGTCTGACCAAATTATACTTGCTTTTTATAAATTGAAGGTACTTGACATCTGTTCCTATGTCAGGTACTTGAGTTTGTAGAGGGCATTTAACTGAAGGTTCACCAGTATAGCGCGTGTGTGAGGAGGATCATGATCGACTCTTCTTGTTGGTGGGCAATCAATCAGGTTAGTTTGGTCTTTTTTTCCAGCTACTATTTTTATTCACCTACATAGCATCTTCGTTTCAAATTTATAAATATATATCTCAAGAAAGTTCACCATCACGAAGAATCTTTATTAACTTTAGCAATTTCAAGTGTGATAAACATTTCTCTTTTTTTGTTTCCAGTATAGGTAATAGTAGTGTGTACTCTGGGTGTAAAGATGGGGTTTTTGTATTGTTAAGTTTCTTTCTGTTGGACTTATGTTCAGTTGACTATTAAGTATAAGTTGATCAAGCTAGCGATTCGACTCATCATCAAATGGTTCAACTTTCCGAGGGCTAACTTAAGTAAAATTATTGACCATCTTTCCAATCACCAAGCATATCTTATGTTTTGGTTATATTTATCTCATCAACATTAACATATGAGCAACAATTGCCCATGTGCTCTTAATATAGACCCCAAAAAATTGTGTTAAAATTCTAGAAAAATTATTATTTAGGGTCTTTTTGGATACATAAAGCCCATCGAAACCTCTTGCAACAATAAAACTCGAGTTTCATAGGGTTTTACAAAGCTTCTTGTAACCCTTATTTTAGGGTTGCAAATTCTCTTTGGATCCCTCTAACCTAGATAGGTGAAAACTCATTCAAATATAAATAAAATTATTACTTCTATAAATTAATAAATGGGGATGCTAAGCTATTTAAATAAGGGCAATTTATTTTTAAAATCCTATTTCAATAAATAATTAAATTTATGACTATCATTTGTAACTATTTATAAAATGGACATTAGACCTCCCCACCTCCCTTCTACAGCTTCCTCCCCCAATCATTTCTATATTCCTCTCCCAACAATTCACCCCCCCCCCCCCCCCCCCCCCCTTCGCTCCACCTTCATCTCCAATGTCCGGATTGCTACCCATCTCTTCCATGGATCCCATCACATTGCATTGTTATTTCGTCAACAATTTCCACTACTCCGTCCCGCTGCCATCATCAAATTGACAAACGTCTAAGAGAATTTTATTTTCGAACATTATTCAGTTGGTTCTCAATTATAGGATTTTGGATCCATACAGATCAATAATATGATTTATAGGATATTTGTATTGGTTTCTAGTTATTTGATATGTGTTATATTGATGAAAAACCTAATAAAATACTAAGAGTGGGAAGAAAGATAATAGGTGGAGCACGGTCTACAGATGCTAGAGGCAACACAGTCGAGGTGGTGGGAATTGGAGCTTGGAAGTGGATGGGTTCCTCTTTTTTTTCATTGGGTAAAGGAGGTGGATGGGTTCTTGAATGAGGAAGAAGACAATAATGAGCGGAATTGATATTAGTCGTCCATCAACCATCTGATTTGATGGATGGCTAATATTAAATACTTGGATCAAAGCCCACAAATTTAAGGTCTTGTTTTATAATTATTTTCAAATGGTGGTGACTTATTTAATTATTTATTCAAATATATTTTAAACATAAATTGCCCTTTAAATAATGATGAGAATCCATAGGATTTCTTTGAGTTTCATAAAATAAAATAAAAACTCATATCACAAAACCACACATAGGGCCCACCATTTTCAAAACTTTGTTAAACTGAAGTATATAAGAGTTTCATTTGCCAAGTAAGAAAACTGATCAAATAAAACTTGGTTTCATTGGGTTTTATAGTATCACTTTGGGATTCTTATAGCCAAAGCTCAGCCAGTAATTCCGGATCCCCATATCATAAACACAACCCCTGGGTATATTCTGTTTTTTTAATCCCGCCTCATAGAAATTAGAAATCCAGAATAAAGAGGGGAGAGCGCAATATTGGCAAAATTCGTTGCAATTCTTGACCCAATATATCGCATATCTTCTAACCCATTCCCTCTTTTTTTTTTCAATTTCACTGCAAAAATCCTAATTACAGGGTCCTTCCTCGTCCAATCATCATAAATTTCAAGTGATTGCTCCCACTCCAGAAAAAAGAAGCAATAGATTGGCACCATATGTGGGAAACTACAGGTCTGCTTCCGAACAGATCCACTGGTGAAAACCCACTTTTCCCTCTTTTTCAAGGCTGCGTCAGCGGGCTTCCAACAACGTCGCCCTGAACACTGCTCTGAACCTCGCCCTGAACCTCACCCGATTAAGGATCGGTTCTCCATCCACACAGCCTCCTCTCCTACGGTGCCCCTTGCGGTGCCCTTGACTTTACCTGATCTTCGTGTCGTCATCAACAATCCGACAACAAGGGAAGGATCTCTGTCAATGCTTAGAAGAATAGCGTACCCGTGATGAGGTCCCTTGCTCAGAGCACCAAGGTAGCAAGAGAAGTCCTCGCCGAGAAAAGTCCTGACGATCGCCTTCACCACGGGGGCGAAGAAACCATAGGAGCCCAACTCTAGTCAGTTTTTAGGCTCTCAAGCACCGCAGAGAAGAGGATTCTTAGGGGTGAGTTCTAAGACTTCCAAGATGAAATCTTCAAAGCCCTCCAGGCTGCCCCCGGATAGGAACTGTCAAGTTAACAATCACCGTCCCAGAACAGTGCAAGGAGAGGAGTCTCACGGGTTGACTTGATCCGAGGGACGTGAAAATTCGATCATCCGTTGCCTTCAAAAGATGGAGGGCTGCCTCGCCAGGATCAACCAAAAGGAAGGTCGTCAAGGCAGAAGTTTCTGCCCCAGCCGACCTCCCTTCTTTAAGTCAATCCTCGACGTCGACGTTCCATAGAGCTTCAAGCCACCGACTTTTGAGCCCTACAATGGTGAATCTGACCTGGCGGATCAAATCGAGAATTTTAAAACTTTCATGATGTTTCATTAAGCCTCGAACGTGCATCTCTGTAAAACGTTCCCAGCAACCTTGAAGGGGTTAGCAAGGAGATGACACTCCCGCCTCTCTCCAGTGTCTATCTTCTCCTTTGATCAACTCGAGGAGCTCTTCCCCACACACTTCGTCACTAGTCGCAAGGTCGAGAAATCGAGTCTCTCTTCTTGAGTTAAAACAGAAGGGAGGAGAGTCGCTCAAGAATTTTGTCATGCGCTTTACGGCAGAGACCCAATCCATCCCCACTATCGACTCGGTGGTGGTAGTCATTTTTTTGTGCACAATGTCACCTACGAAACCCTCAAAGCATCCTTTGAGGGGGAGTCTCCGCGGGACTTCTGCTGAGGAGTACATCCGGGCTGAAGAGGTCATTCATCCACATGGTCGAGGGGAGTATCCATCCGGGACCAAACAGAAAAGCACCAATGATGAGGGACCCAGAAAGTCATAAAAGGATAGTTCTGGTCAATGCCGCCCTCCTACTCGCATCGAAAAGTTCACAAATCTTAATGCCAACGTATATCCTATCCTCATGGAAATAAATTGGGATGGATTGCACCCCCCCCCCCCCCCCCCCATCAAATCCAAAATTGAATACACCCGGGAAAAGGAGGAAGAAAGAGTCGTGGTGCCGATTTCACAGGGACCACGGTCACAATACCGATGACTGTTAGCCCTGAAGTAGGAGATTGAGGCTTTAATTCAACATGGTTACCTCTCTAGGTTCGTTCAGAAAGACGGGGCTGAACCCGCTCCCTCTTGGGGGGCTAACAAGCACACTGTGAGTCCCAAAATTCAGAACATAGGGCGGTACCCCACTCCATCCACGGAGGACCCATGGGGGGGATCTAACTACTCATGAAAGACATTCGTTCGAGAAGTGAATTCAGTGCATTACTTTTCCCCAGCCAAAAGCTTGGGTATTCCAGTGACTTTCTCGGACAAAGATCTGGAAGGCGTCCGAACACCTCATTGCGATGCGCTAGTGATCAGTCTCTACATGACAAACCACGAGGTGGGCTGCATCTTAGTGGACAACGACAGCTTGGTCAACTTTCTTTTTCTGGAAGCATTCGAAGGCCTTAAAACTCTCCAAAGAAAGACTGAAGCCCACCGGGTACACCCTCCACGGTTTCTCCGGAGTCCCAGTCCAAATAGAAGGAATGATCACCCTTGATGTGACTACAAGGAAAACCCCGGCTACTTGGACAGAGGCCATGATCTTCATGGTTGTCAATATGAAAGCTGCTTACGAAGCCATTCTTGGCCGTCTCGGCCTAGCAGCCCTTCTTGCCATACCTTCAGCCTTCTACATGAAGATGAAGTTCTCAACAGAAGTCGGGATAGGAGAAGTTAAGACAAATCAAGCGGCAGCTCACACATGTTACACAGCCCCAATGGGGGGCTCAATCTACCCTCTTGAAACTGTAGAACTCTTTTAAGAGAGGCGTCTTGACTCTGAACCCATGAATGAACTAGAAGATACCTCCTCCCAAGAAGATCAGACCAAGTGTTTTCGGTAAGCCAAGCTCTCTCCCACTGGGTCAAAGAACAGCTTGTCAATTGCATTAGGGAGAACTGAGACTTGTTTGCTTGGACCACTGCTGACATGCCTTATATCTCGGAAGGCTTTATCATACATCGCCTCAGTGTTAATCTTGATGCCAAGCCGGTCCAACGGAAACACCGCAAGTTTGCCCCCGACAAGCAACAAGCAGTCAAGGAAGAGGTCGACAAACTGCTAGTCGTCTGCTTCATTCAAGAAGTTAGCTACCCCGAGTGGTTGACTAATGTAGTCTTGGTAAAGAAAGTGAACGGCAAGTGAAGAATCTGTATCGACTTCACCGACCTGAACAAAGCATGTCTGAAGGACCCCTTCTCGCTCCCTAGCATAGATGCCATAATCGATGCCACATACGACACGAGGTCCTCAGTTTCATGGTTGCCTTCTCAGGATACAATCAGATCCAGATGTTCTCCCCTAATATCCCGAAGACATCCTTGATCACCGACCATGGCCTTTACTACTATCGAGTCATTCCCTTCAGGCTGAAGAACGCTTGAGCCACTTACCAGTGCCTAGTGAACAAGGTCTTGAAGGAACAAATCGATCGAAATGTGGAAGTCTATGTAGACGATATGCATGTAAAGAGTCTCAAGAAGGGTGATCATGTGATCGATCTCCAAGAAGCCTTTGATGTTCTCTGTGAGTGATTCAACCCCTCGAAGTGCACCTTTAGGGTCTAATTGAGTAAATTCTTAGGATTCATGGTAAGCCAAAAATGAATTGAAGCCAGCCCGAAAAAGATCCAGGTCATTCTCAATAAGGCTCCTCCATCCAGCGTCAAAGAAGTCCAAAAGCTCATAGGGCGCCTCACCGCCATCAGGCGTTTCCTCTCCAAGTATGGAGAGAAGTGTCGTCCTTTCTTCAAGGCTCTACAACGATCAAATGGCAAGCAAAAGAAAAAGTTGTTGAATGTCTTAAGACATACCTCACATATCCTCCACTCCTTAGCAAGCCCGAGCCAGGAGAGGTGCTCAACCTTTATTTGACCACTTCAGATCAGGTCCTCAGTGCCGTTTTAGTAAGGGAAGAAGACAATCCCAAAGCTGATCTACTATGTGAGCAAAGTACTTAATGACTCTGAGCTTCGTTACTTTAAGATGAAATGGATGGCTATGCTCTGGTCACGGCCGCTCGTAATCTCCGCCCTTATTTTCAAGCACATTCCGTTTTGGTCTTCATCGACCAACCTCTCAAGCAAGTACTACATAAGACAGAACTTTGGGTGACTCATGAAGTGGTTCATCGAGTTGAGCCACCACGATGTCAACTACCGGTCAAGGACAGTTATCAAGGCTCAAGCCTTAGTCGAATGATTATTGAAAGCACTATCCCTGATCCCCTCGAAGAAGACGATGACCCTCCACCCTGGAGTGTATACGTTGATGGTTCATCTTGTATCAAACGGAGCGGGGCCGGTGTAAGGCGAGATGAGTTTGTCCTCTAGTACTCTCCCCATTTCAACTTCAGGTGTTCAACAACGAGGCCGAATATGAGCCGCTGATTGCTGGGCTCCTCTTATCTCGAAAGGCGGTGGCTCGAAAGGTCAATGTGTTCAGTGAATCCAAGCTGGTAAGCCCAGGAGATTTTGAGGCCGGAGATGATCGCATGGCCAAGTACTTGGCTTGTGTGGAAAAACTCCTTGCTACGTTCAAAGAAGCAGAAGTCACTCACATTCCTCATGAAGAAAACGGGCAAGCAGATGCCATCTTTAAACTATCATCCTCTTCTTTCGAAGGACTTGACAATACAATGCTCATCGAAGTTCTACTCAAGCCAAGCATCGAAGAGGAAGTATTAGAGCTCATGTGCATCACTCCTCGGATACTTGGAGATTGTTGGATGAAACCCTTGGTCGACTTCTTCGACAAAGTAACCCTCTTGACAGATCCCAAAGAAGCAAGAAAGATCAGAGTAAGAGTAGAAAGATACGTACTTATCAAATGGGTCTTGTACAAGCGCTCCTACACTTTCATAGCCGAGGAGGCTAAGTGTGCACTCAGAGATACACGAAGGAATCAGTGGTACTCACATGGGCGCGAGTTCCCTTGCGCGAAAGATTTTTAATCACGGGTACTATTGACCCTTACTACTCGATGATGCCTAGGAACACATCCGCCAATGCTCCTCTTGTCAGAAGTTCTCTCCAATGAAACATGTGTCCTAAGTTGGCCTTGACTCCATGTCGAGTCTGATTCCCTTCGCCATGTGGTGGATGGACTTGCTAGGACCGTTTCCTCCCGCAACTGGATAGAGGAACTTCCTAGTGGTAGCTATTGATTACTTTACAGGCTGGATTGAAGTGGAACCGCTAGGCTCCATCTCTGAGCAGAATGTTTCAGCAATTTTTTGGAAGAACATTGTTTGCAGGTTCGGGATCCCCCTAATCTTTGTTACCGACAACGGAACCCAATTTGCCGCCAAGGGATTCCACAAATTCTGTGCTGACATGGGGATCAAACAACGATTCTCTTCTATCTCACATCCTTAGACCAACAACTAAGCTGAGAACGTCAGTGGAAAAATCCTTGATGGCCTCAAGAAGAGGCTCAACGAAGCTCCCAAAGGGTTATGGGTATAAGAACTCCTTAGTGTGCTTTGGTAGGACCACGAAGAGAATACCAACAAGAGAATCTCCGTTCAATCTCACCTTCGACTCCGAGGCACTGATCCTCCGAGAGGTTGGACTACATTCCCTCACACTCTCCTTCACTAAAGAATATAACTCAAATGACCTTCGAGGCAACCTTGATCTCTTTGAAGAAGCTCGTGAGAAGTTCACCTTCTGAAGACACATTTATCAGCAGATGGTGGAGAAGTTCTACAACAAGAAAGTTCGCCCAGCAAACCCCAAGGAGCGAGACCTTGTCCTCTGAAAACTCGAGATCTCTGACCCACGCAAGAAGGGGAAGCTCGCTCCAAACTGGGTAGGACCATACACGGTCTCCAAAGTCGTCCACCTAGAAGCTTACCGACTTGAAGATCTGGGAGGGAAAAAGATACTAAGGACTTGGAACGTCGTGTATTTGATGAAGTTACACAATGGTACTTAACACCATCCAGTGGTAGTATTTTTTCAATTCGCAATAAGGCTGACATTTATAACGGCCAGAGTATGTAATAAAGATTAGCCACCATTAAGGCAACCACTTACTTAGGTTTACTTTTCACTAAAACTCAGTATTTTATTTCAAAAATTCATGTACTACTATGATGAGGACATCGATTCAGACGACTCAAGTGTTTCTATCAGCGAAGGCGTTGTCTAGGATGACAATTTTATTTGCTTATTTATCTTTATTTCAACATTTTATTTGTTTTTGGGCATTTTAGCCATATGCAGTAGTTTTGCAATTTGCACCCCCTTGTTTTCTACATTGGACTATTTTGAAGATTTGTATTGAGAATTTGTTTTGAGCTTATATATAGGCTTTCAGAATAATGAGAAGGTATGCTATTATTGATTAAAAAAATTACTGTGTTGAGTTATTGCTCTGCATTATTTTCTTGTGTGTGATACTATAAGAACTTATTAGGGTTTGTGAGAAATTCTTAGAAATTTAGGGTTTGTAAAAAATCCTAGATCTCACCTTCATCACAACAGTCGCCACAAGAGCTGGAATCAGGTCCTATCCGGTCGGGTCCTCCACTACCCGGACCCGGATCCGATACCTCACAGGTCCAAAAATTGGACTGGGCCCGGACTTGCAAGAACCTGGTTCGGGTCCTAGTTAAAAATATCTACCCGTCAGGTCCGGTAGCGAAATAAATATTTGCATGTAAGTATTTTGCACCCGATATCCTACGGTTCCAACAATTTTTACACTCAAGTAGATGAATACATATTTAATTTACACATCTATATTCAACAATTAATATTTATATGTATTTGCCTTTAACACTATTATTCAAATTTCATATTTTTTTGAGGTATTTTTTAACGGGTCCGGGTCGGTTATATTTTAAGCGGACCCGGGCCCGGACCCAGAAATGCATTGGGTCTTATTTTAGGACCCGGATCTGGACCCGGACCCGTATAGATCGGGTCGATTCTGGGCCAATGCCGGGTACGGGTTGGATCCGGGTCGAGTCAGGGTACCGGGTAAATATAACAATGCTAGCCGCTACCCTCTCTCCTGCTTCTTTCTTAAATCCCGAAACCCACCTGCCCCTTCACCCTGTTTCATCCCCGACCTCACCCAACTCCTCAAACTCTCGATCTCTCCCTCACCGACCACCCCGCCTTCTTCTGCCTCCAACCCGGGCATTCCTGCCGCTCCAACCCGACACCACCCCGTCGCCACTTCCTCCTCAACCGATCACCCCCACCACTCCCTCTTCAACTGACACTTCATCCCCTCCAAATTCGAAACCCTAAATCCCCAATTTCCAATTCAAAAGCCTAAACCTTAATCCCCAAATCCTCATCAAACCCTAATCCTAAATTCCCTTCTTTTCCACCTTGTCGGTGCTGCCCTCACCCACCACTGTCGATGCCAGCCCCGAGCACCCCTGCCGCTGCCGTTTCGATCAGCTGTTGTTTCGACATCACTTTCCCACTACATCTCGACTATGCAATAGCCCTACTCCAAGCCATCGGCCACTTCCTCGCTATTGAGACACAATCCTCGATTCTTGGTAACTTCTTTTCATTCTCCTTTATTTGTGGTACTGCTTTATCTTCTCTGAAATATTATCTGAATTATCTGTCGTCCACAAATATTGATTGTGTGTGCTTCTACTTGCTAATTAGAGTACGAATCATTATTGCATATTTTACATACTAAGAACGATTTCGTATAATTGTTGATTGTTCGGCGCGAATATTTAATTGAACTTGTTAACTTAGTTCATTTCTTGAAAATCCATCAAACCAATCACTAGTTTATATTCTAGCTTAATCGGCATTACCTGTTCGTAAACTATCTTTTAATATTCGTGGAAATTCTCTACTTAGGGTTAAGTTTACATCATACTATCTCGATATGAATATTTAGTTTAGTGCTCAGCTCATTCCCCGAGCCACACCGACTCACTGAGTCCCAAATAATAGGCTCATAGTCCAACTCTCCCCTAGAGTTGCTCTTGCAACCATTAACCCTTTAATAACAAGTTTGGAATCCATCACATGACTCGATGCTGCTTTACAACTTGCAAGCAAGCAAGCAAGTGCAGAGCATGACTTGTCATTCGAAATTGCCCCGACAACTCGTTAACCCTTTAATAATAAGTTTGGAGTTCAATATGTGGCTTGGTGCTGCTTTAGCAACTTGCAAGCAAGCAAGCAAGTGCGGAGCAGGGCTTGCCGTTCGGAATTGCTCATGCAACTCACTAACCCTTTAATAACAAATTTGCAGTCCAACACGTGGCAAGCAAGCAAGTGTGAAGCAGAGTTCGTCATTCGAAATTGATCCTGCAACTTGTTAACCGTTGAATAATAAATTTGCAGTCCTACACGTGACTCGACGCCGCTTTACCAACTTGCAAGCGAAGAAGTGCGGAGTGGAGCTCTGATGAGGAAAACAGTTCGAAACATTTTGGACGTTTCTATCAGCGCAAACATCATTTGGGATGACTATTTTATTAGCCTAATATTTTTATTTCAGCATTTATATTTGTTTTTAGCATTTTAGCCATATATAGTACTTTTGCAATTTGCACCCTTATTTCTGCATAAGGATATTTCAGAGATTTGTATTGAGCCTATATATATGCCTTTTGATTAATGAAAAATAATGCTTTGTTTGACTAAAAATTATTGTGATTGAATTTTGGCTCTACATTCTTCTCGTGTGTGAGACCCTAAGAGATTATTAGGGTTTGTGAGAAATGCTAAAACTACATATCCCTAATCCTCCTCTTCACAGCCGCCATCTTCTTCTCTCCCCTATTCATCAGTCGAAACCCTCACCCTTTTCTTCCGAAACCCATCAGCCCCCATCACACCCTTTCCCTTCCTTCATCCTTCCAGCACTCTCTTTCTTCCCTCACCAGCACCCGCACCCGCACCCGCACCCGCACCCTCTCTCTCTCCCTAACCCCTCGACCATCCATCCGACCGAACCCCTTGTCGCCACCTTCTACACACCTGCCTCCTCTCCTTGCTGCAATCTCGCTGCATGTCTCCACAACCAGCAAGCCGACCACCACCAGTTCAAACTCCCAAAACCCTTCACACCCGAAACCCTTATCCCCAAATCCCTTTCACACCTGAAACCCTGATTCCCAAATCCCCAATTCAAATCCTAACCCTAATCTTCAGTTCAAGAGGTTGATTTGCAAAGGAGTACAACGTTGTTGACTGCGACGATTAGCATCTTCTTCCTCTTCATCCGTGGCAACACGTTCATCGAGCCCTGGTAATTTTTTTCCATTCTCCATTATTTGTGATACTGCATATCATCTCTAGAATATTATCTAAATTTACTGTCGTCCACAAATATTGAGTATGTGTGCTTCTACTTGTCAATTAGCGTACAAATCATTATTGAATATTTTACTTACTAAGAACGCTTAGGTATAATTACTGATTGTTAGGATTGAATCTTTAATTGGGCTTGTTAAACTTATTTCATTTCTTGAAAATTCATCAAACCAATTACTAGTTTTAATTTCTGACTTAATCGGCACTACTTGTTGGTAGACTTAATCTTTTAATATTCTTGAAAATTCTCTACCTAGGGTAAAGTTTACATCAAGCTCGTCATTTGAAATTTCTCCAGCAACTCGTTAACACTTTAATAACAAGTTTGGAGTACAACACGTCAGTGGCTGATGGAGTAATGGGCCAGGGGTAGCGGCTGCTCCCCCTGGATTTCGTCAGGCGCTTAAAAAAGCCCAGTGAAGAAAAAACTCGCTCCCCCTCAGGCACTCCATTTCGCTCCCCTCTTAGGCCCAAGGCTCGAAGTCGAAGCCCATGCTCCTGCTCCTTTTTCCCCCGATCGCTGCATCCCTTCTTTCTTCTTTTCTTTCTTTCGTTCTTTCAGCTACAAAATCGAAAACGAAACCCTAGCTCTCACTCTCAGCCTCTCTCAATCTCTCCTTTCTTCTCCAGGCCCTCCACGGCTCCACGGTTCTCAACCAAGAAGCTCTTCCGATTCTCCATCTTCTTCTTCCTCCTTCACTCCAAGGTTCGACCTTTCTCTCAATTCCTAGATCTTCTCAATTTCAATTTTGTTGTTATTTCCTCATTCAGATCTGCTAATTTGACCTAGTAATTTTTGAATCTGTTGAAATTTTTGAATTTCATGATCTAGTAATTTTTTTTTTGGGTAAAGAAATCATCTCATCTGTTTGGCTTTGTAATTTATTATTTATTTCCTTTATGAAAGATATTATGTGTTCATATTTTTTATATTTATTTTTGGATAACTCCATTATGTTTTTAGGAATTACATGATTGCCATCTTGTTCTTACTGGCAAGTTTAGCCAATCGACTCCAAGCACTCAACAAAAAAAGGAATAACAATTAACATATTTGAAAAAGATAATTAATAATAGAGAATAACCACTAATAGCATATTTTGAACTGATGCCAGTGGTAGCAGATGTGCTAGCTTTATCCTTTGCACTCCATCTTGGTGATAGGAACTTATCAGCTCCTATTTTCGGGGAATGCATCGGAATATTTGTTACACGATAAAATTCAACTTCATTATCGTCTAGATATCCTTCCACCACCCATGTAGACTGCATTCCTTCCATCTCTAGCTAGAAGGGGATCTCTTTCCGTCCTATCCTTGTAGCGTTCATTTCTGTTTGCATTCTTAAGTTCAATTGAACAAAGACTGGTTTACTCAATCTTTGACTATCTAGTCAGTTTCTTTTCTTAGTATGAATCTGTATTTCAAGTAATACAATTAATATTAGCTAGACAGAGTAAATTACTACAAAAACATTATCATTTTCAAAATATATCAAACAATAGGAACACATAAATGAAGCATAAATGATTTAGTTGTTTACCCCCTCAATTGCTCTCCAATTTCTTTTGCATCCCGAGGAACTTTCTGTTGGCATTAAAATTTTCATTGCCATTCCTTGCAAATGTGGAATTTCCCCTCCGTTCCACCAATGACCTTTTGATTGAGATAACATAAACTTAATTAGTAAATAGTAATGTAATAGATATAGATATCAACAGTAAAAGACTGACACTTCACTTCAGCCATAAAAAATTATATGCTTAAGTTTAAAATTTAAAACGTAGTCTTACAGTTCTACTTTTTGTTTGTAGTCTTACACTGGCTCCAGTTCTGCTATAGCAGCTAAAGCTTATAAATCACATACAAAGTGGAGACGAATATGTGATGCTGGATTAGAAGTTAGAACTAAAGGTTATCTGTAAGTTTTGAAGTTATATCTATACAAAAAAGTTTTGAACTAATAGGTTTTGACTTCTCTAGTTTGCAAAGTTTAGTACCCCACTGTTTACAATGTAAAAGTTCAATCATATTGATTATTTGAATGTTATTTGACATGTGTGCATCATAAATGTGACTTTCTATTTTATTTTATTTTTCTTTCTTATCTTCTCTTCTTTCTGTAGTTTATTGTTCATTGAGTCTTTCTTAGAAGAAGTTTGTGAGAAATTGCAGGAGAACGAATGGGAGTCTTTCTTAGAAGAAGTTTGTGAGTTTTGCAAGAAAAATGAAATTTCATTTCCAAACATGGATGAAACTTTTGTAGCACCTGGGAGATCACGTCGTCAAGCTGAGGAACTGACAAACCTTCATCATTACCGTGTAGAGATATTTTATGCAGTGATCGACTTACAACTTCAAGAGTTGAATCATCGCTTTGATGAAATAAATACCCAGTTGGTGTTGTGCATTGCTTGTCTTGATCCAAGAGACTCATTCTCTGCTTTTGATAAGGTAAAGCTACTGCAATTTGCAAAGTTTTATCCAGTTGATTTTTCTCCCACTGATTTGATGGCTTTGAGTTTCCAACTTGTTACATACCTTGAAGATGTCACACGTGCTGTCGAGTTTTCTAATCTGACTGGAATTAATAATTTGACTCAAAAAATGGTTCAGACTAGAAGACATATTGTTTATCCATTGGTGTATTTACTTATGAAGTTGGCATTACTCCTACCGGTGGCAACGACAACCTGTGAAAGAGCATTTTCAGCTATGAAGCTTATAAAAACTTCTCTTCGCAACCAGATGGGAGATGAATGTTTTAATGATTGTTTGATTGCATATGTCGAGAAAAGGACGTTGAAGTCAATAAAAAATGATGATATCATGAAAAGGTTTCAAAATATGAAGTCGCGTAGGGGAGTTTTGTAATATAATTTTGTTTGTTTAATTGCTTTTGTAATATTACTGTGATGTGGATATTTAAAGTCTTTTATAAATTTGTGGTTTTTATTCTTTCGCTCCCGCTGGATGAAAATCCTGCCTCTGCCACTGCAACACGTGGCTCGATATCACTTTAGAAACTTGCAAGCAAGCAAGTGCGGAGCAGGGCTCGCAATTTGGAATTGCTCATGCAATTCGTATTAATTAATTATTTTTTCAAAAAAATAATTAAAATTAGAAAAAAGTTTTAAAATTGTGGAAAATCTGAAAAAATCCGCAAAAATTCAGAAACATGGTCCACCCTTCACCGGAACTGCGAACCAGGCTCCTAGCATCTCTAATCATTCCTGAAAGTCAAGATAGTTCTCCAGAATATGCAGAGCATGACAAACTATTCCTTCCAGGCCGCGACATTCGGCCTTCAAGTGTGTGTGTGTGTGTGTGTGTGGGTGTGTGGGTGTGTGTGGGTGGGGGCTTGTGATATTGGTAAAAATTGCAACAAATAAGGGTCTTACCATTCAAACATGCATCTTAAAGCTTCTCAAGGACAGAACAGTAATTTCAACTACTATATGCCCATAAGAGGAACTTGGGCCACTTTTAGCCCCATAAACTCAGTCTGGCTTACAATATATGCCATACAACCCAACAAGAGGAGTTACAACTAATTAAAAGTTGTTAATCAAATTCTCTATTTTAACTCTATCCCATCACCATGAGAATATGAAGTTTAATCCAAAAAAAAGATGCTATTTTATCTTGTATAACTAACTTCTAGGTTATAAATACCCTTCGCCTTCATCAAAGGTAATCAATATTTTGCCACCAAAATTCATCTATTTTTCCGAGTTACCGATTTGAGCGTCGGAGGGTGTTTTGTCGGGACCAACCCCGGTGTTCAGACTTTGTGTAGGTTCGCCGGTAGTTGTTCAACCATATTTCCCGGCCTAGATCGACAATCCAGATTGTAAATTTTCTCCTAAAAAAAAATTCATCATCTGATTGCTCGCACAAAAAAAAAGCAGTAACAACTATATAAGTTATATAAGCCGCAACGTTATGGTCCTCAACATGTAAATCCTGTGCAAGACATTTTTACAGTAGTTTAAATGATGCCAATTCATGAATAAATAAATGAATACAATTGTACAGATTAATCGATACATGATTAATATCCTCACTTGTATGCAAACATCTAGAACAAATATAAGATGTCACCACATCTAGAACAAATATCAGATGTCACCTTAATAAAAACTAGCACGACCCCCGCGCTCTGTGTGGTACTTTAAATCAAAGTGTATATTTCTACCGCTGGAGCATAGTCATTTGTAAGGGGAAGAATGAATGGTCTTCAATGCAGAAATTTTGAAAATTTTGGAAGTAAATAAGGTCTGCGGAACTTCTATCTCTACCTGGTGCAAATTTTTTGTAGCATATCAATATCAGAAGAGAGTAAAGGTTGGATAAAATACCGATATTTGAATAGGAGATATAAGGAAGACATGCAATAACAGATGAAGGAGAGTAAAAGTGTTTTTTCAAAGGAGAGATTTCATTCATTAGAAAGGTTTAGCTAAAGTCTGGAACAAATCATTCTAAAATGTCATAAGAATGCCCAAGGAGAATTTAAAGTAAGTCAGAAAAAAGTATGATTACATCAACACGGCAGAATTTATTCTTAAACCAGCTAAATAATTAAAATAAAATAAAATAAACTAATAATAATAATTTTTTAAAAAAAACAGAAGGAACATGGGCAAGAGAGGTAGAAGCAGATTGCTAAAACTGCAATTATCTTGGTTGTCTGGCATATGACTGATGAGTGTCTAAATAACAATAAAGATATTAATTACAAAAGAACTTCAAATAAAAATAGAAGACCATCAACTTAATCATACAGAAAGAAGATAACAGAGTAGTAGTCATACTCTTTCCTGAAAGATGAGCACAAAAATCAACATAATAACAGTTAAAGGAACATTTCATACTTAGCATCACACAATAAAATTCAAGTTTATATTCAAGTCCGTAAGGTTGCATATCCACTATTTTCTCATGTTACTTCAATAATTCAAATATGGCGCTCTAATCTCATCAAAACTAGCCACGCTTGCCATGGTTCATGGATGTGTTTTGAATTGCTCTTTCTTTATATTTTCGTTGCTTGCATTCTTATATAAAATTGACAATAATCCTTTCAACTTTTTTTTCTTCAGAAATACCAAGTGTTGTAGCACAATTTTTTTTTACAAGTGAGGTATTCTGAACTTCTTTTAGGACCTCTACTATTACGCATGCCTTTATACTCTTTCCAATGTCTACAAGTTGTAACTGAAAGATTGTCATAATCTCGAGGACTCCTATAACAGTATGTTATACTCAGAGGGTCAGTACGTGGAATATGAAAGGAGATTTATTACAGTGCTTTGTCACGCTCTCACTTTGTAACATTATTATAAAATAGTTGGACCTGTGCCATTAATTAAAATTCTTAAAGTAATATATGTTCTTTTCATATATGCTCTAAAAGTTTGTGTTTTTCTAAAATAGTTTGGACCTGTGCCATTAATCAAAAATCACGAGTAATTTTGCAGTTCAAGAAGGCAGTCAAGGAGAAGCTTGTCTATGATTGATCGTAAATGAATATCTCAAAACAATAATAACTTGCAAAGGATGTTTACATAACTATAGTATTTCGGTACACTCTTAGTTGTTGGATGTGAAAGTTGTATTGTATTGAGCTTCAAAAGGCTGGTCTACAGATAATATCTCCATTTGATATTGCAGTACGATCATATATTATTTGAATTGATAATTAACCAAGTTGAATATATTGGCTGATTCTCATGATATCTTGGATATGTGTACTGGATTATTGTCAGTTTCATGTGTAAACATGTACTGACAAAATTTCTCAAATAGGAAGAAAAATAAAATTCAACAAAGACAACAAAGAAGCCAGGCTAATTCTTGTAGTGGACACAATGGTTGACTCAAAGTAGTGGATAAAATCACTGGAAATTGCTTCAAATTTGGTGACAATAAATCAAAGTATATTAACAAACTTATGTATACTTTTCAATGGATACAGAATATGACACTCTCATGAGAGTCGAGTTAACCAAATCAAAATATTCTCTGGGGAGGATCATACACGCAATGGACGAAATCTGTGAACTTTTCAATTAATAATTGAGTTTTGGGGAAAGGTAAGGGAATCTACAGTGTACCTATAGAATGAGGTCCTTACGTTACCCTCTCCGGAAGCTTGAAGTCAGGTGATCTCTTCGAAATTCATTGCCACCTAAAATCAACTTACATTCCGTTTTTCTCCACTTCTTTGCACATTGATATGTTCACGGTCACCCCCAATGCAGGCCGGGGAGGCGGCCATCTCGGACCCCCAAATTTTTCGCAATATTAGGGGTCTCCAAATTTTTTTTCCATTGTATTTACATATATATATATATTTGCGCGTAAAGTTTTTTTGGGGGCCCCAAATTTTATTTTATTTTTTTGTTTTGTTTTTAAAATTAATACTTGCATCGATTTATTTGAGTTGAAATTGAATTTGTATGAAAAATTTTCTTCTTAAATTTCTAAATCTTCATTTATTTGTTCATATATATTGGTTTTTAAGAATTTTAGCAAAAAAAGTTTACAAACAAATTTGTTTATCAATTTTTAAAATAAAATAAATTTTGTATGGGAGATCCATTTCATTTCAGGAGTTCGCCTCGTACCTCCGTAAACTAAGGGCCGGCCTTGGATATGTTATATACATGACATGCATAACATAACTTATCATAGCAACAACAAAACTCAACAGCACAAGTTCTCCCTGTAATGCAATGTGAGATGCATTTATAGGAAGGAAAAACCTCTCAGCCCGTGTGTTTTGCACATTCCTCCTTCAGACAAACTACTCCATCCATTTTTGCACTCTTCTAATTAATGATGATCCTTTTTTGCACATTCTAAGGTAAGAGGCAAACCTTGACCCCTCGCCCTCCCCCCAAAAGTTAAAAACCCTCTCCCGCATTTCTAGAACTTTTCAGCCTCACCACGTGCCTGCCATCATCCCCTCCCTCTGATCCTCCTTTATCATCCCACGGAGAGTGACGCCCAACTTAAATTCTAACAAATACTTGAGGGAAATTTCCAACTGGACTAAAACAACAGCTAAACGATTGCAAGAAAAACACAAAACCTGAAAACTTTTTTTTTTAAAGCACTTTACATGGACCTGCTGTTGATTTTCAAACACATAAATCAGTTGCAAAAAACAATAGAAAAATTTAAAAAACCATAATCTACTTTATCTAACCAGGAAAAAACTGTCAATATCTTGATAGGTGAAACTTTACTTCATAAAATAAAAACCAAGAGATAAACCTTCATTAAATTATGGTTTAGATAGCAACAGAACTTTCCTTCTCCATAAGATCATATTAGTGTTTTTTTTTTTATAAAAAAGGTGACTTCGTCACCGCTTCATTAATAAATTATTAACGAAACAAGTATTATAAATATATAACATCTATCTGTTCCTAAAACGAAACCACCGAAAACAATTACTCAGTAAAGCGTACAACATTAACTAGTCCCTCTCCTAGCTAAACTTATATCGATGCCACCTGTAATATGTTCTCCCCCTATCAGATGTGACGCCTGTAATTTCCTATTGAACAATCAGATACCGACTCATCGCACACCAACCATAGTTACGACTTGTCCATGCACCTTCAAGCGACATCTAACTTGAACACCACTCCAGCACCGACTTCTCTACCCCATTCGGTGACACCTAATCAGAACAATATACCGGAAACGACTTGCCTAATCACAATTCTGATAAAGACTTACCACTTCGCCCATTTAGTGGCGTCTTGTCACTTCTCTAGTCTAGAACGCTCAGCTCATTCACCACCACGGTGGCCGACGTTCCGTTCGCGACGTCGCTGATGACAAGCCCGAACACCGTCTCTGTGACGACTTGGCCACCAGCAGACCTAACGACTCACATCACTCTCACCAAAGCAACAACCTCGCTCAAACTCCCAAACTAGCGACGACTCGCACATCTACCATATCGACGCTGGCTTGCACATCTATCACAACTGTCACAGCTCGTACATCCTCCACCATATCGACGACTCGCACATCATCCCAATGATGTTGACAGAATCGGACACCGCATTGGTGAGAATTAGCACTTCACCAACGGTCGTTCAATGAAGGACATAATGAAGCAACTCAATCTGACCTCTTACTCTCGGCCAAGAACTCAGATGAAAGCCCCCGCACATGTTCATCACCTCCCAAAAGTAATTTGAGTTTCAAAACTCTAAATTGAAACTTCTTCAAAATAACTCTCCACCCCAGAAACTCCCTCCATCTTCCCCAAGCGTCCACCATGACAACAAACACAACCACCGTCTGAATATCTTTTTACTTCTTCCGTCTGAATATCTTTTTACTTTTTTCGGCCAAATTTTGCTATAAATGATTGCAGCGATACTCGATCATTGCTATTTTTCAATTGCCAAATATTCAAATTTTAGCAGCAACAATAGTGGATGCTCTAATTAATGAAATCTACATTATCATCTTCATATAAGCAGACGGTTAAGAGAATCACTGTTAAACCGTAATTTTATTCAATTGAATATTACTAAAGCTGAAAAAATGCATGAAATAAAAAGATGTCTTAAATTTAACTAATTTATTTTAACATGTATAATATAACATCATCAACATTCAGTAAATAAGTTATACATTATAAAGTATGCATTCTAACACATGTTAAGATAAAAAAGATAGACTAAGAAAATGATATAAAAATAATTTTATGAATTGTGTGCTTACAAATCTAATTCTAAGTTAGGCGATGGGGGTGGGTTTGGGAAGAGACGTGAGATTTTTTGAGATTGAGAAAGTGAGAGGGGAAGAGACAGTGTTTGAGGGATTGAGGTTTTTATTTAGTTTTGGATTTTTAATTAAATCGTGTATAGTGCACGTGTTAGTTAGAAATGAATCTATACTTTTCCTTTCCTTTCTCCATTTCAAAATAAAGAAAAAAGATATGGGATAGACTCTCTCTACGATATTTATATCAAAAATAGATATAATGTAATGGAGAAGAAAAAACAATAGATTGGGTTCAGAATAAATAATATTGCTCAAATTTTTATGATAAGAATTTAGAGTAATGTTACATCCACTACCAATTTCACTACCATTTTGTTCACTACCTTAGGTGGCACACTTCAATAGGTAGAAAAAGATAGAGTAGGTGGGAGAACTCTCCAGTAGAAATATACCACCCAAGATAGTGAACAAAATGGTAGTGAAATTGGTAGTGGCTGAAGCATTACTCAAGAATTTTTTTTTGATGAAACGGATAGAGTCAATAGACTCCAGCCTGGCAATCAAATATATATAGAATGAATTACACGGAGGGTTTTACCAAAGGTAAAACAAAATACAATAAAGAAAATTCTTAATACAGTGAAAGAAAATCTAAGCGGGAATAAAGCAAGTAATACAAGAGTTATTAAACATGAATAAAGAAAACAAAGCAACAGAAATGCAGCCGAAACTCATCCGAGCTGGACTTGCTGCTAGGGGAGGAAGCGCCTGACTCCAAAGAAACTCAGAAAGGAAGCGCGCGCCAGGCTAACCAACGTTGTCCCTCACAAAAGGAAAATGTCTGTAGACACTCATCAGAAGCAGCAACCACTGAACCCAAACCAGAGAAGCTGAAAAGCTAGACGAGGAGAAATGCAGTCGCTGAAACAAGCGAAAAATAGGTGAGCCCGCGAGCCTAAAGGGTAACAGCACAAAGCCGCCTACAAGCGAAGAGTGAGACAAAGACCATGCCCCAAAAAGGCTCCAGATGAAAAGGCGTGGCCTTGCGGAACGATGCGGGAGCCAGGAGAAGCCCCCTGAGGGGAAAAGCATGCTCAAAAATCTCTAATGCAACACTCAGAAAATCGCAATAATCTAGTGCAGCAAGGCTATAAAGAGCACTGACACAAACACTCTCCAAACAACCAAAGCATGAATTGACAAACATAGCTAAGCGATACCCCAACCAAAATAGAGAATTAGCCTCTAACCTCATAATGCAGCCTAATCCAACAGGCGGCACCCGTAGGGAAATAACAGCACGGGTCAAAAAAGAGATGAAGCACAATAAGTAAAAAAGCACTCCGCTAGATACGATCCAGCAACAGCAAGGAAATCAGAAATAAACATTCAGAAAAATAGACAGTAACAACAGACAGATTACTGATTATAAATGCTAGGAAGAAGTGCTCGATATCACAAATCAGCATAGCATACAAGATCAGAAGTGGAGCACTGAGCTGAAAACGAGAGAGTCCAAAATATGCCATACAAACAGTTCCAAAAGAAAAGTTGGAACAAAAGTAACCCAGGCAGCCAACACCACCCAAAACAGCTGCACAATCCCACCTGAGGCTAAACAGTCATAAGCCCAGAGGGACAGAAAGATAAGGAGACGGCTGAAACAAAAGATCCAAAAAGCCTACATAGGCAGTGTAAATCATACTGGGCGGTCAATCCTGCAATACATGAAAGGGAGAAGTTAGAAAACATGTAAGTCAAATAAGAGAAATTAAAAAACTGCTATAGAGCTTGAAGATTTTTAAGACAAAGAAAAGAATCAAATAGTTTTTGAAAGGCCAGAGAAGCACTGTCTTTGAAATACGGGCTTGATGCCTAGAGTTTAAAAAGGAAAAAGAAATCATCGGTCATTGCCGCTATCGAGTTGCATCGATGGCGGAATAACCTGCTATTCCTTTCCTTCCAGATAATCCAAATGATGGTATGAGTAGATAACATCCACGCATTACGAAACATCCTGTTCGAAGGCGAGAAGGACCAAATGGAGGCTAATAGCGGGGGAATCGCGCCCCGTGTTCCACGCTAAAGTGCTAATCTTCCAAAGAGGAAGAATGAAAGGGCATTGAATGAAAAGATGGTTAACGTCTTCCGGGGCCTGATCGCACAACGGGCATAGTTGCCCCCAGGCCAAGTTCCTTTTGTTAAGAACCTCAACAGTGAGAAGTTTGTTATTAAGCGCTAGCCAAGAATTAATTTTCACTTTAAGAAGGGCACAGGAATCCCTAATGAAGTGTGATGATGACGATCGAATACCTCTAGAGTTGAGGAACAGGTAAAAAGATTTAACCGAGAACACGCCTGAAGATGTCCAGCGCCACGAGATACCCTCGTTTGCAAACCATGTGTAGCTATTGAGAAGGCCTAATAGGTTATTAAGAGACTCAACGAGCGAAGGGGGGAGCTCGATAATGAAGGGGATCAACCAGTGCCTAGTATCATCAATGAGCAGAAAGGAATCCGCGACCGTGGCTGCCGGGTGAGCAGCTAAGCGGAATAAAGAGGGAAATGCGGAGGATAGTTTGATGTTCCCGATCCACAAATCTGACCAAAATCTAGCAGTGGAACCGTCAGAGCAGGAACGAGAGATGCTACACTGGAAGGCATTAGACGCTTTCCAAATACCCTTCCAGAAAGGGGAAGCATGGCGAGAGGTGGTAGGGGGGAATTCCCACCAATTGGAGGAGGATCGATAATTTTTGATACATCGAATCCAAGGGAGGTGATTGAGATTATGGAGTCTCCAGAGCCATTTGCCTAAGAGGGCAATATTATGGTCTCTAAGATCCAAAACGCCGAGCCCCCCTTCTTCTTTAGGTGAACAGATAATTTTCCAATGGGCTAGATGCGATCCAGGATTAAAGGCGGAAGATCCCGACCAGAGGAAATTACTCCTGATCTGATCAATTCTTTTGATCACCCAGGAGGGAATGAAATAATACGACATCATGTATAAGTGCATGGCTGAAAGAACCGAGTTAATAAGGATCAACCTTCCTCCTCGAGAGAGGACTTTACCGGCCCAAACAGAAAGCCTAGATTCCACTTTATCAATCAGAGGGAACCAATCAGCTCGGAGAAGTTTACCCCATCTCAGGGGGATGCCAAGGTAGGAAATCAGAAAGTTGGCGATGGGGCAATTAAAGAAATTGGATACCTCAACCTGGCGATTGGGGGACCCACTCAGCCAAAGCACAGAGGATTTTTGAAAATTAATCGCTAATCCTGATGCCATTTCAAAGCAGTAAAGGAGCAATTTAAGGTTACTAAGAGAGTGGAGGTTAGGTTTGGAGAAGATTATAGTGTTGTCTGCGTATTGCAGATTGAACACACCCTCAAAATGGAGAGAGGAACCGAGGCCCTCGATCATTTGAATGTTCCATGCATTCCTGAGAAGTTTGCTAAAAACGTCGGCTACGAGGGAGAAAAGAAGGGAAGAAAGGGGATCTCCTTGACGGAGGCCACATTTGACTTTGAATTTATGCCCCTCTGAACCGTTGATATAGATAGCAGAGGTTCTAGAATATAGACTGGATTTAATCCAAGCTATCCATTTGGGGGCAAAACCCCTGAAGGTAAGGATGTCGAGAAGGAAATCCCAATTGACATTATCGTAAGCTTTTTGAAAGTCAAGCTTGAGAAGGATACCCTCATCGCGAGATCTATGACAATGGGAGATGATTTTCTGGGCTGATGCCACACTATCAAGGATGAAGCGATCCTTGATGAAACCCGACTGGGCTAAGTCAATGAGAGGGGAGATAATGTTGCTCAGCCTAGTAGAGAGGACTTTCATAATAATTTTAAAGGACGTGTTGATTAGACTGATAGGTTTAAAATTAGTCAACAAGTGAGCCCCCGCAATCTTGGGGATGAGGACAATGTGCGCATAATTAATGCGATCAAAAGAGAAATGACCCTGGTGAAGGTCCTGAAACAATTTGAAGAGATCATCCTTAAGCCAATCCCAAAATTTCTGGAAGAAGAAGGCAGGGAAGCCGTCAGGACCGGGGGCGGAATCGCTTTTTAAAGCAAAAACCGCTGATTTGATTTCCTCTATAGTGAAAGGAACTTCGAGAAAGGAGAGATCGTGAGATTGGTTACCATAAAGTTGGAGCCAATCGAGCTCAATGGTGCGTTGTTTATGAGAACCAATGAGATTTTTATAGAAATCGAGGAATTCACGATGGATATCTCCATCGGAGGAAACCTCACCCCCCTGAACCGAGAGGGAGAAAATACGGTTACAATGTTGCCTATGGGAGGCAAAATTGTGGAAGAAGGCGGTGTTGGCGTCACCCTCCTTCAACCATTTAATGCGGGCTCTTTGAGCCCATTTAGAATGATCTTGCTGAAGAATGTTAGCATAGTCCTGCTTGCAGGAGAGACGCTCAGCACGAGCGGCCTCCGACAAAGGCCCAATTTCTTCCATCTGATCAATGGAAACAATAGAGTGGAGAAGAAAGTTTTTGAGGAAAACCATATTGTGATGTCTCTCGGAACGCCAGATTTTGCATCCGTGCTTGATAGCGTGAAGTTTGAGGAGAATGTTGCCCAGACCCGAAGAGCCAGTGATCGAGGCTAGGCATTCCCCCACTAGACTAACAGAAAGTTGGTCTTGCAACCAAAATTTTTCAAAGCGAAATTTGTGCTGGTGGTTGAAGGGAAAGTTTGACGTCAGAGCTATCGGAACGTGGTCAGAAGAAGGGTTAGGGAGAGCCTGGACGGAAGATTGAGGGAAACGATCGATCCAGGGTTGCGAGACCAGGAAGCGATCAAGTTTGGCGAGGGTGGGAGGGTACCGCTGGTTTGACCAGGTGAAGGACCTACCAGAGATCGGTAGGTCGGATAATTGCAATTCGCGGATGCAATCATTGAAAAGTCTAGATTGAGTGTACGATAAGGCAGGGTTTGATCTTTCGGAAATACATGGGCAAATCTAGAATTTAATAAAAAAAATAGCTTGCTGCTGTCAGCACTGAAGAAAGTACAGCACATTGAGGAAGAAATAGGGTGATCGGTTGGAACCTGAACCACAAAATAGGTTGAATAGGATCACTGGATATGAAAGCATAGTAGGTTGATAAAAGAGAGGATTAGAGGTACAACTGTCAAAATAATATAAGGTTGTCAGAGAAAGAAAGTATACTTCTAATTTGGATGGAAAATATCTATAAATAATTATTTTAAAATAAATCCATTTAATTAATGGTGTATATGTAAATCAATTTTTTTTATCAGTGATGTATATATGTACAAATAATAATTTATTAGTAAGTAACCTACAATTTTTTTTAAAAAAATGAAATTGAGTGAGCAGATAAACCTTTCAATTTATAGCATCTACTCTACATAGGGTTGTTGGGCCTAGCATTGGTATAAATACCAAAAACCCGGACCCGACCCGGACCGGAACCGACCCGGCCTATTCAGGTCCTGGCCGAGTTCAAAAATGGGATCCGTTATACTTTCGGGTCCGAGGTCGGGTCCGCTCAAAAGTGACCTGACCCGGACCCGAATTCGGACCTGTTAAAAAAAATTCGAAAAATCAACATAAAAATAAATATCCTATCCTCATCCCTCCCCTCCCTCCTTAATTCTAAATATTCCTATTCCAAACTCAAAACTCATGCATTTTTGTTCTCTTATCTATTCTAAATTATCCACTCACAGCTTCCGCTCGCCGCTCCTACCCGAATGGGTAGGAATATTTAAATAGGACCCGGACCCGAAACCGAACCCGGTCCTTACGGATCCGGGTTTGGGTAGTGAAGGACCCGACTCGACCCGACCCGACCCGATACCAATGCTAGTTGGGCCCTAAATCTGGTATATCATGAGATAAAACAAATGGGTAAATTTGACTAAACTAAGGGTGCGTTTGGCCTAGCTTTTTTTAGCTTTAAAGCTACTTCAGAAGGAGAAGTTAGAAAGTACAGCTTTGAAAATAAAAGTTGAAGCTGTTTGGCTAGTCAGCTTTTTTTTAAACTTTAAAGCTACTTTTAAGCTAGAAGTTGTTTGGAGATAGAGCATGAAGTGTCAAAATTTTTTTTGACACTTCATCGAGGCATCCATCAGATTTTGTACAGGAACCAATGACTGCATATTCACGATGCCCAACAAATCAGTCATGTTTTCATCTCCGCCTTCTTCAGGTTTGCTTGTTTGCCCAGTAACAAAAAGATCGAGTTTTGGGTCAAATGCTGATGCGGACGAGGACAATCCTTCCTCCATAGAAACATTTGATATATAAGGTGAAAGTTTCTGCCCTTTCACATACTGATGTTCTAACTTCTGTTGAAGCTCTTGAATGCGCTTCTCATATGAAGAACACTGCACCTGCTTCATATTCAGCACAGACTGAAGTTGTTTCACATAATCATCCTTCGATTTTAGAGCTTCAGCAGTTTTTTCTTTCATAATCATCAATATTTCATCAGGTTCACCTCTGTCAAATGGGTCATAGCCGATTCCTGCATTAAGGGTACAGATTAAGGCAATAGCTGAAGCTAGTTCTGCTTTCAACCGAGCATTCTCAACTTCCATCTTACTAGCACGATCCCATTTGGAAACTTGGACGACGGCGGCGAGTTTCGACGACGGAAACTTGGACGACGGCAGCGAGGTTCGACGACGGCGGCGGTGTTTTGACGGCGGCGGCGAGGTTCAGCGAGGGAATGGAGGAAGGGGAAGGGAAAGGGGAAGGGGAAGGGGAATTTTTTTGATCTTTGGTTTTGGGTAAAAAAAAGAAGAAAAGGAGAAGTCAGAAGCCAGAAGTAGATCTGGAGGGCTTCTTTTGGAGCTCCTTTTCTTAATAAAAAAAAGCTACTTCTACTTTTTTTGGGCTTTTCAAAATATGTGTTTGGCCCAGCTTCTCCTTCTAAAGGAGAAGCTAAGCTAATTTTAAGCTGGGCCAAACACTACCTAAACCAATGTTTCACCAATTTACATACAAATATATCATTTTTTCCCGGTTCAGTGTGTTGGTTCAGTGTGTACTATGCACGTAAATTTATTGTGGTTCATTACTTGAGCATTAACGGCATCAATTTTTGATCATTTTGACGGTTATATTCATGCTTTGACCAGTCTAAGCACCTCGCTTGCTCCCTTACATCATAAATTTTCTTTCAATTTTTAAAAAGTTTAGAATATACATGTTCAAATAACTCTTCATATTCTATCTTATTTTTAATGTTTTAAATTGGGGTAAAAAAAATTCAATTATGGAAAATAACATAATTAAAGAGTAATAGCGACCATCGGTATATTAGAAAGAATTCGTAAAAAAAATGTCATATGGTATCATGTGATATCTATAAATTGATGGAGTATACAGTTCCGCACCAAAAATATGGACGGAGTGAGACAAAAAAGATAATTATAGGTACAGTTATTTACAAATTGGTGAAACATGAGTTTAGTTCACGCACTGTTTGGTTCAAAGGAGGGGAGGGGCGGGGAGGGATTTTAATGGCAGAGTGGTAAAGGGAGGGGATGGATTTTAATCATATTTTCTATTTTGTTCGAGGTGAGAAGGGAAGGGGAAGGGAGGGGAAATAATTATCTTCTTGTTTGGTTCACAAGGGGAGGAAAGTGATTTTATAATTAAATTACTTTTATACCCTTCTATTTTAGAAGAGCCTATGCATTACTATTTCTAATTCTAACTTGGTATTATTTATTGTACTTCTTGTTAACCTAATTTAGCAAAATAATACATGCAGGACTACAAGCAGATACAATTAGTCACAATAAAAATGCTTAACAAAATAATGAAGGCCAATATATAAACCAAGCTCAATAAAATATTAAAGTTTACCACAAAATACTAATTAAATCAAGTTTTCAAACTCCATAGGCAATGAAATAAACTATTAAAAATGCTTAACTTTAGAGAATACGACAAAGTATCAACAAAATGTTCAGTAGAACATTTTACTCCATGATTACAGGTAACCATCATGATAACAACATCAGAGAAGGAGAATGCTTACCTGCTTATATAAAAAAAACTCGAACCCTAATTGAAATGAAGAGGGTGTCCGTTTTTGGGGAAGATAGAGGCGCGTGTTTGTAATGACATTTGATATTAGAGTTTAGTTTTAGATTAATATTTATAGACCTAAAAAGGGACATTTGGTATTTCACAATATTATCTAAGATATTTTAGTCCAACCACTTTAAAAAAATTAGACCCACTTTTTCTCCCCTCTGAATTCCCCCTAATATTGGAGGGAAGCCAAAATTAACTCAGTAGGGATTTTGCTCCCTCCATTCCCCTCCCCTCCCCTCCCCCTCCTAAAAAATAAATTAAACATTAAATGTTTAAAAAAATCCCTCCCTTCCCCTCACCTCCATTCTCCTCCAACCAAACAGGTGAAATTTATCCAAAAGAAAATTGGCTTAGCATGACATGGATCGGGTTTCGTTTGGGCCTGATTACGCCCATTGTTAGCCCATCTCGTTTGGTTACTACATAAGAGCTACCACCTACCTCATTACCACTTCATACTTTAGTGAAACACTAGATTTACCCGTGGGCACGTGCCTACGGCACGTCTTCGAAACAATATAACACACGAAAAGCCCTGTAAACAGTAAAACAACAATTATGTAGTTCAAGTTTGAATGGTATGACAATAATTAGTTGTAAATAAAAGTCCATGTTTTTATTAGTATATGTTGAAAAATAATTATAAATGGGGGTGTAAAATCCAACTTCTTAGAACTTTAAGGATGGAAAATGATGAAATTTAACCGTTGAAGAGATATTTGCTATTTTCAATATAACATGTGCAATAAAAAAAAATCTGAAAATTTACAAACCTGAAATATTAAAATCTAAACTTTTAAGTAAATAAAAAAAGAATGAGAGAGAGCGAGAGAGGGAGAGAGGGAGAGAGAGAAAGAGAAAAATATGAAAAAGTGAAGAGAGAAGAGAGAGATAGTGATAAAGTAATGAGTTTTTTAGTTTTGGGGGGAAAAATTTAATTTTGGGGTTTAAAATTTTGGGCGGAAAAATATGTTTTGGGAGAATCAATCTAGGCCATTGGTTTTAGGGGAGATTGAATGAAAGCCACTTGATAGCTTTCTTTGTAATTTTATTATATAGATTGACTTATTAAGGTACCTAATGATGTACAACTTAGTAAACTTTTTCCCCAAGTTGGTGGTTTATAAATACCAGTAATTTACATTAATTTACACGTACGATATGCGTCTTAATAAATATATTTTTTTAAAGTGAAAATTCAAATTTAATCTGGCCTCGAACCCGATACATCATTTATTTCTAATCTAACATTATAATGGGAGTCATTTGTCAATCTATCAATGCATGTGACACACGCACATAACTAATATGAATGAGGTTCCAGGTTCGAGTCCTCACTATGTTAGTCTTTATTTAAAAAAAATATTATTAAGACGTGCATTGTCCGTGTATAACTAATATAAAAGATGTCTCAAGTTCGAGACTAGACTATATCAAAATTTTTACTTTAAAAAATATATGTTTATTAAGATGTGCATCACACGTGTAAACTAATAGTATTAGTTATGCACGGAGGCGATGCACGAATTTGTTTGTCTAACACCCCCAACTCTTTTATCTCTACTATTTTAATGGGAGAGTTGGGGTTGTAAACAAACAAACCCTAATTTTGTAACTGAGCAAACCCGTGCAATATACATCCAAATTAAATTCAATTAATAAAAATATTTGTAGACAAACAAATTCGTGTATTGCCAGTGCATATCTAATCTAATATAAAGGAAGTATTAGATTTAAGACTAGACTACATTAAAATTTTTATTATTAATAAAAATATATTTATTAAGGCGTGCATCGCACGTGGAAATTACTAGTTAGAGATAAATGGGAGGTATTTAGCACCAAAAATTACATAATCTCATTTATCTCATATAATTTATTTTTTGTCGGCCCTGCCGGATCGTGTAATTTAATTTTTTAAAAAAATCCACTTCAGGTAAAATTGAAGGTGAAAACTTGTCCCGGCCCAATAATAGAACTGGTTGGGGGCGGCCCAATTCGGAATCGCACCCACTTTAAACCCGGTTCTTTAAATTGCAATTAGTTAACAACGCAACTCTTAACTTGCGTTGTTAAGACGCGATTGGGTGGCGTAATTACGCTGTCTTAACACGGTTTATTAATCACCGCCAAATAACAAGTATAAATACCAGTCCTTTTCTCCATCACAAGCGTCAACGAACTAAGGTACACTATTTGACGAGATCCAAGGGCAAAGGGGTGCCCTTCGCAGAAAATCATATACGCGTGCTTGCAGAAAATCCTTTCTCCTGTCGGGAAAAAAATCGCTCGCTTCCATCTTCTTCAAAGTTAAGTGAATCTTCTAGCTTCTTTTTCAAATTTTCCCCTTCTTTTTTTCTATTTCCCCTTTTAAATTTCTCTTAAAAATCTCCTTTCAATTTAGGATCCGAAGATTGGAGGAGCGATCGAGCGGGCGTTGATTCGACAGGAAAGGTACTGAATTTCGATTCTTTTGTCAGTTTCTTAGGCTTCATACCGAAGCGCTAGGGAATTCTAGGGTCAGTTCTTGAATCTAGGGTTTCAGTTTTGAAATTGATGGGATATTGATGGGAAATCTAGGGTATTAGTTTCAAATTTGAGTTCTTGATTTTCTGCTGATGTAAGGAGCACGCAAGGTGTTTGTGAAAATGCTCATGAGAAAAGTTTGAGATATGGACAACTGGGATGACCCAAAAGACGATTATAGGACATTAGGATTTAATCAAAGCACAGTTTAGTATTAATAATTCGTTCTAATCATAATTTTCACTTGATTTAATTTGTGAATTTATTCATTCAGTTGTAATGACAATCATACACGTATTTCGATTGTATATGAAAGGTAAAAGCTAATTACTTGTTTGATGCAATGTTTAAGGTGGAGGTTTACTTGTTTGGGATTTTTAATTTTAAAGCATTTTTGAGGTTAATCTGGAATTCTTTCAAGAATAATGTGGCAACCTTCCTAATTAGGTCCTCATTTTAATAGCAATAGAATTAGGGGTTCTTTTTAAGTGAGCAAAAAATAGGGTTTCATATAGCAGGAGTCGGTGACCGTGGTTTTTTATGATTTTTTAGCACCATCCTAATTACATGAGTCAATGTTGTTATTCTATTGTTGAGCTTTCCTTTTTTGTTTGCTTTATTTTTCACTAACTAGATTGCACGTTTTTGTTTGTTTGTGATAATTTGCAAAGGGGGGAAGCAGATCTCCATTCTGTCATTTAGTGCGTGTGGTTAGACGGGACCCACAACAAACAAAGTCAGTAGAACAAAAAAGGTATGACGGGTTGATGACTTTACTTTCCTTATTGCTTTCTCTCCAACCAGATTGCACTGATATGCAATTTTGGAATGATTTGCAGGTAGTGAAGACAACACATGAAGTAAACAGATCAAAGGTATGCTGGGTTGATGATATTTCTTACATTTTTCTCTCTAACAAGACTGCACTAATATTTGATGTGTGAATGACTTGCAGGCAGTTCAAACGCCCGGTTGGAAACAAACAAAGTCAACTGATCAAAGGTACGTCTGAGTGACATGCTTATGACTTTTCTTATATTTTTCTTTCTAACTAGATTACACCAATATGTGATTTGTGAATGACTTGCAGGCTGTTAGACTTGAATACTTGAATAGTAAGAGAAGTGATTAGGCGGTGTCAGTCAGAAATTCTCAATATTAAGCTTATAGAAACAAATTTCATTCAATCAATTATTATTTTAGGATATGTTTAAAATGCAGTTGTGATACATGCAGGTTGATTTGAAGTGAATTTGAAAATCTATAACCTGTAGGTTAACCCCTCTACTTAAAATATAGCTGAAATAATCGGTTACCTATTTGTGTAAATGGTTATATGGTACTGTGTAGAAGGATAAATTTACTTTCAAAGGGACACTATATGTTTAAATATCTTCAGACACAAGAAAACCAAGTCAGTTAGTGAAGTGTGGAGTAAAATTACATGTGTCTGTCATGTTTTTCATCGGAGAGCTCAACAAGATGAGGGACATAGAGATTAGTGCATTTATAAGTTTGGTCATTGAGAGTTCACTCCATGACTGAAAAACATATTTATAAGATGCCTGTGAAGACTCTGTGTTTATTTGTAAGCAAACCGTTATTTTTGCAATTGGTAATAGTTCAACAGCACGTGAATTGTACCGGGCCTCTGTTTTATAATTTTTTAAAAATATCCCAGATTATTATTATTATTATTATTATTATTATTATTATTATTATTATTATTATTATTATTATTATTATTATTGTGTTAACTATTTATTTGTTTGCTCATTTGCAAATCAACAATTTCATTTTTTGGAGAGTATACTTCAGATTTGTTTGCTTTTATGCAATACAAGTGTAGTATTTGGTATGTCCACTATTAAAGCTCTGTATTACTAATGGAGTAGGTTAATGCCTTCTAATTTTCTGCAGATGAAGACACTAATAAAGTTGGTACGTTTGTCTACTTCACCGAAGAGGAACCCAGGTAGGGATGGCATCCGGGTCGGGTCAACCCGCGACCCGCCCAACTCAACACGACCCACCTTGGCCCGGTTCGGGTTTGGATCAGACCCGTTATCCCAACCGGGTCTCAACTCGGGTCGGAAAAATCTCAATACCAACCCGCTCAGCCTGGCCCGTCAACCCGCCAACCCGTTCAAACTCGCCCAAACCCTACCCGTGACCCGTGGGTTTGTGGATTTGACCCATTTTGATTATTTTTTTTGATTTTTTTTTGTGTGCCAAATATATGTATATATCTATATAATAAAACACAAAGAAAGCTATAAGTGGCTCTCCTTCAATCCCTCCCAAAATCAAAGGCCCAGATCTAACCTCACAAAACATATTTCCCTTAAAAAATTTTCCCCCCAAAACTCAAATTCAAATCCCCCAAAAGAACTCATTTATTTATTTAATTATTTCTCTCTCTCTCTCTCTCTCTCTCTCTCTCTCTCTCTCTCTCTCTATATATATATATATATATATATATATATATATGTATGTATGTATATATGGGTAAAAAGGATATGAGCAACTTGTTCATTTAGTAAATGAGCAATTGATTATGCGGCATACATGTGATACATTGGAAAACTAACCCTTTTGAGGATTTTCTAATCACATGCATGCCACATCATCAATTGCTTATTTACTAAATGAGCAAGTTGCTCATACCCCCTTTTTCATATATATATATACTAGTATTATACACGTGCGTTGCACGTGGGGAAAATGGGGAGGGGAAATGAAAAGGACAAAAAAAATCTAGTATTATACACGTGTGTTGCACGTGGGGAAAATGGGGAGGGGGGAATGAAAAGGACAAAAAAAAATCTACCAACACGTGCGTTGCACGTGTTGACAAAATGACAAACATTTACAAATGACACTAAGCCCTTCTCCCATTATAATATTATATATATATATATATATATATATATATATATATATATATATATATATATATATATATATATAGAAACATGGACTTTTATTTACAACTAATTATTGTCATACTATTCAAATTTGAGCTACATAGTTTACAAGGCTTTTCATATGCTGTATCGTTCTGAAGACGTGCCATAGGCACGTACCCACGGGCAAATCTAGTATGTATACATATACTGAAAAAATATATGTATATATATGTATATATGCATATAGATATAGATATACTATAATATTTATAAAAAATTTATAAAAATGAATGTGGACATCAAAATTAATTGATTAATACCCACTACTCAATTAGACAACCCCCCCTAGGTATTTATATCCAACTCCACCTCACTTCTCTCATCTCACCAATGTGGGACTGAAAAATTTCAAAGTTTAAAATTCAAATATATTTAGTTCCACATTGGCGAGATGAGAGAAGCGAGAATGTAGAGTTGGCTATAAATAACTAGGGTGGGGTGGGCTAATTGAGTAGTGGGCACGAGCAATTAATTTTGTTGTTCACACTCATTTAATATAAATTGTACAATTATTTTTATTTTTGGAGTTAAAAATTGTTGGGCCAACCCGTGAGCCGGCCTAGCCCGGGTCGAGTTGAACCCGTATGGGTTCGCGGGTCATGCGGGTCGATAATTTGGCGTTTGAACCCGGCCCGGCCCGGCCCGGATATTCACCCAACCTGACCCGGAACCGCCTGTTACCCGAGCTAGCCCGCCGGGTTGGGGCTCGAATGCCATCCCTAAACCCAGCTATGTTGAAGTTTTCTTTTGTTTATATCTTATGAATTATGGTATGTTGATGTGGAAGGATAGTGTGACAAGAGAATTGGTACGTTTAATCCATGATTGCTCGTTATTAGAGATTCACTCCATGATATTGTTATAGAACTACTTATTAGGGACTATTCAGTAATTTATTAAGGAGTTCATTAGCGTGTTGACCAATGTCACTGTTGCTTTGGGAAGTGAATTTATGCATGCTAAATGTTTGATAGATTTCAATTGAGAGATTGCCATCAGCATATTTTGCATGCTACTTATTGTTTTACGTATGTTCAATGTCATTGAGAAGCATGTCCTTTACTAATATAAAATTTGCGATATTTCGGCCAACAACTCGAAATTGAAAACATTGTTTTGGTTTAAATGCTATCAGACACATTTTAGACCTGTTGGTGAATTTGAATGTTTCTTTCAATTGTGTGACTTGTTAAATGTATGTTTTATTTATAATGCAAATTTTGTGATAAGAATAGAACTTGATTAGTTAATTACCTTAAAATATGTTTCTTGATGTATATAGCCAACTTTATGCGAATATCTATAGATTTGGAATGTAACTTTATTATATGTTTTTGACAATCAAATATATATGATACAAGTATCATCTTGATCACATTGTGGACAATTATTTTAAATGCCACCCAAATATTAACTACATCTGCCCGATATATCCCCTATATCTGCCATTCATCATGAAATTTCTTTGGCCTAAATGACCCTGACATCTGCCATTAAGAACCACTAGTATTATACACGTGCGTTGCACGTGGGGAAAATGGGGAGGGGGAATGAAAAGGACAAAAAAAAATCTAGTATTATATACGTGCGTTGCACGTGGGGAAAATGGGGAGGGGGAATGAAAAGGACAAAAAAAACTACCAACACATGCGTTGCACGTGGGGAAAATGGGGAGGGAGAATGAAAAGGACAAAAAAAACTACCAACACGTGCGCTGCACGTGTTGACAAAATGACAAACATTTACAAATGACACTAAGCCCTTCTCCCATTATAATATTAGAGATGTTATGACCTGGAAAACACCTGTTAATCGTTATACTGCATTTTCTTACAGAAATATTTTTTCTATACAAAGAGAAGTTCGAGGGCCTCTGCTCCACGATGTCGGCTTCTCCCAGTACTGTATGATCCTTTTTTTGTAGATAATTAGAAATTGGTTTCGTTTTTCAAACTATATTTATTATTGAAGTTCTCAATACAAACATATTAAAAGTCCATTTTGTCAATTTTTATTTGGCATAATTTAAAAAAACGTCACAATAGTTTGGCGCTATTTAAAAAAACGTCACAAAACTTTGACTTTTTAAAAAAACCGCACAAAGTTTAACTCTCAACTCACGGAGTTATCCAGCCGTTAACTGGGTTATACGTAATGTTTAAAAAAAATCAGAAAACTATTGTTTTGTTTAAAAAAACAACACAGAACTATTATTCTGTTTAAAAAAACATCACAAAAGTTCCCATTTGTTTTAAAAAAACATCACATAACTATTATCCCAGCTAACGGCTGGATAACTCCGTGAGTTGAGAGTTAAACTTTCTGCGGTTTTTTTAAAAAGTCAAAGTTTTGTGACGTTTTTTTAAACAGCGCCAAACTATTGTGACGTTTTTTTAAATTTTGCCTTTTTATTTTAGAATATATTTGAAAATTCACTCGTGATACATGGAGATCGATTTTGCTGGGGTAAAGCGCATTTCCATTCATTCATGAAGCGTCTGTAGGGAGACACGACCCACAACAAACGAAATCAACGGTTCAAAGGTATGTAGGGGATGACTTGCTGTATCTTCTTCTCTCTTGCCCGGTATCACTAATATGTGATTTGTGAATGACTTGCAGGTAGTCATTCTTGAATAGTTGTGTGATCAAGTGTAGGCCACCGCCGCCCCATGCATGTTTCTTCCAGTATGGTCGATACTCGATGTTTAACTTGGTTAAGATTCATCCTTTCACTTACTTTCTGATATACTGTTCTTGTGGTTGTAAGAACTAGTTTGTGCTTATCAGATCTAGGTTGTGGTATATTTAACAACTTAATATAAGCTTATAAAAAAATCCCATCAATTGGTCTGATTCATAATTTTAAGATAATGTTAGGAAATAGGGTTGTGAGTTGTTTTACATAGAGATTGACCGTTACTGAATTTAGAGATCTATAAACTGTAGGTTGTATAGTACCGCTCACCTTAAAACCCAACGCAAGTGATCTTTTATCTGTTTGTGTAAATGGTTATATGGTAGTATATTGAAAAGATAGAGGATTAAATTTATTCTTGAAGGGATATTCTATATAAAAATATCTTCAGACACAAAATAACAAAGTCAACAAGTAAAGTGGGTAAAACTAAGTATGCGTTTGGTGTTCTTCATCGGAGAAGCTCAACAAGATGAGGGACATAGAGATTAGTACATTTAGAAGGGTTGGTGATTGAGGATGTATATGTTTACAGCTGCTTCTGAAGACTTGGTGTTTATTTGTAAGCGTACGCTGCGTACCGTTCTTTATGCAATTGCTAGTATTTAAGTGATCCAAACACATAGTGGACTTCTGTTTTTTTTTATCTTTTTAATGTCCTGCAGATATTATCGTTTTAACGTCCTGCATATTTGTTAGCTCATTTGTAAATAGATGATTTGGTTCCTTAAAGAATATGCTTCATAGTGTGGTTTTATGTAGTATAGATGCATTGTATGAAATTCTAATGAAGCTGATTATATTAATGGAACAGGTTGATGCATTCTACTTTCCCTTGGATAAAAGACAGTAATGAAGTTTCACATTTGTCTACACCACTAACCTGGGTATGTTGAAGTTTTCTTTATTACTTTCATTAATATGAACTATGGTATGTAGATAAAGAAGGAAAATCTGACGAAAAATGATATGGCATAAAATGTAGAATATTACTTTGAGTGTGATTTAGTGAGTGTTGTTTTTGAGAATTTGAAGAATAATGCTTGACTGCTCATGCTCACTACAAAATACCCTTGAGTTTGCTACTTTCTAGTGTTAAATATCTTGATCTCTAGCGTTTTACTATGAGACAGACTTAATAGTGTAAAAAATACTAAGATACCCTCTATATTGTTTATACGTCTTCTCTGCTTAGAAATTTCGAACTCTGAATTGAAGAGGCTCTAGGTTAGTTGCAAATAAGAGCTTCCACTATCGTTCGTGCTATATTATAGGTATTTGGCATTTGACTTTTAGAAATAAATGGGTTGTGCCACTATCGTTTAAGCTAAAATTTGGGTAGACGGAAGATAATGTTCCGTTTGACAATAATTTAATTAATTTTTTTTTTGAGCCAGACGGAAGAAGATCTACGTCGCGCGAAAAATGAAAAAAAATTAAAAATATACCTGGACGGATGAAGATCTTCCATCTTCGGTATTTTTTTCTTTTTTAAAAAACCAAACATGCCCAGCCGGAAGATTGTCTTCCGTCTGGGCATATTTATTTATTTATTTTTTATTTGAAGAAAAGGACGACAACATAAAGGAAAAAAAAAATTAAATAAAAGAAAGGTACGGAAGACGTTCTTCCGTCTCTTTCATTTATTTATTTTTTTAAAATTTTTTTTGAGACAGACGGAGGAACATGTTCCGTCTACTTCTTTTTTTTAATTATTTGAAATAAAGCCATTTTGAGAGACAGAAGATCTTCTTCCGTCTTTCAATTTTTGACCGTTCAACGCTATAGACGGAAGATCTTCCTTCGTCTATCTGAATTGTTTATTCGAAACAATTCCAAATTTTTAACAAACGGTGAATGATCTTCCGTCTTCTATATTTTCCAAATGCTATTTCACTCTGCTATATATGGCAAAGTACTGTTCACGAGTCGGCTATAAAATAGGTTTATAGCAGACGATAGTGGCGTGTTTTTTCTCATATTTTCCATTTTTTAGGTTTGTAGCAGACGATAGTGGATGCTCTAACAGAATATAAGTAGGGATATTTTGCAATGAAAAGTAGTGAACTTATTTAGTATTCTTTTGATAAATTAACCAAGGATGCACACATTTTATGTTGTTAGCTTGTAAAACAATCATTTTCGCAATGAGTCACAAATTGTGAAATATTCCGCAGTTTCTGATTGTGTTGTTTTTTTAAAATTTTTTTTAAAAATTTGCTAAATTTATGGAAATTTTGGTTTTAGTGAAGTGGTCTTCATCCTTATGAGGACTAGGAAGAGAGATATGGCTGTGCCCATGATAATCATTATTTTACAAGAACCTACTTATGTTCAAAAGGAATGGTTGAGCCAATGCAGCTTCCGCGATTGACTTATTATGAGGGTTACGAGGAGAATGTATATCCAGAGCAGGTATTGGTGATTAGCTGAACTTTTTCTATGAATCTTATGCCACTATTATGATGTAGATTGCTCGTTATTAGGGAATCATTCCATGATCTTTTTATAGGACTACTATTAGGGACTGTTCATTATTTTAAATTAGGAGTTCTTTAGCAGGTTAACTAGAGTCAGAGTTGGTTGGGGAACTGAATTTATGCATGATTAGTGTTTGATAAATTGCCAGTAAGAGGTTGTCATCATCAGAATTTTGCGTGCTACTTATTTTTTACGTCTGTTCATTGTCATTGAGAAGTTATAATCATCTGACCATATCAATATATTGCTTAATAGTGAAACTCATTATCTATATATTTCTAATTTGGTGGTAAGTTTATTTGTTTATTTTAGTAACTGTCCTATTTTACTCCCTTCCTTGAAGCTCCTGCCAGATCGTATAGCCTGAAGCTGGTCAAGAATGTATATTACTTTGATATCGGTGTAAATTTTACGTGTACCAAAATGTGGTACTGTAGAGGTATGCTTCTCCCGACTGTTTATTCTTTCTTTTGTCTTTGACCAATAATTGAATTGCTCAGTACATTTTTGGATGAGGTTTATAGGATTGAAAAGTGCCGTCATAGAGCAAATACACTGAAGGTGTATGTGAAAATGCTCGTGAGAAATTTTGGTAAACTGTGATTACTCAAAAGACATATATTGTCAGCTAATTTCCTTATTTATTAATTTAGTATTGTTAATTCATTATTTGCTTGATTTTGACTCAGTTAATCATTGAATTTGCTTTCTGTTAGATGGTGTCTTGTCAATTCAAGCAACAAATATTAGATGGCTTCACGCAGGATTTATTTATTCAGTGAATCAGCTACAATGACTGGGCTCCAAATATCAGAGTCATACATCCATGGATATAGAAGGTAAAAATCATGTCTTTTCTCGTCATAATGATTTATTAGTTGGAAACTGAAATAAATGAATATAAAACTTTGTGGGCTGTGAAACAGGGACTCTGTTGCCTTGATCGGTCGAATTAACAATAAAACTCCACCCGCCTCTCGCGTATAGTACATGAGAAAGGCTTTACTAGATCATACAGGAGCATTACATTCAGGTATTGACACGATCCGCATTGAGACTGACTGCATTTAGACGTGATCCACAACAGACAAAAGTAAAACGGATCAAAGGTACGCTGGGTTGATGACTTTACTTTCCCTATGTTTTTCTCCCCAACCAGATTGCACTCATATGTAATTTATGAATGACTTGCAGGTAATTAAAGTGTGACCAGAACAAATGTAGTCGAGATCAAAGGTATGCTTGACTGACATGCTGTTGACGATTGCACTAATATGAGACTTGTGAATGGCCTACAGGTAGTTATTCTTGAATAGTTCTATGGCCTTTTCTCTACGAAGGGAAGTACCAGGGCCTCTGCTCCCCCATGTTCTCCTTGTATGGTATGATCCTTCTTTGTGGATATATAATTAGAAAAATATCGTGTTTGTCAGACTAAATTTATTCTTGAAATTCTCTATATTATAAATAATTCCATTTTATCATTCTTTTAAGGATAATTTTTGGAAGGCGCATTTCCATCCATTCATTAAGTGTCGTGTGACGGGAAGGTATGCGGGGATGACCGGCTGATGACTTTCCTTATGCTTTTCTCTCTAGCCCGATTGCGTTAATATGTGATTTGTGAATGATTTGTAGGTAGTTAGACTAGAATGAATACTAAGGGAAGTGATGAGGTCCCTGCTGCCCCATGTGGGTTTCTTCCGGTGTAGTCGATATTCAACATGGTATGGTTCGTCTTTGTTTGCATTTCTGATTACTGTTCTTGTTGATTATAAGAAATAGGTTGTCTATCTGACTTTGTTAATGAAGTTCTCAAGATAAGCTTATAGAAACAAATTCCAATTTGATCAATTCTTATCTTTAGGATATGTTTGAAAATGCAGTTGTGATACATGCAGATCTATGACCTGTAAGTTGTATAGTACCCCTCTACTTAAGATATAGCGGCAGTGATCTGTTATCCGTTTGTGTAAATGGTTATATGGTAGTTGTAGAAAAGACATAGAATATGTCAACTCTCAAAGGGACACCAAATGTATAAATCTCTTTAGACACAAGAAAACAAAGTCAGTGAAATCTCGAGTAAAACTTAATGCTTTTATCGTGTTTTTCAGTTGGAGAGGTCAACAAGATCAGGGACACAGAGATTAGTGTGAAGACTGTTTATTTTTAAGCATAGCGTTCTTTTTGCAATTGCTTATAGTTAAATGACACCTGAATTGTAATAATAATAATAATAATAATAGTAGTAGTAGTAGTAGTAATAATAATAGTAATAATAATAATAATAATAATAATAATAATAATAATAATAATAATAATAATAATAATAATAATAATAATAATAATAATAATAATAATAATAATAATAATAATAATAATAATAATTATTATTATTATTATTATTATTATTATTATTATTATTAGCTCATTTGAAAATCAATGATTTCACTGTTTGGAGACTATACTTCAGAGTTGTGTGGTTTTATGCAATACAAGTGTCATATTTGGTATGCAACACTATTAAAAAAATTATCATTAATGGAGCAGGTTGATGCCTACTACCTTTCTCTCGATAAAGACACTAATGGTACTAATGTAAACTTTACTCTTGGTAGAGAATTTTTCAAGAATATTAAAAGATTAAGTTTAACAACAAGTAATGTCGATTAGCTTAGAAATTAAAACTAGTAATTGGTTTGATGAATTAAAACTAGTAATGTCGATTAACAAACTCAATTAAAGACTAACAATCAACAAATATACTTATGTGTTATTATACTTATGTGTTATTAGCAAGTAAGATATTCAATAATGATTCGTACACTAATCGGAAAGTAGAAACACACACTTAATATTTGTGGAAGACAGTAAATTTAGATAATATTCTAGAGATGATGTACAGTATCATAAATAAAGCAGAATGGAAAGAAGTTACCGGGGTCCGATGAACATATTGCCACTGATGAGGGAAGAAGATACTAGATCTGACTCTTGATCTTGCCCAAAACACCAAACAACGAATAACGACCCAATCAAACAAGATCATATTTGATATGTTCTTATTGTTGATGTGTGCTCGGGAGGAAGAGACGGTGATCGATGTTGGGGCTGCTGCTTGCGATGGTGGTGCGCCGGTGGCTCGTGGCGGCACCAGCAACAGCGGCTGCGCCGGCAGGGGTCGACGACGGCGAGAGAGTTGACAGCAGCAAGGAGAATGGGGGTGCTCCAGAGGCGGCTAGGGGTTTAGGTGAGGGAGGAGCAGTCGGGGGGGGGGGGGGTGACGTAGGGGACGGTGGCGGCTGTCGATGGAGGTCGGGGGTGTTGAGATGTAGGGGCAGTCGGGGTAGTTGGAGGGGAGGTGGGTTTGTAGATGGGTGGAGAGGGGCGTTGGACGTTCGGGACAGGAAGATGCGGGGATGACAGGCTGATGACTTTCCTTATTCTTTTATCTCTAGCCCGATTGCATTAATATGTGATTTGTGAATGATTTTTAGGTAGTTAGACTTGAATGAATACTAAGGGAAGTCCCCCATCAGGGTTTCTTCCTGTGTGGTTGATTTTCAACTTGGTATGGTTCTTCTGTGTATGCATTTATGATTACTGTTCTTGTTGATTATAAGAAATTGGTTGTCTATCAGACTTTGTTATTGAAATTCTCAATATAAGCTTATAGAAACAAATTCCAATTTGATCAATTCTTTTTTAGGATATGTTTGAAAATGCTGATGTGATACATGCAGATCTATGACCTGTAGGTTGTATAGTTACCCCTCTGTTTAAGATATAACGGCAGTGATCTTTTGTAAATGGTTACATGGTGGCTTGTAGAAAAGACATAAAATAAGTTTACTGGCAAAGGGACACCAAATGTTTAAATATCTTTAGACACAAGAAAACAAGTCAATAAGTGAAGTCTCGAGTAAAACTAAATGTTTTTTTTCATGTTTTTCAATCAGAGAGATCTACAAGATCAGGGTCACAGAGATTGGTACAATTAGAAGTTTTGGTGATTGAGAACATTCCATGACTGACAGACATATTTACAAGATGTCTATGAAGATTCTGTGTTTATTTGTAAGCATATCATTCCTTTTGCAATTGCTTACAGTTAAATGACACCTGAATTGCAGTGGACCTTTTCTTATCTTTTTAATATCCTGCTGATTATTATTATTATTATTATTATTATTATTTAATTATTTATTAGCTCATTTGCAAATCAATGATTTCACTCTTTGGAGACTATACTTCAGAGTTGTGTGCTTTTATACAATACAAGTGTCATATTTGGTATGCAACACTATTAAAATTCTTTATTATTAATTGATTCGGTTGATGCCTTCTACTTTTCTCTCGATAAAAACACTAATGAAGTTGGTACATTAGTCTACTTCACCGAAATTTAGGGGTTTAGTGTTGAAGTTGATTGGGGAAATCTAGGGTTTCTACTGGAATAGGTAAGCCATTGTGATTTTCTGATCAGTTTTTGGAAATTTAGGAATCTTTTTCGGTTTTATCTAATCCAAATTTTACATGGGAAAATTCGAATTTCTCATGTTATCTAGGATTAGTGAGATGCATGTAAATGAAGGTAAAAAATAGGATGCACAGCATTTTGATTCTTTTATAATTTCCGACACGGAAGGTGTTTTTGAAAATGCTCTTGAGAAATTTTGAGTTGTAGGTAATTTTAGGAAGTTCTAGTTAGTTATTGAAATACATTACAATATCTTTCAGTATTTATACATTAGTATTAATAATTAATTATTATTATTAAATTCATTTATACATTAGTGTTAATAATTAATTATTTTCACTGAATTTATTTATTGAAATTGCTTTCTTTCAGGTGGTGTCTTGGCAAGTCCAGCTAAGAATATTGGATGGCTTCATGCAGAATTTGTTCATTCATGCCAATCGTACATCTATGGATATGGAAGGTAAAAGTTCAATGTTTAGTATTTTTTAGTCAGACCTAAGATTGGGATTCTTTTCCTGTAAGAGTAGAATCGGGGTCGCGGATTGCTCACTGATCGATTTTAAGCATTTCTTAAGTTAGTGTGGAAATTTTTCGAGAATAATGTGACAAATTCAAATATTTTCTCTCTTTTCCCCTTCTAAACTAGGTTTTTAGCAACAGAATTAGGGGTTTTTTTCTAAATGAGCAAAATTAGGTCTCATATAGCAGGAGTAGGTGTTGGTGGTTTCTTATGGCTTTGTAGCATCATCCTAATCACACGAGTCAATTTGTGGATATTGTATTGCAAACTTTTTTTTTTTTGCTTTATTTTTCTCTAACAGGATTGCATATTAGTTTGTTCATGATAATTTGCAAAGGGAGGAAAGTGGATCTCCGTTCTGTCATTTAGTGCCTGCGGTGAGACGTGACCCACAGCAAACAAAGTCAATGGAGCTAAGGTATGCGGGGTTGATGACTTTATTTGCTTCTGTTTTTTCTCTGCAACCAGATTGCACTAATATGCAATTTATGAATGACTTGCAGGTAGTGAAGACAACAGAGTATAAGTAAACGGATCACAAGTACGCTGTGCTGATGACTTTTCCTACGTTTTTCTGACTAACGAGATTCGAATATCTGATGTGTGATTGACTTGCAGGTAATTAAGAGGCGTTTGAAAATGTGAACGGATCAAAGGTGCATCTGAATGACATGCTTATGATTTTCCTTATCTTTTTCTTTCTAGCCAGATTGCACAAATATGTGACTTGTGAGACTTGCACGTTGTTGCATGTGTGGTCTTTTCTATACTAAGGAAAGTGTGACAGCCTGTGCTTCTTCATGCGGGCTTCTCCTAGTACGGTGCAATTCTATTTTGTGGATAATTAGAACTATGTTGTGTTTGGCAGACTATTAATATTTGAAATTCTCTATCTAAGCCATAAGTAATTCCATTTAATCAATCTTATTTTAAGACATGTTTGGAATGCAGCCGTGATATATATGGAGATCGATTTCGCTGTAGGGAAGGTGCATCTCCATTTATTCATTAACTGCCTGCAGAGACCCGCAACAGACAAACTCAATGGTTGAAAGGTACACGAGGATGACAGGATGATCACTTTCCTTATCCTTTTTCCTCTAACCCAATTACACCAATATATGATTTGTGAATGACTTGCAGGCAGTTAGACTTGAATACTAAGGGAAGTGATCTGGCCCCTGCGCTCCCTCCATGTGGTTTCTTCCTGTATGATTGATCTTCAACCTCGGTATGATTCTTCTTTGCACTCATTTCTGATTACTATTCTTGTGGATTATTAGAAATAGGTGGTGTCAGTCAAGACTGTTATTGAAATTTTCAATATAAGCTTATAAAATAAAATTCCATTTTATCAATTCTTATTTTTAGGATATGTTTGAAAATGCAGTTGTGATATGTGCAGATCTGTTTTCAGTGAATGTGGAGATCTATAACCTGTAGGTTGTATAGTACCTTTCCACTTAAGATATTACTGAAATGATCTTTTATTTGTTTATATAAATGGTTAAATGGCTGTGTGTAGAGATATAGGATAAGTTTAGTCTCAAAAGGACACTATTGTTTAAATCTCTTTAGATTCAAGAAAACAAAGTCAACAAATGAAGTCCCGAGTATAAAACTGAATGCTCGTTTCATGCTTTTATCAGAGAGCTCAACAAGAGGAGGAACACAGAGATTAGTACAATTATAAGTTTTGGTGATTACTAATTGAGAACACTCCATGACTGACAGATATATATGCAAGATGATTGTGAAGACTCGGTGTTTATTTTTAAGCATACCATTCTTTTTGCAATTGCTAATGGCTGATTTTCTCCCTTGTTGATTTAATAGGTTATATAGGTTTTGTGAAATGCATACAGGTTTCAGAAGGTTTAAAATTGGGTTCTTGATCCGCTCAATATTTAAGGAGCAGGCAAGGTGTTTGTAAAAATGCTCTTGAGATTTTTTTAAAATATCGGGCAGTTTGCTAATCTGGGATGACTCAAATGACATTTATAGGACATCATGGATTACTCAAAAGACAGTTTAGGTATTAATATTTCATTATAATCATAATTTTGACCCGATCTAATTATTGAATTTGCTTTCTTTCAGGTGGTGTCTTGGATGCCAAGCATGACAATCCTGCATGCATAGATATGGAAGGTAAAAGTTTTGCTCATTGAGTTCCTTAAAATTTGTCAAGAACATGTTCTTTTTGGCGAGGAGCACATAATGACATTCATGATTTCAAAGCTTTATTATTCATCTTGCACTTCTGATAGTATATCCAGTTGCACACATCTTTCCTCAGTTAAGATATGGTTTCCAAAGTATCCAAATTAATGTTGATGTTTATAGACACTTTAAACCACATATTAGAAATTGGTGATCTAACAAGTACTTTGATAGCTATGCCTCTGCTATGAATTACATTACTTATTTGTATATTTGTAGAATTTCTATTATTTCATAGGGGACTACTGAATCCTTAATTCATATATTTGTGCAAATTAAAAATAAAAAAGAACTAGCTTACTCATGCATTATTTTCTATCTACCTCTTTCGTCTGACCAAATCATACTTGCAGGTATTTTGACGTCTGTTCCTATGTCAGGTACTTGAGTTTGTAGTGATCATTTAACTAAAAGTTCAACAGTATAGCGCATGTGTGAGGAGGATCATGATCGACCCTTCTTGTTGGCAGGCAGGCAAACAATCAGGTTAGTTAGGTTTTTTCCTGCTACTATTTTTTACACCTACATAGCATCTTTGTTTCAAGTTATTTATATTTCTCAAGAATGTTCACCATCACGAAGAATCTTTATTAACTTTAACAATTTCAAGTGTGATAAACGTTCTCTTTTTTGTTTCTATTATAGGTAATAGTAGTGTGCTCTCAGGGTGTAGAGATGGGTTTTTTGTATTGTTAAGTTTCTTTCTGTTGGACTTATTTTCAGTTGACTATTAAGTATAAGCTGATGAAGTCAGCGATTCGACTCATCATCAAATGGTTTAACTTCCAAGGGCTAATTTTAGTCAATTTTTTTACTGTCTTTGCAATCACCAAGCATTTCTTTTGTTTTGGTTATATTTTTCTCATCAGCATAGACATGTTTTTTTATAAGTCACTTTTCGAAACTATTTGCAGAAAGAGGACAGTTGTCAAAGTATTTGCGCTCATGGACTCAACAACTAAACTCGCCGTTCCCAACGGCGAGTTTAGTTGTTTCATGCTCGCCGTTGGGACACGGCGAGTTTAGTTCTTATTTTTTGAGAAACTTGTCGTTCCCAACGGAGAGTTTAGTTCTAAATTTTCAATGAAGACTCGCCGTTCCCAACGCAATGACATTTATACTAGACTCGCTGTTGGGAACGAGTTTAGTTCAATATTTTCAAAGAAGACTCGTTGTTCCCAACAGTGAGGACATTTATACTAGACTCGGTGTTGGGAACGACGAGGATGTAGGAAATTTTACAGAGAGTGAAACATTATGTTGGACTTAGTGAATTTTCGAAAAAAAATCCATAGAATTTTTTCGATCTAAACTCGCCGTTCCCAACGAGTTTAGTGTAAATGTCACCGTCGTTGGGAACGAGTCTTCATTAAAATTTTTGAACTAAACTCGCTGTTCCCAACAACGAGTCTAGTATTAATGTCCTTGCCGTTGGGAACGGCGAGTCTTCTTTAAAAATTTTGAACTAAACTCACTATTGGGAACGACGAGTTTCTCAAAAAATTAGCACTGAACATGCCGTGTCCCAACGGCGATGATGAAACAACTTCGTTGGGAACGGCGAGTTTAGTTGAGTCCATGAGCGCAAATACTTTGGCAATTGCCCTATAAGTGCAAATAGTTTTAAAAATTGGCATATAAAAAAAATTCATTAATTGCACATGTGCTCTTAATTTAGACCCCAAAAAATTGTGTTAAATTTCTCGAAAAGTAATTATTTAGGGTCTCTTTGGCTACATACAACCCGTCGAAACCTCTTGCTACCATAAAATTCGGGTTTCATTGGGTTTCACAAAGCTTCTTAGATCCCTTATTTTAGGGTTGCAAATTCTTTTTGAATCCCTCTAACCTCAGATGCTTGTAAACTCGTTCAAATATATATATAATTCTTTGTTCTATAAGTTAATAAATGGGGATGGGGAGTTCTGAGCTACTTAAATAATGATAAAATGGAGAATCCATAGGGTTTCTTTGAGTTAAAAAAAACTCATTTCACAAAACCACACATGGGCCCCACCATTTTCAAAACTTGGTGAAACTCAAGTTTTAAAGAGTTTCATTGGCCAAGTAAGAAAACTCATCAAATAAAACTTGGGTTTCATTGGGTTTTATAGTATCACTTTGGGTTTCTTATAGCCAAAGCTCAGTCGCTAATTCCGGATCCACAGATCATAAACACAGCTCAGTCGCCATGGGCCGACACAGCTGCAGTAAAACTGCAATAACTCCTAGACCGTAACTCCGAATTCGAAACTTTCGGAGGCTATCGACATCTAGACATCTAAAGCTACATTTTCTATTCAGGGCTCGAGTTCAGATTCTAATGTTAAATGGGTCAAAACAGCATAACAAGATTTAGGACAGCAACATGTGAGAATGTCCTACGTGTATAGGTTGCATGAAAATTGGTTATTAGGCGTCTAGGTTAATGTGTGATACAGACACGGGGAAATGGTCATCAAAACAGCAAGTAATATTTATTTCTCGACTCTAGTGGGTGCAAGTCCATCACGTACAAGATATAACATGTCTACAATTCTAGGGTTCCTTAATTTTATGTGTCCATGTGTTCTGGGGATAAAATGAGTCCAAAAAGTTGTAATATAATACAATGAAATTGTTGAGTCAAATTGATGAAGGTTAAAATTTGATCAACAATGAAGATTCAAAGAAGAGTCACAACTTCTAACTATTTGCAGTATTTTCAAATGAACGTCTGTACTAGAACAAAAATATGTACAAGAGGAATACTTGCCTTGATTGACGTCGATTAGATCCGTTAGTTGAAGAAAACGGGATCGAAAAACTCCGGGCGAAATTTCCCAAAAGCACTGTGAAGCACGTGCAAAAATTCAACAGTAGAGCGAAAATCCCACACCGGATCCGTCCAGCACAGCGGACAACAACTCCCGATCCGGCGCGGCAAAACACGGGACAGCAGAATCAGCGAATCGGATTCCTCCCGCACAGCGGGTCTGGCCGAACAGCGTACAGCCTTCTAGGATTCGCTGTGGCAAAACAACGAACAGCGAATCCGTCCACCCGATGTTCGTCTTCCTCCTTACTTCAGCAACGAGCGGAAGAGCGACGGTGGCGCGGTGACTGTGACGCGACTGCGGCGGCACCTGCGGCGACGACTGGCAGAGTGCTTGGCGGCGCGATGTCGAGAAGCGAAGCATCGATGGGGTGGCGACGGCGGAGGCTCTGTTTCTGGTTTCGATAACAGGGGAGGATGAGTCGGAGGGAGTGTTGGCGACGATGGTGGTCGCGAGGCGAGGAGGATGAGAGGGTGAGGGGATGGTGCAGGCTGGCAATGGCAATTGGCGATGGGGTTGCCGAGAGTTTGTATAATGGCTATGTTGGGTTCGATGGAGGATGGGTTTGGTCGTGGACGAAGGGACAAGGACGATGGCGGTGGTGGTGATGTGGGTTTGACGAGGCGACGGAGGATCGAAGGTGTTGGTGAGGGAGACGAAGGCGATCGGGTGGAGGTCGCAGGTGATTGGGTTTCGAATCGAGAGGAGAAAGAAGCGGAAGGAAGGAGGAGAGCGGCGGGGTGATTTGGGTTAAAACAATATACGGGGGTTAGGGTCAGGGTGTTTAGGGTTATATAGTATAGGGTTTGGGTTTATGGGTTTTAGGGTATCCGCTTAGAGAGGGATCCAACTGGAGATTTGGTCAAAATGTATTAAAATGGGGAATAAAGAGATGAATGACATAGAACAGCTCATTCTTCATGGAGAACGATACAAGGAGCACATACAATTGAATTAGATAAAAGGACCAAAAATTGAGTCGAAACAAAATAATGATTTTATTCAATCGGAAACAAAATACTGGGTCTCAAATAGATAAAAGAGTACAATGGGGCAATCCCTACTTTTAGCTGTAAAATCCCACTACCTTGTCCGTGGTTTTTACCCTTTCTCCTTTGGGGGTTTTCCACGTTCCGTGTCCATTTTATTTCCACTTTCTCAATTTCACTTTAGTTGTGGGGCAGCTTCTGCCTATAACTTTCCTAACATAATGTATTCTTATAGTTATATGAAATGGTTCAAATATTTGCATTTTAATCTCTCTCTCTCTCTCTCTCTCTCTCTCTCTCTCTATATATATATATATATATATATATATATATATTACTTAACGTGCGTACCTATCAGCACACCTGCATCCTACTTTTTGTGAAATCACGTGTCTCTATACCCGTGTCGTGTCGTACCACCTATCAGCACACCTGCATCAGTATCTATGCTTCATAGGTTGTACCAACAATAAAAACGAGTATGAAGCTCTGGATGGTGTGGCTCGAATCCGGTATTTTCCTACTATCAGTCTTTGGTGGTTAATTACGCATCCCAGCTTTGATTACTATATATTGAATTACTATCTCCCTTCTATTAGAGTGAGGGTTTAGGTGACTCTTACAAATTCCTGGAAAATTTTCAAGAAGTTTTTTAGTGATTTAAAAACAGTCTCTAGAGGAAGAAGGGGTCTTCTCCAATCTTGTAGGGGATAAGTGGCTAATCTGAAAATTGACACATTTAAAACATATAGATAGTTATTTATTTGTCATGATTTTATTTGGTTGATACTTTTAAGTTATTTGATTTTGGCAAGAACATCTTAGAATTTGATATTTATCTTTTAAAGCCTGTTTACACGCTAGGTTGATCATTAATGCAGAAGAGGAGCTTTGAGAGTATTTGTTGGTTGACATTATTGGCAAATTAACTTCCCTTCTCTCCTTCCTCTTTTCTTTTCTTATTCTAAGTCTGGCTGTCAGTTTTTTTTTTTCCTTACTTTTTTCTCTTAACAAACTGGAAAAATTGTTACAGAGATTAGCTATCATATTTCATCCTACTCAACTGATAACTAGTTTGTGGAGGCTACTTCAAATTTCAAATTTAGTGTCCACTGATATATTATATCCAGCCATATCTCTTTCTGGGTATTATTTTGTATAGAAAAGTGAGCCTCATGTAATAGGAGATTCATTCCCTCATAAAAAGCGATTATAATCATTTGGTGGAGTCCTCCATCAAGTTTGTCATAAAATGCATGTGTAAAAAGAAAAAATTTAAGTGGCTCAGAAGCCTTTTCCTATGCATCATTTGGTCCATTTTCTGGTGCAATCTTTTATACTTTTAACAATGGTTTATTTTGTTACTACATGATGCGTGGGTAGAGGGCCTTCAACCCAATTGATTTTGATTTTTTTCACACAGACATTTAATGACATTGAAAACAAGATGAACGGTGTGGATCTCTCATGAAGGATATCACCAAAGTAATTATAATCACTTCGTTCTAGGTAATCACCCTGCTAGAAATGGGAGGTCGCTTTTATCTTTTCTGTAAGATATTTGTACTACTGCAATTATTTTTTCTTACTATTTGGATTCATGAAAGAGTTATCTTTCGCCAAAAATGGCCTTGTTTCATTTTGTTGTGCAGGTTTTTAACTTGGATTTTGAGTTTAGGGCACATATAAGGTTTATTTAACGGAGCTCTATAATGGTTGCCCTTCCACTAATTGCGGCACAAGACACTTGGAGGAGTGCATATTGAAAAATCACATAAAATCACCATAAAGTGGTAAGAGTGCTTTACCTTAACTGAAATTGTTCTTGAAGTCCTTTACAACCTTATGTTATGCACCTTTTTACTTCTTTGGCATGCATTATGTTCTTGTAGGTAGGTTTCAAATGATTCAACTTATCTTTGTATTCTTGGCTAATTTTCGTAGAAAATACCATATAGTTTTGCATACTTCATTGTTAAATGCCCTAAGTTGTTCTCATTTACACTTAAATATCTTAATATGTTTTCTTACTTCCGTTAAAAATTGAAACATAATATTCCAGTATGCTAAGCATTTAATGTTGAGTATTATTTTGCCCTTAGAGTATTTCAGAGGAAAGTTGGAGATCAGGATTTTGTTTGGGATGAAGTGGTAGAAGGGATCTAGTTTTGGGTGTCAGAAATGTTTAAGCGTGGTTCTAATGGATAGGCAACGGTCTCATTTCACCTTTCTTACTATTTTATAGTAAGAGTCCCACCCAGAGGAAAAGAGAATCCAATGTGTGAGGAAGAAGATCTCCAGCATGCCATTAATAGAGAGTAGATGTTGAGGTGCGACGGCATTTTGAGGGCACATGCCAGTGAACTACTACTAACTGCTTCAGTCCACCCTAATCATATCGGAGAGAAGGATAATTAGTTCAACAATAAGCCACTAACCTCTATTTTATGCATTCTGTACCTACCCTATCATGACTGTTTTTCTATCTATTACATTATAATTCCAGGTTGATACATGAAAGCATAGCATATTAAAATAACCGAAGTTACAGGAATGATTATAAGTTTTAGAGTAGTGGCTGCCTTTGAAATATTTATATAACAATCGTCCTGTTTGAAGGCCAGTGCAAATTGCCTCTTTTTAAAACAGAAACTGAAATAATCCACTATAATGCAACATGATAATATTATCACATCAATGGAGCATTTTATATATAAAACAAAACTTAATTAAGTTTGTAAACTAAAGGATTCCCAAAAGCTTTACATTGCATTCTCACTAATTTGGCCATCACTTTTTACAATAAAATCAAAATTATATTCTGCACATCAAACTGAGTTCAAATTCTCATTAATCCATAATCTCCAGTGAAAACAAAAGCCCAAGTCTGGTTGATATTCCGATACAAGAAGTTAGTCTCAATTTCTTATTTACCATACATATTCTGATGAAGTCCGGCAACCGACATTGATTAAAGGTAAAAAAACAAAGGTTGTAGTAGAAATGACATCCGATCCAGATTCCTGAACCATATCAGAAATGGATCGGGAACGAATCTGGAATTGGACCTGGGTTTGCAATTGGGTTTGGATTCGGATATAGATTTCTTTAAAAGTTCGGATTGGATTCAGATATTTGCTAAAGTATAGTATTATATAATACTTTTTGGAAAATGAATAAAATGTGTTGAACGGTCTAGGATTATAACCCAGTCTCCTAGGTATATAGGTCATTGGTCAAGTGCCCAAATAGCTGGGATACCTTGTGATTTATGACATAATTAGAGATGTTTCATAATAATAGGCTTCTAATTTGACATAAGTTTAATTTTTAGTAAGTTAATTTTATTTTAATAACCTAATATAGAGTGTCTTTCTCATCTTTATTTTTTGTAATTAACCAAGTGAAGAAGTTGTAAGATTTTCCTTTTTTATTGATTTTATCTTAACTTTTAAAAATTTTAATTGTTTTCTCACCAGATTTGTTAGTTGGTGATGGTGATGTAACTCACCAACTCACAAATACTTTCTATAGCTATCAGTATTTTGGAAATACAAATTCTTTTGAGTGACATTATGGGGTAACACCCTTGTTTATTTGTTTATTTCTTCTTCTACTTACCCTCACTACGACTTTATATAAACTCCTCTTGAAATGTAATAAATACTTAAATATCCTTGTATAACTAAAATCAGAATCAGAATTTAATAATAGCTAATATATCCTTATAACTGGAACCAGCTTCAAATTTGATAATTTCTAAATATCCTAGTATCACTAAAGTCTGTTTCAAAATTTAATAATAGACAAGATTCTTATATAACTGAAATCAGCTTCATGTATAAAATCAGTCCCAACAAAGACATTATTCTGTAGATAATAATGGCTAAACAAAGATGGGTTATAATCTCTTGAGAATAGGGCTAAAGCTGGTGCATGTATAAGGAAATACCTAAATTGTCAATTGGATATGTGTTTGGATAGAAAGTATGAATCAACTCGATGCAACTCAACCAAGTCTTAAGGTCCGAACTATGTACTTAAACTGAAACATAGTGGAGTGCCCTTAGTAACTGTAGCCAGAAACATAGTCCATTCTGAAATTGCTGTAGTTTTTTTGGGTAAAGTGACTCCACAATATTTGTCTTCAAACACGGGGCAACTTAGAAAAAAATTTAAACTGCAGTTCTTGAAAGCTCCTTGCCTTTTGTTTTATTGTGTAAAAATTGTTGCGTATAACATGTAACAAATCATTATTATACTGTAGAACATGTAATGAATCATTACTGTTCTGTAAAACATGTAATGAACCATTTATTATCCTACAGAACACTCCACCATATGGGGAAACACAAGTCGCCAATAGAGAATCTCAGCAGTACCTTAAAAGCCCTGGTTTATGGTTCCTCTACATCTGATTGCTCTTTATGTCTGCCCATATATGGTTTAGGAAATGGCTACATCCATGAATAGTAGATGAAGCTTCAACTGGAAACTGAACACTCCATAAACCTGAAGATAGAGATCGAGATACCTGTATTTCAAAAGGTGGTCTAGGTGTATTGCCAAGAACTTTAAATGGAAAAAGGCCCGATCTTTTGACACTCAAGAAGCTTGTGATTGATTTCAATGCAGTATCCTGCAATAAGATGCATGAGGAGGATTGTATGAAAATCAAAGAGGAAGAAGAGCAAGTGGTTGAATAAGAAACTGAGGATGGGTAATGAGGTAGGCACCTTAAAGCATATATGCCATATTCGGTTCATTTCATGTTTTTTTTAGCTTTCATAGTATTCGATTAGAGTATTACAGTAACATAATTATTTTTCTGAATTCTGTGGTAGGGTAAGAGAACAGATTTTCGTAATTATGGTACAGTAAGGATACAAACTCTACCCTGGCTCACCTTATTTGTTGCCATCCCTGGTTGGAGGACATGTTGAACTGCATCTCCTTTCATTTTATTATAGAGGAATTTAAGAAACGAAGTTCTTATACAATTTCATGCATTACATAAATATAAAATCTAACACAAATGCATGTAATTAATAAAAAAGATACTCCCAAGAGAAGCACTGCATCAGGGTCATATAAGAATCCCTTGTATCCTCTGTCATGCATTACATCAGGGCCATATTCATTGAAGTCAACCACTGTTTTTAAATATCGCCTTAAAGATCCTTACAAGTTCAATGGTGAGGTTAATCATACATTTGTTTTTGGGATGGTTCATTCAGTACAGTGAATATGAGCATGGCTACAGGAAGGGAATGGGCTAAAAATGTATGGAGGCAACATGTTTAGGATAATTATAAGAGAAATATTTGAAAATTGGTTGCACTCAAACATTACGTCCTATATGTAGGTTCTGTTGTAATTAAAAGGTGAACAAATCGCTGATAAGAAGTAGATTTATAGGATTCTATTGGTGGGAAAGTAAATTTTGAAAAAGTTAAAACAACATGTTTAATATGGCTGAAGAAGAGGGAAGATCACAAGTGTGCCTAATACATTTACTAAATTTTTACCGAGAATTTGTTTGCAGTATAATTAAATGATTTTACAGTTAAATGTATGGTTCACCAAAAAGCAAAACTAAACACCGCCTTAGGGAGTTCAAATGAACGTAACTTATACATATAATGGAATTTAAACCAGGTTGATAAGATTTTGTATAAACGAGTTGTTCACGTCATTGGATGTGCATTTGGATATACGAATCGTAGATGATATGCATAAATTTCAGAGGGAGATCATGTGGGGGAACTATGTTATGTGGCCTCCATCCCTTCTAGTGCTTCAAGTTTGTAGCAAAAGATATCTGGTGGTTCAAGGTTGCTTTGCAAGAAATTTTACTTTTGTTTTTTCTTAGGGGTCAGTGGGTATGTTGTTATATGATGTTGTATGATGACATTAATGAAGTTGAACTTTGTGGATCTTGTGAAGGGGTTACGCAGAAGCAACATGAATGATGGGAGGAGATGGGAAGTCGAGGCAAAACCAATTATGTTATTAATATGATACCGGAGAAACAAAACTATCTTTTTAATCTTTTTGTTGATTTGAAGATGATGCTTGTGGAGAACTGGAGATACATGAATACTAGGCCAAATATATAACCTATGACGGTAAATGTCAGGGATGCTAGAGTGACGCCGGAGAGCACTGCAGTGATTAGATTGTCAGAGCATCCCTGAGTTGTTGGAGTAATTGCTGCTATTGTTGAAGTATCTGTTTTTTCGAGTCTGTATATGTTTTTTACATATGATACACACTTTTTCTTTTAAATGGGCAGTTGGCAGGTTTGGGTAGTATGCGCGTTGCACGTGCTTTAGTGTTGTTTGTCCTGTAGTTTAACCGCCAACTCCTTTCCCTGTAAATGCTGAGTTGTAATATGAGTTGGATTCAATGAATAAAAATCAAGAAGTTATTTCCCCAATTCTCTCGTCCTAACCCTAGAACTCGAGAAGTCGCCATTGATGCCGAGATCCAAATCTTCAAGGAATCCTAATCCTCACACAATCATCAGAGCAGGAAATCGGTGACGGCGATGGCTGCAATGTGAGTGTACGGTGATGATCGTGGTCGAGGTAACTAATTTGAAAAGCCAAATGGCTTCAGTGCAAGTTCAGCTTGGATTCATCGCTGGGAAATTTGAGGCGATGTCGACCAGAATGGAAGTGATGATGTGGTCGATGCAGCAGCCAAATCCACAACCACCATCTTCTCATCTGATTCCGATCGTTCCTCTTCAGACTCCAAACAGGGAGGTAACAACCCTAATCTCATCTCTGTTAATTCAAAAGGGCGTGGTGATTGTGGAAATTTGTTTAGAGCTCGTTTTAAGATGGATTTTCCATTTTTTAAAGAAGGGGATCCAACAAAATGGATATCCGGAGTTGAGCAATTTTTTGAATTTTATGAAATTCATGATTCCTAGAAGCTGAAATATGCTTCACTAAACTTGAAAGGAAGAACAGCTTAGTGGTATCGTAGACACTTTAAACCCAAAGCTCATGAAATTTTTTGGTCTTGTTTATGGAAGAATTGATAACCAGGTTTGGTCCTACTATCTTTCAAGATTATGGAGGTATTCTGTCTAAATTGCAATAGAGAGGGGACCTTGAGGCATTCATGCAGAAATTTTATAGGATATCGAATTTCGTGGAGGATTGGTCAGAAACTCATTTTTTTAAGTACCTTCATCAGTGGATTGCGGGATGAAATCCGTTGGGATGTTAAATCACAGAGGCCGAAATATGTGAACGAAGGCACTGGGTTAGCTAGGGGTTACGAAGAGAAGTTAGCTTCTTCACATGACTCCTTATGTGCCTAAGCAAACCATGACAACAGCTCGAGTTCCTGTGTCACCTGCAAGAGTACGTGTAACAAATCTAGTTGCAAATTTTGTTCCTCGACCGTTAAATATCCAAGAGATGAGAGAAAGGAAAGCTAAGGGGTTATATTTCAATTGTGATGAGAAATATACACAAGGTCATCGTTGCAATACTCAAAAGTTTTATTTTCTATGACAACAGCTCAAGTTCCTGTGTCACCTGCTAGAGTACGTGTAACAAATCTAGTTGCAAATTTTGTTCCTCGACCGTTAAATATCCAAGAGATGAGAGAAAGGAAAGCTAAGGGGTTATACTTCAATTGTGATGAGAAATATACACAAGGTCATCGTTGCAATACTCAAAAGTTTTATTTTCTAGAAGGGTTGGATGATGAAGATGAAGCAGAAGCTGAGTTTGATGCTGTAGTTGCTGATGAAAACACCCAATCTGCCTTACAAACTCCCATACAAACCACTATACACCCTGAGATTTCATTTCATGCCCTGGTTGGGACTCAAGTTTATCCCCAAACCATGTGCCGGAAGGGCAAGATTAATGGTAGGGAGTTCAATATTCTGATTGATATGAGTTCTACACACAACTATCTTGATCCTCAGATGGCAATAAGAGCTAATTTGCAAGTTATGAAGGAACCCAAATATAAGTTTACAATAGCCAAAGGCCAATGCATGTACGGTGAAGATTAAGTGTCAAATGTTAATTTTCTGGTGCAAGGTGTGAATTTGCAAGCCAAACTGCTACATTTACCTCTAGGGCCTGCTCAAATGGTTTTGGGTGCACACTGGTTGAGGTCTTTAGGTCCAGTAACTATGGACTTTAGCAATATGACAATGGACTTCAGGGTTGAAGGAGTTATGAAGAGGTTGCAGAGAATTGTGAAACCTCAATAGTAGTTCATGGAGGCTGATGAGTTGGTTAAAATAGGCAGTTGTGTATGCCAAGCTTATATGATACAAGTGCAAGAGGCGAATGGTGGTGAAGAAGAGCCTAGCAGCAGATAGCATGTCTCAACTTTGTAATGTTACTGAGGAAATCCATTAAGTACTACAAAACATTCATGATGTATTTGCTGATCAAATTGAGCTTCCTCCGCAGAGATCTATAGACCATCAGATACTTGTACTTGAAGGAGCCATACCAATGTGTAGTAATTCCTATAAACACCCCCATTACCACAAAAATGAGATTGAGAAACAGGTAAAGGAGATGCTCTCATCAGGCTTCATTAGGCCAAGCAATAATCCATATGCCTCACCAATGATTTGGTGAAAAAAGCTGACGACAACTGCCGTTTATGTGTTGATTATAGGACTCTAAACAACTAAACTATCAAGGTCAAATTCCAATTCATGTTATTGATGAGTTACTTGATGAGTTGAATGAGGTTAGATATTTTCCTAAAATTGACTTGAGGTCGGGCCATCATCAAATCAGGGTGAAGGATACTGACATTCCCAAGACTGCCTTCTGAACTCATCATGGTCATTTTGAGTTTTGGGTGATTTGCTAAAATTAAACAACTTGTTTCGTCTTTTTAATGTCGACTTGTATATTTCTTCTCCTAAGATTTATTTTCGTTAGAATTGCGTCGTTATGAACCAACCAGTTGAACACTTTAACTTTTAGCGGTGCTTGCGTTGCCCAAATCCTACTCTCCACGCCGCTCCTAATCCCACCGTCGTTGATCCAAGAGTACATTGATGCGACTGAGAATGATGTTGAGCCTTGAAGGTTCCACCATCTCTCGTCAGGCTCCGTAGTCGTATGGTCCCTCTCCGCCTGAATAAGACTATTGAGCTCTTCGAATTGTTTGGTGCTCTCCTGTGTCACTCCTCCCGTCACGGTGAACTTGAGATTGTTATTTCTTACTACATCTACCACTAGAGAGTCAGGATTGACTACGCTCTCAACGGCTTGCGGGAATAAATTTCTAAGAGTTCTATTCCCGCACCATTTGTCTTTCCAGAATCTCGTGGCTTTACTGTCCCCTACTTTACATGTCGTGTTTGTGTTGAAAATCTCACCTTGCTTGGCTATTCCTTTCTAGAGAAAGGACACCTTCCCTCCTGTACTTCGGCCCCCGAACCGAAATTTTTTTCTTCTTCGGTAAAGGTCAAAGGAGTCGGACCACCACCCACGTTTTCTATTGCTTATCTTCCACCACCATTTACTTAGTAAGGCCCGATTCATATCATGGAGATTGATGATTCCCAACCCTCCGAACTCTCTCTTCTTACAAACTCTTCCCCACTTAATAAGATGGCAACCATTGTTGCCTTCGCCGGAACCCTTCCATAAGAAGCGTCTTCTCATCTTATCTATCATGTGAATAACCCACTTGGGCACTTCATAAATAGACATAAGGTACAAAGGAATGGCGTTAATAACCGAATTAAGCAGAGTGATCCTTCCGCCTAGCGATAGGAATCTACTCTTCCACCCACCTAATTTCTTCGCAATCTTTTCAATCAATGGCGTCCAATCATCTCTTAACAGCGGGCCGGGTCTAATTAAACCATAATTTTAATTACTAAAGCTGAAAAAATGCTGAAAAAATGCATAATTTTATAAGAAACTGCATAATTTTCTCCGTCCACCTAATTTCATAAGAAAATCACTGTTAAACCATAATTTTATTCAATTGAATATTACTAAAGCTGAAAAAATGCATGAAATGAAAAGATGTCTTAACTTTAACTATTTTATTTTAACATGTATATTATAACATGATTAACATTCAGTAAATAAGTTATACATTATAAACCATGCATTAATATGGCACATGTTAAAATAAAAATGATAGACTAAGAAAATAATATAAAAATAATTTTATGAATAGTGTTTGCTAAAAAATCTAATTCTAAATTAGAGGATGGGGGTGGGTTTGGAAAGAGATGGGAGATTTTTTTAGATTGAGAAAGTGAAAGGGAAAGAGAAAGTGTTTGAGGAATTGAGATTTTTATTCAGTTTTGGGTTTTTAATTAAATCGTGTGTAGTGCATGTTAGTTAAATAGAAATCTCTACTTTTTCTTTTTTTTCTCTCCTTCAAAATGAAGAAAAAAGATATAGGGTAGACTCTATCTGATATAGATATAATATAATAGAGAAGAAAAAACAATAGATTGGGTTCGAATGAATAATATTGCTCAAATTTTTATGATAAGAATTTAATATAAAATACATGGGCAAATCTAGAATTTGATAAAAAATAGTTTTGCTGCTGTCAGCATTGAAGAAAGTACAGCACATAGAGGAAGAAATACCGTGATCGGTTGGAACCTGAACCAAAAAATAGGTTGAATAGGATCACTGGATATGGAAGCAAAGTAGGTTGATAAGAGCATCACAACGTGTTTCTCATATTTGAAAAATGGCAAATATAGGGGTATGTGTATAGTGATTGTTTGCTAAAATTTTCTCAAATTTTGAGAATTTTTTTTTAATCGGACGGAACATGTTGTTCCTTTCCAAATCTATTTTTTTAATCCGTAATAAAATTAAATTATTATTAGTTATTAAATAGTAATTAGTTAATTAATTATTGATTAAAATAATATTCAATATTTATTAATTACTTCCTAAAGTGATATTTGTCGTTAATTAATGGATGAATTAGGTAAAAGTGACATCTTGGTGGTCAAACGGGACATGTTGTCCCGTTTGATCCTTTTTTTATTTTTGTTCAGACGGTACATGTTGTACCGTCTAATCATTAATTTTTTTTTAAAAAAAATCAGACGGAACCTATTATATATAAAAAAAAAAAAACAACAGGACGTCCCCTATAATTTGAGAATCGCCAGTTCGTTTCTCAAATATGAGAAACGACTATAACAATTTTGTCAAAATATGGTAAAATAGCAAACGACTGCAGGCCATCAGGCCATCGTTTCTCAAATTTTGAGAAAATGACAAATATAACAAACGATTGTGGATACTCTAAAAGAGAGGATTAGAGGTACAACTGTCAAAATAATATAAGGTTGTTAGAGAATTTTTTCCCAAAACGCCCCATTTTTGCAAAGTTTTTCCCAAACCGCCCTACTTTTTTTTTTAATTCCCAAAGCGCCCCACTCGGTCTCTCAAAGACCGAGTCTAGTGCAAATAGACTCGGTCTTTGAAAGACCAAGTCTTGCGCTTTGAAAATTCAAAGAGCAAGACTCGGTCTTTCAAAGACCGAGTCTATTTGCACTAGACTCGGTCTTTGAAAGACCGAGTCTTTACTCTGCGTTTTTTAAAGCGCAGATCCCCTTTCTTTCTTCTTCTTCTTCTCGACTTTAACCTACTCTATTTCTCTAACCCATCTTCCTAAATCTAGGGCGACCTCCTACCCACAAAATCTAATCTTAATCTAAATATATACACCAATATCTTCCTAACCCTCTAACCATCTCCACTATAACAACCCAAAACCCTTATTTTGAAAGATCCATTTTTCTGATTTTTGCTAAATTTGGAGCGGATCGCAACTTCAACTCTTTTAACGAAATCTATACGGCTCTGTTCTTGACGCTTGTGAAGGTATGATGAATATTGGCCTTTAATTTTCTGAAATTTGGTATAGATTTTGTTTGCGTTTAGATAATAACTCGCATATTTTAATAAATATACCTAGGTATGGATCTTGAGATTCCTATTTGGTTATACTTTGGTGGTGAAATTATTCTTGATCCAAAGATTGGTAGTAGTTATAGTCATTTGGAACCGGAAATAGTTTGGGTACCCCGTACCATTACATTTGAAGAACTAGTTGAGAAAATCTATGAAGTTACTAATTGGGATAGGAATGAATGGAATGCGAAAATTTTAGCTCGATACGCAGCAGGAAGAGGAGGTGTTCAGTATTTTATGACAGTGCCCGTACCTACTGATAATGCGCTGAAGTCATTGATTGCTAGGACATTTCATCTCAAACAGAGGAACATTTCAAAAATACTACATCAACACAGCTACAAGATCAGCAACCAAGTTAAAAAAATAAAAAAACAACATTAAAAAAAACTACATTAAAAAATACTACATTAAGAATACTACATTGAAAATACTACATTAAAAAAACTACAAAATCAAAATAATTAAAAATATTACATCAAGGGTCTGGTGTGAAGAAAACTGGGGGTCTTCTGTGTCGTCTATGACGATGGGGAGTTGCCTGTGTCAGTGCAGACAACGGGATCTCCGGCTCTTCTTCAATCTCATCCCCAACGAGCTGTTCTTCATCACCTTGTGCTTCAATATCAGGGTCTGCTTCTTGTTCGTGTTCCGAATCACTTCGAGGTTGAGGTGGTATGTCAACTCGTCGCGGTAGTATGTCAAGCACCTGTTGGGGTTGGCCGTCCATGTCAGTTTTCCTGTCCAATACACACCAATCGGAGGTAGCATGTCTATATCTTCAGAAAGAACTCTCCAATGTTGGGACTGGATCCGTACTACGGGCCGACCTACGTGAATCCGTTCCCAACTCCATATCTGCAGTAGAATTAGAGGTCCATTCATCTGGTTCGAACCTATGCTGCACAGACACAGACTCCGATACAGTGCCGATAGAATTGCACTGCCCCAACTGAAACGGCGGATCCTACCTATATCGGCGATTAGGGGCAAGAACATCAGTGCTACGGTATTCCCGGTTGAGTTTGGAAACAGGACCGTGCCGAATAGCGTTAGAACATATGCCCTAAAGTAGCACTCCACCTCCGCTGCAGTTGAAGCGTCATTCAATCTATTTTTGAACGTATCCTTCAACCACTTTAGGCGGATAAATTTCCCATTTATCGCGCCAGCTTCCACTGCAACCCCTAGGAACTCCTCCACGAGATACACGGGATCGAAGTCCATCGATCCTGTCACTGCCTCTCCATCGATTGGAAGCCCGGTTAGTATAGCAACGTCTTGTAAAGTCACCGTCATCTCCCCGACTGGCAGGTGAAATGAGTGTGTCTCGGGCCTCCATCGTTCAAGCAGTGCTTCGAGAAGTGGACGATCGCACTTGATGGATGTCATCATGGAAATACCGTAGAACCCACAATCTCTAAGCAACTCGTGTATGCGTGGGTGCACAGGTAGCGGATGCCCAGTCCTAAAACGGCACTCCGTAGCCTCGCCGTTCCAAACATACTGCGATCGATGCATCGGCTGGAGAGTGAGAAGTGAAGGGTCGAGTGGTCCGGGGCCTGCAGGAGGGATGTATGAAGACGAAGGGCCCGCCTCATTTGGATTGAATTCAACCTATATAACAATAACATTTACATCAGTAGACCGAAAAATATAATACAATTCTATTAGAATCAACATTTAATTACTTACATTAGTAGCATCGGTAGAAGCACGACCACCACGACGACCATGACCACGATCACGTCCACCGCGATTACGTGGAGGTCTACTACTTTCTCCTACCTCCATGTTACCCCTTGTGCGTGCCATTTACAGTAGACTACAAATCCTACAAGTTCAACAAAAATGTTATTAACTACACAAAAGCTAGATATAAAAACAAATTATATATAACAAAGCCGTTCATTCTCTAATTTTAGCAAAACACTAGAGTATAACAAATTCAACAAATTCTATACATAACCTAGACTCTATAAAATTCTAAAAAACTAGATTCAACACATACTATATAGAATTATATACAAAATTAATTCAACAACAAAATTCTATTCAACAAGGTTTCAATAACTCTATCAACTCTTTCAACAAAATTCTATACAAAATTGAACTCTTTCAACTCAATATTTCTTTCAACTCTTTCAACAGAATTCTATTCATTCCAACTTCAACTCTTTCAACTCTTTCTTTTTTGAAAATCAATAACTCAAAAAAATTTGGGTATTAATACTAAAATTAACTCAACTATTTCTTCAACATATACCATCATCGTCAAAGTCTTTCCATGTAATATTATGCTTATATCATTATAAACACCATAATATTTCAGTTTTTTCCGACAGAATTAACACACCCAATGCATCCATCACCCAATGCACATACTGATACTTCAAATATCAGGAAGTGCTCACTATTTGTTTTTTAACATCAATAACTCAACTCTTTCATTTGGAACATCAATGCTAAGCAAAATTAACAGTGAAAATAACATCAATAAACTAATGAACTAGAATTTGGAAGATAATTAAATGTGTTTGTTTGGAACATAAATTCATTTGGAACATATCTGTACAAGTGAGTTCCATCTACACTAATTGGAAGTGAGTTTATTGATGTCCCCATAATTGTACAAGTGAGTTCCATTTGGACAAGTGAATTTCTTCAAGTGAGTTCCATCTAATGAACTCACTTGTACAGATGGAACTCACCCGCGAAACAAACAGCAAAATTCATTTGGAACATCAATAAACTCAACTCCTACTAATTTACTTTGTCAACAATAAGTCAAATTCAACTAATGAACTTCACAATAGCATCAACACTAATATAAATTTTGCTTAGGAAATGCTTAAGAAATATACCTAACAAGTGGGAGAATCCGAAGACGAAGACGAAATTGGCAAGAAGAGCTTGACCAGTACAACCGAAATCTTCCAATTATGGGTATTCGGGGTTTAGGGTTTAAAGAAAGAATCGATTTTGGGGAATAGGATTTGGTAAAATCGAAAATGAATTAGAAAGTAATTGGTTTTGGGAAGTTCAACATTCGATTAAGAGAGTAATCGAACGGAAAAGTAGAGAGTGCGACGGATTCGTTGAGGGAAAGAGCGAAAAGAAAAAACAATCGAAAGTGAAGAAGAAGAAGAAAGAAAGGGGATCTGCGCTTTAAAAAATGCAGAGTAAAGACTCGGTCTCTCAAAGACCGAGTCTAGTGCAAATAGACTCGGTCTTTGAAAGACCGAGTCTTGCTCTTTGAATTTTCAAAGCGCAAGACTCGGTCTTTCAAAGACCGAGTCTATTTGCACTAGACTCGGTCTTTGAGAGACCGAGTGGGGCGCTTTGGGAATTAAAAAAAAAAGTAGGGCGGTTTGGGAAAAACTTTGCAAAAATGGGGCGTTTTGGGAAAAAATTCGTTGTTAGAAAAAGAAAATATACTTCTCATTTGGATGGAAAATATCTATAAATAATTATTTTAAAATAAATCCATTTTATTAATGGTGTATATGTAAATCAAATTTTTTTATCAATGATGTATGTACAAATAATAATTTATTAGTTAGTAACCTACAATTTTTTTTTAAAAATGAAATTGAGTGAACAGACAAACCTTTCAATTTATAGCATCTGCTCTACATAGGGTTGTTGGGCCTAGCATTGGTATAAATATCCGAAATCCGGATCCAATCCGGATCTAGCATTAGACCGGAACCGATCCGGTCTATCCGGGTCACGGCCGGATCTTAAAATAGAACCCGTTGTACTTTTGGTTCTGGGTCCGAGTCCGGGTTCGCTCAAAAGGTGATGCACGAATTTGTTTGTCTAACAATCCCAACTCTTATTAGAGATAAATGGAAGGTATTTAGCACAAAAAATTACACAATCTCATTTATCTCTTATAAATTGTCGGCCCTGCCGGATCGTGTAATTTAATTTAAAAAAAAATCCACTTCAGGTAAAATTGAAGGTGAAAACCTGTCCCGGCCCAACAATAAAACTGGTTGGGGGCGGCCCAATTCGGAATCGCACCCACTTTAAACCCGGTTCTTTAAATTGCAATTAGTTAACGTATTACGCGGTTTTAACTCTTAACTTGCGTTGTTAAGACGCGATTGGGTGCCGTAATTACGCTGTCTTAACACGGTTTATTAATCACCGCCAAATAACAAGTATAAATACCCGTCCTTTTCTCCATCACAAGCGTCAACGAACTAAGGTACACTATTTGACGAGATCCAAGGGCAAAGGGGTGCCCTTCGCAGAAAATCATATACGCGTGCTTGCAGAAAATCCTTTCTCCTGTCGGGAAAAAAATCGCTCGCTTCCATCTTCTTCAAAGTTAAGTGAATCTTCTAGCTTCTTTTTCAAAATTTCCCCTTCTTTTTTTCTATTTCCCCATTTTAATTTCTCTTAAAAATATCCTTTCAATTTAGGATCCGAAGATTGGAGGAGCGATCGAGCGGGCGTTGATTCGACAGGAAAGGTACTGAATTTCGATTCTTTTGTCAGTTTCTTAGGCTTCATACCGAAGCGCTAGGGAATTCTAGGGTCAGTTCTTGAATCTAGGGTTTCAGTTTTGAAATTGATGGGATATTGATGGGAAATCTAGGGTATTAGTTTGAAATTTGAGTTCTTGATTTTCTGCTAATGTAAGGAGCACGCAAGGTGTTTGTGAAAATGCTCATGAGAAAAGTTTGAGATATGGACAACTGGGATGACCCAAAAGACGATTATAGGACATTAGGATTTAATCAAAGGACAGTTTAGTATTAATAATTCGTTCTAATCATAATTTTCACTTGATTTAATTTCTGAATTTATTCATTCAGTTGTAATGACAATCATACACGTATTTCGATTGTATATGAAAGGTAAAAGCTAATTACTTGTTTGATGCAATGTTTAAGGTGGAGGTTTACTTGTTTGGGATTTTTAATTTTAAAGCATTTTTTAGGTTAATCTGGAATTCTTTCAAGAATAATGTGGCAACCTTCCTAATTAGGTCCTCATTTTAATAGCAATAGAATTAGGGGTTCTTTTTAAGTGAGCAAAAAATAGGGTTTCATATAGCAGGAGTCGGTGACCGTGGTTTTTTATGATTTTTTAGCACCATCCTAATTACATGAGTCAATGTTGTTATTCTATTGTTGAGCTTTCCTTTTTTGTTTGCTTTATTTTTCACTAACTAGATTGCACGTTTTAATTTGTTTGTTTGTGATAATTTGCAAAGTGGGGAAAGCGGATCTCCATTCTGTCATTTAGTACCTGCGGTTAGAGGGGACCCACAACAAACAAAGTCAGTAGAGCAAAGAAAGGTATGACGGGTTGATGACTTTACTTTCCTTGTTGTTTTCTCTCCAACCAGATTGCACTGATATGCAATTTTTGAATGATTTGCAGGTAGTGAAGACAACACATGAAGTAAACAGATCAAAGGGATGCAGGGTTAATGATATTTCTTACATTTTTCTCTCTAACAAGACTGCACTAATATTTGATGTGTGAATGACTTGCAGGCAGTTCAAACGCGCGGTTGGAAACAAACAAAGTCAACGGATCAAAGGTACGTCTGAGTGACATGCTTATGACTTTTCTTATATTTTTCTTTCTAACCAGATTACACCAATATGTGACTTGTGAATGACTTGCAGGCGGTTAGACTTGAATACTTGAATAGTAAGAGAAGTGATTAGGCGGTGTCAGTCAGGAATTCTCAATATTAAGCTTATAGAAACAAATTTCATTCAATCAATTATTATTTTAGGATATGCTTAATATGCAGTTGTGATACATGCAGGTCGATTTGAAGTGAATTTGAAAATCTATAACCTGTAGTTAACCCCTCTACTTAAAATATTGCTGAAATAATCGGTTACCTATTTTTGTAAATGGTTATATGGTACTGTGTAGAAGGATAAATTTACTTTCAAAGGGACACTATATGTTTAAATATCTTCAGACACAAGAAAACCAAGTCAATAAGTGAAGTGTGGAGTAAAATTACATGTGTCTGTCATGTTTTTCATCGGAGAGCTCAACAAGATGAGGGACATAGAGATTAGTGCATTTATAAGTTTGGTCATTGAGAGTTCACTCCATAACTGAAAAACATATTTATAAGATGCCCGTGAAGACTCTGTGTTTATTTGTAAGCAAACCGTTATTTTTGCAATTGGTAATAGTTCAACAGCACGTGAATTGTACCGGGCCTCTGTTTTATAATTTTTACAAAAATATCCCAGATTATTATTATTATTATTATTATTATTATTATTATTATTATTGTATTAACTATTTATTTGTTTGCTCATTTGCAAATCAACAATTTCATTTTTTGGAAAGTATACTTCAGAGTTGTTTGCTTTTATGCAATACAAGTGTAGTATTTGGTATGTCCACTATTAAAGCTCCGTATTACTAATGGAGCAGGTTGATGCCTTCTAATTTTCTACAGATGAAGACACTAATAAAGTTGGTATGTTTGTCTACTTCACCGAAGAGGAACCCAGGTAGGGATGGCATCCGGGTCGGGTCAACCCGTGACCCACCCAACTCGACCCGACCCACCTTGGCCCGGTTTGGGTTCGGGTCGGACCCGTTATCCCAACCGGTTCTACCCGGGTCGGAAATATCTCAATACCAACCCGCTCAACCCGGCTCGTCAACCTCTTAACCCGTTCAAACTCGCCCGAACCCGACCCGTGACTCGCAGGTTTGTGGATTCGACCCATTTTGATTTTTGAAATCTTTTTTTTGTGTGCCAAATAAATGTATATATATGTATACATATACTGAAAAAATATATGTATATATATGTATATATGCATATAGATATAGATATATTCTAATATTTATCAAAAATTTATAAAAATGAGTGTGGACATCAAAATTAATTGATTACTACCCACTACTCAATTAGACAACCCCCACCCTAGCTATATATAGCTAACTCCACCTCTTCACTTCTCTCATCTCACCAATGTGGGACTGAAAAATTTCAAATTTAAAATTCAAATATATTTAGTCCCACATTGGCGAGATGAGAGAAGTGAGAATGTAGATGTAATACCCCTAGTATGTAATGTTATTTTTTTCTTACAATAAAAATATATGTATGCATTGATTATATATATATATATAATTATATATATATATATATATATATATATATATATATATATATATATATATATATATATATATATATGCATTGTTAATGTTAGCATACACTATGGTTAATTTCTTTCACCTGATATGTTTTTTTTAAAAAGCCCAACATTTCCTTTCTTAAAGCCCAACCCAACATGGTATCCATAGGTAGGTGTAAATAAATAAAGCTTAGGGGGGTAAAAGTAAAAAAGAGGGACACCTAAGCCTCCTAGAAATCTCCACACACACCCACACCTCTCTTTTCCTTCTTTCTTCTTCTGGCCGGCCGCTTACAGCAGCCCATTTCCCCCTCTTTTTCTATATATATGGTGTTAAGAAAAACCCTAGTCCACTTTTCATTTTCTTTTCATACTACTTCTAAAACCCTAGCTCAAAATTTCTTCTATCCTTTTCTATCTACCATACTCTAATAAGCACCCATATAAATATATATATATATATATCTAGAGTTCTACAAGCTTTTGAGAAGCATAAAGTTAAGGAGTAAAAGATTACCTTTGAAGAAGAAAGTGGGTATTTTTCTTTTACCTCTTGATTACTTTGGTGACTTTTTATATAGAAGTTATGTTTGATAATATTGTGGTTTGAAAGTAGTAAAATTATGTTAAGAGATATGCTTGTTAAAATTAGTTATTCTTGTTAATATGTTGTTGGTTACAAGTATTAGAAAATTTAGTTTATATAAAATAAACATAGCAAAAAAAGGGGGGGCTCATGCAGTAGTGATAGTAGTAAGCATTAGTAGTAGTTAGCAGTAGGCAATAGTAGGCATCTGTAGTAGTAGTAATATTAGCAGTAGTAATAGTAGCAGTAGTAGTAGTAATATTAGCAGTAGTAATAGTAGCAATAGTAGTAATAGTAATAGGAGCAGCAGTAGTAGTAATAGTAGCAGTAGCAGTAGTAGTAGTGGCAGTAGTAATAATAGCAGCAATAGCAGTAGTAGTAGGCAGTGGTAGTAGTGATGGTAAGCAGTAGCAAAGTAGTAATTCAAAGTAGTAGTAGTAATTCAAAATAAAATCTGTAGTCACTTAAAGTAATAATGGTAAAGTAGATAGTAGTGAAAGTCATAAGTCACATGCTTAGCTAACTAAAATTTAAGTTAGTATAATAACGGTGGTAAGGTAGAAAAGCCACTTGAGGATGTAGACTGAGCTAATAAAAAGTTCATGATGAGTAGAGTAGATTGTAGTAAAATAAAGAAAAGTTTGTAGACATCAAAGACTTTATTAAGTGCTATGCACAAGTATATGCATATGGTGGTAGTATGTATAAGTGTATGCATATGGTGGAATTCGGTGCATTAAGTGCACTAGTGTTGATATGCATATGGTGATATTTAGTGCATTAAGCGCCCTTCGGTTATGCATATAGTGATAGTAAATACGTATTAAGTGCACTAGTTTTAGTATATATCAAATGACAAGTATCCAAAGCTAAACCGACTCTTAGCTTAATCCGGTAAAATTGAATTGAATTCATACTTGAGTTAAGTAGAATATATTAAGAATAAGAATAAATTAAGTAGGAAATGAAGGACAACAATTGTTAATAAGATTGCATGACCAATAAAACTAAGGACAGACACTAGTTGGGAGTGTACTCACCCGTCAAGGAGACACGTGCGACGTCGTCTCATCTGGGACAAGATTAACCTTTGGATCTAGGATTAAATTACCTAGTAACCAACTATTATTGAATAAGAAACTAAGTAGAATATATTAAGAAAAAGAATAAATTAAGTAGGAAATAAAGGGCAACAATTGTTAATAAGATTGTATGACCAATAAAATTAAGGACAGACACTAGTTGGGAGTGTACTCACCCGTCAAGGGGACACGTGCGACGTCGTCTCATCTGGGACGCGTGCAGCACAGTCTCGACTGTTGATTTCTGAGATTTAGTGATAAGATGTCGAAATCAAGGAGAATGGATCCTTATGAGTACGTTTATGTTCTAAGTTATCCATATGAACAATGAGCTAGAGTATAACTCTCAGTCTCTGGCGGAGTAGGGAAAGGCCTGCTGATTTGCTCTATGTTCGGATAACTTTTGGTAGAGTCCGGGTATGGAAAGATCACCGATTTCGACAGGACCGCAGTAAGCTGAATGATCACCAGCCTGTTGGGAGTGGAGAGAGACCACCAGTCGGCGGAGTGGAGAGAGACCACCGATTCCGATATATCGGGGTGATCACCGACTTTCGGGAGTGGAGAAAGACCACCGATCCGATGCAGTAGACGGAATAGATCGTATTTACTGCAGCTCTACCAGTCACTAAATAAATGTCAGGAACAGGGAAGAGTACAAGAATAGGTTTGCATTGCGAGGGAGTGAGCCCTATAATCTGAAGTACGCTCAAGTTTGACTAGGATATATGTAGTATGAGATACATATGTTTTCGAATCAAGTATGCATTAGAATAAGAGCATCGTGTGCATTTGAATTGTGCATTAGATCCTAGATCATAACGTACACCAACACCCCTATTACATGATTCTCACGTTTCTTTCCTTCTGCTTTAAGAATTGTTTGTGGAGTATTAGGAAATTACAGTTTTCATCCGTTTTGCGTCAGTTGTATTCAACTGATGTGCCCATAGTTGGTTTGTAGGAATTGATCGTGGGAACAAAAGAATTTTGGGCCGTGGAGTATTCCAATTGGGAAGCAAAATTTTCCTGAACAATGTAAGTTTTAAATTTTCCGTAATTTCTTTTTTGTGTTATGTACTTATTTAAAGTAATGATCTTGGGTTGTGTCACGAGTTTCCTGTATGTGGATCTCGGGGCGCTACAGTAGAGTTGGCTATAAATAACTAGGGTGGGGCAGGCTAATTGAGTAGTGGGCATGAGCAATTAATTTTGTTGTCACACTCATTTAATATAAAATGTACCCATGACCCGGCCTGGCCCGGGTCAGGTTGAACCTGTATGGGTTCGCGGGTCATGCCGGTCGATAATTTGGAGTTTGAACCCGGCCCGGTCCGAATATTCACCCAACCTGACCCGGATCCGCCTGTTACCCAAGCTAGCCCGCCGGGTTGGGGCCCGAATGCCATCCTGAAACCCAGGTATGTTGAAGTTTTCTTTTGTTTATATCTTATGAATTATGATATGTTGATGTGGAAGGATAGTGTGACAAGAGAATTGGTACGTTTAATCCATGATTGCTCGTTATTAGAGATTCACTCCATGATCTTGTTATAGAACTACGTATTAGGGACTATTCCTTAATTTATTAAGGAGTTCATTAGCATGTTGACCAATGTCACAGTTGCTTTGGGAAGTGAATTTATGCATGCTAAATGTTTGATAGATTTCAATTGACAGATTGCCATCAGCATATTTTGCATGCTACTTATTGTTCTAAGTCTGTTCAATGTCATTGAGAAGTATGTCCTTTACTGATATAAAATTTGCGATATTTTGGCCAACAACTCGAAATTGAAAACAGTGTTTTGGTTTAAATGCTATCAGACACATTTTAGACCTGTTAGTTGGTGAATTTGAATGTTTCTTTCAATTGTGTGACTTGTTAAATGTATGTTTTATTTATAATGCAAATTTTGTGATAAGAATAGAAGTTGATTAGTTAATTACCTTAAAATATGTTTCTTTATGTATATAGCCAACTTTATGCGAATATCTATAGATTTGGAATGTAACTTTATTATATGTTTTTGACAATCAAATATATATGATAGAAGTGTCATCTTGATCACATTGTGGACAATTATTTTAAATGCCACCCAAATATTAACTACATCTGCCCAATATATCCCCTATATCTGCCATTCATCATGAAATTTCTTTGGCCTAAATGACCTTGACATCTGCCATTAAGAACCATGTTATGACCTGGAAAACACCTGTTAATCGTTATACTGCATTTTCTTACAGAAATCTTCTTTCTATACAAAGAGAAGTTCAAGGGCCTCTGCTCCACGATGCCGGCTTCTCCCAGTACTGTATGATCCTTTTTTTCTAGATAATTAGAAATTGGTTTTGTTTTTCAAACTATATTTATTATTGAAGTTCTCAATACTAACATATTAAAATTCCATCTTGTCAATTTTTATTTTAGAATATATTTGAAAATTCACTCGTGATACATGGAGATCGATTTTACTGGGGTAAAGCGCATTTCCATTCATTCATGAAGCGGCTGTAGGGAGTCACGACCCACAACAAACGAAATCGACGGTTCAAAGGTATTTGGGGATGACTTGCCGTATCTTCTTCTCACTTGCCCGATGTCACTAATATGTGATTTGTGAATGACTTGCAGGTAGTCATTCTTGAATAGTTGTGGGATCAAGTGAAGGCCACCGCCGCCCCATGCATGTTTCTTCCAGTATGGTCGATACTCGATGTTCAACTTGGTTAAGATTCATCCTTTCACTTACTTTCTGATATACTGTTCTTGTGGTTGTAAGAACTAGTTTGTGCTTATCAGATCTAGGTTGTGGTATATTTAACAACTTAATATAAGCTTATAAAAAAATCCCATCAATTGGTCTGATTCATAATTTTAAGATAATGTTAGGAAATAGGGTTGTGAGTTGTTTTACATAGAGATTGACTGTTACTGAATTTAGAGATCTATAAATGTAGGTTGTATAGTACCACTCACCTTAAAACCCAACGCAGGTGATCTTTTATCTGTTTGTGTAAATGGTTGTATGGTAGTATATTGAAAAGATAGAGGATTAAATTTATTCTTGATGGGATATTCTATATTAAAATATTTTCAGACACAAAATAACAAAGTCAACAAGTAAAGTGGAGTAAAACTAAGTATGCGTTTGGTGTTCTATCGGAGAAGCTCAACAAGATGAGGGACATAGAGATTAGTACATTTAGAAGGGTTGGTGATTGAGGACATATATGTTTACAGGCTGCCTCTGAAGACTTGGTGTTTATTTGTAAGCGTACCGTTCTTTATGCAATTGCCAGTATTTGAGTGATCCAAACACATAGTGGACTTCTGTTTTTTTTTAAAATCTTTTTAATATCCTGCAGATATTATCGTTTTAACGTCCTGCATATTTGTTAGCTCATTTGTAAATAGATGATTTGGTTCTTTAAAGAATATGCTTCATAGTGTGGTTTTATGTAGTATAGATGCTTTGTATGAAATTCTAATGTAGCTGATTATATTAATGGAACAGGTTGATGCGTTCTACTTTCCCTTGGACAAAAGACAGTAATGAAGTTTCACATTTGTCTACACCACTAACCTGGGTATGTTGAAGTTTTCTTTATTACTTTTATTAATACTAGTATCATGCACGTGCGATGCACGTGGAGGAAGAAGGAAAAAGACAAAAAAAAACCACCAACACGTGCGCTGCACGTGTTTGCACACATACAAAAAATTGTTTATTTGTTTGGAACCCCATCTCTCCCATTATAATAGTTATAGATGAACTATGATATGTAGATAAAGAAGGAAAATCTGACGAAAAATGATAGGGCATAAAATGTAGAATATTACTTTGAGGGTGACTTAGTGAGTTGTTGTTTTTGAGAATTTGAAGAATAATGCTTGACTGCTCATGCTTACTACAAAATACCCTAGAGTTTGCTACTTTCTAGTGTTAAATATCTTGATCTGTATTTAGCTAGCGTTTACTATGAGACAGACTTAATAGTGTAAAAAATACTAAGATACCCTCTATATTGTATATACGTCTTCTCTGCTTAGAAATTTCGAACTCTGAATTGATGAGGCTCTAGGTTAGTTGCAAATAACAGAATATATGTCAGGATATTTTGCAATGAAAAGTAGTGAACTTTTTGAGTATTCTTTTGATAAATTAACCAAGGATGCATACATATTATGTAGTTAGCTTGTAAAACAATCATTATCGCAATGAGGCACAAATTGTGAAAAAATCCGCAGTTTCTGATTGTGATGTTTTTTTTTTGTTTTTTTTTTATAAATTTGCTTAATTCATGGAAATTTTGGTTTTAGTGAAGTGGTCTTCATCCTTATGAGGGCAAGGAAGAGAGATATGGCTGTGCCCATGATAATCATTATTTTACAAGAACCTACTTATGTTCAAAAGGAATGGTTGAGCCAATGCAGCTTCAGCGATTGACTTATAATGAGGGTTACGAGGAGAATGTAAATCCAGAGCAGGTATTGGTGATTAGCTGAACCTTTTCTATGAATCTTATGCCACTATTATGATGTAGATTGCTTGTTATTAGAGAATCATTCCGTGATCTTGTTATAGGACTACTATTAGGGACTGTTCATTAGTTTAAATTAGGAGTTCTTTAGCAGGTTAACCAGAGTCAGAGTTGGTTGGGGAACTGAATTTATGCATGATTAGTGTTTGATAAATTGCCAGTAAGAGGTTGTCATCATCAGAGTTTTGCGTGCTACTTATTTTTTACGTCTGTTCATTGTCATTGAGAAGTTATAATCATCTGACCATCTCAATATATTGCTTAATAGTGAAACTCATTATCTATATATTTCTAATTTGGTGTTAGGGTACAGGTTGGTTATACCTTGTAGATGATTGATATAGGAATCATCAATGGTGAAATAGCCATAGTTGAGTGGTTAGAGAAGGCTGTGTATCAGTTGTATCTGAATATGTTGACTATACGTGTAGTGTGCACTGTTTTTTTCATTTGTTTTTAGAGGGAAGTGTGTGGGTTGCTGTTATAAGCCCAGTATTGGTTTTACATTGTTTGCACGTACTTCTTCATTTGTAACTGCCTATATAAGGCCCTCTTTGAAGTTGGAATAAAATCAAGCTTTGAGATAATAGAATCCTCCCCAAATCATCTTCTTCTTCCTCATAAACCCTGCTCCAAGAAATGGCGATGCCGAATTTAGTCAAGAATCCAGTCTCTGACAAGGTGGTATCAGAGCCAGCCTCCATCAACAGCGACGAGCGAGACGTCGGGGGCACGTTGTTGGTGGAGGCGATCCGTTCGTTGAAATTTCAGCTCGAGTTCATCTCTGATCAGCTCAAAATCATCGCACGATTGCAATCGCAGTAGCTCGATTTCGCCATCGATCAACTCAAGAAAATCGAGGGCAACGACCAGTCGATCAACAATCCACCACCAAGGCAAGTTCAAGAATCTAACACCACTGTAAGAACCCTCTCAACTTCGATTTTCCTAATTTTTCTGGTGAAAATCCGAAGGAATGGATTCGAAAATGTGAACAATTCTTGGAATTTAACGGTTTTCCTAAAGAAGAGTGGTTGAGACATGCAATTTTGAGTTTAAAACAAGAAGCGAGTCGGTGGTTTTGGAGCAATGTAGGTAATAGATGGCGTGTGATGAAATGGGAAGAGTTTGTAGAGGAATTGATTGATCAATTTAACTCAACTGAGTTGAAGAGGTTGATACTGTTGGGGGTGAAAATCAAGAAGATGAGGGAGAATTGATGGAGATGGATCCAGTTGACGAAGAAAGGGTCGTAGACATTGAAAGGTATTCGATTTTGGAAACAGAGTGTAGTACAAGTGTAGTATTGTTCTTATGTTTGAAGTTTCCACATTCTTTGCTTCATTTCCTAATCACCTGCCAAGTGTTTGTGGTAATGTCTCAATGACAACTCCTTATCTTGAGATCCTACTATGTGTTCGACGAAATGTCAAGAAGACGATATTGGAAGTTCTCAAGGCTGTAATTGGTAGTGACAAGGTAGTACTTAATGGATGGTTCCCACCGATTCGAGGAAATGTGGTTCAATCAAGTTTTTTGCAACCCAATACGATCAGTTGGATGATTGCTTTATGGGAATCAATTAAGAATGTTGGTGTGGCTTCAAGGAGTTATTCTAATGGGAGGGCTGCTGTTGTTGCATTAGTTGAAAGACATTCTGTAGATGGTGCACTTCCACTAGAGGACTTCAGCATGGAGCTTGAGAATCAGAGTGGTCAGAAGATAAATCTAGGGTCTGAAACTGAACGGAGAGGAACCATGATGGGTTTACTGCTTCACGCAAGGGGTAAAAGCCTAATAAATGAACAGAATTACAAGGATGCATTGAATGTGCTGTGGATGGCAGAGGAAGCGTTCTCCCTTTGTAATCCCAAGTTAACTGAGATGATTGACAATGTCCCAATGCTTCTGTTAGATAAGGTGTGGTGCTACTTCATGCTTCGGGATATCTGTGGCCTATCAGTGGCAGGAATGCGACTGTCTAAGGCTAGGAAAAGGTTTGAATGTTTACATGGTAATGATTCTGGTAGATTTAGAACCAACCTAGAAGGTCGCCATGCTGAGCTTGCAAAATACTTGAGACTGGAGATTCTTGAAGGAGTGGTGGTTTATCATACTGGAAATCAAGAAGAATCTCGTAAATCATTGAACTTTGCAGAGGCCAAATTTTATCAGCTTCAAGTTCCAGATGAGTCTTTGTCATTGCTGGTGAACAGGGGACACAGAGAAGAGGTGGCAAAGATGGCACTAAGAATGTCTGGCCGTGATATTCAGGGGGCTTTAGAATTTCTAATCGAAGAACATGCAAATAAAGTTCGCAGAGTTGAGGAGAACAAGCAGAAGCAAAAGGAGATAATGGAACAGAAAAAATATGGCACCACTGCAACTGGTAGAGCTGTTCATATCGGAAGGTTGAATGATGATGGCCTTTTGGAATTAGACTTCGATGACGACGATGAGCATATACTATTGAGAGATCAAACAAATAGCATTGGTTTTTCAAAACTTCATAAAGAGATAGTCCAGACTCATATTTTGCATATGCTGAAGTACTCTCTACGGGCGTACACTTCTATTCTGTACCTTAGACCATTCACAAATTTTCAGATTATTCTAAGAGGGAAACATGTTCAACAATTGAAAATTGAAAATGAGCTAAAATTCACCAAGAAAGTAACTTACAAACCATAGATGGGTGCAGATTCAGAAGATGCGTCCGTGAGGACAACTATTGGCTTTGCGAAGGAGGCTCCTGTGCTTGGCATTTTTTGAATGAATGTTTATCACAAGAACCGTCTTATCATGCCTTCCTGGAAAGTATTTCAAGAAGGTTCTAGCAGAGGGAGGTTCTAGCAGAGGAAGCAAATTTTATCAAACCAGCTCGCTCATGACAAACAGAATTTTCAAAGAACACCTTTGTTTATTTGATTGGAAAAGGAGGTGTACTAGACTGCTGCTGCTGGGGATAATGAAAATATTAGAGTACAAGAAAGGTAATGGCACTGGGGTCAAGCTCTTGATCAAGTGGCATTTCAAACCAATGGCTGATGCTAGTTGGGAAGATATAATTGACTTTCGACGGAGTTTCCATGATTTTGAACTAGGGACAAGTTCAAAGTGAGGGGGAAGGAGTTGTTAGGGTACAAGTTAGTTATACCTTGTAGATGATTGATATAGGAATCATCAATGGTGAAAAAGCCATAGTTGAGTGGTTAGAGAAGGCTGTGTATCTGTTGTATCTGAATATGTTGACTGTACGTGCAGTGTGCACTGTTTTTTTTCATTTGTTTTTAGAGGGAAGTGTATGGGTTGCTGTTATAATCCCAGTATTAGTTTTACATTGTTTGCACGTACTTCTTCATTTGTAACTGCCTATATAAGGCCCTCTTTGAAGTTGGAATAAAATCAAGCTTTGAGATAATAGAATCCTCCCCAAATCATCTTCTTCTTCCTCATAAACCCTAGCTCCAAGAAATGGCGACGCCGAATTTAGTCAGGAATCCAGTCTCCGACATTCGGTAGTAAGTTTATTTGTTTATTTTAGTAACTGTCCTATTTTACTCCCTTCCTTGAAGCTCCTGCCAGATCGTATAGCCTGAAGCTGGTCAAGAATGTATATTAGTTTGATATCGGTGTAAATTTTACGTTTACCAAAATCTGGTACTGTAGAGGTATGCTTCTCCGGACTGTTTATTCTTTCTTTTCTCTTTGACTAATAATTGAATTGCTTAGTCGAAATGCCATACATTTTTGGATGAGGTTTATAGGATTGAAAGGTGCTGTCATAGAGCAAATACACTGAAGGTGTATGTGAAAATGCTCGTGAGAAATTTTGGTAAACTGTGATTACCCAAAAGACATATTGTCAGCTAATTTCCTTATTTATTAATTTAGTATTATTAATTCATTATTTGCTTGATTTTGACTCAGTTAATCATTGAATTTGCTTTCTTTTAGATGGTGTCTTGTCAAGTCAAGCAACAAATTTTGGATGGCTTCACGCAGGATTTATTTATTCAGTGAATCAGCTGCAATGACTGAGCTCCAAATATCAGAGTCATACATCCATGGATATAGAAGGTAAAAATCATGTCTTTTCTCGTCATAATGATTTCTTAGTTGGAAACTGAAATAAATGAATATAAAACTTTGTGGGCTGTGAAACAGGGACTCTGTTGCTTGGATCAGCGAATTAACAATAAAACTCCACCCGCCTCTCGCGTATAGTACATGATAAAGGCTTTACTAGATCATACAGGAGCATTACATTCAGATATTGACACAATCCACATTGAGACTGACATTGCATTCATGAAAACCAACTGCATTTAGACGTGATCCACAACAGACAAAAGTAAAATGGATCAAAGGTACGCTGGGTTGATGACTTTACTTTCCTTATGTTTTTCTCCCAAACCAGATTGCACTCATATGCAATTTATGAATGACTTGCAGGTAATTAAAGCGGGACCAGAACAAATGTAGTCAAGAGATCAAAGGTATGCTTGACTGACATGCTGTTCACTTTCCTTTTGTTTTTCTCTCTTACCAGATTGCACTAATATGAGACTTGTGAATGGCCTACAGGTAGTTATCCTTGAATAGTTATATGGCCTTTTCTCTACGAAGGGAAGTAGGGCCTCTGCTCCCCCATGCGGGTTTCTCCTTGTATGGTATGATCCTTCTTTGTGGATATATAATGAGAAAAATATCGTGTTTGTCAGACTAAATTTATTCTTGAAATTCTCTATATTATAAATAATTCCATTTTATCATTTTTTTAAGGATAATTTTTGGAAGGCGCATTTCCATCCATTCATTAAGTGCCGTGTGACGGGAAGGTACTCGGGGATGACAGGCTGATGACTTTCCTTATGATTTTCTCTCTAGCCCGATTGCGTTAATATGTGATTTGTGAATGATTTGTAGGTAGTTAGACTAGAATGAATACTAAGGGAAGTGATGAGGTCCCTGCTCCCCCATGTGGGTTTCTTCCGGTGTAGTCGATATTTAACATGGTATGGTTCGTCCTTGTTTGCATTTCTGATTGCTGTTCTTGTTGATTATAAGAAATAGGTTGTCTATCAGACTTTGTTATTGAAATTCTCAAGATAAGCTTATAGAAACAAATTCCAATTTGATCAATTCTTATCTTTAGGATATGTTTGAAAATGCAGTTGTGATACATGCAGATCTATAACCTGTAAGTTGTATAGTACCCCTCTACTTAAGATATAATGGCAGTGATCTGTTATCCGTTTGTGTAAATGGTTATATGGTAGTTTGTAGAAAAGACAGAGAATAAGTTTACTCTCAAAGGGACACCAAATGTATAAATCTCTTTAGACACAAGAAAACTAAAGTCAGTAAGTGAAGTCTCGAGTAAAACTTAATGCTTTTATCATGTTTTTCAGTTGGAGAGATCAACAAGATCAGGGACACAGAGATTAGTACAAGTAGAAGTTTTGGTGATTGAGAACATTCCATGGCTGACAGACATATTTACAAGATGTCTGTGAAGACTGTTTATTTTTAAGCATAGCGTTCTTTTTGCAATTGCTTATAGTTAAATGACACCTGAATTGTAGCGGGCATCTATTTTTTCTTATCTTTTTAATATGCTGCAGATATTATTATTATTATTATTATTATTTATTTATTTATTTATTAGCTCATTCGAAAATCAATGATTTCACTCTTTGGAGACTATACTTCAGAGTTGTGTGCTTTTATGCAATACAAGTGTCATATTTGGTATGCAACACTATTAAAAAATTTTATCATTAATGGAGCAGGTTGATGCCTACTACCTTTCTCTCGATAAAGACACTAATGGTACTGATGTAAACTTAACTCTTGGTAGAGATTTTTTCAAGAATATTAAAAGATTAAGTTTACCAACAAGTAATGTCGATTAGCTTCGAAATTAAAACTAGTAATTGGTTTGATGAATTTTCAAGAAACAAAATAAGTTTAACAAAATCAATTAAAGATTCAAGCCTAACAAGTAACAAATATACTGATGTGTTATTATACTTATGTGTTATTAGCAAGTAAGATATTCAATAATGATTCGCACGCTAATCGGAAAGTAGAAATACACACTCAATATTTGTGGAAGACAGTAAATTTAGATAATATTCTAGAGATGATATACAGTATCACAAATAAAGCAGAATGGAAAGAAGTTACCGGGGTCCGATGAACGTATTGCCACTGATGAAGGAAGAAGATGCTGGATCTAACTCTTGATCTTGCCCAAAACACCAAACTACGAATAACGACCCAATCAAACAAGATAATATCTGATATGTTCTTATTGTTGATGTGTGCTCGGGAGGAAGAGACAGTGATCGATGTTAGGGCTGCTGCTTGCGGTGGTGGTGTGCCGGTGGCTCGTGGCGGCACCCGCGATAGCGGCTGTGCCGGCAGGGGTCGACGATGGCGAAAGAGTCGACGGCAGCAAGGAGACGGGGGGGTGCTCGAGAGGCGACTAGGGGTTTAGTGTAACACCCCTGCCTCGGGCTCAGACAATTTATACAATTTAGAAGACAAATTAGATACTATGTAGTACATCTGCCCACCACAGGCTGCCTCTCAAAAGGTGGTTAATCGAATTGGTGACTCTTGATCATAGGCAATAGTATTTATTATTATAATATTCTTTGAAATCTCCCGATATGGGACTATATTTAGTTACTTCTCCTGTAGCACAACAACTCCCATTGTCGCCACATCATCGGAGAGAGAGAGAGAACATTCAGACTCTCTGCCTCTCTACCTCCTTCACACGGGTGGGGCCCCCCTCTTTGGCACGTCATCTAAGGGTGACGTCACCCTCCAACACTCACAGCACTAGTGCTGTTGTTTCAACAACATGGGCCCCCCTATATCCAATATTTCCATATAAACCGTCCTATAGGAATCCCTATAGGCAACAGCCATATCTCCATATATATATATATCTATATATATTATACTCTTTGAAAATTACGGGGTGTTACACACCCCCCTCAAAAATCAGCGTCCTCGCTGAGCACGGGGCATGCACAACCTAGTGCAGGATCCTCCTTTCTAGCCGATGTGGAGTGGAGTACCCTGCTAGCGTACTGCCCCTGGTCTCTCTACCAGCGTGCTGTCCTCAGTCAGGCATACATCTCACCCACTTTTACCCACAATCGGTGTCAAAAGTCGGCTCTGATACCATTCTGTAACACCCCTGCCCCGGGCTCGGACAATTTATACAATTTAGAAGACAAATTAGATACTATGTAGTACAAATGTCCACCACAGGCTTCCTCTCAAAAGGTGGTTAACTGAATTGGTGACTCTTGATCATAGGCAATAGTATTTATTATTATAATATTCTTTGAAATCTCCTGATATGGGACTATATTTAGTTACTTCTCCCGTAGCACAACTCCCGTTGTCGCCACGTCATCGGAGAGAGACAGAACATGCAGACTCTCTGCCTCTCTACCTCCTTCACACGGGTGCCCCCCCCCCCCATCCAATATTTCCATATAAACCCTTCTATAGGAATCCCTATAGGCAACAGCCATATCTCCATATATATATCTATATATATTATACTCTCTGAAAATTACGGGGTGTTACATTTAGTCGGGGGGGGGGGGGGGGGGGGGGGGTTGACATAGGGGACGGTGGCGGCTGTCGATGGTGGTCGGGGGTGTTGAGATGGAGGGGCAGTCGGGGTAGTTGGAGGGGAGGTCAGGGTTTGTAGATGGGTGGAGAGGGGCGTCGGGACGTTCGGGGCAGGAAGGTATGCGGGGATGACAGGCTGATGACTTTCCTTATTCTTTTATCTCTAGCCCGATTGCATTAATATGTGATTTGTGGATGATTTTTAGGTAGTTAGATTTGAATGAATACTAAGGGAAGTCCCCCATCGGGTTTCTTCTTGTGTGGTCGATTTTCAACTTGGTATGGTTCTTCTGTGTATGCATTTATGATTACTGTTCTTGTTGATTATAAGAAATTGGTTGTCTCTATCAGACTTTGTTATTGAAATTCTCAATATAAGCTTATAGAAACAAATTCCAATTTGATCATTTCTTTTTTAGGATATGTTTGAAAATGCTGATGTGATACATGCAGATCTATAACCTGTAGGTTGTATAGTACCCCTCTGTTTAAGATATAATGACAGTGATCTTTCATTTGTTTGTGTAAATGGTTATATGGTGGCTTGTAGAAAAGACATAAAATAAGTTTACTGTCAAAGGGACACCAAATGTTTAAATATCTTTAGACACAAGAAACCAAGTCAATAAGTGAAGTCTCGAGTAAAACTAAATGCTTGTTTTTCCTTCATGTTTTTCAATCAGAGAGATCTACATGACCCCAGGGTCACAGAGATTGGTACAATTAGAAGTTTTGAGAACATCCCATGACTGACAGACATATTTACAAGATGTCTATGAAGAGACTGTTTATTTGTAAGCATATCATTCCTTTTGCAATTGCTTACAGTTAAATGACACCTGAATTGCAGTGGACCTTTTCTTATCTTTTTAATATCCTGCTGATTATTATTATTATTATTATTATTTTTATTGTTATTATTATTTAATTATTTATTAGCTCATTTGCAAATCAATGATTTCAATCTTTGGAGACTATACTTCAGAGTTGTGTGCTTTTATACAATACAAGTGTCATATTTGGTATGCAACACTATTAAAATTCTTTATTATTAATCGATTAGGTTGATGCCTTATACTTTTCTCTCGATAAAAACACTAATGAAGTTGGTACATTAGTCTACTTCACCGAAATTTAGGGGTTTGGTGTTGAAGTTGATTGGGGAAATCTAGGGTTTCTACTGGAATAGGTAAGCCATTGTGATTTTCTGATCAGTTTTTGGAAATTTAGGAATCTTTTTCGGTTTTATCTAATCCAAATTTTACATGGGAAAATTCGAATTTCTCATGTTATCTAGGATTAGAGAGATGCATGTAAATGAAGGTAAAAAATAGGATGCACAGCATTTTGATTCTTTTCTGATTTCCGACACGGAAGGTGTTTTTGAAAATGCTCTTGAGAAATTTTGAGTTGTAGGTAATTTTAGGAAGTTCTAGTTAGTATTGAAATACATTACAATATCTTTCAGTATTTATACATTAGTATTAATAATTAATTATTATTATTAAATTCATTTATACATTAGTGTTAATAATTAATTATTTTCACTGAATTTATTTATTGAAATTGCTTTCTTTCAGGTGGTTTCTTGGCAAGTCCAGCTAAGAATTTTGGATGGCTTCATACCGAATTTGTTCATTCAGCTATGCCAATCGTACATCTATGGATATGGAAGGTAAAGTTCAATGTTCACAGTATTTTTTAGTTAGACCTAAGATTGGGATTCTTTTCCTGTAAAGTTCAATGTTCACTCTTCGATTTTAAGCATTTCTTAAGTTGGTGTGGAAAATTTTCAAGAATAATGTGACAAGTTCAAATATTCTCTCTTTTCCCCTTCTAAACTAGGTTTTTAGCAACAGAATTAGGGGTTTTTTTCTAAATGAGCAAAATCAGGTCTCCTATAGCAGGAGTAGGTGTTGGTGGTTTCTTATGGCTTTGTAGCATTATCCTAATCAAACGAGTCAATTTGTGGATATTGTATTGCAATTTTTTTTTTTTGCTTTATTTTTCTCTAACGGGATTGCATATTTGTTTGTTCATGATAATTTGCAAAGGGAGGGAAGTGGATCTCTGTTCTGTCATTTAGTGCCTGCGGTGAGACGTGACCCACAGCAAACAAAGTCGATGAAGCAAAGGTATGCGGGGTTGATGACTTTATTTGCTTCTGTTTTTCCTCTGCAGCCAGATTGCACTAATATGCAATTTATGAATGACTTGCAGGTAGTGAAGACAACAGAGTATAAGTAAACGGATCAAAAGTACGCTGAGCTGATGACTTTTCCTACGTTTTTCTGACTAACGAGATTCGAATATCTGATGTGTGATTGACTTGCAGGTAATTAAGAGGCGTTTGAGAATGTGAACGGATCAAAGGTGCATCTGAATGACATGCTTATGATTTTCCTTATCTTTTTTTTTCTAACCAGATTGCACAAATATGTGACTTGTGAGACTTGCAGGTAGTTGCATGTGTGGTCTTTTCTATACTAAGGAAAGTGTGACAGCCTGTGCTTCTTCATGCGGGCTTCTCCTAGTACGGTGCAATTCTATTTTGTGGATAATTAGAAATATGTTGTGTTTGGCAGACTATTAATTTTTGAAATTCTCTAAGCCATAAGTAATTCCATTTTATCAATCTTATTTTAAGACATGTTTGGAATGCAGCTGTGATATATATGGAGATCGATTTCGCTGTAGGGAAGGTGCATCTCCATTTATTCATTAACTGCCTGCAGAGACCCGCAACAGACCAACTCAATGGTTGAAAGGTACACGGGGATGACAGGATGATCACTTTCCTTATCCTTTTTCCTCTAACCCAATTACACCAATATATGATTTGTGAATGACTTGCAGGCAGTTAGATTTGAATACTAAGGGAAGTGATCTGGTCCCTGCGCTCCCTCCATGTGGTTTCTTCCTGTATGATTGATCTTCAACCTCGGTATGATTCTTCTTTGCACTCATTTCTGATTACTATTCTTGTGGATTATGAGAAATAGGTGGTGTCAGTCAAGACTGTTATTGAAAATTTCAATATAAGCTTATAAAATAAAATTCCATTTTATCAATTCTTATTTTTAGGATATGTTTGAAAATGCAGTTGTGATATGTGCAGATCTGTTTTCAGTGAATGTGGGGATCTATAACCTGTAGGTTGTATAGTACCTTTCCACTTAAGATATTACTGAAATGATCTTTTATTTGTTTATGTAAATGGTTAAATGGCTGTGTGTAGAGATCTAGGATAAGTTTACTCTCAAAAGGACACTATTGTTTAAATCTCTTTAGATTCAAGAAAACAAAGTCAACAAATGAAGTCCCGAGTATAAAACTGAAAGCTCGTTTCATGCTTTTATCAGAGAGCTCAACAAGAGGAGGAACACAGAGATTAGTACAATTATAAGTTGGTGATTACTAATTGAGAACACTCCATGACTGACAGATATATATACCAGATGATTGTGAAGACTCGGTGTTTATTTTTAAGCATACCATTCTTTTTGCAATTGCTAATCGCTGATTTTCTCCCTTGTTGATTTAATAGGTTATATAGGTTTTGTAAAATGCATACAGGTGTCAGAAGGTTTAAAATTGGGTTCTTGATCCGCTCCATATTTAAGGAGTAGGCAAGGTGTTTGTGAAAATGCTCTTGAGATTTTTTTTAAATATCGGGCAGTTTGCTAATCTGGGATGACTCAAATGACATTTATAGGACATCAGGGATTACTCAAAAGGCAGTTTAGGTATTAAGAATTCATTATAATCATAATTTTGACCCGATCTAATTATTGAATTTGCTTTCTTTCATTTGGTGTCTTGGATGCCAAGCATGACAATCCTGCATGTATAGATATGGAAGGTAAAAGTTTTGCTCATTGAGTTCCTTAAAATTAGTCAAGAACATGTTCTGTTTAGCGAGGAGCACATAATGACATTCATGATTCCAAAGCTTTATTATTCATCTTGCACTTCTGATAGTATATCCAGTTGCACACACAGGTTTCCTCAGTTAAGATATGGTTTCCAAAGTATCCAAATTAATGTTGATGTTTATAGACACTTTAAACCACATATTAGAAATTGGTGATCTAACAAGTACTTTGATAGCTATACCTCAGCTATGAATTACATTAGTTATTTGTATATTTCTAGAATTTCTAATATTTCATAGGGGACTACTGAATCCTTAATTCATATATTTGTGCAAATTAAAAATAAAAAAGAACTAGCATACTCATGCATTATTTTCTATCTACCTCTTTCGTCTGACCAAATCATACTTGCAGGTATTTTGATGTCTGTTCCTATGTCAGGTACTTGAGTTTGTAGTGATCATTTAACTAAAAGTTCAACAGTATAGCGCATGTGTGAGGAGGATCATGATCGACCCTTCTTGTTTGCAGGCAGGCAAACAATCAGGTTAGTTAGGTTTTTTTCCAGCTACTATTTTTTACACCTACATAGCATCTTTGTTTCAAGTTCATTTATATTTCTCAAGAATGTTCACCATCACGAGGAATCTTTATTAACTTTAACAATTTCAAGTGTGATAAACGTTCTCTTTTTTGTTTCTATTATAGGTTATAGTAGTGTGCTCTCAGGGTGTAGAGATGGGTTTTTTGTATTGTTAAGTTTCTTTCTGTTGGACTTATTTTCAGTTGACTATTAAGTATAAGCTGATGAAGTCAGCGATTCGACTCAGCATCAAATGGTTGAACTTCCAAGGGCTAATTTTAGTCAATTTTTTTACTGTCTTTGCAATCACCAAGCATTTCTTTTGTTTTGGTTATATTTTTCTCATCAGCATAGACATATGAGCAACAATTGCCGATTTTTTTTATAAGTCACTTTTCGAAACTATTTGCAGAAAGAGGACAGTTGCCAAAGTATTTGCGCTCATGGATTCAACAACTAAACTCGCCGTTCCCAACGGCGAGTTTAGTTGTTTCATGCTCGCCATTGGGACACGACGAGTTTAGTGCTAATTTTTTGAGAAACTCGTCGTTTCCAACGGCGAGTTCAGTTCTAAATTTTCAATGAAGACTCGCCATTTCCAACGCGATGACATTTATACTAGACTTGCTGTTGGGAACAACGAGTTTAGTTCAAAATTTTCAAAGAAGACTCGTTGTTCCCAACGGTGAGGACATTTATACTAGACTCGGTGTTGGGAACGGCGAGGATTTAGGAAATTTTAGAGAGAGTGAAACATTATGTTGGACTTGGTGAATTTTCGAAAAAAAAATTCATATAATTTTTTCGAACTAAACTCGCCGTTCCCAACAACGAGTCTAGTGTAAATGTCATCGTCGTTGAGAACAGCGAGTCTTCATTAAAATTTTTGAACTAAACTCGCTGTTCCCAACGAGTCTAGTATTAATGTCCTCGCCGTTGGGAACGGCGAGTCTTCTTTGAAAATTTTGAACTAAACTCGCCGTTAGGAACGACGAGTTTCTCAAAAAATTAGCACTGAACACGCCGTGTCCCAACGGCGAGGATGAAACAATTAAACCCGTCGTTGGGAACGGCGAGTTTAGTTGTTGAGTCCATGAGCGCAAATACTTTGGCAAGTGCCCTATAAGTGCAAATAGTTTTAAAAATTGGCATATAAAAAAAATTCATTAATTGCACATGTGCTCTTAATTTAGACCCCAAAAAATTGTGTTAAAATTCTAGAAAAGTAATTATTTAGGGTCTCTTTGGCTACATACAACCCGTCGAAACCACTTGCTACCATAAAATTCGGGTTTCATAGGGTTTGTTTTACAAAGCTTCTTGAATCCCTTATTTTAGGGTTGCAAATTCTCTTTGGATCCCTCTAACCTTAGATACTTGTAAACTCGTTCAAATATATATATAATTCTTTGTTCTATAAGTTAATAAATGGGGATGGGGACTCCTAAGATATTTAAATAATGATAAAATGGAGAATCCATAGGGTTTCTTTGAGTTTAAAAAAAAACTCATTTCACAAAACCACACATGGCCCCCATCATTTTCAAAACTTGGTGAAACTCAGTTTTAAAGAGTTTCATTGGCCAAGTAAGAAAACTCATCAAATAGAACTTGGGTTTCATTGGGTTTCTTATAGCCAATGCTCAGTCGCTAATTCCAGATCCACAGATCATAAACACAGCCCATGGGCCATAACGTATCTTCTGTTCATTATAACTCGCCCCCTAGAAATTAGAAAAAAGAGGGGGGAGTGCGATATTGGCAAAATTCGTTTCGATTCTTGACTCATTATACACACTGTTTTCAATTCCACTGTGGTACTTTCTTCGTCCAATCGTTATAAATTTCAAGTGACTTCTTAATTACATTAGTGACGATGTTTTTGTTTATTTTCTTTCTGTAATTTGGTTTAGGGTTCCATTAAAAGCTACAGCAAAAGGGAGAAGTCTCACTTCTTGAATTGGGTTTTAAAGGTAAGATTTTTATGTGAAAGATGTGAATCATTGGTTTTTATTATCTCTATGCACAATGCATTGGGGTGATTGATTTGTGTCATTTGCTTTTCATTTACTTTATTTATGAAGAAATTACGTAATGAAGATAGTATGAAAATATGAAGAAATTGAGGGTTTTAATTGGGGAGCACTAGATGACAAGAAAGATAAGAGTAAAATTGGTTAGAGGGCCGCCCCAGCTATCTTCTTGGAAGCGAGAGGAATGACCTGTTTCTAAGAGTAAAGTGATGACTTAATCATGAAAATCCTCTTCATTATGTTAATCCCTTGCATTCCTGAACGGTTTATAATTCGCCTTATTGAGGTTCACATCCTTTTCTAAGATATAACACTCTTATTAACTAGGCCCATTTATTTTTCTTACATTTGCTTAGTTTCCAAGTGACATCGGATTGATCCAACACTGAAATTAGTAGTAACACGTATCAATTGAGTTATTTTATCTTTCAAAATTAACATTATTTTTACATTCATTATCTTATATTTTTTTCATGTCTTGTTAACTCGTAATATGGGATAGCCTCGTCTGGTCAAATAGAGATCCATTAAATTTTCTCTCTCCTTTTCCTTTGAGTGGTAGGAACCACCCTGCCATTAATTCTCACTAATAGTTGTTCAGTTTAACTTTGAATTACCTTTGACCAAGCTTGGAAATATCTCATTTCCGTCAAAGAAGAAGAAATAAAAGCCTAAATGTTTGTCGTAGACATTGAATTCAACATTGTCGACAATTTGTCGTTCATATTTGTATATTACATGGAAATGTCTTCCGCTCTTTACTCTCTTATATTATATATTACGCTAGAGATGTAGTCATATGATTACATTGTGTCATATCTTTGTCAGTCAAGAGTCACATGACCATTGAAAATTGATCACAGATATATAGTTAGGGAGAGAATACAACTCTTTGTTGACTAACATTCTGAAAGCAAGGATGTCAAAATATTATGGAAAGATGTGTTCATTGCAACTGTAAAGCTTGTCTTTTTGCATAAATGAGCATACACGCTTATGTAGAAATGAGAATTGTATATCTTTGTTTTTATATTGAAAAAGAAAAACTCGAAGTTGAAAATAAACTTGAATGTAAGGTGTGAGGAGAGCCCAGGCAAATTCTACTCCACAAGTCACTATGAACGAGTACATTAGCCTCAAGAGATGTCTTTCATTCTGGTGTGACTGTCAAGTTGTCGTCCTTCTCTTCACCAACCATTTCACCTTATTTTGTCCTGCACCAATATCTTAATCGAATTATTTGGCAAATTAAGATAAGGATTTTGTTGTTGGGCTATTTAGGCGTAGCGGAAGTTAGAGCAAGAGGCGATAGCTGATCATAACAAAGAACCAAGCAAGCGTAGAACACAAAAGCACACAATTTGTCTCTAAACATGTCTATCCCTAATTTCATGTTTATCTCCAAACAACTTCATGTACATATTCAAGCCAAAACCGAAATTTGAATGCCAGACTAGGACTTCTGCATAGTTATCCATTATTTAATCACTTCCCATCCTTCTTTGGAATGCAAACTAAATTAAATATTGAATTATTTTACTTAGCCCCCTGCTTTGACTACTAATTTCCTAGGCTTTAGAAATATGTTTCCCTTCATGAATTGTTATCTCAAATGTGAGACATAAAGCCCACATTCGGCACCCTTGGGCTTATGGTACGGAACCATCTTTAAGGGTCGTTAACGAAGTTCACTTGTTTTCTTACTACTAATTTCCTAGGCTTTAGTAATATGTTTCCCTTCATGAATTGTTATCTCAAATGTGAGACATAAACCCCACATTCGGCATCCTTGGGCTTATGGTAAGGAACCATCTTTAAGGGTCGTTAGAGCATCTGTAGTCGTTTGCTATATATCGATAATATCGATATTTGGTTTAAAAAACAGCTGCAGTTGTTTGCTATATATCGATATTATCGATAAATCGCTACAGTAGATTGCTATAAATGAGAATCGATATAGCATTTATCGATAATTGAGGGACGGTGTTCGAAGCACCGTCCCACGAAAAAAATTAATATTTTAATCGTCGGACGGCACTTGAAGTGCCGTCCGTTTGGAAAAATTGTATTTTATCCGATTTTTTAAATGCCACAAAAGGAATTAAAAAACCCATAAGTCAAAAGCCGCATATCCCGGACGGCACTTGATGTGCCGTCCGTCGAGTTTTAATAAAAAAAAAAAAAATCGTACGCATCTGAGATGCCAAAAAAGCCAAATCTCATAATTCTTGCCATAAGATGCCAAAAAAGATTCCCAAAGATGCCAAAAAAGCCAAAAAAATTTCAAAATGCACTCAGATGTCTTGGACGGCACTGCATGTGCCGTCCTAGACATAAGGCTGAGATATATATATATATATATTTTTTGGGTTGAATGGACGGCACTTCATGTGCCGTCTGACGAATGAGACCCATTTTTTTGCACTTTTTCACCACCGACGGCACTTCATGTGCCGTCTCTTAATATTATATTATATTATAGATTGCTATAAAATAGCTTTCGACGAGTGCAGCGGAATCGAAAATCTTATTTCTATTTATCCATATATGGATAATTTTACCATAAACGACTACAGATGCTCTTAACGCAGTTAACTTGTTTTCTTACAATTGCCCCAAAATCCTTACTGTAGATCTGTAATTGTCTGACATAATTAAATTTGAATATGGGAAAGGAGGAATAAACGTGGGTTCTAGTATTTCAATTTGTTTCAGGAGGCTAGTATTTTCAGGAGGCTAGCATAGTAACAAGTGGGGTCGAGGAGACACGGGCCTTGCAATTATTTCTTTTCACACCGTACATTATTTTCTTTGCTTCAATATCAAAAATAGAGGTTTCTCTTTTCTTCCTGGATATGATCACCTTAATTATGCAAAAAAAAATGTTCACTGTTTTTTGAGATTCACCTTTTGTTATATTAGTCATGAAAAGTCTTATTTATTGTCTAAAGTCACAATCGGCATCAATTTCAAATGTTCATGACAAATTGAGGTAAAACAGTGCAATGCATACATAGCTACACCTTTACAATAACATATATGGTAAAAATTCAAAAAATACCTTAACTCTTTTTAAGAAATGAAAAAAAAACCCAACAATAGTTTTGAGTCAAAGCGCCCCCCCCCCCCCCCCCCCCCCCCCCCCCCGCGGGTCAGAGACCCCTTTCCCCTATTATTATGAATTACCTGTTTCTTCCTGTTCATCTTCAATTGAGAGCAGAAGGGTGCACTCGTCATTTATAAAACAAATTGGGCGGGATGTCTCAGCAAACTAATAATGTAATACCCCTAAATTCTTACAATATATATATATGCATTGTTATATATTGTTATTATTATTATTTCTTATCATATTTTAAAAGCCCAATATGTTTTTTCTTTTAAAGAGTCCAATACTTTCTTTTTAGGCCCAATCCAATTGTATTTAGGGCTTAAGTGCAATAACCTAAAGTACGAGGGGTTATGTGCAAAAAGTAGGGACACCTAAGCCTTCTACACTTGTCCACACACCTCCCCTTCTCTCTTTTTCCTTCTTTCTGCAGACAACTAGCAGACAACAGCAGCAACATCAGCTTTTTTGGTCCCTTTTTTTTTATATATACATGTGTAAACTTCAATTACTACTACTACCACTCACTACTACCTTACTTACCACTATTATACCTCTCTCTCTTTCTCCTTACTGCCGACAGCAACCAGCACCATCAATTTTTCTTTCCCTCTCTCTTTTTCTATATATTTACTACTACTTCAACTACTATTACTTGCTACTACTTCAACTACTAGTATTTACTACTACTAGTATTACTTCACTACTACTACTACTCCTACACTTCTTTTCTTCTCTCTTTTCTCCCTTTACAGCCGGCAGCAGCAATAGCATCATATTTTTCCCTTTTCTCTATATATATGCCTATTATTATTACTTCTACTTAACTACAACTACTACTACAATTACTACTACTATTACCTTATTACTTCTTCAACAACTACTACTTAGCTACTACTACTATTTCTACTACTTAGTTACTACTACTATTATACTATTATTGGAGTAAGGAATCAAGAAGACTAAAGGTGCAAGGAGGAGAAGTATCAACTTGAAGCTTGCAAGCAATCAAAGTGGGTATTCTCCATACCTCGTGTTACTATTGTTATTATTTTTCTTTATATATGGAATGAATGATTAATGCTTGCTAGAAATTGTAGTGAGTGTTTACTTGTGTGAATTTTATATGCATAAATATACTAGTGAATAAATAAAGATTTATTCTTTATGTTAAGAATGATAGTATATGTGTAAAGATGTGATTTTGTGATGTTGTGGAGTAAATTGTCTAATTAAATTTTCACGTTTGAATGCTTAAAATTCTTATGATTAGAAGTTAGTATCTTGATTAGTAAATTTACATTGATAGTAAGCTACTAGCATTGTACTAATAATATTAGTGAGCTTAGTTGAAATGATTAGTATAAGTTAGTAAGTTAATATGTTAGTATGGTAGTGAATTAGTAGAATAGAATGCTACAATGCCATGATAGTGAGAAGTTAGAAAGTTAGAAATGTAGACTTGACCTCGTAGTAGCCCAATTGCTAACCAATTGTTTATGGTTAGTAAACATGCATTGTTAGTAAACTACTAGTTTTGTATTAGTAAGCTACTAATGAGTTAGTAAGCTTAGTTATAATGTAGTATAAAAGATTACTCCTCGAATGATTAAATTGATGTGATTGCATGAAACTACACACTTGTAGTAATATGCTTAGTGGTTGTACTTGCATGCTTAGCTAATTAGAAACTCATGGTAAAGTTAAGTAGATTGTAGTAAAGAACTATTGGTGGTATAGAAGATATTGTAGGAATGAATACGGTGATTAATAGAATACCGTATGCTTGCGTATGCGGGTATGCATACTTGAAAATTTATATATGGTAATGTTTTGTGCACATTGAGTGCACTAGTGTGGTGCATGTTGGGCCAACCTCTTAGCATGATTGGAAGCTAAGTTGAACCCAATTAAATCTAGATGAGACTTGTTGAGTTCGTGAATTGAGAAATTAAACTAGGATGATTAGTAAGGACAGACACTAGTTGGGCGTGTACTACTCACCTGTCAAGGGGGCACGTGCGGTGTCGTCTCGTCTGGGACACGTGCGGCGTGGTCTCGTCTGTTAATTTCTGGAATTTAGTGATAAGAACGGAATGCAGACGCAAGTCACAAGTCCTGTCGGGACTTAGGAAATGGACTCCTAAGTTTCCGTCTATGTTCTGGGTTATCAATACGAACAAGGAGCAAGAGTATGACTCTAAGTCTCTGGGCGGAGTAGGGGTGGCCCTATCGATTCGCCTTATGTTCATGATAACTTTGGTAGGGGCAGGAATGGAGAAGGACCATGATTCCGGCAGAGCTGATGATCACCGGCCTGACCGGGAGTGGAGAGGGACCACGATCCTGTCGGAGTGGAGAAGGACCATGATCTGAACGAACAGGGTGATCACTGCCGTTCAGAGTGGAGAAGGACCACGATCCGACTGCAGGAGCGGAAATGGACCGCATGTGCTGCAGACTTTACCAGTCACTAGATGAATGTCCGAAACAGGAAGGAGTACAAGAGTAGGATGCATGGCGAGGGATTGAACCCTATCATCTGGAGAATACGAACTCGATTTGGGGAGTATGTAGTATGGGATGCATACGTTTCCAAATCAAGTTTGCATTAGAATAAGTGCATGGTGTGCATATGAATTGTGCATTAGAATCTAGATCATGACATACACCGATACTTGTGGTTTGACTTTCACATTTTTCTTCTGCATCAAATATTGATTGTTGAGGATTTTGGAGATTGTGGTTTTCATCCGCGTTGCGTCAGTTGCATTCAGCTGACGTGCCCACAGTTTGCTAATGCAGGATCGCTGATCGTGGAGCAGGGAACTCGAGCTGCGGAAAGCATCCAAGTGGAAGATATAGTTTCCTTGAATGTAAGTTTCTAATTTTCTGTAATTTTTCCGTGTTGTGTACTCATTGAAGAAAAGATTCTGGGTAAGTGTCACGAGTTTCCAGTGTGTGGAACTCGGGGCGCTACAAATAATGGGGGTCTTTTGACTCAACTAATGGTAGGGTTTTTTTTTTAAATTTCTTAAAAAACGTTTGGGTGGGTGGGTGGGTGGGGGGTGGGGTGTTTGGCTTTTTACCTTAATATATATTATATAAGAAAAAAGGCGTGTGGAAGACATGTTTCCTTATAATATACAAAGGTGAACGGTTTGCATGTTGAATCAAATGGCTATGTTGGTTTACGATAGATTATAGTATATAGGATTTTTCTTTCCTTTTCTTTTGTACAAGAAAATGAGAACCTTTAATGTTCAGTCATTAGTATCAAATTGAATGCAACTGTATTTGTGAGAACTAATTGTAGGGGTGGTTTTTAAAAAGTGTGAATAAAATAGGAAAATTGAGAGAACTTTGTAAGATCGCACCACGAGCCTATCATCCTTATATATCTTTTTAAGAAGTCATGAGGAAAAAATGTTAACAACGCCATTAATAATAGATGTTGCTGATTTCAGTGTGGGAGTTCTAGATTTGACATGCTTCCGCATAGAAATATTCATAAACCAAATTTTCTTAATGGAAAACTAGCATAAATTCCGTGTTTCACGGGTAGGTGCCATTTGCCAATCCTTCTTTTATATTTTGAAGAAAACATGTCTTTTACCTGGGACGGACAATGGCTAAAAACTTTGGACGAGATCAAGGTGTGTTTGCTCAGTCCTGTTTTGATACCCCCCCAGTCAAGGAGAGAACCTTGATTTTATACATAGCTTCCCTCTGGTGCTTCTTGCAAAAATTTCTAGCCCGTGAACAAGCTTTGCCTTACATCAGTATTAATGGTAGAGTGTTAATAGTTGTTACTCTCATTGGAAAGTATTGTCTTGCCTTAATTTTAGTGTTGCAAAGTTAAGATATTACCTTTTGGCATTGATCTGTATCTAGCATTCCGGTTGACCCTTAGTAGTTCCTTTTGTACTCGCATTGTGTGGGCTTGAGTGGCTGGGGCAAGCTGTCTTGCTACCTGCACTCTACCAACTGATTCTCTTGTCATTGTGGGAATGAGTGAAAAAGGCAATCTTTTCCGTAGATAGATTCTACGAAACTAGTGAAATTTGTTTTAGAAGATCCTCTCAGAAAATTTCTAAAGCATGGATACGCCCGCCACGACAATTATCGCAATTGGCATTGTCATATCTCTCTTCAGCATAGGTTTGGTGTTGGGTCCTTGCCGCCAAGGACCATCATGGTTCTTGGTACACCTACACAACCCTTTATATGGCATTGAGAATAGCGACTTAGCCTAATTAACTGCTGGGAAATAATAATTTTACCTTAACTAGCTGTCTCATTAGATTAAGTCACTAATCTCCAAGCTATATGGAGGGTAGTGAGTGTGCCAAGAACCATGATGGTCCTTGGTGCCAAGGACCTAACATGAACGACATAACCCAATCTATTTTCTTTCCCTCTAGAGAAGGTTGTACTCTAGGAAGCACGGGTACTTCAAAATGGCCAACGTACCCGTGTTGAGTGCGTATCAGGTGCCAATACTCCTTGGGTTCTCTCGGGTGCGTACCCAAGGAGTATCCAATTTTTAATACATCTTTGCAACTTTTGGATACAATTATATTTAAATAAATATTTGGGGCCCTAGTGTAATTTTAAAAGCTTGATATTTCAAGTTATCTTCAAACATAAAACAAGTATACCCAAAGTTCTGCAGATTATTATTCCTTAAAAAATGCTCATAATTATCATGTGATGGGGACAGACCACTCACCATCAAACCCATTTGTTGCCGATGGCCTTCCTTCCTTGTGGTAGCGTAACAAGATCCCACGTCTTGTTCTTGTGTAGAGCTTCATTTTCTTCGTGCATTGCTGCCATCCACAGGAATACATCCGAGCCTTTGATTGCCTCGTGGAAAGATGATGGCTCCTCGTCCTCTGTTAAAAGACAGTATGCAACATTGCTTTTCGTAAAGTACTCCGAGTGCCATGTTGGCGGTCTTCTCTCACGAGTTGACCGACGAATGTCTGGAGCCTCGGACTCGACTGGTTCTTGTACCTCGTGCTCTTGTGCTGCTTCAGAAGAAACTAGATCTTCATATTATTTATCTTCCACCTGAATTGTAGTCGTCTCTGGATTCTCCTTTGACGTGCTATCGGTTCCATCTTTTTTGTGTAGCTGATCTTCTACAAAGATCACATCTCTGCCGACAACAACCTTGTGGGTAGTGAGATCCCACAGGTGATACCCCTTTCACTCCGTCAGCATACCCCAAGAACATGCACCTCCTGCATTTCTGATCCAGCTTCGTTCTTTCTTGGGCATTGTACATCACGTACGCGGGACATCCGAATCAATGTAAAGTAGAGTAATTTTTCGGCTTGCCAGTCCACATTTCCATCGGTGTCTTCAGCTCAATTGCCGTTGATGGCGACCAATTTATGATATAACATGCGGTTTTAGCTGCTTCTGCCCAAAAAGAGTTGGGTTGACTTACAGTCTGCATCATAGCTCTCATCCTTTCTGCAAAAGTTCTGTTCATTCGCCCTGCCTCACCATTTTGTTGAGGTGTTATGTGACCGTGAACTGTCTTGTGATATCTTATCGCTTACACAGTGCAAGAAACTCACCGTCTGTATACTCCCTTCCATTATCTGTCCTCAAGCACTTGATTTTCTTCCCAGATTCAAGTTCCACCTGCGCTTTGAAATATTTAAACACTGGAAACACATCTGACTTCTTAATTGGATACACCCACAATCTCCTGGAGTAGTCATCAATGAAAGACACAAAATACTTTGCTCCTCCTAAGGACATTTCCGGTGATTCCCATACATCAGAATGAATTAAGTCTAGAATGCATTTACTCCTGGCTTTAGATTTACTGAACTGCAATCTATGCTGCTTGCTTGTAACAAAATGCTCACAAAACGGTAGATTTACCGATTTGAGCCCTGGAAGCAGCTTTCGGTCGGAGAGAATCTTCAAACCGCGTTCAGACATATGGCCTAGTTTGAGATGTCACATCATTGTCGACTCTTCTCCTTTGCTGGTCGATGCGACACATGCATCGGCTTCCTGTAGTATTTCTCTATTAAGCATGAATAGATTTGTTGCGATCTTTTCTGCCTTCATGACCACAAGCGCGCCTCTGACAATCTTCATGACCCCATTTTCAACATGGGTATTGCATCCAAGGCTATCTAATTGTACCAAAGACAATAGATTCTTTTTCAAGCCCTTCATGTGCCGTACCTCCTGGATGGTGCGAACCGTACCATCAAACATTTTAAGCTTTGATAGTACCAATATCAGCGATTTTCAAAGCATGATCATCACCCATGTGTACAGAACCTCTTGAGATTGGTTCGTATGTATGGAACCACTCTCTCCGGGAAGTCATGTGCCATGTTAGTCCTAAGTCTAGTAACCAGATGTCAGGGAACTGCTTTCTGCCTCCAACCACCGTTGTTGCCTCACTGTATAGAACTTCACCATCATACCGGGTATTCACCACATTTCCTTGAGCATTTAATGACCCACGGTCTCCACTCTTCTTATTTAACCAACAATCCTTCTTGAAGTGACATTTCTTGCCACAGTTGTGGCACTTGTAAGTCTTCTTACTTCTGAACTTTGATCTACCATGATTCTGACTCCCACTGGGGCCACGTTTGGTTGATCTGCCTCTCATCACCATCAAAGCTTCCACTTGCTGCGAACTCCCCTGTCTGCCTTCCTTGTTCTTGCGGCTAGTTTCTCTTCCAAAATAGCAGCTGCAACTTCGACTAGATAGTCCGTTATGATATTGTTCGTCAGGTTGATGATGAGTTTGATCATACGAGTCAGGTATACTTTGAAGTAGAAGCTATGCACGTTCAGTTGTCTATATTTTGCAACCCATTGATGTAAGTTGATAAAATAGAGTATTCAGAGTGTTGATGTGGTCGGTCACCGATGTTGATTCTGCCATTCGAAGTGTGTACAATCTCCTGTTTAAGAAGATCTTGTTGTGAAGTGACTTGGCCTCGTACAACTTTGTCAGAGTATCCAAAATCACCTTTGTTGTCTTTTTTTCAGCCACACTGGATAGCATACCATCAGCTAGTGCCAAGTGCAGATCGGCAATTGCGTTGTCATCCATCTTGTTTCACTTATCATCGTCGGTGATCTCCGCGGGCCTATCTCTAATTGCTGCCAAGCAATTGTCCTTCCTCAAGATTGCCTTGATCTTCATTTTCCACAATGAGAAATTACTCCTGTTGAATTTCTTAACACCGAACTTTGTTGTAGTCGACATTTCTGCTTCACACTCCGCAACCAAAGCTCTGTTACCACTGTTAGGAAAGTTATGGGTAGAAGCTACCCCACTACTAAAGTGAAATTGAGAAAGTGGAAATAAAATAGACACAGATATTTTACGTGGAAAACCCCCAAAGGAGAAGGGGTAAAAACCACGGGCAAGGTAGTGAGATTTTACAGCTGAAAGTAGGGATTACAACACCTTCTCCCACAAATTTTTCACTCTCTAAATATAAGGAGAGTACAATTTTCACTCTCTTATAATAGGAGAAACACTCACAAATTTGAGGAAAAATACAAGTATACAAATTATCTCCAATGGGATACAATTTTATCCCTCTTGAGAACGCTCTTGTAATACTCTCTTTCTTTCTTAATCCCTTTTTCTTTTCTTAATCCTCACTAGGCTCTTGTTGCTCTACTGCATCTCAAACCCTTTCCCCCAACCCCTATTTATAGTCGGGGAGAGGCAGAGATGTCCAACTTCTCCCTTCTTTTTTTTCTTCTCACGTTGGAAATCATTTTGTCAAAGGCGGCACCGAATTCGGTGTCGATCTTTGACAATCAGGCAACATTCCCTTTTTTTCAACAAATGGGTTTGGTGATGGGTGGCAGGCAACATTCCCTTTTTTTTCAACAAATGGGTTTGGTGGTGGGTGGTCTGTCCCCATTATTGATACCACTGTTATTAAAGTTATGAGCAGAAGCTACCACACAACTAAAGTGAAATTGAGAAAATGGTAAATAAGGTGGACATGGATATTTTACGTGGAAAACCCCCAAAGGAGACGGGGTAAAAACCATGGGCAAGGTAGTGGGATTTTACATTGAAAGTAGGGATTACAACACCTCTCTAAATATAAGGAGAGTACAATTTTCACTCTCTCTTATAATAGGAGAAACACTCTCACAAATTTGAGGAAAAATATAAGTATACAAATTATCTACAAAGGGATATAATTTTATCCGTCTTGAGAACACTCTTGTAATACTCTTTCTTTCTTAATTCTCACTCTTCTCTGCTCCGCACTCTACCTTTACCGAGACTTTCTATTTATAGAGAATGGGAGAAGAGCAAGGACAAAGCTATCAGCAATGTCAAAATGTGTGGCTTGCCCACACCAACCCCCCATTTCATTTTTTTTCAACAGAACAGGGCTTTTTCCATATTCAAATGTTTTGGTGGGGCAAGGTTGTTGTCAGTAGGGATGTGATCTTTGTCGAAGATCAGTTAAAGAAAGATGGAAGCGAGAGCACGTCAAAGGAGAATCCAGAGACTACTACAGTTCAGGTGGAAAATAAGCCATATGAAGATTCAGTTTCTTCTGAAGCATCACCAGAGCACGATGAACAAGAATCAGTCGAATCCGAGGCTCCAGAAGTTCGTCGGTCAACTCGTGAGAGAAGACCGCCAGCTTGGTACTCAGAGTATGTTACGGAGAACAATGTTGCATACTGTCTTTTAAAAGAGGATGGTAGCCATCATCCTTCCAGGAGGCAATCAATGGCTCGGATGTATCCCTGTGGATGGCAGCAATGCAAGTAGAAATTGAAGCTCCACGCAAGAACAAGACATTGGATCTTGTTACACTACCACAAGGAAGGAAGGCCATCGGCAACAAATTGGTCTACAAGATCAAGTACAATGGAAATGACCAAGTGGAGCGGTATCGTGCAAGATTGGTGGTGAAAGGATATGCTCAGAAAGAAGGTTTCGACTTCAATGAAATATTTTCACCTGTGGTTCGACTCACGACAGTTAGAGTAGTCTTGGCGATGTGTGCTACGCTTAGCCTACATCTAGAGCAGTTAGATGTGAAGACTGCTTTTCTTCATGGAGATCTTGAAGAAGAAATTTATATGCTCCAACCAAAAGGTTTTGCTGAAACAGGCAAAGAGAACTTGGTTTGCAGATTGAACAAATCTCTGTATGGTCTCAAACAGGCGTCGAGGTGTTGGTACAAGAGATTTAATTCCTTCATTATTAGTCTTGGATACAATAGACTCAGTTCAGAGCATTGTACGTACTACAAAAGGTTTGATGGTGATGATGACTTCATTATCCTACTATTGTATGTGGATGACATGTTGGTAGTAGGCCCCAACAAAGATCGAATCCAAGAAATGAAGGCACAATTGGCTAGGGAGTTTGACATGAAGGACTTGGGACCGGCAAACAAGATTCCAGGGATGCAGATTAACCGAGACAGAAGTAACAGGAAGATTTGGCTTTTCCAAAAGAGCTACTTCAACAAAATCTTGCGGCGCTTCAATATGCAAGATTGTAAGCCAATTTCTGCCCCACTTCCTGTTAATTTCTAGTTATCCTCCAAGATGTGTCCTAGCAATGAAGTATAGAGGAAGGAGATGTCTCGAGTATCGTATGCATCAACAGTGGGAAGTTTGATGTTCGCTATGATCTGTACAAGACCAGACATTGCACAAGCAGTGAGAGCGGTTAGTCGATACATGGCGAATCCTGGTAATGAGTATTGGAGCACAGTGAAGAGGATTCTGAGATACATCAGAGGAACCTCAGATGCTGCATTATGTTACGGAGGATCAGAATTAACTGTCAGAAGCTATGTGGACTCAGATTTTGCAGGAGATCTCGATCGAAGCAAATCCACTACGGGCTGTGTTTACACTTGCAGGAAGAGCTGTAAGTTGGTTTTCGAAACTGCAGTCTGTTGTGGCTCTATCTACAACAAAAGCAGAATAAATGGCGGCTACAGTACAGCAGCTTCCAAGGAAGCAGTTTGGATTCAAAGGTTATTGGAGGAACTCAGACACAAGTAGGAGAAGATTGTTCTGTTTTGTGGCAGTCAGAGTGCCTTGCACATTGCAAGGAATACAGCTTTTCATTCACGGACAAAACTCATAAGAGTACAGTATCACTCCGTTCGAGAAGCAGTGGAGGAAGTGTGGATATGCACAAGATTCACACTGACGAGAACCTAGCAGATGTTATGACCAAGCCAGTCAACACCGACAAGTTTGAATGGTGTAGATTCTCGTGTGGCCTAGCAGAAACGTAAGCAGCATAGCAAGGTAAACATGATTATGTGGAGACATGATTATCCTCAATCAAGTCTCCAAGTGGGAGAATGTCGGCAAAGTTTGTGAGGGGAGGGGGCCCAACAAGTGGGCCCCACCCCACCAAAACGTTTGAATATGGAAAAAGCCCTATGGAGAAATCAAAGGTCGACAACGAAAGGTGCCGACTCTGTTGAAAAAAAATGAAATGGGGGGTTGGTGCCGACAAGCCACACATTTTGACATTGTTGATAGCTTTGTCCTTGCTCTTCTCCCATTCTTTATAAATAGGGAGTCTCAGGAAAGGTAGAGTGCAGAGCATAGAAAGAGTGAGGATTAAGAAAAGAAATGGATTAAGAAAGAAAGAGAGTATTGCAAGAGTGTTCTCAAAAGGAATAAAATTGTATCCCCTTGAAGATAATTTGTATACTTATATTTTTCCTCAAATTTGTGTGAGTGTTTCTCCAATTATAAAAGAGAGTGAAAATTGTACTCTCCTTATAGTTAGAGAGGTGTTGTAATTCCTACTTTCAATAGTAAAATTTCACTACCTTGTCCGTAGTTTTTACCCCGTCTCCTTTGAAAGTTTTCAACGTAAAATATCCGTGTCCACCTTATTTGCCATTTTCTCAATTTCACTTTAGTTGTGTGGTAACTTCTGCCCACACATTTTGACATTGCTGATAGCTTTGTCCTTGCTCTTCTCACATTCTCTATAAATAGGGAGTCTTGGGATAGGTGCAAAATAGAGAAAGAGTGAGGATTAAGAAAAAAAAAGGGATTAAGAAAGAAAGAGAGTATTACAAGAGTGTTCTCAAGACGGATAAAATTGTATCCCCTTGGAGATAATTTATATACTTATATTTTTTCTCAAATTTGTGAGAGAGTGTTTCTCCTATTATAAGAGAGTGAAAATTGTACTCAATTTATATTCAGAGAGAAGGTGTTGTAATCCTTACTTTCAATAGTAAAATTCTATTACCTTGCCTGTGGTTTTTATCCCGTCTCCTTTGGGAGTTTTCCACGTAAAATATCCGTGTCCACCTAATTTGTCATTTTCTCAATTTCACTTTAGTTGTGTGGTAGCTTCTGCCCATAACTCTAATAATAATGGAAGATGTTTCGAGTACCGTATGCATCAGTAGTGAGAAGTTTGATGTTCGCTATGATCTGTACAATACCAGACATTGCACAAGCAGTGAGAGCAGTTAGTCGATATATGACGAATCCTGGTAAAGAGCATTGGAGCACAGTAAAGAGGATTCTGAGATACATCAGAGGAACCTCAGATGCTGCATTATGTTATGGAGGATCAGAATTAACTGTCAGAGGTTATGTGGACTCAGATTTTGCAGGCGATCTCGACAAAAGCAAATCCACTACGGACTATGTGTTTACACTTGCAGGAGGAGCTGTAAGCTGGGTTTCGAAATTGCATACTGTTGTGGCTCTGTCTACAACATAAGCAGAATATATGGCGGCTACAGCAGCTTGCAAGGAAGCAGTCTGGATTCAAAGGTTATTGGAGGAGCTCGGGCACAAACATGAGAAGATTGTTCTATTTTGTGACAGTCAGAGTGCCTTGCACATCACAAGGAATTCAGCTTTTCATTCATGGACAAAGCACATAAGAGTCCAGTATCACTTCGTTCGAGAAGTAGTTGAGGAAGGCAGTGTGGATATGCACAGGATTCACACTGACGAGAACCTAGCAGATGTTATGACCAAACCAATTAACACTGGCAAGTTTGAATGATGTAGATCCTCGTGCGGCCTAGCAGAAACGTAAGCAGCATGAGAATGACAAGGTAAAAAGGATTGTTTCAAGACATGATTAATCCTTAATCAAATCTCCAAGTGGGAGAATGATGGGGACAGACCACCCACCACAAAACCCATTTGTTGTAAAAAAATGGGGAATGCTGCCTGATGGGGACAAACCACCCACCACCAAACCCATTTGTTGAAAAAAAAGGGAATGCTGCTTGATTATCAAAGGTCGACACCGACTTCGGTGCCGCCTTTGACCAAATGATTTCCAATGCGAGAGGAAGAAAAAAAGGAGGGAGAAGGTGGAGTTTTCTGCCTCTCCCCGACTATAAATAGGGGTTGGAGGACAGGGTTTGAGATGCAGCAGAGCAACAAAAGCTCAGTGAGGATTAAGAAAAGAAAGAGAAATTAAGAAAGAAAGAAAGTATTACAAGAGTGTTCTTAAGAGGGATAAAATTGTATCCCCTTGGAGATAATTTGTGTACTTGTATTTTTCCTCAAATTTGTGAAATAGTGTTTCTCCGATTATAAGAGATAGTGAAAATTATACTCTCCTTATATTTAAAGTGTTGTAATCCCTATTTTTAGCTGTAAAATCCCACTACCTTGCCCGTGGTTTTTACACCTTCTCCTTTGGAGGTTTTTCACGTTCCGTGTCCATTTTATTTCCACTTTCTCAATTTCACTTTAGTTGTGGGGTAGATTCTGCCCTTAACTTTCCTAACATAATGTATTTTTATAGTTCTATGAAATGGTTCAAATATTTGCATTTTAATCTCTCTCTATCTCTATCTATATATATATATATAACTTAATGTACATACCTATCAGCACACCTGCATCCTACTTTTTGTGAAATCACGTCTCTGTACCCGTGTCATGTCGTACGCGCACCTCGTATCGGTATCTATGCTTCGTAGGTTGTACCAACAGTAAAACCGAGTATGAAGCTCTAGATGGTGTGGCTCGAATCCGGTATTTTCCTACTATCAGTATTTGGTGTTTGATTACGCATCCCAGCCTTGATTACTATATATTGAATTACTATCTCCCTTCTGTTAGAGTGAGGGTTTAGGTGACTCTTACAAATTCCTAGAAAATTTTCAAGAAGTTTTTTAGTGATTTAAAAACAGTCTCTAGAGAAAGAAGGGGTCTTCTCCAATCTTGTAGGGGATAAGTGACTAATCTGAAAATTGACACATTTAAACCATATAGATAGTTATTCATTTGTCATGATTTTATTTGGTCGATACTTTTAACTCATTTGATTTTGGCAAGAACATCTTAGAATCTGATATTTAATAGATGTGTGGTCGCTGATAAACATCTTAGAATCTGATATTTATCTTTTTAAGCCTATTTACAGGCCAGGTTGATAATTAATGCAGAAGAGTTAGGGTTACAGGAAAAAATTAGAATTAGAGTTAAGAGTTAGAGTTAGAGTTAGAGTTAGTTCATTAATGCAAAACTAAAAAAAAAATTGAAAAAAAATTGAAAAATTAGAAAAAATTCAGAAAATTCCGAGAATAATCTTGGGCACTTTGCAAGTTCAATTCAGCACCGTGACACCTCGAGCATGATCCAAACCCCCTGAGGAACTCCGATAAAATCCCGTACACCATTGAAACAATAAAACTACTCCTCAAAGGCTGTTAAACTCAGGGTCTTCGGGAGTGGGGGGCTCGTGATATAGCTAAAAATAGGATTAAATCGGGATCGTTCAAATCGGGCACGAATCTTAAAGCTCTCGGGGGTAAAACAGTAATTTCACCTACAAACGAGTCCAAATTGGGAACTGGGTCTTTCTTCAAAGCCCAATACCCCAAAAATGGATCTGTTTTACTGGGTATGGATAGCAACCCGTTACAAACCAACCCAGATGGATAAGGAGTAATTTAAATTTGTGGTTATCCCTAAGAGACAGTTTAAACAGTTCCCCTTATCACGAAACGAGTCACTCTCTCTTCTTATCCATAAACATCAGGAACTAGAGATTTATCATTATCTCGAAACTGGTTCTTGAGGCGACTATAAATACCCCTCTCCCCCCACCGTAACAAGGTAATCATTCTTTTTCTACCTAAAGTTCTTTCATAATCTTTCTGGTTACTGACAAGAGCGTCGGAGGATTCGTCGCTGGAATCCATCCCGGTGTATCGAATTCGGTGCAGGTAGGCAACAACGAGAAACCAGTCAACAGGCAAGTGAAAGTCAACAGGTTTGCTTACTTGTTTCCTTCAAGAATCCACAAATTGATCTGTTTGCTCCCACATCAAAATCAGCAACAAGGATATATATTATACATAGTTAATTAATACCCCTTCTTTCTTCTTCCTCCTCGTTCCCTCTTCCGAAACCCAACTCCGAAGCTTCTTCACCGCCATTGAGCCTCCAGTGCAAGCTTCCTCCACCCCACCGCGTTGACCCCGCGGCCATCGACGTCTGCCTCCACCCCAGCCACCGCCGTCATCGCCATCATCCATTGCTCTTCAACCTCCCGCCGAAACCAGCTCTGTCACCCCCCGCTGCTTCCTTGCGACCTTGCTGCCTCCTCCACTGCACATCGTCGCCATCGTTAACTCCTCAAGCCTCTCCCCAAGCTCCTCATCACCAAAGCCATCGCCATTAACATCTCCATCGCCAACGACTTCCACCATTGCCGTCACCGAAGCTTCACGACCACAACTCTCCACCGTCGACAACCTCACCTCCACCGCAGCTCCTTCACCCTTTTCGACACCTCCTAAGCTCTCCCGAAACTCCATCGCCATTGCCGCTTAACTCCCGAAGCTCCTCCTCGCCGTCACCGAAACTCCGAGCTCCCTTACTCCATCCTGAAGCTGAAGCTCCTCCTCGCCTTGTCCCTACCACCACCTCCACCTCCACCTCCAACCCCGAGCTACTCCCCTGTCACAGCATCATCACTGCAACCCTCGTCGAACCACCACAAAGCTCCACAGCACCTCCAAGCTCCTCATCTCCATCAATCGCAACCGGAGCTCGCCATTGTCGCCATATTGCTTTCGCCGTCACCAAGCTCCATCTCCATTTTGCCATCTTCGACAACCACCACTACCACCTCGCCGTCAACTCCCCCCTCACACCCGAAACCATCATCGCAGCTCTCCTCGCCACTGCCAATGCCACCGCAACCATCACCTCTCCTCCTCGCTGCCGTCAGCACCGCCGAGCTCCACCCCGAGCGACCACCGCAGCTCCCCTCCTCCTTGCCGCTGCCTCCGGCAAACACCTCCGCTCACTACCTCCGAGCACCGACAACCACCATCGCCAACTCCATCCTCTGTCTCACTGTATGTCTCTCTCTCTCATTTTCTCTCTCTAGCTCTTTTTCTGTCTCTCTAGCTCTCTCTCTCTCTCCTACTCTTGCTCTTTATATATATATATATTAATATAATTTTCACTTCGTTCGCTTTCCGAATTCAGCGAACAGTTGCGGCCCGTCGAGCCATTGTTTTGTTCGTGTTGCTGTCGTCTTCAAATTGATCGTAGAATCGTACAAATCCAGAAACGATAAAAAGTGCGTAACAACTTTAACTAACTCTATTTTTATTATAGGATGTATGCATGCTAGATAATTTAATAAATTGAGTAATGGTGTTATGAATGTTGCTTGATTATGAGTGTTAATTATTGTTAATTAATTTGTGAGCTATGATATGATTATCTTAGAAACTTTATTATAATTCTGTTCGGAATTTGATCTTACTTCAGAAAATTGTTTCTATTTAAATACATGGATTATGAGACTGAAACTTTTGTATTGTGTATCATGTATGTGTGTACAACATCCCCTCAGAATTTCATAATTTTTGGATGTCGTTTGGTTTTTAATAAAATCTGAATACATTACTGGTTTAGAAATGAAACCGAATTTATTTCATAATTCTGGCTGAATATTATACGTACTTTCTTTTGAGTCTAAGAAATCCAATTTCCAAGAAGTGGGATTTTCTGTGATTTTTAAAAGTAGCAAGAGCTGCGATTTCTGGATTCTGAACCTACTGTCTTATAAATGGTTTTAGAAAGATTTAATTGGGTTGAAACTAGAGGTTCTTAACTACAATGTTGTAGTAGACTCATTGAGGTTTCATATGAGACTAAGAAATTAATTTTCTAACAAGTACTGGAATTTATATATAATTATTGGAAGTTGTATTCACCTGTCAAGGGGACACAGCGGCGTTGTCTCGACTGTTAATTTTTGGGATCTAGTGTTAAGAACGGGGGTGCAGATGTATAGGCCGTAAACTCCTGTCAGAATTTAGGGGATGGACCCATAAGTATCCGTTGATGTTCTATGTTATCGAATACGAATGAGGCGGAGCAGGTAATGCCTGCCAGGGCGTCTTATAATCGTGATAACTTTTAGTGTGGTCCGGAAGCGGAGAAAGACCACCAGGGCTGGGCACCATTATGGATGCTTAGGAGTGGAGAAAGACCGCTAGGGTTCGGGCGAGGTGGAATATGCAAGACCGGGTGTGGAGAGACCACCAGGGTTGTGCATCATTATAGATGCTCAGGAGTGGAAAAATACCACAGGGTTCCGATATGACCACTATCGACTGTAGTAACAGAATTAGACCGAACAACTGCAACCTTACTAGTCACTAGATAAATATCAGAAACGGTGTAGAATACATGAGTATGTATTTTATAACAAGGGATTGAACCCTGTAATGAGAAGAAACGCTACTAGCTTGCATTCGGAAATTATGTTGTATGGGCGGCATATCGTTCGAAACAAGCGTGCATTAAAAGAGCATATTTGGATTGTGCTACGATTTTTCTATGTATGGAAGTCGAGGCGTTACAATTATGGGTTGTCACCCTGATCCAGTAAGACAGATCCGTTATTGGTTATTGGGCTTGGAGAATACCCAGTTCCCATTTTCGGACCCGTTTGTAGTAGAAATTACCATTTTATACCTGAGAGCTTTGAGATTCGTGTCCGATTTGGACGGTCCTGATTTAGTTTTATTTTTAACCATATCACAAGCCCCCCACTCCCGAAGACTGAGTTTCACATCCTTTGAGGAGTAGTTTGCCCTTTTTCTTGGCTCATAGAATTTATCGGCGTTCTTGAGGACGTTCAGAGCTCTCTTGAAGTGTAGCGATGCTTCCCTGAGCTTGTAAAATACTTAGAATCTTTTTTAAAATTTTCTGGATTTTTTTTGCAATTTTTTCAGATTTTTCTGAATTTTAATAATTAATTTTTGAATTAATAATTAATTATCCTAATTTAATAATTATTTTTTTAGTAATTTAAAACTATTTTTCCGAATTAATAATTATTTTTAGAAATTCTAATTATTTTTTTCATAAATTTTTACTAATTTCGAAGTTTTTTAAAATAATTAATTAAAATTTATAATTGTATAAAGGAATTAAATATAAGAAATTACCTTGATTTAATCACGACCGTTGATCACAAGATGGCTCGCACGCTGATGAGATCGAGTGGTCAGGATGAGATGATCTGGCGAGGCGACGTGGTTCGATCTGAGGCGCCAGGCGACGTGGTTCGATCTGAGCCGCTAATCACCATCGAGCGCAGATCGAGAGGAGGGCCACTTCTCTCATTTTCAGTTCAGGGGCGAGTTTGCTCGGTTTTTTATACCGAACGATGTGGATGGCTCGACTAAGCGACACGTGTGCTTTGACCGTTGACCATTGACCAGTCAACATTTTTTCGTGATTTCAAGTTCGGGGTCACACTTGCTCGGAACCTGGCATCGAACATTGGAGATGGTTCAGCGAGGCGACACGTGTCCTGTTGACCGTTGATCGTTGACCAGTAAACAATTTTGCGTGATTTCGAGCTCGGGGACACGTTTAATCAGTGCCTGTCACCGAACGTTGAAGATGGTTCGGCGAGGTGACTTGTGTGTCGTTGACCATTGACCGTTGACTAGTCAACGTTTTTGCATGATTCACGATCGGAGACGCATTTGCTCGGCGCCTGTCTCCGAACGTTGAAGGTGGTTCGGCGAGGCGACACGTGTCCCGTTGACCGTTGATCAGTTAACATTTTTGCGTGATTTCGCGCTCGGGGACACGTTTGCTCGGCCCCTGCCATCGAACGTTGTAGATGGTTCGGCGAGGCGACACGTGTGTCGTTGACCGTTGACCGTTGATCAGTGAATGTTTTTGCGTGATTTTACAACCGGGGACACGTTTGCTCGGCACCTACCACCGAACGTTGAAGATGGTTCGGCGAGGCGACACGTGTGCTGTTGACCATTGGCTAGTCAACGATTTTACGTGATTTCACATTCGGGGACACGTTTGCTCGGCCCTGTCTCCGAACCTTGAAGATGGTTTGGCGAGACGACACATGTCCTGTTGACCGTTGACCAGTCAACTATTTTGCGTGATTTCACGCTAAGGGTCACGTTTGCTCGGCGCCTGTCTCTGAACGTGAAGCTGGTTCGGCGAGGCGACACGTGTCTTGTTTGACCGTTGAACGGTTGTTTGGTATTCTTGTACGTTTGAATTTTTGTCGCTTAGTTTTCGTGGTGGTTTGGGCTTCTTGGTATTGTGGGCCTCCCCAACCGCTTGGGGCCCAAGAAGTTCAAATGGCGCCTCTTGCCTCTATAAAACTCCCACCCCCTCCTTTCCTTTCCTTTCCTTTCTTTTTTCCTCTTTCAAAAAGAGTTTTCTTCCTTCGGGCGGCTCTGCTAGTAGTAGCGGGCGGCTAGGCTTTGTACTTTCCTGCGATCTTTTCCGACCGTAGCTGTTACATCAAGGTAAAAAAATATATATTTTTGTTTATATATATATATATATATTATCAAAGATGTAGTCTTTGGGGGACAAGACCTCCCCTTCGAGCCACGGTGGTGATCGGCAACTAATTCTCCCGACGAGGTTAGACAAGGAGAAGGTGGCGAAGTCGGTGATCATAGAAACAGTTGTTGAGAGAACAAGGGAAGCGGGGGAGTTAGGTAGGCTCCTGAGTCCTTTGACAAACCTTGGCGGACTTCAAGACTATTTGGTCGATCTTCTGTCGAGAGTGGTATACGGATTGCCTTTTCATTTGAGGAGAACAGACCTCGCGAGCATACCGAGGTTGATGACATGTCTATGATTGTCTCAGAGGAAGATTTGAGCAAACATTCGGGAGTGTTTCTTGATCCCGAAGGAGTTCGACCTTGCCTTGCCGGGTCCTGGAGTCAGAGCGTGCACAACTACTTCGTCTGATGCTTGCTTCTTCCCATTCGATGCTTTTCTGGCAAGGTCTCCATCCCCCCTTCATCCATTTGTAGCCGAAGTTCTTAGGTGGTATGGTCTGAGTCTGATTCAGTATATGTCGAACATGTGGAGGCACGTTAATGGCTTCGTGCTGCAGTGCCACGCGGCAGGGATCGAGCCTCGTCTGACTGTTCTTAGGAGGCTCTACAGGATCCATCAGAAGAGCAAGACGGAGTACATATACTATCTTCTCGTCGGGGTGTGAAATTGTTTGATAACCCCGACTCGATCAAGCTTTGGAGGGAGAAATATTTTCTTGTTCAGGTCGTGAGTCGTGGGTGATTCCAACAAGTTGGAGAAGAAGATGTCGAAGAGAGCGAAGAGCGAACCGTTTTTGGGTCCAGAAGAGGAGATGGTAAGGAAGCTCCTAAGTCAACCTCCTCTAAGTTGGAAAGAAATAACGGAGGTCTCTCTCTTAAAAGGGGGCTCTCAGCCCGATCGACCCTTGTATGCATCTGCGATCTGTTTGTTCGTCATATATATATATATATATATGAAAATCTTCCGTTGTGCACCACCCCTCCGTGTGCACTCGGCCTTCCCGCCTTCGTATCAACGATACGAACCGTTCACATTGATCTACACATCTAAATTAGTCTAAATATGTAAATTCAAATCATTTGAAATTCATTTGCCCATCCATCATGTGACTATCAAAAACAATGATTTTCAGCCGTACAATTTTGTAACACTTCAATGGATGGGCAAATGAATTTCAAATGAATTGATTTTACATATTTAGACTAATTTAGATGTATAGATCATTGTGAACGGTTCGGATCGTCGATATGAAGGCGGGAATGCCGATTGCACATGCTGTGTGCACCATAGGTAGTGCACAACGGAAGACTTCCCTATATGTGTGTGTGTGTGTGTGTGTGTGTGTGTGTGTGTGTGTGTGTGTGTGTGTGTGTATTCTTAGATTCTTCTCCTCGCCTTTCTTTCTTTTAATTTCTCTGTGTCCCGTTTTGCAGGTGTTGTTGGTATGGACTTCAAGGCGATGATCTCTAAGCGCTCGGGGCTGAGCGGCAAGGCCTCCGAGAAGAAGAAGAGGAAGAGAGTGACCTCCAAACTTTTGCCAGCCAAAGCCGCGAGGGGTCTGGCGTCTGCATCCCCCGTGGTGGATTTGGAGTCTCCACCTTCCTCTTCGCCTGCTCCGTCCACCGGGGGTTTACTTTGGGCGCGACTCTCACGCTTGAGGCCCCACGTTTCACCCTTGTGGCGGAGACGATCCTTACTGAGGAGCACAAGAAGCTCTTCATCCCCGACTGGCGAGCGATGAAGCACGAAGGGTTCCTCGGGACTCGGCCACTTGCATGCAAGCAATCCATCATCTCGCCACCCGAAGGATAGGGCAACGATGGACGCTGGATCGGTGGGGGACAATGCCCTGGAGATAGCTAGGGCCAACATGGCGGTAAGTTTTTGCATTTGTCTTTCTTTGAATTTGCTGATTTTTCCCTTGTTAACTCTTGAGCCCCCCCCCCCCCCCCCCTCTCCTTTTTTTGTTTAGATAACTTGCCACTTCAGCCACCTGTTGAATCGGATGGCGTAGCAGGAGGAGTTAAGGGCGACGAGCGACAGGGACTGAGCGGAGCGGGCGAAGACCGCTAAGGCGTTGGAGGAAGCGACTCATCGCTCGGAGACCTAGGCGATGCAGATTTCGTTGCATGAGTCGGCCTTAGCGAAGGCCAAGGAGTAGATAGCTCATGAGCAGGAAAGAGCAGACCAGGAGAAAGCTTTTGCAGCCGAGGAGAAGGAGAGGTTGCGAAAGAGAAGAAGGACGCAGTGAAGGAGGCGAAGGACGAAGTTGAGAGGTTTCTCTGTTGAAACATGGAGCAATCTTATGCCAGGGCCCTGAAGCACGTCAGAGCTTGCATCCCGGGGTTTAATCGTTCGGGGTATTCACTGTATGACCCTGTTGAGGATGATTCGGACGAGGAGGATGGCGAAGAAGAAGAGGAGGGTGAGCAGACAGTTGTAGCGGACCCCATGTTCGCTTTAGTGGTTGTTCCCGAGGCGGTTGATGGGAGCGGTCGCGAGCCTACTCCTCCGGTGGATCTGTCGACCAAGGTGGACCCTTGACTCCTCTTGTATATGGTCGATTTTTTTTTTGTTGTTTTTGCTATTGTATTGATGCCTAATGGCGGACTGGCCACCGCTTATTGTATCTTTACTTTGTAATGGAACGTCTCTTGGTTGTCTGTGTCTTGCATGGCTTTGGAGCTCCTTAAGTAGTTGTTTTTTTCTATGTGTGCCCTGTAGCTTTGATGATTTCCCTTAAAGTGATTTACCCTACTTTGCTTTGGCTGGCAGGTCATTGTGCACCACACACATGTTCCTCACGACAGCGGGGCGTCCCAGCTTCGTATCAAGCTTTGTCTTACTGAATTGGGACTTGTTCAATCTCGGGAAAGATTTTCGAAAGCTGAGGCGGAACTCGGCCACCTGAGAAGAGTATTGTCCCGGCGGGATATCGAAGCGAGACGTAACGACGAGCTCTCGCGAGAGGTGCCTCCTATTGGTGTGGAAGATCGTCCTTCAGGGGAAGCGATCTCTAGGGAGTCTTCGAGGATCAAGCTTCTTTGTCATTCTTTACTCTCAGCGAGATGTGCTGAAGAACATAGTGCTCTAGAGGAGCTTAGAAGTGGCTCATCTCAAGAGAACAATCCTCGAGTTTTCTGCGGGAAGCGTGCCTCGTCTGAAGTTTAAAGTGAGGGACGATTCCCTCCGAGGAAGAATAGTTGAATGAGAGATGGAAATCCATCGGTTGAAACCTACTTCTTGAGGGTAGTAATGTCAGGAGCAACTCTCGTAAAGAACATGCCTAGGGGAGTTCATTTCATGAGTTAGCGCTACGTTTGCCTGAATCCCACGAAACCCGGGGGACGCTCAAAGCGGAGTAGCTGGTTCGTCTAGCAGGGCATCAGTCTGTAGGGCGGTAAGAACAGTGGGACCTGAAGGTACAACCCAGCTCGCGGGTCTGGAGCTCTCTTCGGAGGGCTCGGGAGGACGGAATAGTGCCCCAGTGCCAGGTGTAAACTGCAGGCTGCGTGTATCTCTCAAAAGGAACGTCCCTCTTCTCAGAAGAAGTTAGGAAGATTTTTGTAATTTTGTAGGGGCTTGTGAGCTTGTGTTTCAATAAAAACTTGTAACTGGATTCTTCTTATGGAATAAGACTCTCCCAAGTTCTTTAAGCAATGTTTTTGGGAATCAATCTTTACAAAATCGTACCACCTTTGTACTGTGAGTTTTTGTTTTCAATTTTTAATAGTTGTGGGAGCAATCTTGATTGGTAAGCTACCCCACCCTTGCTTGTTGCAAATGGCTAAGCAGCATCGAACTAAGTGTTGGACTCCGAACTTGTCGTTTTATGAGTTTCAACAGTTGTGGGAGCAATTCCGAATGGTGAGCTGCTCCGCACTTGCTCGTTTGCAAATGGCTAAAGCGGGGTCAAGCCAAGTGTTGGACTCCGAACTTGTCGTTTTAAACATGTTGTGGTCGCGAAATCACACATGTACGTCTTAGGTTAGAACAACAATTTGAACAGAAAAATAAACTAAGTCTTTTTTATAAAAGAGAAACTAAATGGTTGCTTCTAAGTTGCGAGCCTTTATTACATGATTTGGCCGTGTAGTAAGCATCGGCCTTATTGGAACAAAACAATGGCAAAATAGAGGGGCTAGTTTTCTTGGTACTTCATCAAGTGTTCGGCGTTCCCGGTTCTCGGCACCCTATTGTCCCCCGGCCCGGGTCTTCGAGGTGATATGCCCCAGGGCGAAACTTTGGAGAACCTGTACGGCCCCTCCCAATTTAGGGTCTAGGGGAAGGATTCTGTTCTTGAGGAATTAGAACAGAGGTTTCATCCAGTTCTCCCCGTGTGTTGGGGGAGGTATCAACATGAGCTCGAGATTTTCTTAGGAGGACCTCAATTAGGACGGTTCGATCAAGTCCTTGAAGGGAAGAGGACGCCAATTTTGACAGGGCATCTGCCTACCCGTTTTCTTCACGAGGGATGCAGATGACTTCTACATCCAGGAAGGTTGCTAGTAGCTCCCTTACCTTGGCTAGATTTTAACCATTCGGTCATCTCGGGCCTCGTACTCTTCTGAAACTTGGTTAACCACTAACTGAGAGTCTCTAAATATCTTGATGCGTCGAGCGCCAGCTTTACGGGCCAGGAATAGATCGGCAATGAGGGCTTCATACTCCGCTTCATTGTTAGATGCTTGGAAGTTTATATGGAGTGAGTACTTGAGGATGAAGGCATCGGGACCAGCTAGGATGACCCCCGCTCCACTTCCCTTAACACATGAGGATCCATCAACATAAACGCTACAGAATGGGAGTTCTTTGCCTTCCTCGCATGGGTCGGGAATAGTGCTTTCCACAATGAATTCTGCAAGGGCTTGAGCCATAATATCAGTCATTGGCTGATAGCTTATGTCGTGTTGGCTCAACTCAATGGACCACTTCATAAGACGCCCTGAGCTCTCTGGCCTGTGCAACACTTGCTTGAGAGGTTGGTCGGTGAGAACGACCATTGAGTGGGCTTAGAAGTACGGACGGAGCTTGCGAGCGGCCATGATCAGTGCGTAGGCCATATTCTCTATTTTTGAATAGCGGAGTTCGGCATCCCGGAGGACTTTACTCACATAGTATATTGGCCTCTGGACTTTGTCTTCTTCCCTTACCAGGACGTCACTGAGGGTTTGATCTGATGTGGCAAGGTAGAGGTAGAGGACTTCTCCTGGTTTGGGCTTGCTCAGGAGCTGGGGATTGACTAGGTACGCCTTGAGTTTGTCGAAGGATTTCTGATGTGATTGTCCCCACTCAAAGCCTTTTGTCCCTCTTAGAGCCTTGAAGAACGGGACACTTTTTCCCTGATTTGGAGAGAAAGCACCCTATAGCAGCGAGACGTCCTGTGAGCCTTTGTACTTCCTTGACGGTGGATGGGAGAGCCATGTTCAATAGCTCGGATCTTCTCTGGGTTGGCTTGTATACCCCTCTGACTGACCATAAACTCCAGGAATTCGCCAGACGACACCCTGAAGGCGCTATTAGATGGGTTGAGCCTCGTGTTGTGCTCCCGTAAGACAATGAATGTTTCCTGAAGATCGATTTTATGGTCCTGCTTTCTGAGGCTCTTTGCCAACATATCGTCCACATAAACTTCCATATTCCTTCTGATTTGTTCCTTGAAGACCTTGTTGACGAGGCGCTGATAAGTTTCTACGGCGTTCTGGAGTCTGAAGAGCATTTGGTCACAATAAAGGCCTTGATCAGTTATGAAAGATGTTTTTGGAATGTCTGGAGGGAACATACAGATCTGATTGTACCGTGAGAAAGCATCCATAAAGCTTAAGAACTCATGACCGGAAGTGGCGTTGATTAGGGCATCGATGTTAGAGAGGGAAAACAGGTCTTTTGGACACGCCTTGTTCAGGTCTGTGAAGTCAATGCAAATTCTCCACTTTTCGTTGGCCTTTTTGATCATTACAACATTGGAGAGCCATTCAGGGTAACTGACCTCTTGGATGAACCGGACCGCGAGGAGTTTATCTACTTCCTCTTTGATGGCATGTTTTCGGTTCGGGGAGAATTTGCGACGCTTCTGCTGGACGGGTTTAGCTTCAGGGGCTATGTTAAGACGGTGCATGAGCAATTCTTCTAGTATACTAGGCATATCGGCAGCGGTCTAGGCGAACAAGTCTTGGTTCCCTTTATTGCATTGAACAATGTCTGCTTTGACTTGGTGAGTGAGGACTTTGCTCACTTGAAACGTCCTGGTCGGGTCCCTTCTAAAAAAAAGGAACCTCTTCTAACTCATCTACTGACTCTGAGACGGCTTGGTTGCCCTTTTAGGGAAGCTCTAGAGTTTCGAAGGAGAGGACCGGACCCCTACCAAAGTCATAGCATTTTCGAGCAGTCTCTTAGCTTCCCCCGACTTCTCCCACCCCCGCCGAGGTAGGGAATTTCATCTTCATATGGAAAGCTGAGGGTACGACATGAAGCGCGGCTAGGCCAGGCCGGGTTGGCCAAGGATGGCGTTGTACGTAGCCTTTACGTCGACAATCATGAAATCCATTGGCTCTATTCGGGTTGTCGGGGCTTTGTCAGCGGTTACATCAAGTGTGATGACTCCCCTCGATGGTTACTGGCACCCCAGAGAATCCGTGGAGGGTGTAGCCGGCAGGTTCGATACGATCTCGAGACAGCTTAAGGCCTTGAAAGGCCTCCAGAAAGTGGATATTGACGGAGCTACTGTCGACTAGGATTCGGCATACTTCATGGTTGGCCATGTAGACTCACTACGAGCGCATCACAATTGGGCATTCGGACGCCTTTTAGGTCTCTGTCTGAAAAGGTCACGGGGACTCCGAAGCCCTTGAGCGGAAGGTGGTTCTGCACTGAGTTAACTTCTCGGATGAAAGCTTTTCGGGAGGAGTTCGACTCTCCCCCCATTGGGCCTCCATGGATGGGGTGGAGGATCGCCTCCGGTTCGGAGTCCTGGGACCCGGGGGTCTTTCGGCTCGAAGCGGAGGAGGATCAACTCTGTCCTTCCTGACAAACTTGGCCAGTTGCCCTATCTAGATGAGAGCTTCGATCTCCTATTTGAAGGCCCGACAATCGTCTGTGTCGTGGCTGTGGTCCCTATGAAAATAGCACCACTTATCTCTATACCTCTTCTTGCCAGTGGTATTCATCTTTGGGGGAGGTTGGAGCAATCCTTCCTTGCTGATCTCCATGAGGATAGCCGAGACACTGCATTAAGAGAGGTGAACTTTTCGAATCGAGGAGGGCGACGCTGGCCGCAGTTGTCTTTCTGAAGCTTCTTGGTTCCTTCTTCATCCGCACCCGTCCGTTTGTTCCCGGACTGGGGCTTCTTCTGGTCATGGGGATGAAGGGCTTCTTTGGCCCGAATGTACTTCTCACTCAACAGTAGGAGCTCCGAGAAGTCTCGGGGAGGTTTCTTGGCGAGAGTTGCCTTCAGGTCGGCATGATTGATGCTGTGTCAGAATGCTGTTGAGGCCACTGACTGGTCGAGAGAAGCGATAGATCGAGCTTTGCTGGTAAAGCGCCGAACATAGTCCCCCAATCGTTCGCCCTTCCTTTGACCGAGTGCTAGCAAAGATGTACTCGTTTTCTTGGCTTGATGGCTACTGACGAAGTGGGTGAGGAAGAGCTCCTCAAACTGGTCAAACGAGAAGATGGAAGCTGGGGACAGACGAGAGTATCATTCTCTCGCAGGTCCCTTCAACGTTGTCGGGAAGGTCTTGCAGAGGAGCGCATCTGAGGCTGGGTCTGATGGAAACTCTCGATATGATCAGCTGGGTCTGACTCCCCGTTGTAAGATTCAAAGTGGGGGGGGCTTGAAGGTCTCGGGGATTGGAGCTTCCATGATGGCCCTGGAGAAGGGAGGTCTGCTTAGGCAAGAAATTATTGGTCCGTTGTTCTTCTTCGCGGTTGATTCTGTCCAAATGCCTTTCCATCTCCTTGAGACGTCGATGGACCGAGTCGTCCCTTTGGTTAAATCTAATTGACCCTCGAGACTCTCCCGCATAAAGGGGTGACACAGGGAGGGCTAGGTGCACGTAGGTCGCGGCTCGGAGCGATGTTAAAGGCTCGCAGGATGTCATCTTTGAAGTTTTGGAATTCCGCCTGAGTGACTGGTGCCCCTCCGCCCTGGCGGACTCTTGGTGCTCATCGGCTTGTTGGGGTGAGACTCCTTTGCTGACGACGAGGAGGGGACCTTCTCTGAATCTTGAGGGTGGGAGACCTTCTGGGTCTCCTCCTTTAGGGAGAGCGACCCCTTTGGCTTTTCTGGTGTTCTGAATCTCATCGCGGGCTCACCTCTCATCCAAGCGGGTACGGAGGTCGACTCCTTGTTGGTGGTTGACGATGACTTGACGGAGGTCTCTTGAATCTTGAGGACTGTGTGAGGCTGCTTAGTCGGCGAAAGGATTGTGGACCGAGACGTGGCCATGGAGAGGGGACTATTTTTTACGGCTTCGGTGGGAGCCCCCGGTGCAGCTCTCCTTGACATGGAACTAGCATGCTGAGGAGGCGGTTGTTCAGGCTGAGGCTGCTGAACTTGTTGGTCTGTTTGAGGAAGAACATCTTGGAATGGGGGAGGAGAAATAGGAGTGGCTCTTCGGCTGGACGTCGCTGCCTTCCCTTTTTCCTTCGGAGGCATGACTGAAAACTGCTTTCACCGGTGAATATGGTTGGATTGCTTTTTCTGTTTCTCACAGACGGCGCCAATCTGTTGCTGCTAATTTCGATGTGGGAGCAAACAGATGATATGTAGCTTCTTCTAGAAACAATAAAAGCAAACTTGCCGACTTCGTGCCGGTGTTGACCGTTTCTTGATGCTGCTGCTGACCTACAAAAAGTTCGAAACACCAGGATTGTTCCCAACTACGAACCCTCCGACGCTCAAATCAGTAATCAAGAAGATTATGAAAGAGCTTTTGTGGAAAAAATATTGATTACCTTTTTTCTGGTCGGGGTAGAGGGGTATTTATAGTCGCCTTTGGAAATAGTTTCGAGATAGTTACTTATCTCTACTTCCCGATGTTTTTGGATAAGAAATAGAGTTTAAATCGTTTCATGATAAGAGATTTGGTTTAAGCCGTCGCTTAAAGATAATCATGAATTTGAATTACTCTTTAAATATCCTGGGTTTATTCATAATGGGTTGTCACCCTGATCCAGTAAGATAGATCCATTTTTTGGGTTATTGGGCTTGGAGAAGACCCAGTTCTCATTTTCGGACCCGTTTGTTGTAGAAATTACCGTTTTACCCCTAAGAGCTTTGAGATTTTTGCCCAATTTGGACGGTTCTGATTTAGTTCTATTTTTAGCCATATCAGTGGCTAAGAAGAGTAAATGCATTTTTGGCTAAGAGTCAGTGGGGGTATTTGGGGCATATTATCAGTGCGGATTTGAGGGGATTCAAGCAAATTTGAGGGGATTCAAGCAAGATTCATGCAGTGGTAAGCTAGCCAGAGCCCAATACAGTGATGGAATTGAGGGGATTTCTTGTCCTCACAGGATATTATCGAAAATTTGTGAAGAATTATGGTGGAATTGTTGCACCTCTCACCCAAATAAGAATGCATTTAAGTGGTCTTGAACTGCTGCCACTACATTTGCTTCACTTAAGAAGCCAATGACCACAACTCATGTATTGAAGGCCCCGAATTTCTTTAAGCCCTTTGTGGTGGAAACTGAAGAACTGGTGGAAACTGATTTCTTCGCAAGGGGGAATTGGAGTTGTTCTTATGTAGGATTCACACCCACTGGCTTATATGAGTGGTTTGAAAGGTAAAACCCTAGTTTTATCCACATGAAAAAGAGGTCTTAGTCATTCTACAAGGTAACACTTTTGTTATTAAAACCGATCAACAAAGCATAAAATATATCTTGGATCAACGTATCAACACTGAGATACGAGAAAAATGGCTATGAAAATTGTTGGGATTTTTCTGTACTGTTGAGTACAAGAAGGGAGTAGATAATAAAGTGGCTGATGAGTTGTCTAGGAGGGAAGGAGATCAGGATATTTGTTGTGAGATAACTTTTGTAGTACCTCTGGTTGAAGGAGGTGAAGCGTATGGTATTACAGGATCCTTACTTCACTGCACTGCAAGATAAGCTGAACTCTAGTCAACTAAATCCGTTGTTGTACAGGAAGTTGGGTGGTATCTGGCATTACAAGGGAAAAATATTGATCAAGCCCATGTGTAAGTGTGAAGAATCTGATTTTTTTTTTTTTTTTAATCATCATGCCTCGAGTATTGGAGACATTCTGGGTTTCACAGAACATTGCAGCGGATTAAAAAAGCTTTCTATTGGGATGGAATTAGTAGAGATATTAAGCTCATGATTAAGGAATGTTTGATCTGCCAGCAAAACAAGAATGAAACTCTTTTGCTTGCAAGACTCTTAAATCCCTTGCCTATTCCTGATAGAGTTTGGGACGACATTTCAATGGATTTTGTCGAAGGTTTAGCTAAAAGCAGTGATTATTATGGTTGTGGTGGATCGCTTAACCAAATATGCACACTTTATAGGAATCTCTCATCCCTATACTAGTCAGTCCATAATCCAAGTGTTTGTGGATAATGTGTACAAGCTCGATGACATGCCGAGAACAATTGCAAGTGACTGAGACCCTATTTTCATCAGCAAAGGAATTTTTTTGCTTTGCAAAATTGCTAGTTGAATCACTCAACTGCATTTCATCCACAAAGTGATGGTCAAATGGAGATAGTTAACAAGGCTTTGGAAATGTGTTTGCGATGTTTTTGTGGACCAAAGCCTGCAGAATGGAACAAATGGCGTGGATGAGCGGAGTTATAACACTAATTGGCATGTATTGACGGAGCTTACTCCCTTTGAAAGGGTCTATAGTAGGTCACCACCGTCGCTGCTGCAATACATACATGGGACTTCACAATTTCCTGCAGTTGAAGAGGAATTACTATCGCGGGATGCTATATTAAAGTTGCTTAAGGATAACATAGCTATTGCCCAAAGTCGTATGAAGCATTTTGCTATATGAAGCATTTTGCTAATAGGAGACAGAGAGGGAGTTTACAGTGGGAGATTTAGTGCTCCTTAAGATACAACCCTATAAGCAGGTTTCGGTAAGGAATTCTAATCCTTAGGAGCTTCGAAGTTCTTTGGTCCTTATCGGGTGCTAGAAAAAATTGGAGCAGTAGCATATAGGTTGGAGTTGCCAGAGGGTGGTGTAATCCGTCATATTTTTCATGTTTCGAAGTTGAAGAAATGCCATGGTGACCCCTTACCCAATATCTCGACTGAATTTCCTCATTGGTGGGTGGAGGATAATGCTCAGGATGACCCTGAAGCTGTTTTGGATCAGAGTGTTCAAGAAGCACAGTCGAGTGGGTATGCAGTTGCTTATCAAGTGGAAGAATGCATGAATTGATTGTGCTTCATGGGTGGATGTGGATGACCTCCACAGCAAATTTCCGAGCTTCGAACTTGGGACAAGTTCGTTCTTTAGGGGGAGTTGTCAGGGACGCCGAGTGATGCCAGAGAGTACTGCAGTGATCAGATTGTCGGAGCATCCCTGAATTGGTGGAGTAATTTATTGTTAAAGTATCTGTTTTTTTACATATGATGCACACTTTTTCTTTTAAATGGGTAGTTTGCGGGTTTGGGCAATATGCGCGTTGCATGTGCTTTAGTGTTGTTTGTCCTGTAGCTTAACCGCCAACTCCTTTCCTTATAAATACTGAGTTGTAATATTAGTTGGATTTAATGAATAAAAATCAAGAACTTCCCCCAATTCTCTCGTCCTAACCCTAGAACTCGAGAAATCGCCATTGATGCCAAGATCCAAATCTTCAAGGATCCTAATCCTGGCAAATTGGGTTGCTAATTGCTGCCTCATAGAAAGGAAGGATACGATCTCTATGGGTGTTGAACTTGCCTCCTGAACTACTACTTCTTGCAGAGGGGAATGCATATGGAGTGCGATATGTTATAAAGTCGTTTCATGTTTTTAAATTTTATTTTCAGTTTGTAATTTGACGTGATTATAAAAAGAAAACAATTAAACGGGAATTATAAAGCACTGCCCCAACCTTTTCTCAAAACCCTTTCTCACAGTGGTCCACTTATGCTTAGCAGTAAAGTTAATTTTCTTTACCATTGTAGAAACTGAGAAGTGGGTGGGGGTCATGCATTCTATTTAATGAAAGGATAGGGTGGTTCACTGATTCTTTGCATGTGGATTGCAGGCATTATCTACATCCCCTCCAACTTGAGGTTCAGGTGCATGAGACTTTGTTCAATTAACAGTCACAACATGCAGCATTCATTTCCAATTAGTCAATTGACATTTATATACGTGTGTGATTCTATATTGTAATTATAGGGAAACCATGTCCCAATGTAGCCTCTGGTACCATCTATCTCTTTACGGACACCTTTTTTCTTCACACTTCTTTACATTCTCTCTCTTTCTCCATACTGCAACCTTTGTCTTTGACCTTTAATTAATGTCTTTCTTTGGACTGAATCAGAATAACTATGGAAAGTAATCATAAACTAGAACTGGGCAATTTTATTTTTTTGGTTTTTATTTTTAAAATTAATACTTGCATCGACTTATTTGAGTTGAAATTGAATTTGTATGAAGAATTTTCAACTCAAATTTCTAAATCTTCATTTATTTATTCATATATATTGGTTTTTAAGAATTTTAGCAAAAAAAGTATTCAAACAAATTTGTTTAACAATTTTTAAAATAAAATAAATTTTGTATGGGAGACCCATTTCATTTCAGGAGTTCACCTCGGACCTCCGTAAACTAAAGGCCGGCCTTGGATATGTTATATACATGAAATGCATAACAGAACTTATCATAACAACAATAGAACTCAACAGCACACGTTTTCCCTGTAATGCAATGTGAGATGCATTTATAGGAAGGAAAAAGCTCTCAGCCCGTGTGTTTTGCACATTCCTCCTTCAGACAAACTACTCCATCCATTTTTGCACTCTTCTAATTAAATGATGGTTTAGATAGCAACAGAACTTTCCTTCTCCATAAGATCATATTAGTGTTTTTTTTATAAAAAAGATGTCCGCGTTACCGCTTCATTAATAAATTATTAACGAAACAAGTATTATAAATATATAACATCTATCTGTTCCTAAAACGGAGCCACAGAAAACAATTACTCAGCAAAGCGTACAACATTAACTAGTACCTTTTTCTAGCTAAAGTTATATCGGTGCCACCTATAATATGTTCTCCCCCTATCAGATGTGACGCTTGCAATTTCCTATTGAACAATCAGATACCGACTCATCGCATACCAACCATAGTTACGACTTGTCCATGCACCTTCAAGCGACATCTAACTTGAACACCACTCCAGCACCGACTTCTCTACCCCATTCGGTGACACCTAATCAGAACAATATACCGGAAACGACTTGCCTAATCACAATTCTGATAAAGACTTGCCATTTCGCCCATTTAGTGGCGTCTTGTCACTTCTCTAGTCTAGAACGCTCAGCTCATTCACCACCACAGTGGCCGACGTTCCGTTCGCGACGTCGCTGATGACAAGTCCGAACACCGTCTCTGTGACGACTTGGCCACCAGCAGACCTGCAACGACTCACATCACTCTCACCACAGCAACAACCTCGCTCAAACTCCCAAACTAGCGACGACTCGCACATCTACCATATTGACGCTGGCTTGCACATCTATCACAACTGTCACAGCTCGTACATCCTCCACCATATCGACGACTCGCACATCATCCCAACGATGTTGACAGAATCGGACACCGCATTGGTGAGAATTAGCACTTCACCAACGGTCGTTCAATGAAGGACATAATGAAGCAACTCAATCTGACCTCTTACTCTCGGCCAAGAACTCCGATGAAAGCCCCCGCACATGTACATCACCTCCCAAAAGTAATTTGAGTTTCAAAACTCTAAATTGAAACTTCTTCAAAATAACTCTCCACCCCAGAAACTCCCTCCATCTTCCCCAAGCGTCCACCATGACAACAAACACAACCACCGTCTGAATATCTTTTTACTTCTTCCGTCTGAATATCTTTTTACTTTTTTCGGCCAAATTTTGCTATAAATGATTGCAGCGATACTCGATCATTGCTATTTTTCAATTGCCAAATATTCAAATTTTAGCAGTAACAATAGTGGATGCTCTAATTAATGAAATCTACATTATCATCTTCATATAAGCAGACGGTTAAGAGAATCACTGTTAAACCGTAATTTTATTCAATTGAATATTACTAAAGCTGAAAAAATGCATGAAATAAAAAGATGTCGTAAATTTAACTAATTTATTTTAACATGTATAATATAACATCATTAACATTCAGTGCATAAGTTATACATTATAAACTATATGCATTCTAACACATGTTAAGATAATAATGATAGACTAAGAAAATGATATAAAAATAATTTTATGAATTGTGTGCTTACAAATCTAATTCTAAGTTTGGCGATGAGATTTTTTTAGATTGAGAAAGTGAGAGGAGAAGAGACAGTGTTTGAGGGATTGAGGTTTTTATTTAGTTTTGGGTTTTTAATTAAATCGTATATAGTGCACGTGTTAGTTAGAAATGAATCTATACTTTTCCTTTTCTTTCTCTATTTCAAAATAAAGAAAAAAGATATGGGATAGACTCTCTCTATGATATTTATATCAGAAATAGATATAATGTAATGGAATATCATATCAGAAATAGATATAATGTAATGGAGAAGAAAAAACAATAGATTGGGTTCAGAATAAATAATATTGCTCAAATTTTTATCATAAGAATTTAATATAAAATACATGGGCAAATCTAGAATTTAATAAAAAACTAGGTTTGCCCATTGACACGTGCCTACGGCACGTCTTCGGAACGGTGCACCTTGTTTGATCATAAAAAATAGTTTTGGAGGTCCAGCAAATTAATTGAAGTAGCAAACATAGAGCAAAAAACATATTATATGTTGTTTTTTTTTTTGGATTTTTTTTGAATTTTTTAAATTTTTCTAATATTTTAAAATTTTAAAAAAAATTATTTTCTTAATTTTTTTAATAGAAGAGGGAGAGAGAGAGAAAAAGAAAAAAAAAATCAATATAGGAGTTGTTTTGAGTGGGAGATTTGAATTTGAGTTTTGAAGAGAAAATATATCTTGTAAGGTTAGATCTGGATCTTTAATTTTTTTGGAATTGAAGAAGAGCCATTTGATAGCTTTCTTCGTGTTTTATTATATAGATAGCTTTGCTGCTGTCAGCATTGAAGAAAGTACAGCAGATTGAGGAAGAAATAGGGTGATCGGTTGGAACCTGAACCAAAAAATAGGTTGAATAGGATCACTGGATATGGAAGCAAAGTAGGTTGATAAAAGTGAGGATTAGAGGTACAACTGTCAAAATAATATAAGGTTGTTAGAAAAAGAAAATATACTTCTCATTTGGATGGAAAATATCTATAAATAATTATTTTAAAATAAATCCATTTTATTAATGGTGTATAATGTATATGTAAATCAATTTTTTTTATCCGTGATGTCTGTACAAATAATAATTTATTAGTAAGTGATATGGCTAAAAATGGGGTTAAATCGGGACCGTCCAGATCGAGCACGAATCTTGAAGCACAGGGGTAAAAAGTAATTTCACATACAGATGGATCCAAAACGGGTATCGGGTCTCCTTCTCGCAGAACCAACCTCCCGCGAATGGATCCACTTTAACTGGGTACGGGTCCCGACCCGATATGAACCCAGCTCACCAAGAGGAGAATCAGGGTCCTTGATTTGACTAAATCAATTCAACAGGCCTGATTAGCTCCCACCGGGAATCAGGGGCCAATTTCCCAAAACAGAATAGGAGGATTTCCCTCCTGGCTGTTACGCAGGAAATCCGGCCCCCTAACACCTCCACAGGCGACTATAAATATCACCCCTCTACCACCAAGACCAGGTTAATCATTTTTTCACCACTTATGCTCTTTCTTAATCTTTTTCTGATTACTGACAAGAGCGTCGGAGGGTGCGTCGCCGGAATCAACCCCGGTGTCTCGCACTTCCTTGCAGGTCGCGGCAGGAGCAAGAAGGCTGAGTCAACTGTTCAGGTTTTTCTCGGATCCACAAATTCTATCTGTTTACCCCCACACCGAAATCAGCGGTAACAGATTGGCGCCGTCTGTGGGAAGACCACACGAACAGCCTCAGCCCATTCTCCGTCGTCCTCTGCAGTCATGCCGCCGGAGAAGGTCAGATCCAGAGGGTCGAACCGTGTGGGCAACCTCGCCGACCCGGCGAATGAGGTCCCAGTCAATCCTATTCCTCAGTCCGACCTCCCTCCGCCGACTCAGCAGGTCCCACCTCCTCCTCCCAAGCAGCAGCCCAACAACGGTCCGTCCGGTCATAACGGTCGGAAGGAGAAGCAGCCCCTCAATCCGGACCATGTCTCGGTCCATAATGGGTCCTCGGACTCGATGGCTTCTCATCATCCCGACCTCCGTATCACACTTCTGAACCGCCAGAAGGACGACGACCTCCGCACCCATCTTGACGAGAGGCGGGCCCGAAAGGGAGCCTCCCGCCAGCGTCAGGGTGAGCGGTCCCCACGACGCCGAGACGGCAGAAGGTCTCCGGACCGCAGAGGCCGAGCGGCGTCCCCCGAGCGCCGAAGGAGGAGGTCCCGTTCCCTCGGGGATCGGCGTCATCCGAGGGACCGAGATGTGCCTATCAGTCGAGCCGAATTCCTCCAGTTTCAGGAGACCGTTCTGCAGGCTCTCAACCTTCGGCAGAACATCCAGAATGCTCAGAGGGCTCCGACGCCCCCCAGCGATCCCAGTCCTCGTCGCCGAACCCGGAGCCCTTCCCCGGCTCCCAGCCGCCAGCAGCGGCAACAAAGCCCTCGCCGGTCCCAGGACTACCGGCACCGCAGTCCACGCTCCCCTTCCTATGAAGAGGAGTCCGGGGGGTCATACGATTACCACCGGAGGGACGACGCCCTCATCTGCCGTCTCCATGAGGTGGAAAGGCGTATCGGCCGCATGGACAGGGAGGAAGAGTCCCGAGCAGGAACCTTCCGTCCCAACCGACCCCCCTTCTCACGGTCGATCATGGAGGCCCACATACCGAGGAGTTTCAAACCTCCACAGTTTGAAACATACTCAGGGGAGTCCGACCCGGTCGATCACGTCGAAAGCTTCAAGACCCTGATGCTGATCCATCAAGCTTCCGACGCTGTGCTCTGCAGGACCTTCCCTGCCACCCTCAGGGGGTCGGCTCGGGAATGGTATTCCAGGCTCGCCCCCTCATCCATCTTCTCATTCGAGCAGTTCGAGACGCTGTTCATAACTCACTTCGTGAGTAGCCGGCGAGCCGAGAAGACAAGTCTTTCCCTACTGAACCTGCGGCAGGAAAGGGAAGAGAAGCTGCGGGACTATGTGAAAAGGTTCACCGCAGAGGTCAGGTCTATCGCCTCCTTGGACCTGTCCATGGCCACCGTGGCGTTCCAGTCGAACGTCGTTAACGCCAACCTTCGATCATCCCTAGCCAAGAAGCCCCCGCATGACTTTGCCGACCTCCTCCTGAGGTGCGAGAAGTACATCCGAGCAGAGGAGGCCGAAGCCCTTCCGAGCTTCGGGGGGCCCTCCGCAGGGTCGAAGAGGAAGGCGACGGGGGAAGAGGGGTCCAAGAAAGCTCAGAAGGACATGGGCGGTCAGCGCCGCCCTCCCCCCAGGTTCGAGAAGTTCACTCCCCTCACCACTAATGTCTCTACTATCCTAATGGAGGTGGAGAAGGAGGGGGTCATCCCTCCAGCTCCGAGGATGCACACCCCGGCGAAGAGGAGGAACAAAGATAAGTGGTGTCGTTACCACCGAGACCACGGGCACGACACGAATGACTGCCGGGCTTTGAGAGATGAGATTGAAGCCCTCATCCGAAGGGGGCAGTTGGCCAAGTTCGTGAAGGCTAACGATCGGACAGATCGCAACTCTCCTCCGCCTCGGGGGGCTAACAAGCTCTCCGAGCGGCGCGAGGAGACACCCGAGTTCGAGGAGGAACGGGTTCTGCACTTGATCCACGGAGGCCCCATGGGGGGCTCCTCTAATTCCTCCCGGAAGGCCTTCGTCCGAGAGGTCAACTCGGTCCATAGTGGTCCTCCTCCCAAAGGTCTCGGCGTCCCTGTATCTTTCTCCGATGCCAACCTCGAAGGGGTCCGAACCCCACACTGTGATGCCCTCGTCATCGACCTCCGCATGGCCAACTTCAAGGTGCAGAGGATTTTGGTGGACAACGGGAGTTCGGTCAATATCCTTTTCCTCTCAGCCTTCCGAGGCCTGCAGCTGTCCCGAGACCGTCTCAAGCCGGCCGGTTACACTCTCCACGGGTTCACGGGGGTCCCGGTAACCGTCGAGGGGGTGATAACCCTAGACGTTACTGCGGGAAGCACCCCTACTACCCGGACCGAGCCGATGGACTTCATGGTCGTCGACATCCCGGCAGCATATAATGTCATCCTAGGCCGTCCCGGCCTAGCCGCCCTGGAGGATGTCCCCTCAGCATACCATTTGAAAATGAAGTTCCCCACTCGGTCGGGAGTAGGGGAAGTCAGGGGAAGCCAGGAAACAGCCCGGAAGTGCTACATGACTTCCACCGGGGGACCAGTGCTCTCGCTCGAGACACTGGAAATCCCCGAGCCGAAGGCCCGCCAGACGTCCGAGCCGGCGGACGAGCTAGAAGAAGTGCTCTTCTCAGACGAGGATCCGAGCCGGAAATTCCTCATCAGCAAATCCTTGCCGACCGCACTGTGTTCGGACCTGATTAAATGCATCCGGGACAACCGTGACCTGTTTGCATGGTCGGCCGCGGACATGCCCGGCATTTCCGAGGACCTGCTCGTCCATCGCCTAAGTGTCGAACCGGGGCGCAAACCGGTCCAGCAGAAGAGGCGAAAGTTCGCTCCCGAGCGACAGCAGGCCATCAAGGAGGAGGTTGATAAACTTCTAAAGGCCAAGTTCATACAGGAGGTAAATTATCCCGAGTGGCTGTCGAACGTTGTGATGGTCAAGAAGTCCAATGGCTCGTGGAGGATATGCATTGACTTCACCGACCTGAACAAGGCGTGTCCGAAGGATCCCTTCCCGCTCCCGAACATCGACACCCTTATCGACGCCACCTCGGGCCATGAGCTCCTCAGCTTCATGGATGCCTTCTCGGGGTACAATCAAATCCGAATGTTCCCTCCGGACATTCCGAAGACCTCCTTCGTCACCGACCAAGGCCTCTACTGCTACCGGGTAATGCCGTTCGGCTTGAAGAATGCAGGCGCCACCTACCAGCACCTCGTCAACAAGGTCTTCCAGAGCCAGATCGGCCGAAACATGGAGGTGTACGTTGATGACATGCTCGTCAAGAGCATCCACGGCACCGATCATGTAGCCGACCTCCAGGAGGCCTTCGGCGTGTGGAGGAAGCACAGCATGCGGCTGAACCCGAACAAGTGCACGTTCGGGGTCTCCTCGGGAAAATTCCTCGGCTTCATGGTAAGCCAGTGAGGAATCGAAGCTAACCCCGAGAAGATTAAGGCCATATTAGACATGGCCCCGCCTCGGAACATCAAGGAGGTGCAGAAGCTCACCGGTCGGCTCGCAGCTATCGGTCGGTTCCTCTCGAAGTCGGGGGAAAAGTGCCTCCCCTTCTTCAAAGCACTCAGGGGGGCTAAGGGTTTTGAATGGGGCCAACCACAACAGGAATCATTCGACCAGTTGAAGGTGTACTTGATGAACCCCCCTCTACTCAGCAAACCTGTCCCGGGCGAGACCCTCTTCGTCTATTTGGCTGCTTCCGAGCAGACCCTGAGCGCTGTCTTAGTAAGGGAGGAGGACCGAACCCAAAGGCCTATCTACTACGTGAGCAAGGTCCTCCGGGACGCCGAGCTCCGTTATCCGAAGATAGAGAAGATAGCCTACTCACTAGTCACAGCAGCGAGGAAGCTTCGGCCACACTTCCAGTCCCACTCCATCGTCGTCCCCACCGACCAACCTCTAAAGCAAGTCCTCTACAAGCCCGAGATCTCGGGTCGGCTAATGAAGTGGTCCATAGAGCTGAGTCAGCATGACATCTCTTATTAGCCTCGGACGGCAATTAAGGTGCAGGCCCTCGCCGATTTCATCGTGGAGTCCACTATCCCTGAGGCCGACCACGTCCCGAAAGGACCCCCCGTCTGGACAGTCTTTGTGGACGGATCGTCCTGTAACGAAGGAAGCGGCGCCGACATCATACTGAATGGCCCTGACAACTTCGCCCTCCAGTACGCAATCCGCATGAACTTCAAGGCCTCAAACAACGAGGCGGAGTACGAAGCACTCATCGCCGGGCTCGGACTCGCCCGAAGTGCTGGAGCCCAATGCCTCCGGATTCACAGTGACTCCCAACTAGTCATGAACCAGGTCTCGGGCGAATATGAGGCCCGAGACGAGCGAATGGCGAAGTACCTCGCCAAGGCCCGGGACCTCCTAAGCCGGTTCGAAGAGGCCACCATCGAACGAGTCCCTCGGGAAGAAAACTCACAGGCCGATGCCCTCTCCAAACTGGCTTCGTCCTCACTTCAAGGTCTCGAACAGACCGTGCTGATCGAAGTCCTCTCTAAGCCGAGCATCGTAGGTGAGACACCCGCCTCGGCGGAGTCGTTGCCAGTCATGTTATAAGACAATTGGATGAAACCATTGATAGAATTCTTAAGGGATGGAGTTCTGCCCGCGGATCCCAAAGAGGCTCGCCGAGTCAGGACCCGGGCCGAGCGGTTTGTCCTGATCGAGGGTGTCCTGTACAAACGCTCTTTCTCTCAGATAGACGGCCGACCGTACCTAAGGTGCCTATCTCCGGATCAGGCCGAATATGCCCTGCAAGAGCTCCACGAAGGCATCGGAGGGGCACACTCAGGATTTAGGTCCTTGGCCCGAAAAGCTTTGAATTATGGGTATTTCTGGCCGACCCTCCTTCAAGACGCCGAGCGACACGTTCGGCAATGCAGTTCCTGTCAGAGACACTCTAACATCCGACGCCTCCCTCAGGCCAACCTCGCCTCCCTATCAAGTCCCATCCCCTTCGCAATGTGGGGCATGGACTTACTAGGGCCCTTCCCTCCAGCTCCGGGTCAGTTCAGGTTCTTGGTCGTAGCCATCGACTATTTCTCGAAGTGGGTCGAGGCCGAGCCCCTCGCCACTATAACCGAGAACAAAGTGGTACAGTTCTTCTGGAAGAGCATCATATGCAGGTTCGGAGTCCCCCGTGTCCTCATAACGGACAACAGGACTCAGTTCACAGGCGCAGCGTTCCGAGCTCTATGCGACGACCTGGCCATTCAGCAGCGCTTCTCATCCGTCTCCCATCTTCAGTCGAACGGACAGGCAGAAAATGCCAACCGGCAGATCCTCGCAGGTATCAAGAAAAGGCTCGACAAAAGTTCCAAGGGCTTATGGGTCGACCAACTCCCCAACGTCCTATGGAACTACCGCACGAGCAAACGGACCCCCACAGGCGAGTCCCCCTTCAACCTCACCTATGGGTCCGAGGCCGTGATACCTCTTGAGGTCGGAATACCTTCTCCTCGGCTCACAGCCTATGACGAAGCACAGAATGCCAGAGACCTCAGAGCAGAATTGGACTTGATAGACGAACTGAGGGAAAGGGCATCGATTCGGCAACAGATCTACCGAAGAAGAGTTGAATTGGCATACAACAGGAAGGTCCGGCCCGCCAACCTTAAACAAGGAGATTTGGTCTTGAGAAAGCTAGCTATATCCCTCCCCAGTCAGAAGAACAAGCTAGCCCCGAACTGGGAAGGGCCTTACAGGATCACGAAAGTTGTTCGGCCAGGAATGTATCGCCTTGAAGACCTGGAGGGCAGAGAGCTTCCGAGGACCTGGAATGCCGACCACCTCCTGAAATACCAAGAAAGCGCTCCGGCGCCGCTCTAAGTAACATGGAGTATCGAGCCATTCCAGTCCTCCGACTTGTAACCCATTTTTCACAAATTGTACCATGTAAAGCGGTTCGCCGTTAAATATCAATAAAGAAAGCTCTATTATGTTTGTGAATCCGCATGTTTTTCTCCCCTCTTATCACCTGCTTTTTATATTGTGATTTCAACCAATGGTTCGGAGTCCACGTTCGGCTCGGCCTCATCCCCTCGGTTCGTCTCCAGACGGACCAGAGGTAGACCGCCGTTCCGAACTGCTCCCACAACCGTTGAACTATACCGATGGTTCGGAGTCCAACACTCGGCTCGACTTTACCTCCTCGGCTCGTCTCCGGACGAACCAGGGGTGGATCGCCGTTCGGAATTGCTCCCACAACCGTTGAACTATACCGATGGTTCGGAGTCCAACACTCGGCTCGACTTTACCTCCTCGGCTCGTCTCCGGACGAACCAGGGGTAGATCACCGTTCGGAATTGCTCCCACAACCGTTGAACTATACCGATGGTTCGGAGTCCAACACTCGGCTCGACTTTACCTCTTCGGCTCGGCTCCGGACGAACCAGGGGTGGATAGCCGTTCAGAATTGCTCCCACAGCCGTTGAACTATACCAATGGTTCGGAGTCCAACACTCGGCTCGACTTTACTCCCTCGGCTCGTCTCCGAACGAAACAGGGGTAGATCGCCGTTCGGAATTGCTCCCATAACCGTTGAACTATACCAATGGTCCGGAACCCAACACTTGGCTCCCAGTCCCCCCAAACTCACTTCGGGCACATAATCCGAACTCTCCTAACTATTAGCCGAAGCCCGAAGACCCACGCCTTCGGTCGGCTACCGAGCAAGTGCCTTCCCGAGCTTGTAAACGGAGAAAACACACTTTCCCCTCAACTTTCGTGCGTGATCTCGATCAGACGGCTCAGATCTTGCCACCTGCGCTAAACGACAAGATAACGTTTTCTTGGGAACTGAGCCGCCTCGAGATTCGCGCCTACGTTCGACGGCTCAGATCTTACCACCTGCTCTAAACGACAAAATAGCACTTTCTTGGGGGCAGAGCCGCCTAGGAATTCGTACCGTACCGTGTCAGAGCCGCTAAACGACAAAATACCGTATTCATTGGAACACGTTCGGTTCAACACTCTCGCCGAAGAAAATGACGCGCTCGGCTCAAAGACCTCGGCACGACCAACACAGTTATAAACAAGACAAATATGCAAAGCAATGAAAGGGAATTTATTAATGGTCGGCGCATAATAAAAACATTCCATTACAAAGAGTTGGCAAACAAAACACACAATGCCCGACCTACTACACTTGTCTCTCATATGGAAACATCCTCACTAGACTGTTCGTCCTCCTCAGCTGGCAGCTCCCCTGCGTCCCCCCGGAGCTTCGCCATCACAGCCTGCAAGTGCCGAATCTCCGAGAGCAAATCATCCCGCTCGGCTATAATCTTCGACTGGTTGTGCCGAATGCATTTAACCCGAAGAGCGTTGCTGAATGCGGTTTGCGAGTCTTCATCCCCTCCTACGGGGCTCAGCTCGACGATCCTATTCTCCAAGCGTTGGATCTCGGCTTCCCGGAGATCGAGGACGGACGAAAGGTGGGCCCGCTCACTCTCAGCCCGGCGTAACTTCAGATCGGCGCTCCTAGGGCTCAGAACCACTGTCCCAGAAGTGGCCTCGGATTCGGAGTCATCATTCGAACGCTCGGAATCCGAGCCATGGATCGTCACCACGAGCTGAAAGGAAGGGAAAACGAATAACACAATTTCAATACACTGCTGAAGTCTAACAAAAATAGTGTTACAGACATAATAGTGTTACAGACGGCCGACCGACCCCACAATTAAGTTTTTACAACAACCAACAAAAATGGAAAACGACATAATCAGGGCCTCTTCGGAAGGGGAATGCTTCGATTTAGGGAAACGCGAGGACGACGAGGCCTGCCCTCCGAGCTCGACCCTAAACCAACGAAGTGCGATCCCCCTTCACTGCTGGTCCTGACAGCGGTGCCGACCGAAGCCCCGCTCGACGAAACAGCCGCGCTGCTCTGAGCATCGGCCGGACTCCGCCTGGTCATAGGCGAGCGCGTTGCAAGTTCGTAAAACGTAATCCCCCTTTCGCTCTCCTCGCGAGTGCACGACGTGCTGCGAACATTAGCTCTCTCCGGCGCAGGCTTGAGCGACGCGATCTCCTCCTCCAGTTCGATAATTCTATCCCTCAAGACGTCGTCCTTCGCCAACTTCTTCGGTCGAGGGGCCCTCAACGAGCCCGAGGCGTTGGCACTATCGGTCGCAAGCCGTCGGTAATGGGTGACCTCGATCCCCCTGTCTATCGTGATCCTTCTGAGTCTGTCGACTTCGGCCGATAGCCTCTTCTTCTTCTCCTGCTCTGCCCTGTCCTTTGCCACCAGAGCCTTGTAATCAAGCTTCATCGTCTCTGCAAAAGCCGAATGAAAAAACTTAGAAAAATTTTCATGAACTTTAAACAAAGAGTATAAATACCAGAAGCATACGAGGGTCGATCGGACTGAGACCCCCACGAAACAGATGCTCCTCCGTAATATCTTTCCAGCTTAGCGCTGGCAGGGCGAGGAGCTTCTTCTGGACCTCCACATCCTCATCACTCAGCGGCGCCTCTCTCTTGGTCCGCTTGGGCAGACCTTCCTTCGCCCAAACCGTCGGTATCACCCATGGCGTCAGAGCTCGGACGAGGAAGTACTTCTCCTTCCAATGTTTGATCGAGTCCGGGTTCTCGATCAACTTAACTCCCGTCCGAGGAGAAAGGAAAAACCTCTGCTCGTCCCGCCTCGGCTGGCAAGGTCGGAAGAGACTCCGAAAGAGGAACATAGTCGGCTTGGCGCCGACCTCTTGGCATCGAAGGACGAACGCCACGACGTGCCTCCATGTGTTCGGCATCAGTTGGGCGGGACTCAAACCGTACCAGACCAGGACTTCAACCACGAACGGGTGGAGGGGAAAGCGGAGTGCGGCAATGAGGGAGTCGATCGGAAAGACACATACGTCTGACGAGGACTTTGTGTTGGCTCGGAATCCCGGCCCAGGAAGGAGCAGTACATACTCAAGCGGGATCCGAAAACCCTCTCGGATCAGACGAAGATCGGTCTCGGTAAGAGTCGAGATCCTATGGTCCACCTCGGACAGCTCCCTAGGCTCGTTCTCCTCCACCAGCTTAGCTGTACCTTGAGTGACTCTCTCCAAGGTATCCTCGGCGTAATCCCGGACGCCTCCCACGCTCGACAGGGCGATAGGCTGCCGACCGAACGCCCCCGCTCTCTTCGGTGTTTCCACTATCGTGACCACGGCTTTACCCTTTCGGGACTCCGCCACGACTTCCTCGGGCACTTCAGCCACTTCGCCCTCTTTGTCCGGACGAACGACGTCCTGCTCGCTCGGCTCCACTACTCCCTTCCCTTTATCCCCTCGGCCAACGGCTTGCTCCGAGGCGGGGGTCTCAGCCGAAATCTTAACCATTTTTCCTAAAAGAGAAGGGAAAGAGACTGACCTTGAAGTGACAGGTGCGGTCGGAAAGTTCGCCGGAAACAAGGAACGCTACCGCGACAGCTAGCAACGCCACCAGAGAGCTAAAAACTTCGAAGCAAAGTAAAAACTGAAGAGAGAGAGTAAAAGTGAAAAGTGAGACTTGGTCTAAGGGGGGGTGAAGATTTATAGTAAAAATGGAACGTCCCTTGGACTTCCAAATGAAAGTTTGCGACTTTTGGGCTGCTCTCGAAACGTCGCGAAGGCCCATTACCACTGTCCCCATCACCAAGTCAACTAGCTCGGCTCCAGGGGATCTGAATCCGAGCCACAAGCAAACCGAACTTGTCTACAACAGGGTCCGGTCGGAATCCGAGCAAGTGCCTTCCCGAGCTCGCAAATGGGGAAAACTCACTTTCTCCTCAAGAATCGTGCATGATCTCGATCAGACGGTCCAGATCTCGCCGAGAACGCTAGACGACAAGATAGTGTTTTCTTGAGAAATGTGCCCATCTTGAGATGCGCGCCACCATCCAACGGCTCGAATTGCACCACGCCGCCCGGACTCCCGAACCCTCAGACATCCCACATGTGTCTAGAGGAACCATGAAAAATTTCGATTCAAAGTTTTAAGGCGCCGCCCTCGGCGAGCACCCCCAGGTCCCGTGTCTCAGTCGGTATTCTGCCGACCCACGGGCCCTGGTCAAAAACAGATCAGCACCCCCCTCATCTCTGACTCCTCCGGGTTGACACCCAGAAGCCATCAGCCCGGAAGGAAGACAGAGATGGGAGGGGGCCCATCAACACTCAGAAATCAGAAGCAGCGCACCATTCCGAGCTAATTGGTGACAACTGGAAGGCTCGGCTTGTCTGAGGACTCTGGCAACAGCGCCTTCACAGTTGCCAACAACGAGCTCAGACGATCCGGAAGTCCGAGCCATGACTCATGGTGGAGAAGCGCACCATTCCGAGCAAGTTGTTTGCAACTGGAAGGCTCGGCCTGGCAGAGGACCCTGGCTACCGCGCCTTCACAGTTACAAACAACGAGCTCGGATGGTCCGGAACAAGGATTCGACATGGATCATCACCTCTTCCACCAGGATCTCCGCCTACCTTGACACCCACTTCGGAGCAACCAAAGAAGGCCGAAGATCTTGGTGGAAGAACGACTACCCGTCCTTCCGAAGTAACTCATCCCTCGGGTCCGGACTACGGTCGTCACCACTACTGCCTCGTCCCCCCCCCCCCCCCCCCGCTCCTGACATCCACTTTGGGGCCATCAGGAACAGAGGGAAAACCAGGCAGAAGAGCAACCACCCCTTCGGACCTCAAAAGAGAAGCTACCCAAGGCAGACACCACCGAGGTCTAAAACTCAACATTGCTGCGACTGAAATAACAAAGGGAGTGGAGTACTTATAGCCTGCCTCCAAGAACCAGCAATTGTGACCCTCAGAAGTTGAAACGCCGCGTATTAATTGAGGGAATTATCCTTAATGACCTTAGGAAGGCGGAACGCCGCGCAAGTCTCAAAGCACCATTAATACCCTTGGGAACAAAGTCATCTCGGATTGACAAAACCACAGGCCCCCGGTCAGCCACCAAGCAAGTGCCTTCCCGAGCGTGTAAACGGGGAAAACTCACTTTCCCCTCAACTTTCGCGCCTGATCTCGATCAGACGGCCCAGATCTCTCCGAAGACACTAAACGACAAGATAGTGTTTTCTTGGGAGCTGCGCCCGTCTCGAGATGCGCACCAACATCCAACAGCTCAGATAGCGCCACGTCGCTCGGACGACCGAAGCCACACTTCCTCGGCCGGCTTCCGAGCAAGTGCCTTTCCGAGCTGGTAAACGGAGAAAAAAGACACCGAGCTACTTAGACCGTTGGATCTCTCAGAAATACGCGCTCCTAATGATGAACGACCCAGATTGCGCCACGTGCGCTAAAAGACAAGATAGCATTTTCTTGGGAACCGTGCCCGTCTCGAGATGCGCACCAACATCCGACAGCTCAGATAGCGCCACGTCGCTCGGTCTGCCGAACCCCCTACCTCCGGTCGGCAGCCGAGCAAGCGCCTTTCCGAGCTCGTAAACGGAGAAAAACGCTGCCGAGCGGTAACAGCCGTCAGATCTTTTCGAAATTCGTGCCCGTCATTGATCAACGGCTCACATCGGGTCACATCATTAATCGGTATTTAAATCGTTTTTTATTTATTTAAATCGTTTTATTTATTTAAAAATTGCGAAAAAATTGCTAAAAATTCGGGAAAATTAACTAAAAATTCTGGAAAATAATTGGAAATTTGGGGGCACATTTTCGAACCCCTGAACGAACAATTATTGCCTAGAATGTACTATTAAAGGCCCCCCGAACGACTAGTGAACACGTCGCAAAATTAAATAAATAGTCCGAAAAAATAGATAAAAACCCTCAAATACCCGGTGTGACCAGAGAACAGCAAGCGGCATCAAAAAATTACCTCACTACCCCCTTTCTAGATTCAAGATCCCACATTTGGACTCCGATACAACTCCACCAGCCACTAAAACAGTTAGACTACTCCTCAAAGTCTGATCACACTCAGTCTTTAGGAGTGGGGGGCTCGTGATATGGCTAAAAATGGGGTTAAATCGGGACCGTCCAGATCGAGCACGAATCTTGAAGCACAGGGGTAAAAAGGTAATTTCACATACAGATGGATCCAAAACGGGTATCGGGTCTCCTTCTCGCAGAACCAACCTCCCGCGAATGGATCCACTTTAACTGGGTACGGGTCCCGACCCGATATGAACCCAGCTCACCAAGAGGAGAATCAGGGTCCTTGATTTGACTAAATCAATTCAACAGGCCTGATTAGCTCCCACCGGGAATCAGGGGCCAATTTCCCAAAACAGAATAGGAGGATTTCCCTCCTGGCTGTTACGCAGGAAATCCGGCCCCCTAACAGCTCCACAGGCGACTATAAATATCACCCCTCTACCACCAAGACCAGGTTAATCACTTTTTCACCACTTAAGCTCTTTCTTAATCTTTTTCTGATTACTGACAAGAGCGTTGGAGGGTGCGTCGCCGGAATCAACCCCGGTGTCTCGCACTTCCTTGCAGGTCGCGACAGGAGCAAGAAGGCTGAGTCAACTGTTCAGGTTTTTTTCGGATCCACAAATTCTATCTGTTTACCCCCACACCGAAATCAGCGGTAACAGATTGGCGCCGTCTGTGGGAAGACCACACGAACAGCCTTAGCCCATTCTTCGTCGTCCTCTGCAGTCATGCCGCCGAAGAAGGTCAGATCCAGAGGGTCGAACCGTGTGGGCAACCTCGCCGACCCGGCGAATGAGGTCCCAGTCAATCCTATTCCTCAGTCCGACCTCCCTCCGCCGACTCAGCAGGTCCCACCTCCTCCTCCCAAGCAGCAGCCCAACAACGGTCCGTCCGGTCATAACGGTCGAAAGGAGAAGCAGCCCCTCAATCCGGGCCATGTCTCGGTCCATAATGGGTCCTCGGACTCGATGGCTTCTCATCATCCCGACCTCCGTATCACACTTCTGAACCGCCAGAAGGACGACGACCTCCGCACCCATCTTGACGAGAGGCGGGCCCGAAAGGGAGCCTCCCGCCAGCGTCAGGGTGAGCGGTCCCTACGACGCCGAGACGGTAGAAGGTCTCCGGACCGCAGAGGCCGAGCGGCATCCCCCGAGCGCCGAAGGAGGAGGTCCCGTTCCCCCGGGGATCGGCGTCATCCGAGGGACCGAGATGTGCCTATCAGTCGAGCCGAATTCCTCCAGTTTCAGGAGACCGTTCTGCAGGCTCTCAACCTTCGGCAGAACATCCAGAATGCTCAGAGGGCTCCGACGCCCCCCAGGGATCCCAGTCCTCGTCGCCGAACCCGGAGCCCTTCCCCGGCTCCCAGCTGCCAGCAGCGGCAACAAAGCCCTCGCCGGTCCCAGGACTACCGGCGCCGCAGTCCACGCTCCCCTTCCTATGAAGAGGAGTCCGGGGGGTCATACGATTACCAGCGGAGGGACGACGCCCTCATCCGCCGTCTCCATGAGGTGGAAAGGCGTATCGGCCGCATGGACAGGGAGGAAGAGTCCCGAGCATGAACCTTCCGTCCCAGCCGACCCCCCTTCTCACGGTCAATCATGGAGGCCCACATACCGAGGAGTTTCAAACCGCCACAGTTTGAAACATACTCAGGGGAATCCGACTCGGTCGATCACGTCGAAAGCTTCAAGACCCTGATGCTGATCCATCAAGCTTCCGATGCTGTGCTCTGCAGGACCTTCCCTGCCACCCTCAGGGGGTCGGCTCGGGAATGGTATTCCAGGCTCGCCCCCTCATCCATCTTCTCATTCGAGCAGTTCGAGACGCTGTTCATAACTCACTTCGTGAGTAGCCGGCGAGCCGAGAAGACAAGTCTTTCCCTACTGAACCTGCGGCAGGAAAGGGAAGAGAAGCTGCGGGACTATGTGAAAAGGTTCACCGCAGAGGTCAGGTCTATCACCTCCTTGGACCAGTCCTCATCCCTCCCCTCCTTCCTCCTTAATTCTAAATATTCATATTCCAAACTCAAAACTCATGCATTTTTCTTCTCTTATCTATTCTAAATTATCCACTTACCGCTTCCGCTCGCCGCTCCTACCCGAACGGGTAGGAATACTTTAATAGTACCCGGAATCGAAACCGAACCCGGTCCTTACGGGTCCAGGTTCGGATAGTGAAGGACCCGACTCGACCCGACCCGATACCAATGCTAGTTGGGCCCTAAAACTGGTATATCATGAGATAAAACAAATGGATAAATTTGACTAAACTAAATCCATGTTTCACCAATTTACATACAATTATATATGTCATTTTTTCCCGGTTCAGTGTGTTGGTTCAGTGTGTACTATGCACGTAAATTTATTGTGGTTCATTACTTGAGCATTAACGACATCAATTTTTGATCATTTTGACGGTTATATTCATGCTTTGACCAGTCTAAATACCTCCCTTGCTCCCTTACATCATAAATTTTCTTTCAATTTTTAAAAAGTTTAGAATATACATGTTCAAATAACTCTTCATATTCTATCTTTTTTTTAATGTTTTAAATTGGGGTAAAAAAAAATTCAATTATGGAAAATAACATAATTAAACAGTAATAGCGACCATCGGTATATTAGAAAGAATTCGTAAAAAAAAGGTCATATGTTATTATCATGTGATACCTATAAATTGATGGAGTATACAGTTCCGCACCAAAAATATGGACGGAGTGAGACAAAAAATAATAATTATAGGTACAGTTATTTACAAATTGGTGAAACACGAGTTTAGTTCACGCACTGTTTGGTTCAAAGGAGGGGAGGGGCGGGGAGGGATTTTAATCATATTTTCTATTTGGTTCGAGGAGAGAAGGGAAGGGGAAGGGAGGGAAAATAATTATCTTCTTGTTTGGTTCACAAGGGGAGGAAAGTGATTTTATAATTAAATTACTTTTATACCCTTCTATTTTAGAAGAGCCTATGCATTGTTGTTTCTAATTCTAACTTGGTATTATTTATTGTACTTCTTGTTAACCCAATTTAGCAGAATAATACATGCAGGACTACAAGCAGATACAATTAGTCCCAATAAAAATGCTTAACAAAATAATGAAGGCCAATATATAAACCAAGCTCAACAAAATATTCAAGTTTACCACAAAATACTAATTAAATCAAGTTTTCAAACTTTATAGGCAATGAAATAAACTATTAAAAATGCTTAAGTTTAGAGAATACGACAAAGTATCAACAAAATGTTCAGTAGAACATTTTACTCCTTGATTACAGGTAACCTTCATGATAACAAAATCAGAGAAGGAGATTGCTTACGTGATTATAAAAAAAAAAACTCGAACCCTAATTGAAACGAATAGGGTGTCTGTTTTTGGGGGAGAAAGAGGCGCGTGTTTGTAATGACATTTGAGATTAGAGTTTAGTTTTAGATTAATATTTATAGACCTAAAAAGGGACATTTGGTATTTCACAATATTATCTAAGATATTTTAGTCCAACCACTTTTAAAAAAAATTAGACCCACTTTTTCTCCCCTCTAAATTCTCCCCAATATTGGAGGGGAGCCAAAATTAACTCAGTAGGGATTTTGCTCCCTCCATTCCCCTTCCCTCCCTTCCCCCTCCTAAAAAATAAATCAAACATTAAATGTTTAAAAAAATCCCTCCCTTCCCCTCACCTCCATTCTCCTCCAACCAAACAGGTGAAATTTATCCAAAAGAAAATTGGCTTAGCATGACATGGATCGGGTTTCGTTTGGGCCTGATTACGCCCATTGTTAGCCCATCTCATTTGGTTACTACATAATAGCTACCACCTACGTCATTACCACTTCATACTTTAGTGAAACACTAGATTTGCCCGTGGGCACGTGCCTACGGCACGTCTTCGAAACGATATAACACACGAAAAGCCCTGTAAACAGTAAAACAACAATTATGTACTTCAAGTTTGAATGGTATGACAATAATTAGTTGTAAATAAAAGTCCATGTTTCTATTAGTATATGTTGAAAAATAATTATAAATGAGGGTGTAAAATCCAACTTCTTAGAATTTTAAGGATGGAAAATAATAAAATTTAACCGTTGAAGAGATATTTGCTATTTTCAATATAACATGTGCAATGAAAAAAAACATAAAAATTCTGAAAATTTTACAAATCTGAAATATTAAAATCTAAACTTTTAAGTAAATAAAGAAAGAATGAGAGAGAGCGAGAGAGGGAGAGAGAGAAAGAGAAAAATATGAAAAAGTGAAGAGAGAAGAGAGAGATAGTGATAAAGTAATGAGTTTTTTAGTTTTGGGGAAAAAAATTTAATTTTGGGGTTTGAAATTTTGGACGGAAAAATATGTTTTGGGAGAATCAATCTAGGCTATTGGTTTTAGGGAGATTGAATGAGAGCCACTTGATAGCTTTCTTTGTAATTTATTATATAGATTGACTTATTAAGGTATCTAATGATGTACAACTTAGTAAACTTTTCCCCCATGTTGGTGGTTTATAAATACCAGTAATTTACAGTAATTTACATGTATGACATGCGTCTTAATAAATATATTTTTTTAAAGTGAAAATTCAAATGTAATCTGGCCTCGAACCTGATACATCATTTATTTCTAATCTAACATTATACTGGGAGTCATTTGTCAATCTATCAACGCGTGTGATACACGTACATAACTAATATGAATGAGGTTCCAGGTTCGAGTCCTCACTATGTCAGTCTTTATTTAAAAAAAAATATTATTAAGACGTGCATTGTCCGTATATAACTAATATAAAAGATGTCTCAAGTTCGAGGCCAGACTATATCAAAATTTTTACTTTAAAAAATATATGTTTATTAAAATGTGCATCACACATGTAAACTAATAGTATTAGTTATGCACGGAGGCGAAGCACGAATTTGTTTGTCTAACAACCCCAACTCTTTTATTAGAGATAAATGGGAGGTATTTAGCACAAAAAATTACATAATCTCATTTATCTCATATAATTTATATTTTGTCGGCCCTGCCGGATCGTGTAATTTAATTTTTAAAAAAATCCACTTCAGGTAAAATTGAAGGTGAAAACCTGTCCCGGCCCAACAATAAAACTGGTTGGGGGCGGCCCAATTCGGAATCGCACCCACTTTAAACCCGGTTCTTTAAATTGCAATTAGTTAACGTATTACGCGTTTTTAACTCTTAACTTGCGTTGTTAAGACGCGATTGGGTGTCGTAATTACGCTGTCTTAACACGGTTTATTAATCACCGCCAAATAACAAGTATAAATACCCGTCCTTTTCTCCATCACAAGCGTCAACGAACTAAGGTACACTATTTGACGAGATCCAAGGGCAAAGGGGTGCCCTTCGCAGAAAATCATATACGCGTGCCTGCAGAAAATCCTTTCTCCTGTCGGGAAAAAATCGCTCGCTTCCATCTTCTTCAAAGTTTAGTGAATCTTGTAGCTTCTTTTTCAAAATTTTCCCCCTCTTTTTTTCTATTTCCCCTTTTAAATTTCTCTTAAAAATATCCTTTCAATTTAGGATCCGAAGATTGGAGGAGCGATCGAGCTGGCGTTGATTCGACCGGAAAGGTACTGAATTTCGATTCTTTTGTCAGTTTCTTAGGCTTCATACCGAAGCGCTAGGGAATTCTAGGGTCAGTTCTTGAATGTAGGGTTTCAGTTTTGAAATTAATGGGATATTGATGGGAAATCCAGGGTATTAGTTTCAAATTTGAGTTCTTGATTTTCTCCTAATGTACGGAGCACGCAAGGTGTTTGTGAAAATGCTCATGAGAAAAGTTTGAGATATGGACAACTGGGATGACCCAAAAGACGATTATAGGACATTAGGATTTAATCAAAAGACAGTTTAGTATTAATAATTCGTTCTAATCATAATTTTCAGTTGATTTAATTTTTGAATTTATTCATTCAGTTGTAATGACAATCATACACGTATTTCGATTGTATATGAAAGGTAAAAGCTAATTACTTGTTTGATGCAATGTTTAAGGTGGAGGTTTACTTGTTTGGGATTTTTAATTTTAAAGCATTTTTTAGGTTAATCTGGAATTCTTTCAAGAATAATGTGGCAACCTTCCTAATTAGGTCCTCATTTTAATAGCAATAGAATTAGGGGTTCTTTTTAAGTGAGCAAAAAATAGGGTTTCATATAGCAGGAGTCGGTGACCGTGGTTTTTTATGATTTTTTAGCACCATCCTAATTACATGAGTCAATGTTGTTATTCTATTGTTGAGCTTTCCATTTTTGTTTGCTTTATTTTTCACTAACTAGATTGCACGTTTTTGTTTGTTTGTGATAATTTGCAAAGGGGGGAAGCGGATCTCCATTCTGTCATTTAGTGCGTGTGGTTAGACGGGACCCACAACAAACAAAGTCAGTAGAACAAAAAAGGTATGACGGGTTGATGACTTTACTTTCCTTATTGCTTTCTCTCCAACCAGATTGCACTGATATGCAATTTTGGAATGATTTGCAGGTAGTGAAGACAACACATGAAGTAAATGTAGGATCCTGTAGGCTAAGCAACAAACACTAGAGGGGGGGGGGGTGAATAGTGTTTATCAAAAATAAATTGCGGAATAAATAATTTCTCTCGGTACAGTCGACTTAGTGGTGAAACCAGTCGACTGATATAGCCAAAGTAAAGGAAATTTAAACTCTCGATGCAGTCGACTTATAGATAAGGCAGGCGACTGATGAGACAAAGAGAATAACTAATACGAGACTGATCAGTCGACTGATACGAAGCTGAGTCGACTGGCCAGACAAGTTTTGCAGAACTTAAATTTAACAAAAGTAAATGCAACCACAAGATAATCAATCACAGAGTACACAAGATATATCCTGATTCGGTCCTCCCGACCTACATCCAGTCCCCAAGCAACCCACTTGAGATTTCCACTATTCTTGAAAAAATTACAAGAATACCCTACGGCGTTACGACAACAACCTTGTCTAACCCGTAGTCCTTTCTCTCAACCAGAGAAAGCAGACCCACTCTACAACCAAGAGTGAAACGACACCGACTCTTCAACCAAGAGTCAACAACCACTCTCCAACCGAGAGCAAAAGTACAAGAAGAATTTTTACAATCAACCTATAGCCTTGTTAGTGTATGTGTTGATGCACGAGGCTAAATCACAAGGTTGACTTCTATACTCAGTCCAGAGCGAATTCAATGCTATACTGGACTGAATGTAGAGAACCAAAGTGTATGAGCTTTTAAAGCTTTGTTTCTCACAGAAAATCTCTTAGAAAGTTTTTCACTAGAATGCTCGGAAGTATATGGAATCAAGTTGTGTTAAGTTCTGTACTTTTCAGAGAGATATGAAACTCTATATAAGGAGTTTTGATATTCTGAACGTTGGAAAACGGTTACATAACTGTCAACCAACGGATCAGAACTTTTGAATTTGAAAAAACTTCGATTTTGAAAATCAGAAAACGGTCAAAAGCTCTCGAACAGTCGACTGGGTTGCCATATGAGTCGACTGATCAGAGTTTAAATAATTTTAAACAGTTTTGTACTTATCAGTCGACTGGCAAAAGCTTAAGTCGACTGATACTTAAAAGTTAAAATTCTTCAAACTGTTTTGACTTATTTTTGGGGGTTTTTAAGAAACACACCTTATGAAATTTTGAGTATGTGTGTGTGTGTGTGTTGACAAGGCTTTACATCATACTAAGACTCAACAAGAAATAAAATACAATGTTTACAAGACAAAATAAGATAACACATTTGAGCTTGAAGTCTTGAGTCTTGAGTCTTGAGTTTGAAACTTGATCCTTGTCTTCTTCATCTGTATCTGTTTGAGCCTGTTTGTTTGTTCAGCTAGAATTGTCTCTAGTCTCTGCACTGCAATGTCAGCTGTATAATATAGACACATGTTGCATTGTGTTGTGATCATCAAAATCAAGAACCAACATTCTCCCCCTTTTTGATGATGACAACACAATAGCTGATAACAATTTATAAACAGACATACAAGCTTTGAAAACTCCCCCGATGAAAAACACAATATGCATACATAAAATAAAAACTCTGATATACAGAATGTATCATGTATCAGTCGACTGACCAGAACATGCATACATTATATCAAATATCACAGATGCAGCAAGTTTCATAGCTGCAGCAGCAGTCGACTGTATCCTTGGGGAAGTCGACTGACCAAAAAAAAGTTTTAAAAATATTATCCTGAACAGTTGTATCACAGATAAAACATAACATAGATAAAACATAACACACAGACATAATGAACTGAACACATTCTTTCTCTCCCCCTTTCGAATCATCAAAAAGCATAATAATAACAAGAGTTTGCATTAAAAAGAAGGTCTAATACATAGAAACAAAATGCATAAAAAAATTACATAAACATAAAAAGTCTTCAATCATCATCTTCATCGGAATCTTCATCTTCAGCTTGAGAAGGAGGAGAAAACTGAGAAGTGAAGAGATGAGAGAGATGGGCTACCTCAGAACCAATATAGTCTAGTTTGGAACCAAGGGATGAAAGATGTCTATCAACTGTGACTGAATGGTTCATTAGGTAAGACACACAGTCGTACATGGTTCGAGGATCATCATAATTGGCTTGAGGGAGAGGTGGATCATCAGCAGTAGAAGGTTGAGGGGCTCTAGGTCTAGAAGATGAACCTAAAGGAGCTTGGGACATTGGAGGAGACCTAGGGGGTGAGCGAGTAGGAGCATCAAGGAGTTTCATTCGTGCCAAACTAGCACGATCGAAACAGTCATATCGAGAGACTACATTTGTCTCAGAATCTAAATCAACTCCAAAAGAAAGAAAGACTCTAGTAAGGAAACTCCAAAGGGTAGAAAATGAGTGTGGTCTTGAGAAAGTTTGGAAAATATAACTTGACCCCAATTAACAGCTATCCTTCCAAAAATTGCATATATAGCCTTTTGTAACTCAGTAGAATATTGATCATAACTTCCCTTTTTAGGAAGGATGTTATAAGCTAATATCCTACCGACAAGCTTAGCAATTGGTCGTAGATTTCTGCTAGTCATTGGAAGTTGAGAATTTGGTAAGAGAATTCTAGATAATATTGAGGCATCATCTAGAATAACATCATCAAGATGCATTCCACCATCATCTATACCCAACATTGCATTAATCCTAGTCGGTGTTATAGTCATTTTCTGATTTTTCACAGACGACCGGATTAAAACATCCCCATTTGGTTTTTGAACAATTCTCATATTTGTATAAAACAAATATATGAGTTGTGGGTAGTAATTTGGTTGGTTGGATAAAGATAGAAATTCATAAAGGCTACAGTTTTGAAACAGTGGAGTGAGGTTAAAACGATCTAAATCACCAAAATTTACAAATCTTCCAGGGAAGATTTGAATGGTGCAAAAGAGATACCAACGATCAAGTAGATCGGGACTCAAGAGGTATTGGGTGTACTCTTGGGAAGAGGATGTACCCTCATGAGTTCTCTTAGATCTTTTGGGTGCCATTAGAGTTTTGAAAGGAGACAAGAAATCGAGATTTTACTAAGATGGAAGAGAGAGACAACACCAGCAGTCGACTTGAGATCTGGTCGAATGAGCTTCTTCTTCTCTTGCCTTAGGGTTTTGAAAATTTGGGGGTGAAATTGAGATCGGTAAAAGTGAGAAAGAGGGGCTGGTAAAGGGTTTTTAACAGAGAATTGACGGCTCAGATGCAAGGAAGAGATCTCAACGGCTAAGATAAGAAGTCACGGGTGAGAATTTGAGCAGTTTTATCTCAAAAACCGTGATGAAGACTCTGAAGACAATTTATCTCGCGACAGTCGACTGGTAGGGGTTATCAGTCGACTGAGTCGAGAAGAGCATAAAACAGATATATCTATTAATCAGTCGACTGGTATATGAACTAGGCGACTGGTTAGATAATAAAAAATGTATATGTTTAAAAAGCAGTTCAGTCGACTTATATACAAAGATAGTGACTTAACAGAAACCATGTTCAACAAGTATCAATAAAATCACAAATTCCAAGTTCTCTTCTTAACGTAATGAAAGTATCTTCTTTAAGGGGCTTGGTAAATATATCTGCTACTTGTTTATTAGTAGAGATAAAGTCTAAAGATATATCTCCTTTTAAAACATGATCACGTAGAAAATGATGTCGAATATCAATATGTTTCGTACGTGAATGTTGAATCGGATTTTTAGATAGATTAATTGCACTGGTATTATCACACATAATTGAGGGTTTCTCAAATGAAATACCATAATCTAACAAGGTTTGTTTCATCCATAAAATTTGTGCACATGCCAAACTTGCAGCGATATATTCAGCTTCTGTGGTTGATAGGGATACGGAGTTTTGCTTTTTACTGCACCAAGATACTAGGGAATGTCCCAAAAAGTGACATGTACCACTAGTACTCTTGCGATCAGTTTTGCTTCCAGCAAAATCGGCATCGCTATAAGACAAAAGTTGAAAGTTATCGGTGCGTGGATAAAATAAACCATTTTCAGATGTGCCTTTAATATATCTTAAAATTCGTTTCACTGCTTTTAAATGAGATTCTTTAGGACTAGATTGATGTCTAGCACATAAACATACGCTGAACATAATATCTGGTCTACTTGCAGTAATATATAAGAGTGAACCAATCATACCTCGATAGAGTTTTTGATCAACACTCTTACCTAATAAATCTTTGTCAAGAGTAGTAGTAGTAGCCATAGGTGTGGATTTACTACTAGTACTATCCATGTGAAAACGTTTGAGTAATTCCTTTGCATATTTGCCTTGATTGATAAATATGTCATTTGAGGATTGTTTAATTTGTAATCCAAGGAAATAATTGAGTTCACCTATGTGACTCATCTCAAATTCATTTTTCATGGTATTAGCAAATTCTTGACATAGATTATTATTTGTAGAACCAAAAATTATATCATCAACATATATTTGTATGATTAAGATATCATTCTCAACTCTTTTGATAAACAAAGTAGTGTCTACTTTACCTATTTCAAATCCTGTTTTTAAAAGAAAAGTTTTTAAACGATCATACCAAGCATGAGGTGCTTGTTTAAGACCGTATAAAGCCTTTTTCAATTTATAAATATGATTTGGAAATTGTTCATGTTCAAAACCTGGTGGTTGTTTAACATAAACATTTTCCTTAATAAACCCATTAAGAAAGGCACTTTTCACATCCATTTGATAAAGTATAAAATTCATAAAGCAGGCAAAAGATAATAAAATACGAATAGATTCTAGTCTAGCAACAGGAGCATATGTTTCATCAAAATCTATACCTTCTTCTTGATTATATCCTTAGGCAACTAATCTAGCCTTGTTCCTTACAACTTGTCCTGATTCATCTAACTTATTCTTGAATACCCATTTGGTACCAATGATAGTCTGATCAGGAGGTCTAGGAACTAAATCCCATACATCATTCCTTATAAATTGGTTTAGTTCATCTTGCATGGCATTCATCCAATATTCATTCTCACAAGCTTCTTGTATATTTTTCGGTTCAAAATCCGACAAGAATGCTGTATGAGAGATCATATTAACATGTGAACGTGTCTGAATACCATGGGAGATGTCACCAATTATTAAGTCATGAGGATGATCTTTAACTTCAACAAATGACTTTGGTAAAGTTGAAGATATCTCAATCGGATCAGTCGACTTGACTTGTTCTTCAGTCGACTGCTTTAAGTCAGTCGACTGGGAGACCTTATCAGTCGACTTATCAGACAGATTAGTTTGCTCTAAGGATTTAATCACATTATCTAAAGGTGATAACTCAGTTTCATCATCTTTATTTAATGTTGATGAAGGTAAGGATTCATCGAATGTAACATGCATTGATTCTTCAATAGTCATTGTAGACTTATTAAAAATTCTATATGCTTTACTCCTATTTGAGTATCCCAAAAAGATACCCTCATTAGATCTAGGATCAAATTTGTCTAAATTATCTTTTGTGTTTAGAATAAAACACTTGCAACCAAATGTCTTAAAGTAAGAGACTTTAGGAATTTTATTAAAAAATAACTCGTAACAAGTCTTCTTTAGTTTTGGTCTTAGAAGAATTCTATTCAAAACATAACAAGCTGTAGCAATAGCTTCAGCCCAAAAATGCTTTGGTAGATTGCTTTCAACAAGCATAGTACGTGCGCATTCTTGCAAAGTCCTATTTTTCCTTTCAACCACACCATTTTGTGGTGAAGCTCTAGGAAATGCAAATGAATGTGTTATACCATTCTTGTTGCAATATTCTGTAAATGTTTCATCTTCAAATTCTCCACCATGATCACTTCTAATAGTGACTATGGTTAGAGATCTTTGATTTTGAACACGTTTACAAAAATGTGCAAATTCTTCAAAAGCATCATTTTTATGTTTTAAAAAGAATGTCCAAGTGAATCTTGAAAAATCATCTACTAAAACAAACACATATCTACTTTTATTTAAAGAAGCAACTCTAGTAGGGCCAAATAAATCCATGTGAATTAATTCAAGTGGCCTACTAGTAGAGATTACGTCTTTTGTTTCAAAAGTGGATTTGATTTGTTTTCCTAGTTGACATGCATCACATAACTTATCCTTTTTAAAGGATAGTTTTGGCAGTCCTTTAACTAGGTTATATTTAGATAATTTTGAGAGATTTTTCATGTTCACATGTCCAAATCTTCTATGCCATAACCAAGATTCATTGTTAGAGGCTATCAAACAAAAATCATTTGAAAAATCAATTGCATTCAAACATAATTCATAAATATTATTTTTACGAAAGCTTTGAAAAATAATATTTTGCATAGTAGAATCATAAATTAAGCATGCATCTTTTTCAAAAACTATTTTATAACCTTTATCACACAATTGACTAATACTTAAGAGATTATGCTTTAAACCATTAACTAATAGCACATTTTCTATAATAGGGTTAGATATTTTACCGACCATGCCAATACCGATGACTTTGCCTTTGTTGTTATCTCCAAAGGTGACGGTTCCTCCATCTATATTTTGAATGGTGGATAGTAGGTTGGCATGCCCTGTCATGTGTTTTGAACATCCGCTGTCTAATATCCAGCGTTCTTTCTTGGGTACCTATAAAAAATTTGAGGTAAATATGGTACCCTTTTTATTGGGTCCAAAGCACATTAGTTTGGGGAAAACCAAACCCATGAAGAGTTTGATCTTCCTCCATAAGCAGGAATATAATAGGTAGAATTACACACATTCAGCATATAAGAATTGATATAAGCAATTCTATCATTCTGATTAAGATTGACTGGAACCCTAACTAGTTTGTTCTGTCCAGTCGACTTACCAGTGTTGCTCAGTCGACTGTTGGTATATATCAGTCGACTGGTAGATGCACTAGGTCGACTTATAAGAAGTTTTGATCTCGTGGAATAAGATCCACTTTCTCTGGACAGACGACTGGTTGTATGGTTCAGTCGACTTAACCGAATGTTAGTATTACTTTTATCACTGAATTGAACAACTTTTGGTTTTGCAAAGAAATCATATAACTTGTGTGTAACACTAGAAATAGATGCTGACTTATTCTTACTAGTGTTTAAAACAGGAGATTCTTTTACAGAGGTCTTTTTAAAACCAAGTCCAAATTTTTGACTAGATGTAACTTGATGATGAAGCATATCATTTAAATTCTCTTTGCCTTTGTTAAACTTAGACACGTTCTTTGAAATCTCTTCATAATTCTTTTTGAGAGTTTCAAGATCAGTATCTAAACTTGCAATGCGAGAATTTAAGGATTTTACTTCCTTATCAAGGTTAAGATTTTCTTGATTAAGTGTTTGATTCACTTTCTCAAGATTCTTAACTCTAATCTTTTCTTTCTTTAACTCCTGGAATATTTCATTAAATGCATCAAGAAGATCTTCGGAATCATAATCATTACTTACATGCTCTTGTTGTGCAGCCATAAAACATACATTTGCCACTTCGTTATTTTCATCCGTTTCTTCTTCGGAAGATGAATCACTATCATCCCATGTGGCTTGATAGGCCTTTTTGTTCTTGGTAAATTTGTTCTTTGGATATTTGTCCTTTTTGAAGTTGGATGCTTTTCCCTTGTTCTTTGCATTTTCTAAGGGACAATCCTTCTTCATGTGACCTATTTTATTGCACCTGAAACATGTAGGAGGGTCATTAGAATCTTTAATTTTAGAATGAAACTTACCCTTCTTTAAGAACTTCTTGAATTTCCGAGTGAACATTGCTATTTCTTCTTCATCTTCTTCCTCATCTTCTGAGTCAGTCATGGCTTTAAAAGCCAATGATTTTTTCTTTGCTTGTTGTGATTCAGTATCTTTCTTTCGATCTTCAAGTTGGACCTCATATGCCATGAGATTACCAACAAGATTCTCGAGAGTAAGTGTTGACAAGTCATTCGCCTCCTCTATTGCTGTGGTTTTCTTCTCCCATTCTGGAGTGAGTGCTCGTAGAACTTTTCTGACCATCTCTGCTTGGGTATAAGTCTTTCCAAGCGCCACAAGAGAGTTGGTGATGTCTGTGAATCTTGTAATCATCTCAGACACAGTCTCATTGTCCTTCATTCTGAACATCTCAAACCTGTGGACAAGAACAGAAATTTTAGACTCTTTTACTTTATTCGTTCCTTCATGTGTTACCTCGAGTGTATGCCAAATTTGATATGCGGTTGTAGCATTGGATACACGGTTGAATTCTTCCTTTGTTAGTGCACAAAATAGAGCATTCGTTGCTTTGGCATTGTTCATAGTCTGACTCTTTTGATCATCATTCCATTGTGCATATGGAATGGTAGGGGCAGTATATTCCGTCTCTGTCATTTGCCACATCTCATAGTTGATTGATTGGAGATAGATTCGCATTCGGCACTTCCAATAATTATAGTTCGTTCCATCAAATAGTGGTGGCCGTTGTGTAGATTGGCCTTCATGGTACTGATTTGTATTTGAAGTAGTTGCCATAGCCTGTAACCTTGCTCTGATACCAAGTGTAGGATCCTGTAGGCTAAGCAACAAACACTAGAGGGGGGGTGAATAGTGTTTATCAAAAATAAATTGCGGAATAAATAATTTCTCTCGGCACAGTCGACTTAGTGGTGAAACCAGTCGACTGATATAGCCAAAGTAAAGGAAATTTAAACTCTCGATGCAGTCGACTTATAGATAAGGCAGGCGACTGATGAGACAAAGAGAATAACTAATACGAGACTGATCAGTCGACTGATACGAAGCTGAGTCGACTGGCCAGACAAGTTTTGCAGAACTTAAATTTAACAAAAGTAAATGCAACCACAAGATAATCAATCACAGAGTACACAAGATATATCCTGGTTCGGTCCTCCCGACCTACATCCAGTCCCCAAGCAACCCACTTGAGATTTCCACTATTCTTGAAAAAATTACAAGAATACCCTACGGCGTTACGACAACAACCTTGTCTAACCCGTAGTCCTTTCTCTCAACCAGAGAAAGCAGACCCACTCTACAACCAAGAGTGAAACGACACCGACTCTTCAACCAAGAGTCAACAACCACTCTCCAACCGAGAGCAAAAGTACAAGAAGAATTTTTACAATCAACCTATAGCCTTGTTAGTGTATGTGTTGATGCACGAGGTTAAATCACAAGGTTGACTTCTATACTCAGTCCAGAGCGAATTCAATGCTATACTGGACTGAATGTAGAGAACCAAAGTGTATGAACTTTTAAAGCTTTGTTTCTCACAGAAAATCTCTTAGAAAATTTTTCACTAGAATGCTCGGAAGTATATGAAATCAAGTTGTGTTAAGTTCTGTACTTTTCAGAGAGATATGAAACTCTATATAAGGAGTTTTGATCTTCTGAACGTTGGAAAACGGTTACATAACTGTCAACCAACGGATCAGAACGTTTGAATTTGAAAAAACTTCGATTTTGAAAATTAGAAAACGGTCAAAAGCTCTCGAACAGTCGACTGGGTTGCCATATGAGTCGACTGATCAGAGTTTGAATAATTTTAAACAGTTTTGTACTTATCAGTCGACTGGCAAAAGCTTAAGTCGACTGGTACTTAAAAGTTAAAATTCTTCAAACTGTTTTGACTTATTTTTGGGGGTTTTTAAGAAACACACATTATGAAATTTTGAGTATGTGTGTGTGTGTGTGTTGACAAGGCTTTACATCATACTAAGACTCAACAAGAAATAAAATACAATGTTTACAAGACAAAATAAGATAACACATTTGAGCTTGAAGTCTTGAGTCTTGAGTCTTGAGTTTGAAACTTGATCCTTGTCTTCTTCATCTGTATCTGTTTGAGCCTGTTTGTTTGTTCAGCTAGAATTGTCTCTAGTCTCTGCACTGCAATGTCAGCTGTATAATATAGACACATGTTGCATTGTGTTGTGATCATCAAAATCAAGAACCAACAGTAAACAGATCAAAGGTATGCTGGGTTGATGATATTTCTTACATTTTTCTCTCTAACAAGACTGCACTAATATTTGATGTGTGAATGACTTGCAGGCAGTTCAAACGCGCGGTTGGAAACAAACAAAGTCAACTGATCAAAGGTACGTCTGAGTGACATGCTTATGACTTTTCTTATATTTTTCTTTCTAACTAGATTACACCAATATGTGATTTGTGATTGACTTGCAGGCTGTTAGACTTGAATACTTGAATAGTAAGAGAAGTGATTAGGCGGTGTCAGTCAGAAATTCTCAATATTAAGCTTATAGAAACAAATTTCATTCAATCAATTATTATTTTAGGATATGTTTAAAATGCAGTTGTGATACATGCAGGTCGATTTGAAGTGAATTTGAAAATCTATAACCTGTAGGTTAACCCCTCTACTTAAAATATAGCTGAAATAATCGGTTACCTATTTGTGTAAATGGTTATATGGTACTGTGTAGAAGGATAAATTTACTTTCAAAGGGACACTATATGTTTAAATATCTTCAGACACAAGAAAACCAAGTCATGTTTTTCGTCGGAGAGCTCAACAAGATGAGGGACATAGAGATTAGTGCATTTATAAGTTTGGTCATTGAGAGTTCACTCCATGACTGAAAAACATATTTATAAGATGCCTGTGAAGACTGTGTTTATTTGTAAGCAAACCGTTATTTTTGCAATTGGTAATAGTTCAACAGCACGTGAATTGTACCGGGCCTCTGTTTTATAATTTTTTAAAAATATCCCAGATTATTATTATTATTATTATTATTATTATTATTATTATTATTATTATTGTGTTAACTATTTATTTGTTTGCTCATTTGCAAATCAACAATTTCATTTTTTGGAGAGTATACTTCAGAGTTGTTTGCTTTTATGCAATACAAGTGTAGTATTTGGTATGTCCACTATTAAAGCTCTGTATTACTAATGGAGTAGGTTGATGCCTTCTAATTTTCTGCAGATGAAGACACTAATAAAGTTGGTACGTTTGTCTACTTCACCGAAGAGGAACCCAGGTAGGGATGGCATCCGGGTCGGGTCAACCCGCGACCCGCCCAACTCAACACGACCCACCTTGGCCCGGTTCGGGTTTGGGTCGGACCCGTTATCCCAACCGGGTCTCAACCCGGGTCGGAAAAATCTCAATACCAACCCGCTCAACCCGGCCCGTCAACCCGCCAACCCGTTCAAACTCGTCCAAACCCGACCCGTGACCCGCGCGTTTGTGGATTCGACCCATTTTGATTATTTTTTTTATTTTTTTTAATCTTTTTTTTGTGTGCCAAATATATGTATATATCTATATAATAAAACACAAAGAAAGCTATCAAGTGGCTCTCCTTCAATCCCCCAAAACCAAATACCCAGATCTAACCTCACAAAAACACATTCTCCCCCCCCCCCCCCTCCAAAGTTTTTCCCCAAAACTCAAATTCAAATCCCCCCAAAACAACTCCTTTATTTATTTAATTATTTCTCTCTCTCTCTCTCTCTCTCTCTCTCTCTCTCTCTCTCTCTCTCTCTATATATATATATATATATATATATATATATGGGTAAAAAGGATATATGGGTAAAAAGGATATGAGCAATTGATTATGCGGCATACATGTGATACATTGGACAACTAACCTTTTAAAGAAATTTCCAATCAAATGCATGTCACATCATCAATTGCTTATTTACTAAATGAGCAAGTTGCTCATACCCCCTTTTCTCTCTCTCGCTCTATATATATAGAAACATGGACTTTTATTTACAACTAATTATTGTCATACTATTCAAACTTGAGGTACATAGTTTACAAGGCTTTTCATATGCTGTATCGTTCTGAAGACGTGCCGTAGGCACGTACCTACGGGCAAATCTAGTATGTATACATATACTGAAAAAATATATGTATATATATTTATATATGCATATAGATATAGATATACTATAATATTTATCAAAAATTTATAAAAATGAATGTGGACATCAAAATTAATTGATTAATACCCACTACTCAATTAGACAACCCCCACCCTAGCTATTTATAGCCAACTCCACATCCTCACTTCTCTCATCTCACCAATGTGGGACTGAAAAATTTCAAAGTTTAAAATTCAAATATATTTAGTCCCACATTGGCGAGATGAGAGAAGTGAGGATGTAGAGTTGGCTATAAATAACTAGGGTGGGGTGGGCTAATTGAGTAGTGGGCATGAGCAATTAATTTTGTTGTTCACACTCATTTAATATAAAATGTACAATTATTTTTATTTTTGGAGTTAAAAAATAAAAATAAAAAATTGTTGGGCCAACCCGTGACCCGGCCTGGCCCAAGTTGGGTTGAACCCGTATGGGTTCACGGGTCATGCGGGTCGATAATTTGGCGTTTGAACCCGGCCCGGCCCGGATATTCACCCAACCTGACCCGGACCCGCCTGTTACCTTGGCTAGCCCGTCGGGTTGGGGCTCGAATGCCATCCCCAAACCCAGCTATGTTGAAGTTTTCTTTTGTTTATATCTTATGAATTATGGTATGTTGATGTGGAAGGATAGTGTGACAAGAGAATTGGAACGTTTAATCCATGATTGCTCGTTATTAGAGATTCACTCCATGATCTTGTTATAGAACTACTTATTAGGGATTATTCAGTAATTTATTGAGGAGTTCATTTGCATATTGACCAATGTCACAGTTGCTTTGGGAAGTGAATTTATGCATGCTAAATGTTTGATAGATTTCAATTGAGAGATTGCCATTAGCATATTTTGCATGCTACTTATTGTTTTAAGTCTGTTCAATGTCACTGAGAAGCGTGTCCTTTACTAATATAAAATTTGCGATATTTCGGCCAACAACTCGAAATTGAAAACAGTGTTTTGGTTTAAATGCTATCAGACACATTTTAGACCTGTTAGTTGGTGAATTTGAATGTTTCTTTCAATTGTGTGACTTGTTAAATGTATGTTTTATTTATAATGCAAATTTTGTGATAAGAATAGAACTTGAATAGTTAATTACCTTAAAATATGTTTCTTGATGTATATAGCCAACTTTATGCGAATATCTATAGATTTGGAATGTAACTTTATTATATGTTTTTGACAATCAAATATATATGATACAAGTGTCATCTTGATCACATTGTGGACAATTATTTTAAATGCCACCCAAATATTAACTACATCTGCCCGATATATCCCCTATATCTGCCATTCATCATAAAATTTCTTTGGCCTAAATGACCCTGACATCTGCCATTAAGAACCATGTTATGACCTGGAAAACACCTGTTAATCGTTATACTGCATTTTCTTACAGAAATCTTTTTTCTATACAAAGAGAAGTTCGAGGGCCTCTGCTCCACGATGCCGGCTTCTCCCAGTACTGTATGATCCTTTTTTTGTAGATAATTAGAAATTGGTTTTGTTTTTCAACTATATTTATTATTGAAGTTCTCAATACAAACATATTAAAATTCCATTTTGTCAATTTTTATTTTAGAATATATTTGAAAATTCACTCGTGATACATGGAGATCGATTTTGCTGGGGTAAAGCGCATTTCCATTCATTCATGAAGCGTATGTAGGGAGACACGACCCACAACAAATGAAATCAACGGTTCAAAGGTATGTGGGGATGACTTGCCGTATCTTCTTCTCTCTTGCCCAGTATCACTAATATGTGATTTGTGAATGACTTGCAGGTAGTCATTCTTGAATAGTTGTGTGATCTAGTGAAGGCCACCGCCGCCCCATGCATGTTTCTTCCAGTATGGTCGATACTCGATGTTCAACTTGGTTAAGATTCATCCTTTCACTTACTTTCTGATATACTGTTCTTGTGGTTGTAAGAACTAGTTTGTGCTTATCAGATCTAGGTTGTGGTATATTTAACTTCATAATATAAGCTTATAAAAAAATCCCATCAATTGGTCTGATTCATAATTTTAAGATAATGTTAGGAAATAGGGTTGTGAGTTGTTTTACATAGAGGTTGACTGTTACTGAATTTAGAGATATATAAACTTTAGGTTGTATAGTACGCTCACCTTAAAACCCAACGCAAGGGATCTTTTATCTGTTTGTGTAAATGGTTATATGGTAGTATATTGAAAAGATAGAGGATAAAATTTATTCTTGAAGGGATATTCTATATAATAATATCTTCAGACACAAAATAACAAAGTCAACAAGTGGGTAAAACTAAGTATGCGTTTGGTGTTCTTCATCGGAGAAGCTCAACAAGATGAGGGACATAGAGATTAGTACATTTAGAAGGGTTGGTGATTGAAGACATATATGTTTACAGGGCTGCTTCTGAAAACTTGGTGTTTATTTGTAAGCGTACCGTTCTTTATGTATTTAAGTGATCTAAACACATAGTGGACTTCTGTTTTTTTTATCTTTTTAATGCCCTGCAGATATTATCGTTTAACGTCCTGCATATTTGTTAGCTCATTTGTAAATAGATGATTTGGTTCCTTAAAGAATATGCTTCATAGTGTGGTTTTATGTAGTATAGATGCATTGTATGAAATTCTAATGAAGCTGATTATATTAATGGAACAGGTTGATGCGTTCTACTTTCCCTTGGATAAAAGACAGTAATGAAGTTTCGCATTTGTCTACACCACTAACCTGGGTATGTTGAAGTTTTCTTTATTACTTTCATTAATATGAACTATGGTCTGTAGATAAAGAAGGAAAATCTGACGAAAAATGATAGGGCATAAAATGTAGAATATTACTTTGAGTGTGACTTAGTGAGTGTTGTTTTTGAGAATTTGAAGAATAATGCTCGACTGCTCATGCTCACTACAAAATACCCTAGAGTTTGCTTCTTTCTAGTGTTAAATATCTTGATCTCTAGCGTTTTACTATGAGACAGACTTAATAGTGTAAAAAAATACTAAGATACCCTCTATATTGTATATATGTCTTCTCTGCTTAGAAATTTCGAACTCTGAATTGAAGAGGCTGTAGGTTAGTTGCAAATAAGAGCATCCACTATCGTTCGTGCTATATTATAGGTATTTGGCATTTGACTTTTAGAAATAAATGGGTTGGGCCACTATTGTTTAAGCTAAAATTTGGGTAGACGGAAGATAATGTTCCGTTTGACAATAATTTAATTAATTATTTTTTTTTGAGCCAGACGGAAGAAGATATACGTCGCGCGAAAAATGAAAAAAAATTAAAAATATACCTGGACGGATGAAGATCTTCCGTCTTGGGTATTTTTTTCTTTTTTAAAAAACAAGACATGCCCAGCCGGAAGATTGTCTTCCATCTGGGCATATTTAAATATATTTTTTTTTTTTTGAAGAAAAGGACGACAACATAAAGGAAAAAAAAAATTAAATAAAAGAAAGGGACGGAAGATGTTCTTCCGTCTCTTTCATTTATTTATTTTTTTAAAAAAAATATGAGACGGACGGAAGAACATGTTCCGTCTACTTTTTTATTATTATTTTAAATAAAGCCATTTTGAGAGACGGAAGATCTTCTTTTGTCTTTCAATTTTTGACCGTTCAATGCTATGGACGGAAGATCTTCCTTCGTCTATCTGAATTGTTTATTCGAAACAATTCCAAATTTTTAACAAACGGTGAATGATCTTCCGTCTTCTATATTTTCCAAATGCTATTTCACTCTGCTATTTATGGCAGAGTACTGTTCATGAGTCGGCTATAAAATAGGTTTATAGCAGACGATAGTGGCGTGTTTTTTCTCATATTTTCCATTTTTTAGGTTTATAGCAGACGATAGTGGATGCTCTAATAGAATATAAGTAGGGATATTTTGCAATGAAAAGTAGTGAACTTTTTTAGTATTCTTTTGATAAATTAACCAAGGATGCACACATATTATGTTGTTAGCTTGTAAAACAATCATTTTCGCAATGAGTCACAAATTGTGAAATATTCCGCAGTTTCTGATTGTGATGTTTTTTTTTTAAAAATTTGCTTAATTTATGGAAATTTTGGTTTTAGTGAAGTGGTCTTCATCCTTATGAGGACAAGGAAGAGAGATATGGCTGTGCCCATGATAATCATTATTTTACAAGAACCTACTTATGTTCAAAAGGAATGGTTGAGCCAATGCAGCTTCAGCGATTGACTTATTATGAGGGTTACGAGGAGAATGTATATCCAGAGCAGGTATTGGTGATTAGCTGAACCTTTTCTATGAATCTTATGCCACTATTATGATGTAGATTGCTTGTTATTAGACAATCATTCCGTGATCTTGTTATAGGACTACTATTAGGGACTGTTCATTAGTTTAAATTAGGAGTTCTTTAGCAGGTTAACTAGAGTCAGAGTTGGTTGGGGAACTGAATTTATGCATGATTAGTGTTTGATAAATTGCCAGTAAGAGGTTGTCATCATCAGAGTTTTGCGTGCTACTTATTTTTTACGTCTGTTCATTGTCATTGAGAAGTTATAATCATCTGACCATATCAATATATTGCTTAATAGTGAAATTCATTATCTATATATTTCTAATTTGGTGGTAAGTTTATTTGTTTATTTTAGTAACTGTCCTATTTTACTCCCTTCCTTGAAGCTCCTGCCAGATCGTATAGCCTGAAGCTGGTCAAGAATGTATATTACTTTGATATCGGTGTAAATTTTACGTTTACCAAACTGTGGTACTGTAGAGGTATGCTTCTCCGGACTGTTTATTCTTTCTTTTTTCTTTGACTAATAATTGAATTGCTTAGTCGAAATGCCATACATTTTTGGATGAGGTTTATAGGATTGAAAAGTGCTGTCATAGAGCAAATACACTGAAGGTGTATGTGAAAATGCTCGTGAGAAATTTTGGTAAACTGTGATTACTCAAAAGACATATATTGTCAGCTAATTTCCTTATTTATTAATTTAGTATTGTTAATTCATTATTTGCTTGATTTTGACTCAGTTAATCATTGAATTTACTTTCTTTTAGATGGTGTCTTGTCAAGTCAAGCAACGAATATTGGATGGCTTCACGCAGGATTTATTTATTCAGTGAATCAGCTGCAATGACTGAGCTCCAAATATTTGAGTCATACATCCATGGATATAGAAGGTAAAAATCATGTCTTTTCTCGTCATAATGATTTCTTAGTTGGAAACTGAAATAAATGAATATAAAACTTTGTGGGCTGTGAAACAGGGACTCTGTTGCTTGGATCAGTCGAATTAACAATAAAACTCCACCCGCCTCTCGCGTATAGTACATGAGAAAGGCTTTACTAGATCATATAGGAGCATTACATTCAGGTATTGACATGATCCGCATTGAGACTGACATTGCATTCATGAAAACCAACTGCATTTAGACGTGATCCACAACAGACAAAAGTAAAATGGTTCAACGGTACACTGGGTTGATGACTTTACTTTCCTTATGTTTTTCTCCCCAACCAGATTGCACTCATGTGCAATTTATGAATGACTTGCAGGTAATTAAAGCGTGACCAGAACAAATGTAGTCAAGAGATCAAAGGTATGCTTGACTGACATGCTGTTCACTTTCCTTTTGTTTTTCTCTCTTACCAGATTGCACTAATATGAGACTTGTGAATGGCCTACAGGTAGTTATTCTTGAATAGTTATATGGCCTTTTCTCTATGAAGGGAAGTACCAGGGCCTCTGCTCCCCCATGCGGGTTTCTCCTTGTATGGTATGATCCTTCTTTGTGGATATATAATTAGAAAAATATCGTGTTTGTCAGACTAAATTTATTCTTGAAATTCTCTATATTATAAATAATTCCATTTTATCATTTTTTTAAGGATAATTTTTGGAAGGCGCATTTCCATCCATTCATTAAGTGCCGTGTGACGGGAAGGTACGCGGGGATGACCGGCTGTGTGACGGGAAGGTACGCGGGGATGACCGGCTGATGACTTTCCTTATGCTTTTCTCTCTAGCCCGATTGCGTTAATATGTGATTTGTGAATGATTTGTAGGTAGTTAGACTAGAATGAATACTAAAGGAAGTGATGAGGTCCCTGCTCCCCCATGTGGGTTTCTTCCGGTGTAGTCGATATTCAACATGGTATGGTTCGTCTTTGTTTGCATTTCTGATTACTGTCCTTGTTGATTATAAGAAATAGGTTGTGTATCAGACTTTGTTAATGAAATTCTCAAGATAAGCTTATAGAAACAAATTCCAATTTGATCAATTCTTATCTTTAGGATATGTTTGAAAATGCAGTTGTGATACATGCAGATCTATAACCTGTAAGTTGTATAGTACCCCTCTACTTAAGATATAACGGCAGTGATCTGTTATCCGTTTGTGTAAATGGTTACATGGTAGTTTGTAGAAAAGACATAGAATAAGTTAACTCTCAAAGGGACACCAAATGTATAAATCTCTTTAGACACAAGAAAACAAAGTCAGTAAGTGAAATCTCGAGTAAATCTTAATGCTTTTATCATGTTTTTCAGTTGGAGAGGTCAACAAGGTCAGGGACACAGAGATTAGTAGAAGTAGAAATTTTGGTGATTGAGAACATTCCATGACTGAGACATATTTACAAGATGTCTGTGAAGACGGTGTTTATTTTTAAGCATAGCGTTCTTTTTGCAATTGCTTATAGTTAAATGACACCGGAATTGTAAAAATAATAATAATATTAATAATAATAATAATAATAATTATTACAATAATAATAATAATAATAATAATAATAATAATAATAATAATAATAATTATTATTATTATTATTATTATTATTATTATTATTATTATAATTATTATTAATTATTATTATTATTATTATTATAATAATAATAATAATAATTATTATTATTATAATTATTAAATAATAATAATAATTATTATTATAATTATTATTATAATAATAATTATTATTATTATAATTATTATTATAATAATAATAATAATTATTATTAATATAATGATAATAATAATAATAATAATAATAATAATTATTATTATTATTATTATTAGCTCATTTGAAAATCAATGATTTCACTCTTTGGAGACTATACTTCAGAGTTGTGTACTTTTATGCAATACAAGTGTCATATTTGGTATGCAACACTATTAAAAAATTTATCATTAATGGAGCAGGTTGATGCCTACTACCTTTCTCTCGATAAATACACTAATGGTACTAATGTAAACTTTACTCTTGGTAGATAATTTTTCAAGAATATTAAAAGATTAAGTTTACCAACAAGTAATATCGATTAGCTTAGAAATTAAAACTAGCTAGTAATTGGTTTGATGAATTAAAACTAGTAATGTCGATTAACAAACTCAATTAAAGATTCAGGCCTAACAATCAACAAATATACTTATGTGTTATTAGCAAGTAAGATATTCAATAATGATTCGTACACTAATCGAAAAGTAGAAACACACACTTAATATTTGTGGAAGACAGTAAATTTAGATAATATTCTAGAGATGATGTACAATATCATAAATAAAGCAGAATGGAAAGAAGTTACCGGGATCCGATGAACGTATTGCCACTGATGAAGGGAGAAGATACTGGATCTGACTCTTGATCTTGCCCAAAACACCAAACAACGTATAACGACTCAATCAAACAAGATCATATCTGATATGTTCTTATTGTTGATGTGTGCTCGGGAGGAAGAGACGGTGATCGATGTTGGGGCTGCTGCTTGCGATGGTGGTGCGCCGGCGGCGCAGCTGGCAGGGGTCGACGACGGCGAGAGAGTCGACGGCAGCGAGGAGAAGGGGGGTGCTCGAGAGGCGGCTAAGGGTTTAGATGAGGGAGGAGCAGTCGGGGGGGGGGGGGGGGGGGTGACGTAGGGGACGGTGGCGGCTGTCGATGGAGGTCGGGGGTGTTGAGATGTAGGGGCAGTCGGGGTAGTTGGAGGGGAGGTCAGGGTTTGTAGATTGGTGGAGAGGGGCGTCGGGACGTTCGGGACAGGAAGATGCGGGGATGACAGGCTGATGACTTTCCTTATTCTTTTATCTCTAGCCCGATTGCATTAATATGTGATTTGTGAATGATTTTTAGGTAGTTAGACTTGAATGAATACTAAGGGAAGTCCCCCATGAGGGTTTCTTCCTGTGTGGTTGATTTTCAACTTGGTATGGTTCTTCTGTGTATGCATTTATGATTGCTGTTCTTGTTGATTATAAGAAATTGGTTGTGTCTATCAGACTTTGTTATTGAAATTCTCAATATAAGCTTATAGAAACAAATTCCAATTTGATCAATTCTTTTTGAGGATATGTTTGAAAATGCTGATGTGATACATGCAGATCTATAACCTGTAGGTTGTATAGTTACTCCTCTGTTTAAGATATAACGGCAGTGATCTTTTATTTGTTTGTGTAAATGGTTATATGGTGGCTTGTAGAAAAGACATAAAATAAGTTTACTGTCAAAGGGACACCAAATGTTTAAATATCTTTTGACGCAAGGAACCAAGTCAATAAGTGAAGTCTCGAGTAAAACTAAATGCTTTTTTTCATGTTTTTCAATCAGAGAGATCTACAAGATCAGGGTCACAGAGATTGGTACAATTAGATGTTTTGGTGATTGAGAACATTCCATGACTGACAGACATATTTACAAGATGTCTATGAAGATTCTGTGTTTATTTGTAAGCAAATCATTCCTTTTGTAATTGCTTACACTTAAATGACACCTGAATTGCAGTGGACCTTTTCTTATCTTTTTAATATCCTGCTGATTATTATTATTATTATTATTATTATTATTATTATTATTATTATTATTATTTTTATTTTTATTCTTTAATTATTTATTAGCTCATTTGCAAATCAATGATTTCACTCTTTGGAGACTATACTTCAGAGTTGTGTGCTTTTATACAATACAAGTGTCATATTTGGTATGCAACACTATTAAAATTCTTTATTATTAATCGATTAGGTTGATGCCTTATACTTTTCTCTCGATAAAAACACTAATGAAGTTGGTACATTTGTCTACTTCACCGAAATTTAGGGGTTTGGTGTTGAAGTTGATTGGGGAAATCTAGGGTTTCTACTGGAATAGGTAAGCCATTGTGATTTTCTGATCAGTTTTTGGAAATTTAGGAATCTTTTTCGGTTTTATCTAATCCAAATTTTACATGGGAAAATTCGAATTTCTCATGTTATCTAGGATTAGAGAGATGCATGTAAATGAAGGTAAAAAATAGGATGCACAGCATTTTGATTCTTTTCTGATTTCCGACACGGAAGGTGTTTTTGAAAATGCTCTTGAGAAATTTTGAGTTGTAGGTAATTTTAGGAAGTTCTAGTTAGTATTGAAATACATTACAATATCTTTCAGTATTTATACATTAGTATTAATAATTAATTATTATTATTAAATTCATTTATACATTAGTGTTAATAATTAATTATTTTCACTGAATTTATTTATTGAAATTGCTTTCTTTCAGGTGGTTTCCTGGCAAGTCCAGCTAAGAATTTTGGATGGCTTCATACCGAATTTGTTCATTCAGCTATGCCAATCGTACATCTATGGATATGGAAGGTAAAGTTCAATGTTCACAGTATTTTTTAGTTAGACCTAAGATTGGGATTCTTTTCCTGTAAAGTTCAATGTTCACTCTTCGATTTTAAGCATTTCTTAAGTTGGTGTGGAAAATTTTCAAGAATAATGTGACAAGTTCAAATATTCTCTCTTTTCCCCTTCTAAACTAGGTTTTTAGCAACAGAATTAGGGGTTTTTTTCTAAATGAGCAAAATCAGGTCTCCTATAGCAGGAGTAGGTGTTGGTGGTTTCTTATGGCTTTGTAGCATTATCCTAATCAAACGAGTCAATTTGTGGATATTGTATTGCAATTTTTTTTTTTTTGCTTTATTTTTCTCTGACGGGATTGCATATTTGTTTGTTCATGATAATTTGCAAAGGGAGGAAAGTGGATCTCCGTTCTGTCATTTAGTGCCTGCGGTGAGACGTGACCCACAGCAAACAAAGTCAATGGAGCAAAGGTATGCGGGGTTGATGACTTTATTTGCTTCTGTTTTTTCTCTGCAACCAGATTGCACTAATATGCAATTTATGAATGACTTGCAGGTAGTGAAGACAACAGAGTATAAGTAAACGGATCAAAAGTACGCTGAGCTGATGACTTTTCCTACGTTTTTCTGACTAACGAGATTCGAATATCTGATGTGTGATTGACTTGCAGGTAATTAAGAGAACAAAGTCAACAAATGAAGTCCCGAGTATAAAACTGAAAGCTCGTTTCATGCTTTTATCAGAGAGCTCAACATGAGGAGGAACACAGAGATTAGTACAATTATAAGTTGGTGATTACTAATTGAGAACACTCCATGACTGACAGATATATATACCAGATGATTGTGAAGACTCGGTGTTTATTTTTAAGCATACTGTTCTTTTTGCAATTGCTAATAGCTGATTTTCTCCCTTGTTGATTTAATAGGTTATATAGGTTTTGTAAAATGCATACAGGTGTCAGAAGGTTTAAAATTGGGTTCTTGATCCGCTCCATATTTAAGGAGTAGGCAAGGTGTTTGTGAAAATGCTCTCGAGATTTTTTTAAAATATAGGGCAGTTTGCTAATCTGGGATGACTCAAATGACATTTATAGGACATCAGGGATTACTCAAAAGGCAGTTTAGGTATTAATAATTCATTATAATCATAATTTTGACCCGATCTAATTATTGAATTTGCTTTTTTTCAGGTGGCGTCTTGGATGCCAAGCATGACAATCCTGCATGTATAGATATGGAAGTTAAAAGTTTTGCTCATTGAGTTCCTTAAAATTAGTCAACAACATGTTCTGTTTAGCGAGGAGCACATAATGACATTCATGATTCCAAAGCTTTATTATTCATCTTGCACTTCTGATAGTATATCCAGTTGCACACACAGGTTTCCTCAGTTAAGATATGGTTTCCAAAGTATCCAAATTAATGTTGATGTTTATAGACACTTTAAACCACATATTAGAAATTGGTGATCTAACAAGTACTTTGATAGCTATGCCTCAGCTATGAATTACATTACTTATTTGTATATTTCTAGAATTTCTAATATTTCATAGGGGACTACTGAATCCTTAATTCATATATTTGTGCAAATTTAAAATAAAAAAGAATTAGCATACTCATGCATTATTTTCTATCTACCTCTTTCGTCTGACCAAATCATACTTGCAGGTATTTTGACGTCTGTTCCTATGTCAGGTACTTGAGTTTGTAGTGATCATTTAACTAAAAGTTCAACAGTATAGCGAATGTGTGAGGAGGATCATGATCGACCCTTCTTGTTTGCAGGCAGGCAAACAATCAGGTTAGTTAGTAGTTAGGTTTTTTCCTGCTACTATTTTTTACACCTACATAGCATCTTTGTTTCAAGTTCATTTATATTTCTCAAGAATGTTCACCATCACGAAGAATCTTTATTAACTTTAACAATTTCAAGTGTGATAAACGTTCTCTTTTTTGTTTCTATTATAGGTAATAGTAGTGTGCTCTCAGGGTGTAGAGATGGGTTTTTTGTATTGTTAAGTTTCTTTCTGTTGGACTTATTTTCAGTTGACTATTAAGTATAAGCTGATGAAGTCAGCGATTCGACTCATCATCAAATGGTTCAACTTCCAAGGGCTGATTTTATTCAATTTTTTTACTGTCTTTGCAATCACCAAGCATTTCATTTGTTTTGGTTATATTTTTCTCATCAGCATAGACATATGAGCAACAATTGCCGATTTTTTTTATAAGTCACTTTTCGAAACTATTTGCAGAAAGAGGACAGTTGTCAAAGTATTTGCGCTCATGGGCTCAACAACTGAACTCGCCGTTAAAAGAGGACAGTTGTTTCATGCTCGCCGTTGGGACACGGCGAGTTTAGTGCGTATTTTTTGAGAAACTCGTCGTTCCCAACGGCGAGTTTAGTTCTAAATTTTCAATGAAGACTCGTCGTTCCCAACGCGATGACATTTATACTAGACTCGCTGTTGGGAACAACGAGTTTAGTTCAAAATTTTCAAAGAAGACTCGTTGTTCCCAACGGTGAGGATATTTATACTAGACTCGGTGTTGGGGACGGCGAGGATGTAGGAAATTTTACAGAGAGTGAAACATTATGTTGGACTTAGTGAATTTTCGAAAAAAAATCCATAGAATTTTTTCGAACTAAACTCGCCGTTCCCAACGACGAGTCTAGTGTAAATGTCACCGTCGTTGGGAACAGCGAGTCTTCATTAAAATTTTTGAACTAAACTCGCCGTTCCCGTTGGGAACGGCGAGTCTTCTTTGAAAATTTTGAACTAAACTCGCTGTTGGGAACGACGAATTTCTCAAAAAATTAGCACTGAACACACCGTGTCCCAACGACGATGACGAAACAACTAAACTCGTCGTTGGGAACGACGACTTTAGTTGTTGAGTCCATGAGTACTGCCCTATAAGTGCAAATAGTTTTAAAAATTGGCATATAAAAAAAATTCATTAATTTCACATGTGCTCTTAATTTAGACCCCTAAAAATTGTTAAATTTCTAGAAAAGTAATTATTTAGGGTCTTTTTGGCTACATACAACCCGTCGAAACCTCTTGCTACCATAAAATTCGGGTTTCATAGGGTTTCACAAAGCTTCTTGAATCCCTTATTTTAGGGTTGCAAATTCTTTTTGGATCCCTCTAACCTCAGATACTTGTAAACTCATTCAAATATATATATAATTCTTTGTTCAATAAGTTAATAAATGGGGATGGGGAGTTCTAAGCTACTTAAATAATGATAAAATGGAGAATCCATAGGGTTTCTTTGAGTTTTAAAGAGTTTCATAATGGAAAACTCATTTCACAAAACCACACATGGGCCCCACCATTTTCAAAACTTGGTGAAACTCAAGTTTTAAAGAGTTTCATTGGCCAAGTTAGAAAACTCATCAAATAAAACTTGGGTTTCATTGGGTTTTATAGTATCACTTTGGGTTTCTTATAGCCAAAGCTCAGTCGCTAATTCCGGATCCACAGATTATAAACACAGCCCATGGGCCATAACGTATCTTCTGTTTATTATAACTTGCCCCCTAGAAATTAGAAAAAAGAGGGAGGAGTGCGATATTGGCAAAATTTGTTTCGATTCTTGACACATTATACATATTGTTTTCAATTAAACTGTGGTTCTTTCTTCGTCCAATCTTTATAAATTTCAAGTGACTCTTCTGAATTACATTAGTGACGATGTTTTTGTTTATTTTCTTTCTATAATTTGGTTTAGGGTTCCATTAAAAGCTGCAGCAAAGGGGAGAAGTGGTCTCACTTCTTGAATTGGGTTTTAAAGGTAAGATTTTTATGTGAAAGATGTGAATCTTATGATTTTTAATATCTCTATGCACAATGCACTGGGGTGATTGATTTGTGTCATTTGCTTTTCATTTACTTTATTTTTGAAAAAATTACGTAATGAAGATAGTCTGAAAATATGAAGAAATTGAGGGTTTTAATTGTGGAGCACTAGATGACAAGAAAGATAAGAGTAAAATTGATTAGAGGGCCGCCCCAGCTATCTTCTTGGAAGCTAGTGGAATGACCTGTTTCTAAGAGTAAAGTGATGACTTAATCATGAAAATCCTCTTCATTTTGTTAATCCCTTGCATTCCTGTCACAAATGGTTTATAATTCGCCTTATTGCGGGTCACATCCTTTTCTAAGATATAACACTCTTATTAACTAAGGCCCATTTATTTTTCATACATTTGCTTAGTTTCTAAGTGACATCGGATTGATCCAACACTGAAATCAATAGCAACACGTATCAATTGAGTTATTTTATCTTTCAAAATTAACATTATTTTTACATTCATTATCTTATATTTTTTTCATGAAAGATGTAATATGAGATAGCCTCGTGGTCTGGTCAAATAGAGATCATCCCTTAAGTTTTCTCTCTCCTTTTCCTTTGAGTGGTAGGAACCACCCTGCCATTAATTTTCACGAATAGTTGTTCAATTTAACTTTGAATTACCTTTGACCATCCCTTTGAAATGGGGGAAGCTTCATAAATCGGATTGGACGCCGATGATTGAAAAAGTTGAATCTAGACTTAACTGTTAGTCTGGTAAACAATTGTCGCGAGGTGGCAGACTCATCCTCGTTAACTCCGTTCTCTCCTCTATTCCTTTATATATGATGTCTTTCTTCTACCTCCCGACTTGGGTGATTAAGAGGATCGACCAAATCAGAAGGAATTTCTTCTGGTCAGGTACAAATAATTTTCTAAAGCTGGCACTCACCTATGCAATTGGAAGTTGGTATGCACTTCTAATGCTGCCGGAGGTCTAGGGGTTATGAATCTCAGGCACCAAAATCTTGTCCTACTGGGCAAATGGTTATGGAGAATTCTAAAAAATGATCAACTGCCCTGGGTTTGTCTTATCTCTCTTAAATGCGTTTCTCGTCGTAAGATGTGGGATTTTCCAAATCCCCCTTCCCGTAAGGCCTCCTCTTTCTGGAAGGGAGTCTGGAAAGTTGTCATCCCGTTCTGATGTGGCTTAATCCACGTGTGTGCTGATCGTTCTAAGACCAAATTCTGGGAAGACTTATGGTTCGGTAACCTCAAGCTAGCTTCAGCTTTCCCTTCACTCTACCAGTTGGCTTCCAACTCCTCCGCCACGATGGCGGAGTATGTTATCACCATTAACAACCAAAAGTTCTGGTCGATTCCTTTCGCAGCCATTCTTCCTTCTCCTCTGGTGATTGAGCTTCACGAGCTATTCAGCGGTCTCAATCTTTATTCCTGGAATCCTCTAGAAGATTTCAAATGGAGATGGACCAGCTCTGGTAACTTCTCGGTTAAATCCTTTTATAACTTCCTCAATTTCAAATGGAGGCTGTGCTGTTTGTTTATATACTTTCCTGTTTTTTTGGGTTGTTCCTCTGTTTCGTTTGTTGCAGCTGAGATACTATGTTCTTTTTGCTGGGTTTCTATAGGTTTATGTTGCTTTGGTGCATGCTGCGGTTTAGCAGCTTCGTGGTCCTCTCACGAGCTGTTGTTCATTTTGAGACTATGTTCTTTCTTAGTTTTTTGGCCGTTTGGCTGACTCTCTCTGGTTTTTGTTTCGGGGACTACTCATTCAGTCACCATCTGTGTTTTGCTTGCGACTTTTATTATGGGGGGCTTAGCCTCTGGTGGTACTTCAGTGGTAACCTGTTTGTTCTTTTTGTGTTGCGGTCGGAATTTGCACCGACCTATTAACTGATTTTAGTCTCATTCAAGATGATATTGGCGGAGTTGGGTGCTCACGCCCTTTTTGTTTCTTTTTTGGCTGATCCTCCCTCCGGAGGATGCCGTGGTTATGCTACTCCGATGTGCACATCTCCTTTTCCCTCGAGAGTGTCATGCCCATTTCCTTTTTTCTGCTGTCTAGCTGTGTCTCTCCCTGTCTCGCCTCATTTACTCTCTTTTTGTTTTAAGGCCGCTGCATTTTCGCTTCTCGGTCCCTCTTGATGTTTCGTCGGCTGTATTGTCGGTGACGGAGCGCCCTTCAATGTGGCTCTGGATCTGTCAGTCATCCCCAGCGCTGGGTGCTCATGTTGGGCTGGTGATGTCTCGGCCAATGGCTCTGAGCGGATGAAGCTGGACCATCCTTCTCGTTTGCTGCTTTTGATCTTTGGCTCCTTGTATCTGGGTTTTGTCCTTACGCAATTGTCTCAATTGCGTACTTTGTGTTTATTTTGGTGTTGTGGTTTGCTTATAGTTTTACTTTCGGTAAAATTGTACTTTATTGTTCTCTGGATTATTTTTATATATAGTTTGGGCTGAAATCGCTAGATTCTATCCGCGTTATCAAAAAACATTGTCGACAATTTGTCGTTCATATTTGTATATTACATGGAAATGTCTTCCACTCTTTACTCTCTTATATTATATGTTACGCTAGAGATGTAGTCATATGATTACATTGTGTCATATCTTTGTCAGTCATGAGTCACATGACCATTGAAAATTGATCACAGATATATAGTTAAGGAGAGAATACAACTTGTTGACTAACATTCTGAAAGCAAGGATGTCAAAATATTATGAAAGATGTGTTCATTGCAACTGTAAAGCTTGTCTTTTTGCATAAATGAGCGTACACACTTAAGTAGAAATGAGAATTGTATATCTTTGTTTTTATATTGAAAAAGAAAAACTCGGAGTTGAAAATAAACTTGAATGTAAGGTGTGAGAAGAGCCCAGGCAAATTCCACTCCACAAGCCACTTTGAACGAGTATATTAGCCTCAAGAGATGTCTTTCATTTTGGTGTGGCTGTCAAGTTGTCGTCCTTCTCTTCACCAACCATTTTCACCTTATTTTGTCATGCACCAATTATTCTTAATTGATTTATTAGGCAAATTAAGATAAGAATTTTGGTGTTGGGCTATTTAGGCGTAGCGGAAGTTAGAGCAAGAGGCGATAGCCGATCATAACAAAGAACCAAGCAAGCGTAGAACACAAAAGCACACAATTTGTCTCTAAACATGTCTATCCCCTATTTCATGTTTATCTCCAAACAATTTCTTGTACATATTCAAGCCAAAACCGAAATTTGAATGCCAAACTAGGACCTCTTCATAGTTATCCATTATTTAATTACTTCCCATCCTTCTCTGGATACTCCCTTCCATTATTTGTCCTCCAGCACTTGATCTTCTTCCCAGATTTAAGTTCCACCTGTGCTTTAAAATTTTTAAACATTGGAAACACATCTGACTTCTTAATTGGATACACCCACAATCTCCTGGAGTAATCATCAGTGAAAGACACAAAGTCCTTTGCTTCTCCTAAGGACATTTCCGGTGATTCCCATACATCAGAATGAATTAAGTCTAGAATGCATTTACTCATGGCTTCAAAATTACTGAACTGCAATCTATGCTGCTTACTTGTAACACAATGCTCACAAAACAGTAGATTTACCAATTTGAGCCCTGGAAGCAGCTTTCAGTCGGAGAGAATCTTCAAACCGCGTTCAGACATATGGCCTAGTTTGAGATGTCACATCATTGTCGACTCTTCTCCTTTGCTGGTCGATGCGACACACGCATCAGCTTCTTGTAGTGTTTCTCCATTAAGCATGAATAGATTTGTTGCGATCTTTTCTGCCTTCATGACCACAAGCGCGCCTCTGACAATCTTCATGACCCAATTTTCGATATGGATCTTGCATCCAAGGCTATCTAATTGTCCTGAAGACAATAGATTCTTTTTCAAGCCCTTCTTGTGTCGTACCTCTGAGATGGTGCGAACCGTACCTTCAAACATTTTGAGTTTTGATAGTACCAATAATAGCGATTTTCAAAGCATGATCATCACCCATGTGTACAGAACCTCCTGAGATTGGTTCATATGTGTGGAACCACTCTCTGGGAAGTCATGTGCCATGTTAGTCCTGAGTCTAGTAACCCGACGTCAGGAAACTGCTTTCTGCCTCCAACCACCGTTGTTGCGTCACTGTATAGAACTTCACCATCATACCGGGTACTCACCACATTTCCTTGAGCATTTGATGACTCACGGTCTCCACTCTTCTTATTTAACCAACAATCCTTCTTGAAGCACTGTTTTAAATTTCCTCCGATACGGCCGAAATTTCGGCCGAAATTTCGTTTCGGCTAGCTTGCCGATACGAAATTACGTATTTTACACTCTATATCGTTTTGGACCGGAATGTGTGGATTTCAGCCGAAATTACCGAAATTACCGAAATATCAGCCGAAATATTGCCGAAGTTGGTGAAGTATCAGCCGAAATAGACACATGCTATTGTGAATATATTTTAAAATTTTGTTTTACTTTTTGCATTTCTTTCAATATAGGACCTTAAGCTAAATAATGTGAGGATTTCGTATCGCTATAATTTGTATATATGCAAAGTCAAGTAAGTTTATTAACTAATACATTTTTTCTAATCAATGCAAATTCAATTTAGTTATATACTTATATTACATTCTCTTCTATATTCTTGTTAAATTATGCCAAGATTTACCGCAATCGATTCATGTCATTAGTTACATTATACAATATTTTATATGATAAAGGACATGTAGGACATATAATATCTTATTTAGTAACAAAAAAAATATTTATTGAGTATAGGAAATGAACATCCGAAATGATCACATTTCCTCGAGATCTCCTCTGATATCTCTGATCCGAGACGAAACACCCCTTACCGAGACGAGTCCGAAATCCGAGATTTAAAACCATGTCTTGAAGTGCCCTTTCTTGCTACTGTTGTGGCACTTGTAAGTCTTCTTACTTCTGAACTTTGATCTACCCTTATTCTGACTCCTACTGGGGCCACGTTTCGTTGATCTCCCTCTCATCACCATCAAATCTTCCACTTGCTGCGAACTCCCCTATCTGCCTTTCTTGTTCTTGTGCCTGGTTTCTTCTTCCAAAACAGCAGCTGCAACTTCGTCGAAGACTAGACAGTCCGTCAGGATATTGTTCGTCAGGATATTGTTCGTCAGGTTGATGATGAGTTTGATCATACGAGTCAGGTAGACTTTGAAGTAGAAGCTCTGCACGTTCAATTCACTACAAGAAAAACTCTTTTTCGCAACGCCAAATGTCGTTGCTAAAATTCGTTTGTCGTTGCGAAAAATATTTTTGGTAACGACATTTGTCGTTGCAAGGTCGTTGCGCGTCCGGGCGTCGCGAAAGATTTTGACTACGACTTGCTGTCGTTGCCAAACATAGATTTTTTCGCAACGACATTGCCGTTGCAATATATTTTGTCGTTGCCATACCTAATTCCACCCGTGCTATGGTATAAAATCAATCGCAACAACCTTTGTCGTTGCCAAACATACTTCATATATTTGGCAACGACTCATGTCGTTGCTAAAGATATTTTTTTCGCAATGAATTATTGTCGTTGCCTTACATTTTCTATTTTGGCAACGACTACTGTCGTTGACAAAGCTCGACTGTTTTGCAATTATTTTTATAATTGCTTTGCATTACTTGTATTTTGGTAACAACTATAGTCGTTGCTAAAGCTACCAATTGTCGTTGCGAAAGTTTAATTCTTTTCGAGACAAATTATATATATTGTCGTTGCATCAGCCCTATCCAAACTAGCATACACTTCAAAAACATTAAAAACCAACATCATTCCAAAAACTATAATATTAACCTTGTCCAACATATTACATTTATGTCACATATAAGAAGCAATGCTCAAAATATTACAACCATCAACTTCTCAAAAAGATATCTAAGTATCTCATAATCATTTCCATTGTGCATAATAAGCTTAACCATGTTTTCTAATATTCTCTTGACATCTAAACATTGCAACAAAATTGGATGCACGATTGAAAGAACTGAATCAACTTAGAACAAAAGAACATTTTGGGATGAATATTCTCAGAAAATACAAGTAGCAAAAAATTGGGGTTGATGTTGGAGAGTTAATAACCTAAACCAACAGCTAACTCATATAAGATATAACTAAATCATACACTGTCAAAATATGATACAAAAATATATGCTCCCGGACCAATGGCTTCATTCCCTAATTCTCCAAATACAGTTCCTTCGCGTGGTACCTACATATTTAAAATAATGATTAGTCCAGCAGTATACAATGAAACTATGAAAGATTGCCAAAACTATTGGAACCTGTATGCACAAAACAATACAGCATAATAGTGCCACTAAAATTAATAGTACCTTGATCATTCGAGGAATTTCATGCACCTCTATTTGTGAGTTTTCAACATATACTGTAAATATTACTGTAAATTTTCAACATATACTATCATTTAATGTAAAGAAAGAAGGAATTGATTGTAACAATAGTAGATACATCTCACTACAATGAGCCTCATGCATTGGACTGTAGTGGCATTGCTCTCGTCGGTCCTATCATTTATAGCTTCCTCAAAAATTTTGTGCATCTCCTCCTTTAAAAATTACAGTAGATAAAATTCTAATTAATAACTAAATAACTGAAACTAATTTAAGCAATTAATACATGATTACAACACCTGTAGATTATATACCTACATATAGAACAATAAAATATAGAACAATAAAACTTACCTGCAATAAACATTAGAAGGTTGTCCTTCAATCCTGCATATTGAGAAAGAGATAATGACATCAATACCTGAAATATATATGCATTTATAAATTTAAAAATAGCCTAAAATTGTCATGGAGCTACATACAATGCAGAGATAAAACCTGTCTTTATTTTTAACTTATGTCTTGTTTAAAGTAAATGGCGATAACATTCAGATTAATTCAGATAATAAATACAATGTTGAATAAAATTCAGACCAACTATATAAGTATCTAAGCTTCTTCTGCCAATATGCTTTACCTCTTTGTGGTTAAGGGGCCAAGAATTGGCAATAGCAACGGAGAACCATGGTGCATGGATCCTGCAAAATAGGGGAAGAACGAAAAAAAAATTTGTTTCTAGTTAACTATCATTGTGTTTAGTCCTACGAAATGAATAATAGGGTAACTATGTTTGGCTATTAACGTTTACAATAGCAAGGAACAAATACCAAATTGATCAGCATAATAATAATATATATAGCTAATACATGTTCAAAACGAGCATGCTTTGTCTTGTTCTCCAAGACTTTATGGGTGTTGTTATTTCCGTCATACACACGAAAAAAATCCTACATGCAAAATCCAACAATAATAATGAATTAGACCATTCCAAGAACAAGTACCACCACTTGTGCAACAGAACATGAGAAAGAACGGCTGAAGAAGAATATCTGCATAAGCTAAATGATACCAAAAACATTCAATAAAGAAATCGGAATTCAAATTGTCTTACTTATCATAAGATAATGAATTTAATATGGTTAGGCCAATGCACATACCAACTTCATCTACAGCTTGGGTAAAAATCACCAACCATCCTGGCCTACCAATACAGGTATTAGATCAATTCAGATGTCTAACTTACCATATTTTGATGGCCATTTAATTAGCACACTAGCAATAGCAACATATAAAGTTCATGATGGAGACCATTGCACCAACCCATTCCGTTTAATAAAATCTATTCAAAGATTAATTAAATTCATAATATCTTTTAACACTTCAAGGAAATGAAGAAAAAAATCAATTAAAAAACTGCTGCTCTGATCCAAAATGACAGTTACTGAAAACAGAAGGGAGAAAGACTACTGAAAACAACATTGACAGTAGGATCTGAACTTTGCTTTGTGACAGAGATATGATCCAACAGAAGAGAGATAAGAGTATGCCTTGTGTGTAATAATAGAAGGAACTAATCTATTGTTGTAATTAGCGTTTAACATAGAAGACGCGGTAATATATTGCAACAAAATAGGTGTCCAACAAACAGGTAAATGGTGATCATTTCATACGCGAGAATAACTAGATTGTATGCTCTGCACTTAATAGGGAAAGAAGAACTATATCAGATAAAAAGCAGGTGTATTTCACAATCATCATCAGAAAAGGTTGTTCATTTTTCTTAAAAAGTTATGCTCCATGGAAATCATCTAGTATATGAGTATACGCAAATGCTATGCTCTCTAACATTAAAGCAGGCACTTCATCGGATAAAAAAGCAGGTATACTTCACAAATATCAGAAAAGGTCGTTCAATTTCCTAAAGGAAGTTAAATTCTGTCAATAACTTCGACTGAAAATAAAGTTTCGGCTAGCTAATTCTTACTTCAAACATTAAAGCGAAGAACAAAGAATCTTCTAAGTCAAGGAACATCCTCCAAATTATTTCCTAGGTGCATCTACAATCTAAGGAACATAAATTCTCAATCAAAAGATGATGAAGTTCCAAGACAGGTTACTTTTGCAACTAAAATTATCATTGCCCTATGGATATCGTTCAAATAGTAACTGATCTACTGTCAGATGATTGAATAAGAACAATTAATAAATGATGAAGACGAATCTCACCAATTTTTAAAAAACACGCGAAAAAAAAACAAGTGCTGTTTTGGACCTGTTATACAACTTGATTCTATCAGACATATAATTATGAATTATATATGTTGATATGCTTCTGCTTTGTTTCAATATTAAAGCCTAATGAGTCTAATTACTTGCATTGAAAAAAAGAGATCTGACCGTAGTAACTGAATAGTCATAATCAAGTCATTCCAACTACCGCTACTCAGTAACCAGATGATACCGCTCATAAAATCATTTCTCTGCATCTAATGAGAGCATGTGAGAAAGGTGTTGTTATGTGTTGTGGAAATGGTGTGCGACCAATCAACCAAGCCCTACTCTCAAACAACATTTAAACTACAATTACATAATTAGTGGAGAGGGGCATCGTGAGAAAACGATAACTCTAACTAACATCACCAAAACTCTAAAAATTATCTTTTAATTAACTTGCATATCATCCCTTAAGTGTCGACAAAATGAAAGACAATTGTGAAATTACCTGTCCCCTACCCACAGCACAAACCTCCTGTGTTGTACAAATCGACCCCGACCCCATCCCCACTCTCAACCCATCAACCCCGGCCTGAATCAAATTTTGTGCCTGCCCCATAGTCACCACATTCCCCCCAATCAAATCCACCTCCCCAAACCTCCCCTTCACATACTTAATCATATCAATCTGATAACTCGAGTTCCCTTGTGAACTATCCACCACAATCACATTCGCCCCCGCACTCACCAATGCGACGCAGGGGATGGAGAGGGGGAGGTGCTTCGAGATGCGAGTCGAGAGATCGACGGCGTCGGCGGGGAAGTCGATGAAACCGGGGTGGAAGATGACGTCATCGTAGGGAGAATAGGCGAGCGGCGGTGAAGCCGTCATCGAGGGCGGAGGAGTCGAGGTGGTTGTTCATGGCTGTGGGTTTCTAGGGTTTTAGGATGGAGTTGGCAAGGGAGAGGCGGCGAATGAGAAGAAGGAACCGATCTGGATTTTTATGTCGAAAGTTTACATTATACAACCTTTTCATCTTTCTTAATTATTAAGTTAATTTTTTAATTTTTTTTATATTTTTGGCAACAATACTGTCGTTGCAGTAGATATAAGGAACTATACGCAACGACATTTATCGTTTCCAATTTACACACAATCTGGCGCAACGACATTTATCGTTTCCAATTTACACACAATCTAGCGGGACGTGCAAAGGCCCGAAAATATTTTATTTTATTTTTAGCAACGACTTTCGCGTTGCTGTAACTAATTTTCACAACGACTAAAAAGTCGTTGCCAAAACCTCGTTGCGAAAAAGGGTTTTTCTTGTAGTGATTGTCTCTATTTTGCAACTCATTGATGTAAGTTGATAAAATAGAGTATTCAGAGTGTTGATGTGGTCGGTCACCGATGTCGATTCTGCCATTCGAAGAGTGTACAACCTCCTGTTCAAGAAGATCTTGTTGTTAAGTGACTTGGCCTCGTACAACCTCGTCAGAGTATTCAAAATCTCCTTTGCCGTCTTCTTTTTAGCCACACTTGATAGCACACCATCAGCTAGTGCCAAGTGCAGATCGGCAATTGCGTTGTCGTCCATCTCGTTTCACTTGCCGTCGTCGATGATCTCCGCAGGCCTATCTCCAGTTGCTGCCAAGCAATTGTCCTTCCTCAAGATTGCCTTGATCTTCATTTTCCACAACGAGAAATTACTCCTGTGGAATTTCTTAACATCGAACTTTGTTGTAGTCGACATTTCTGCTTCACACTCCGCAACCAAAGCTCTGATACCACTGTTAGGAAAGTTATGGGCAGAAGCTACCCCACAACTAAAGTGAAATTGAGAAAGTGGAAATAAAATGGACACAGATATTTTAAGTGGAAACCCCCCAAAGGAGAAGGGTAAAAACCACGAGCAAGGTAGTGGGATTTTACAGCTTAAAGTAAGGATTGCAACACCTTCTCTCTAAATATAAGGAGAGTACAATTTTCACTCTCTCTTATAATAGAAGAAACTCTCTTACAAATTTGAGGAAAAATACAAGTATACAAATTATCTCCAAGGGGATACAATTTTATCCCTCTTGAGAATGCTGTTGTAATACTCTCTTTCTTTCTTAATCCATTTTTCTTTTCTTAATCCTCACTGAACTCTTATTGCTCTGCTGCATCTCAAACACTTTCCTCCAACCCCTATTTATAGTCGGGGAGAGGTAGGGATCTCCAACTTCTCCCTCCTTTTTTTTCTTCTCACGTTGGAAATCAGTTTGTCAAAGGCGGCACTGAATTCGGTGTCGACCTTTTGACGATCAGGCAGCATTCCCTTTTTTCAACAAATGGGTTTGGTGGTGGGTGGTCTGTCCCTATCAGGCAACACTACCCTTTTTTTTCAACAAATGGGTTTGGTGGTGGGTGGTCTGTCCCTATCATTGATACCACTGTCATTAAAGTTATGAGCAGAAGCTACCACACAACTAAAGTGAAATTGAGAAAATGGAAAATAAGGTGGACACGGATATTTTACGTGGAAAACCCCCAAAGGAGACGGGGTAAAAACCACGGACAAGGTAGTGAGATTTTACTATTGAAAGTAGGATTACAACACCTCTCTAAATATAGGGAGAGTACATTTTTCATTCTCTTATAATAGGAGAAACAATCTCTCACAAATTTGAGGAAAAATATAAGTATACAAATTATCTCCAAAGATATATATTTTTATCCCTCTTGAGAAAACTCTTGTAATACTTTTTTTTTTCTTAATCCCTCTTTCTTTTCTTAATCCTCACTCTTTCTCTGCTCTGCACTATACCTTTCCCGAGATTCCCTATTTATAGAGAATGGGAGAGGAGCAAGGACAAAGCTATCAGCAATGTCAAAATGTGTGGCTTGTCGGCACCAACCCCCCATTTCATTTTTTTTCAACAGAGTGGCACCTTTCTGTGCCGACCTTTGATTTCTCCACAGGGCTTTTTCCATATTCAAATGTTTTTGTGAGAGAGTGTTTCTCCTATTATAAGAGAGTGAAAATTGTACTCTCCTAATATTTAGAGCGGTGTTGTAATCCCTACTTTCGATAGTAAAATTCCACTACCTTGCCCGTGGCTTTTATCCCGTCTCCTTTGAGGGTTTTCCACATAAAATATCCGTGTCCATCTTATTTGTCATTTTCTCAATTTCACTTTAGTTGTGTGGTAGCTGCTGCCCACACATTTTGACATTGCTGATAGCTTTGTCCTTGCTCTTCTCCCATTCTCTATAAATAGGGAGTCTCGGGAAAGGTAAAGTGCAAAGCAGAGAAAGAGTGAGGATTAAGAAAAGAAAGAGGGATTAAGAAAGAAAGAGAGTATTACAAGAGTGTTCGTAAGAGGGATAAAATTGTATCCCCTTGGAGATAATTTTTATACTTATATTTTTTCTCAAATATGTGAGAGTGTTTCTCTTATTATAAGAGAGAATGAAAATTGTACTTTCCTTATATTTAGAGAGAATGTGTTGTAATCCCTACTTTCAATACTAAAATCCCATTACCTTGCCCGTGTTTTTTACCCTGTCTCCTTCGGGGGTTTTTCACGTAAAATATTCGTGTCCACCTTATTTGCCATTTTATCAATTTCACTTTAATTGTGTGCTAGCTTCAGCCCATAACTTTAATAACAGTGGAAGAAAATGTTTCGAGTATCGTATGCATCAGCAGTGGGAAGTTTGATGTTCGCTATGATCTATACAATACCAGACATTGCACAAGCAGTGAGAGCGGTTAGTCGATATATGGCGAATCCTGGTAAAGAGCATTGGAGCACAGTAAAGAGGATTCCTAGATACATCAGAGGAACCTCAAATGCTGCATTATGTTATGGAGGATCAGAATTAACTGTCAGAGGTTATGTGGACTCAGATTTTGCAGGCAATCTCGACAAAAGCAAATCCACTACGGGCTGTGTTTACACTTGCAGGAGGAGCTGTAAGCTGGGTTTCGAAACTGCAGACTGTTGTGGCTCTATCTACAACATAAGCAGAATACATGGCAGCTTCAGCAGCTTGCAAGGAAGTAGTTTGGATTCAAAGGTTATTGGAGGAACTCGGGCACAAACATGAGAAGATTGTTCTATTTTGTGACAGTCAGAGTGCCTTGCACATCGCAAGGAATCCAGCTTTTCATTCACGGACAAAGCACATATGAGTTCAGTATCACTTCGTTGAAGAAGTAATGGAGGAAGGCAGTGTGAATATGCACAAGATTCACACTGACGAGAACCTAGCAGATGTTATGACCAAACCAATTAACACTGGCAAGTTTGAATGGTGTAGATCCTCGTGCGGCCTAGCAGAAACGTAAGCAGCATGAGAATGACAAGGTAGAAAGGATTGTGTGGAGACATAATTAATCCTTAATCAAATCTCCAAGTGGGAGAATGATGGGGACAGACCACCCACCACCAAACCCATTTGTTGTAAAAAAAAAGGGGAATGCTGCCTGATGGGGACAGACCACCCACCACCAAACCCATTTGTTGAAAAAAAAGGGAATGTTGCCTGATTGTCAAAGGTCGACACTGACTTCGGTGCCGCCTTTGACAAAATAATTTCCAATGTGAGAAGAAAAAAAAAGGAGGGAGAAGGTGGAGATCTCTGCCTCTCCCCGACTATAAATAGGGGTTGGAGGACAGGGTTTGAGATGCAGCAGAGCAACAAGAGCTCAGTGAGGATTAAGAAAAGAAAGAGGGATTAAGAAAGAAAGAGAGTATTACAAGAGTGTTCTCAAGAGGGATAAAATTGTATCCCCTTGGAGATAATTTGTATACTTGTGTTTTTCCTGAAATTTGTGAGTGTCTCTCCTATTATAAGAGAGAGTGAAAATTGTACGCTCCTTATATTTAAAGAAAAGGTGTTGTAATCCCTAATTTCAGCTGTAAAATCCCACTACCTTGCCCATTGTTTTTACCCCTTCTGCTTTGGGGGTTTTCCACGTTCCGTGTCCATTTTATTTTCACTTTCTCAATTTCACTTTAGTTGTGGGGCAGCTTCTGCCCATAACTTTCCTAATATAATGTATTCTTATAGTTCTATGAAATAGTTCAAATATTTGCATTTTAATTGCTCTCTCTCTCTCTCCCTCTCTCTCTCTCTCTCCATATATATATATATATAATTTATATATGGGAAAAAGGGGTATGAGCAACTTGCTCATTTAATAAATAAGCAATTGATGATGTGGCATACATGTGATTGGAAAAGTCTTAAAAGGGTTAGTTGTCCAATGTATCACATGCATGCCACATAATCAATTGCTCATTTACTAAATGAGCAAGTTGCCCATACCCCTTTTACCCTATATATATATATACTAGGTTTGCCGGTTCGACACGTGCCTACGGCACGTCTTCGAAACGGTGCACCTTATTTGATCATATAAAATAGTTTTGGAGGTCCAGCAAATTAATTGAAGTAGCAAGCATAGAGCAAAAAACATATTATATGATTTTTTTAAATTTTTTTTTGAATTATTTTTGAAGTTTTTAAATTTTTTTATTTTTAAAATTTTTTTAAAATTTTCATTTTCTTAAGTTTTTGAATAGAAGAGGGAGGGAGAGAGAGAAATTTTTTTTAATAATAAATATAGGAGTTGTTTTGGGTGGTAGATTTGAATTTGAGTTTTGGAGGGAAACTTTTGGGGGGGAAAATATGTTTTGTGAGATTAGATCTAGGCCTTTGATTTTTGGGGGATTGAAGGAGAGCCACTTGATAGCTTTCTTTGTGTTTTATTATATAGATATATATATATATATATATATATATTATATATACACATACTTAACGTACGTACCTATCAGCACACCTGCATCCTACTATATATATATATATATATAGTAGGATGCAGGTGTGCTGATAGGTACGTACGTTAAGTATGTGTATATATATATATATATATATATATATATATATATATATATATATATATATACACATACTTAACGTACGTACCTATCAGCACACCTGCATCCTACTTTTTGTGAAATCACGTGTCTCTGTACCCGTGTCGTGTCGTACGCGCACCTCGTATCGGTATCTATGCTTCATAGGTTGTACCAACAGTAAAACCGAGTATGAAGCTCTGGATGGTGTGGCTCGAATACGGTATTTTCCTACTATCAGTATTTGGTGTCTAATTACGCATCCCAGCTTTGATTACTATATATTGAATTACTATCTCCCTTCTGTTAGAGTGAGGGTTTAGGTGACTCTTACAAATTCCTAGAAAATTTTCAAGAAGTTTTTTAGTGATTTAAAAACGGTCTCTAGAGGAAGAAGGGGTCTTCTCCAATCTTGTAGGGGATAAGTGACTAATCTGAAAATTGACACATTTAAAACATATAGATAGTTATTTATTTGTCATGATTTTATTTGGTTGATACTTTTAAGTTATTTGATTTTGGCAAGAACATCTTAGAATTTGATATTTATCTTTTAACGCCTGTTTACAGGCCAGGTTGATCATTAATGCAGAAGAGTTAGAGTTTTGAGAGTATTTGTTGGTTGACATTATTGGCAAATTAACTTACCTTCTCTCCTTCCTCCTCTCTTCTTTTCTTATTCTAAGTCTGGCTGTCAGTTTTTTTTTCTTACTTTTTTCTCTTAACAAACTGGAAAAATTGTTACAGAGATTAGCTATCATATTTCATCCTACTCAACTGATAACTAGTTTGTGGAGGCTACTTCAAATTTCAAATTTAGTGTCCGCTGATATATTATATCCAGCCATATCTCTTTCTGGATATTATTTTGTATACAAAAATGAGCCTCATGTAATAGGATATTCATTCCCTCATAAAAAGCGATTATAATCATTTGGTGGAGTCCTCCATCAAGTTTGTCATAAAATGCATGTGTAAAAAGAAAAAATTTAAGTGGCTCAGAAACCTTTTCCTATGCATCATTTGGTCCATTTTCTGGTACAATCTATTATACTTTTAACAATGGTTTATTTTGTTACTACATGATGCGTTGGTAGAGGGTCTTCAACCCAATTGATTTTTTTCACACAGACATTTAATGACATTGAAAACAAGATGAACGGTGTGGATCTCTCATGAAGGATATCACCAAAGTAATTATAATCACTTCGTTCGAGGTAATCACCTGCTAGAAATGGGAGGTCGCTTTTATCTTTTCTGTAAGATATTTGTACTACTGCCATTATTTTTCCTTACTATTTGGATTCATGAAAGAGTTTTCTTTCGCCAAAAATGGCCTTGTTTCATTTTGTTGTGCAGGTTTTTAACTTAGATTTTGAGTTAAGGGCACATATAAGGTTTATTTAATGGAGCTCTATAATGGTTGCCCTTCCACTAATTGCGGCACAAGACACTTGGAGGAGTGCATATTGAAAAATCACATAAAGTCACCATAAAGTGGTAAGAGTGCTTTACCTTAACTGAAATTGTTCTTGAAGTCCTTTACAACCTTATGTTATGCACCTTTTTTCTTCTTTGGCATGCATTATGTTCTTGTAGGTAGGTTTCAAATGATTCAACTTATCTTTGTATTCTTGGCTAATTTTCGTTGAAAATACCATATAGTTTGGCGTACTTCATTGTTAAATGCCCTAAGTTGTTCTCATTTACACTTAAATATCTTAATATGTTTTCTTACTTACTTCCATTAAAAATTGAAACATAATATTCCAGTATGCTAAGCATTTAATGTTGAGGAGTATTTTGCCCTTAAGAGTATTTCAGAGGAAAGTTGGAGACCAGGATTTTGTTTGGGATGAAGTGGTAGAAGGGATCTAGTTTTGGGTGTTACAAATGTTTAAGTGAGGTTCTAATGGATAGGCAACGGTCTCATTTCACCTTTCTTACTATTTTATAGTAAGAGTCCCACCCAGAGGAAAAGAGAATCCAATGTGTGAGGAAGAAGATCTCCAGCATGCCATTAATAGAGAGTAGATGTTGAGGTGCGACGGCATTTTGAGGGCACATGCCAGTGAACTACTACTAACTGCTTCAGTCCACCCTAATCATATCGGAGAGAAGGATAATTAGTTCAACAATAAGCCACTAACCTCTATTTTATGCATTCTGTACATACCCTATCATGACTGTTTTTCTATCTATTACATTATAATTCCAGGTTGATACATGAAAGCATAGCATATTAAAATAACCAATGTTACAGGAATGATTATAAGTTTTAGAGTAGTGGCTGCCTTTGAAATATTTTTATAACAATCGTCCTGTTTGAAGGCCAGTGCAAATTGCCTCTTTTTAAAACAGAAACTGAAATAATCCACTATAATGCAACATGATAATATTATCACATCAAAGGAGCATTTTATATATAAAACGAAACTTAATTAAGTTTGTAAACTAAAGGATACCCAAAAGCTTTACATTGCTTTCTCACTAATTTGGCCATCACTTTTTACAATAAAATCAAAATTATATTCTGCACATCAAACTGAGTTCAAATTCTCATTACTCCATAATCTCCAGTGAAAGCTCCTTCAAACAAAAGCCCAAGTCTGGTTGATATTCCGATACAAGAAGTTAGTCTCAATTTCTTATTTACCATACATATTCTGATGAAGTCCGGCAACAGACATTGATTAAAGGTAAAAAAACAAAGGTTGTAGTAGAAATGACATCAGATCCAGACATTTCGGATCCGATCCAGATTCCTGAACCATATCAGAAATGGATCGGGAACGAATCTGGAATTGGACCTGGGTTTGCAATTGGGTTTGGATTCGGATATAGATTTCTTTAAAAGTTCGGATTGGATTCAGATATTTGCTTAAGTATAGTATTATGTAAAACTTTTTGGAAAATGAATAAAATGTGTTGAACGGTCTAGGATTATAACCCAGTCTCCTAGGTATATAGGTCATTGGTCAAGTGCCCAAATAGCTTGGCTACCTTGTGATTTATGACATAATTAGAGATGATTCATAATAATAGGCTTCTAATTTGACATAAGTTTAATTATTAGTAAGTTAATTTTATTTTAATAACCTAATATAGAGTGTCTTTCTCATCTTTATTTTTTGTAATTAACCAAGTGAAGAAGTTGTAAGATTTTCCTTTTTTATTGATTTTAGCTTAACTTTTAAAAATTTTAATTGTTTTCTCACCAGATTTGTTAGTTGGTGATGGTGATGTAACTCACCAACTCAAATACTTTCTATAGCTATCAGTATTTTGGAAATACAAATTCTTTTGAGTGACATTATGGGGTAACACCCTTGTTTATTTGTTTATTTCTTCTTCTACTTACCCTCACTACGGCTTTATATAAACTCCTCTTGAAATGTAATAAATACTTAAATATCCTTGTATAACTAAAATCAGAATCAGAATTTAATAATAGCTAATATATCCTTATAACTGGAACCAGCTTCAAATTTGATAATTTCTAAATATCCTAGTATCACTAAAGTCTGTTTCAAAATTTAATAATAGACAAGATTCTTATATAACTGAAATCAGCTTCATGTATAAAATCAGTCCCAACAAAGACATTATTCTGTAGATAATCATGGCTAAACAAAGATGGATTATAATCTCTTGAGAATAGGGCTAAAGCTGGGAAATACCTAAATTGTCAATTGGATTTGTGTTTGGATAGAAAGTACGAATCAACTCGATGCAACTCAACCAAGTCTTAAGGTCCGAACTATGTATGTAAACTGAAACATAGTGGAGTGCCCTTAGTAACTGTAGCCAGAAACATAGTCCATTCTGAAATTGCTGTAGTTTTTTTGGGTAAAGTGGCTCCACAATATTTGTCTTCAAACACGGGGCAACTTTAAAAAAAAATTAAACTGCAGTTCTTGAAAGCTCCTTGCCTTTTGTTTTATTGTGTAAAAATTGTTGCGTATAACATGTAATGAATCATTATTATACTGTAGAACATGTAATGAATCATTACTGTTCTGTAAAACATGTAATGAACCATTTATTTTCCTACAGAACACTCCACCATATGGGGAAACACAAGTCGCCAATAGAGAATCTCAGCAGTACCTTAAAAGCCCTGGTTTATGGTTCCTCTACATCTGATTGCTCTTTATGTCTGCCCATATATGGTTTAGGAAATGGCTACATCCATGAATACTAGATGAAGCTTCAACTGGAAACTGAACACTATAAACCTGAAGATAGAGATCGAGATACCTGTATTTCAAAAGGTGGTCTAGGTGTATTGCCAAGAACTTTAAATGGAAAAAGGCCCGATCTTTTGACACTCAAGAAGCTTGTCATTGATTTCAATGCAGTATCCTGCAATAAGATGCATGAGGAGGATTGTATGAAAATCAAGGAAGAAGAAGAGCAGGTGGTTGAATAAGAAACTGAGGATGAGTAATGAGGTAGGCACCTTAAAGCATATATGCCATATTCGGTTCATTTCATGTTTTTTTTAGCTTTCATAGTATTCGATTAGAGTATTACAGTAACATAATTATTTTTCTGAATTCTGTGGTAGGGTAAGAGAACAGATTTTCGTAATTATGGTACAGTAAGGATACAAACTCTACCCTGGCTCATCTTATTTGTTGCCATCCCTGGTTGGAGGACATGTTGAACTGCATCTCCTTTCATTTTATTATAGAGGAATTTAAGAAACGAAGTTCTTATGCAATTTCATGCATTACATAAATATAAAATCTAACACAAATGCATGTAATTAATAAAAAAGATACTCCCAAGAGAAGCACTGCATCAGGGTCATATAAGAATCCCTTGTATCCTCTGTCATGCATTACATCAGGGCCATATTCATTGAAGTCAACCACTGTTTTTAAATATCGCCATAAAGTTCCTTACAAGTTCAATTGTGAGGTTAATCATACAAGTTCAATTGTGAAGTCAACCACTGTTTATCAGATGTTGGAGCTCAAGATTAAATTCGGAATGAAATTCATTCTCTGCCAGTCTATTGCTGTTCAATATTCTGATGCTAAACACATTCAATTTAAGACTCACCTCCAACATTTTGAAATGTTTCTAGCCTATCCGGTTAATATCCCGGTCACCAAAATGGCATCATACTTTAACCTTGAAACATTGATTAATTTAAAGACGAAAATGTATAACCTTCGTGTGCTTTCAATATAAGCTTTGGCAGTTTTCCTTAGCAGTGCATCATCTTTGTTCTGTCACAGTGTGTTCTTATTCTTTCTATTACAATGACCTTGCTATTGTAGTTGATAATAGTTCCTAACGAATTTTATTTTAAAAATACTGAAATCGACAATTAAGATTAACTGTCAGGGCTACTATGTAGGTGCATGGCTTCCAAATTGGATTTTTTCCGATATATGTAACATTTAGGCAACTGTTATAAGTCAATGATGTGTGTTAATACACAAAAGGTCCTTTTGATGATTGTATTGACTATTGATGACTTTGACTTCTTGCTTGCAGGATTTATTAGCATTGCACTGGAATGAGCATGCAAAACCTGCATTGATTGATATCATGCATAAGGTGTCTACATATCTCTTTATGTGCATATCTATAATAAACCTTCTGGAAAGTTCTATTTTTGATCCTGGGATTTGAGTGTTTTTGTTTGCTCTCTGAATTGAAATGACCAGCACCTCATATCCTAATATTTCTTTGGGGCATCAGAGAAGTTGGAGCAGGTGCAGAAGTGGGTTGAATCCCGCTTGCTTCGGCAAAAACTGTAAGCAGATCTTTCGACTATTGTCAATATGTACTAAGAATATAGTAATTATTACTGTCTTTCTAGATTGCCATTTCCTTCTATCGGACTTGTGTACTTGTTAAATTACGAATATTTGGAACTCAAACTAAATCTGCATTCTCTTAATAATGCTTCTTCACCAACTAATATCCTAATTGCATATATCGTACTTGCTGTGTCTCTTCTTATTGAAAATCTGTTTGCATTGTCTTGGATCTACCCAAATATAAACCACATATCTCAATTTTTCTCTTTGAGTTCCTTAAAATTACTCAGAACATGATCTGTTTAATGAGGAGCACATAATGAAATTCATGATTGCTAAGCATTACTGTTTCTGTTGATTCTAGTTTTGATAGTAAATGCATTCGCACCACATGTTTCTTCAGTTAAGGTTGGTTGCCAATGTATCCAAAGATTCCAAACTGATGTTGATGTTTATAGATACCCTACTATTGGTGAGAAATTGGTGATCTAACCTGTTCTTTGGTAGTGTCATTACCCTACTATTTGTGTATTGTATAGTTAATGTTTCATAGGGGACTACTTGGATGGCTTTGGTGGGTCATCACTGTAACAAGGATTGACAAATGAATAATGTACAAAATATTCATGAATTTAGCAAATTTGTATAAACTCAAGTAGGATATGTAAGAAATATTGCAATAATAGGTCGCCATTCACATAATATCGCTTGATGTGAAAAGAATATAATCCACAGAAATAAAATTTTGAATACATAGCAGCTTAAAAAAGAAAAAAAAAACAGAGCTCTTTACTTGAATTGTGTCGAGTCATGTTGAACACATGTTATTGTTAGATACTTGTGCTTAAAAAACGTATTTGAAACAATGTATCCTATTTCTATGCAGTATTTAGTTTTTTCTGTGCCGGTATGCCATGTATCATCATGTTTATAAGATTTCCATATAAATACTTCTTATCCTAGATCAGTGTCTATTCCCATTCTTTCTTTCTAAAAAATGCGAGGCACATTCACACATAATTTATCAGCAGTGCATCGGAATGAGCATGCAAGCCTTGTGTTGATTGATATTGTCCACAAGGTGCCTACGTATCTCATGTGCATATCAATAATAAATATTCTGGAATATTCTATTTTTGATTTTTGGATAAGAATGTTTTAAGTTGCTCTCTGTATGGAAATGCCCAGCACTGCATTTCCTAATATTTCTTCTAGGCATCAGAGAAGTTGGAGCAGGTGCAGAACTGAGCTTAACCCCATCTGATTACGCAAGAACTGTAAGCTCTTTCAACTATTACCAATATTTATTACTGCCCTTTCTAGACTGTCATTTTCTTCCGTTGGACTTTTGTGGAATCTAATCTGCATTCTCTTAACAATACTTCTCCACTAACAAATATCCTAATTTTATATATCGTACTTGCTATTGTCGACACAACTATTGATTTGTTCATATTAAAAATCTCTTTGCATTTGGTTTGGATCTAAATATCTCATTGGTTTTGCTCGTTGAGTTCCTAAAAATTAGTCAAGAACATGATCTGTTTAGGAAGGAGCACATAATGAAATTCATGATTGCAAAGCTTTACTATTCATGTTGCACTTTTAATAGTATATCCAGTTGCGCACACAGGTTTCCTCAGTTAAGATATGGTTTCCACAGGGTGATGTGTTTCACTTGGTTTTATAGCCGACCGAGTTTATAAAAATAAAAAGTAAGAATAAGAAGCTTGATTATTGGAGGAAGGGTATTTCAGTCATTTTACATAAAATCTATTAAATATAATTGTATATTTCATACATTTTTATGTTTTTAAAGTAGTTTTAAACCAAGGAGTAATTAAGAGGTTGGACACACATTGTTAGGGATAAATGTGAAAATATACATTTATGAGGGGTATATGTGATATTGACATATTTGTTAGGGACATACATGTTAAAAACCGAAATAAAAAAAGAACTAGCATACTCGTGCATTATTTTCTATCTACCTCTTTAGTCTGACCAAATCATACTTGCTTTTTATAAATTGAAGGTACTTGACATCTGTTCCTATGTCAGGTACTTGAGTTTGTAGAGGTCATTTAACTGAAGGTTCAACTGTATAGCGCGTGTGTGAGGAGGATCATGATCGACTCTTCTTGTTGGTAGGCAATCAATCAGGTTAGTTTGGTTTTTTTTCCAGCTACTATTTTTATTTCACCTACATAGTATCTTCGTTTCAAGTTTATAAATATATATCTCAAGAAAGTTCACCATCACGAATAATCTTTATTAACTTTAGCAATTTCAAGTGTGATAAACATTTTCTCTTTTTTTGTTTCCATTATAGGTAATAGTAGTGTGTACTCTGGGTGTAAAGATGGGGTTTTTGTATTGTTAAGTTTCTTTCTGTTGGACTTATCTTCAGTTGACTATTAATTAAGTATAAGTTGATCAAGTTAGCTATTCGACTCATCATCAAATGGTTCAACTTTCCAAGGGCTAATTTAAGTAAAATTATTGACCGTCTTTCCAATCACCAAGCATATCTTATGGATTGGTTATTTTATCTCATCAACATTAACATATGAGCAACAATTGCCCATGTGCTCTTAATGTAGACCCCAAAAAATTGTGTTAAAATTCTAGAAAAATTATTATTTAGGGTCTTTTTGGATACATAAAGCCCATCGAAACCTCTTGCAACAATAAAACTCGAGTTTCATAGGGTTTTACAAAGCTTCTTGTAACCCTTATTTTAGGGTTGCAAATTCTCTTTGGATCCCTCTAACCTAGATAGGTGAAAACTCATTCAAATATAAATAGAATTATTACTTCTATAAATTAATAAATGGGGATGCTAAGCTATTTAAATAAGGGCAATTTATTTTTCAAATCCTATTTCAATAAATAATTAAATTTATGACTATCATTTGTAACTATTTATAAAATGGACATTAGACCTCCCCACCTCCCTTCTACAGCTTCCTCCCCCAATCATTTCTATATTCCTCTCCGAACAATTCACTCCCCCCCCCCCCCCCCCCCCCCCTCTCTCTCTCTCCACCTTCATCTCCAATGTTCGGATTGCTACCCATCTCTTCCATGGATCCCATCACATTGCATTGTTATTTCGTCAACAATTTCCACTACTCCGTCCCGCTACCATCATCAAATTGACAAACGTCTGAGAGAATTTTATTTTCGAACATTATTCAGTTGGTTCTCAATTATTGGATTTTGGATCCATACAGATCAATAATATGATTTATATTATATTTGTATTGGTATCTAGTTATTTGATATGTGTTATATTGATGAAAAACCTAATAAAATACTAAGAGTGGGAAGAAAGATAATAGGTGGAGCACGGTCTACAGATGCTAGAGGCAACACAGTCGAGGTGGTGGGAATTGGAGCTTGGAAGTGGATCGGTTCCTCTTTTTTTTCTTTGGGTAAAGGAGGTGGGTGGGTTCTTGAATGAAGAAGAAGACAATAATGAGCGGAATTGATATTAGTCATCCATCAACCATCTGATTTGATGGATGGCTAATATTAAATACTTGGATCTAAGCCCACAAATTCAACGTCTTGTTTAATAATTATTTTCAAATGGTGGTGACTTATTTAATTATTTATTCAAATATATTTTAAACATAAATTGCCCTTTAAATAATGATGAGAATCCATAGGATTTCTTTGATTTCAAAAAAAAAAAAAAAACCCATATCACAAAACCACACATAGGGCCCACCATTTTCAAAACTTAGTTTATATTTGAATGTTTTGATTTTGGCTACGCGTGCAGTGCACATTTAAATTTGATGGATATAGTTTGAACGTGTATTATACGTGTTTATATAATTACAAAGTTAGGATTTGTTTGTTACAAATCCCAACTCTCCCATTAAAATAGTAGAGATTCTTAAAGTAATATATGTTCTTTTCATATATGCTCTAAAAGTTTGTGTTTTTCTAAAATAGTTTGGACCTGTGCCATTAATCAAAAATCACGAGTAATTTTGCAGTTCAAGAAGGCGGTCAAGGAGAAGCTTGTCTATGATTGATCGTAAATGAATATCTCAAAACAATAATAACTTGCAAAGGATGTTTACATAACTATAGTATTTCGGTGCACTCTTAGTTGTTGGATGTGAAAGTTGTATTGTATTGAGCTTCAAAAGGCTGGTCTACAGATAATATCTCCATTTGATATTGCAGTACGATCATATATTATTTGAATTGATAATTAACCAAGTTGAATATATTGGCTGATTCTCATGATATCTTGGATATGTGTACTGGATTATTGTCAGTTTCATGTGTAAACATGTACTGACAAAATTTCTCAAATAGGAAGAAAAATAAAATTCAACAAAGACAACAAAGAAGCCAGGCTAATTCTTGTAGTGGACACAATGGTTGACTCAAAGTCGCGTAAAGTTTTTTTGGGGGCCCCAAATTTTATTTTATTTTTTTGTTTTGTTTTTAAAATTAATACTTGCATCGATTTATTTGAGTTGAAATTGAATTTGTATGAAGAATTTTCTTCTTAAATTTCTAAATCTTCATTTATTTGTTCATATATATTGGTTTTTAAGAATTTTAGCAAAAAAAGTTTACAAACAAATTTGTTTATCAATTTTTAAAATAAAATAAATTTTGTATGGGAGATCCATTTCATTTCAGGAGTTCGCCTCGTACCTCCGTAAACTAAGGGCCGGCCTTGGATATGTTATATACATGACATGCATAACATAACTTATCATAGCAACAACAAAACTCAACAGCACAAGTTCTCCCTGTAATGCAATGTGAGATGCATTTATAGGAAGGAAAAACCTCTCAGCCCGTGTGTTTTGCACATTCCTCCTTCAGACAAACTACTCCATCCATTTTTGCACTCTTCTAATTAATGATGATCCTTTTTTGCACATTCTAAGGTAAGAGGCAAACCTTGACCCCTCGCCCTCCCCCCAAAAGTTAAAAACCCTCTCCCGCATTTCTAGAACTTTTCAGCCTCACCACGTGCCTGCCATCATCCCCTCCCTCTGATCCTCCTTTATCATCCCACGGAGAGTGACGCCCAACTTAAATTCTAACAAATACTTGGCATTCAAGAGGGAAATTTCCAATTGGTCTAAAACAACAGCTAAACCATTGCAAGAAAAACACAAAACCTGAAAAACTTTTTTTTTTTTTAGAGCACTTTACATGGACCTGCGGTTGATTTTCAAACACATAAATCAGTTGCAAAAAACAATAGAAAAATTTTAAAAACCATAATCTACTTTATCTAACCGGGAAAAAACTGTCAATATCTTGATAGGTGAAACTTTACTTCATAAAATAAAAACCAAGAGATAAACCTTCATTAAATGATGGTTTAGATAGCAACAGAACTTTCCTTCTCCATAAGATCATATTAGTGTTTTTTTTATAAGAAAGGTGACCGCGTCAACGCTTCATTAATAAATTATTAACGAAACAAGTATTATAAATATATAACATCTATCTGTTCCTAAAACGAAACCACAGAAAACAATTACTCAGTAAAGCGTACAACATTAACTAGTCCCTCTCCTAGCTAAAGTTATATCGATGCCACCTGTAATATGTTCTCCCCCTATCAGATGTGACGCCTGCAATTTCCTATTGAACAATCAGATGCCGACTCATCGCACACCAACCATAGTTACGACTTGTCCATGCACCCTCAAGCGACATCTAACTTGAACACCACCCCAGCACCGACTTCTCTACCCCACTCGGTGACACCTAATCAGAACAATATACCAGAAACGACTTGCCTAATCACAATTCTGATAAAGACTTACCACTTCGCCCATTTAGTGGCGTCTTGTCACTTCTCTAGTCTAGAACGCTCAGCTCATTCACCACCACGGTGGCCGACGTTCCGTTCGCGACGTCGCTGATGACAAGCCCGAACACCGTCTCTGTGACGACTTGGCCACCAGCAGACCTGTAACGACTCACATCACTCTCACCACAGCAACAGCCTCGCTCAAACTCCCAAACTAGCGACGACTCGCACATCTACCATATCGACGCTGGCTTGCACATCTACCACAACTGTCACAGCTCGTACATCCTCCACCATATCGACGACTCGCACATCATCCCAACGATGTTGACAGAATCGGACACCGCATTGGTGAGAATTAGCACTTCACCAACGGTCGTTCAATGAAGGACATAATGAAGCAACTCAATCTGACCTCTTACTCTCGGCCAAGAACTCAGATGAAAGCCCCCGCACATGTGCATCACCTCCCAAAAGTAATTTGAGTTTCAAAACTCTAAATTGAAACTTCTTCAAAATAACTCTCCACCCCAGAAACTCCCTCCATCTTCCCCAAGCGTCCACCATGACAACAAACACAACCACCGTCTGAATATCTTTTTACTTCTTCCGTCTGAATATCTTTTTACTTTTTTCGGCCAAATTTTGCTATAAATGATTGCAGCGATACTCGATCATTGCTATTTTTCAATTGCCAAATATTCAAATTTTAGCAGCAACAATAGTGGATGCTCTAATTAATGAAATCTACATTATCATCTTCATATAAGCAGACGGTTAAGAGAATCACTGTTAAACCGTAATTTTATTCAATTGAATATTACTAAAGCTGAAAAAATGCATGAAATAAAAAGATGTCGTAAATTTAACTAATTTATTTTAACATGTATAATATAACATCATTAACATTCAGTGCATAAGTTATACATTATAAACTATATGCATTCTAACACATGTTAAGATAATAATGATAGACTAAGAAAATGATATAAAAATAATTTTATGAATTGTGTGCTTACAAATCTAATTCTAAGTTAGGCGATAGGGGTCGGTTTGAGAAGAGACATGAGATTTTTTGAGATTGAGAAAGTGAGAGGGGAAGAGACGGTGTTTGAGGGATTGAAGTTTTTATTTAGTTTTGGATTTTTAATTAAATCGTGTATAGTTCACGTGTTAGTTAGAAATGAATCTATACTTTTTCTTTCCTTTCTCCACTTCAAAATAAAGAAAAAAGATATGGGATAGACTCTCTCTGCGATATTTATACCAGAAATAGATATAATGTAATGGAGAAGAAAAAACAATAGATTGGGTTCAGAATAAATAATATTGCTCAAATTTTTATGATAAGAATTTAATATAAAATACATGGGCAAATCTAGAATTTAATAAAAAAATAGCTTGCTGCTGTCAGCACTGAAGAAAGTACAGCAGATTGAGGAAGAAATAGGGTGATCGGTTGGAACCTGAACCACAAAATAGGTTGAATAGGATCACTGGATATGGAAGCAAAGGAATTTTTTGCCGTACTAGGTCACTTTTTGATAGTATTTGTGTTTTTAGACTAGGTCCCAAACTATTAGCGTTCGTGGGCTAGTGTAATATCCTGATTTTTCTAATACATGAAAGATTATTTATTTTTACATATGGTATGCTTGTGTAGCATGTTGACTATTATTTCTCAACATGATAAATAAAGTCTATTGTTTTCTATAAAACTTTTTCTTAAAGCCCAATGTTAATTTACTTATCTTCTTTTAAAAATATTTATTTTGGCCCAATTAATTTTAGCCCATGTAGCATCTTTTCTTTTCCGGGTATTTTATATTGGTGGTGCGGTTTGTGTGTGCACGTGCACTCAACGTACACGTGCACAAGCACACTAGCTTGTGGCCGGATGTGAGTAGGGTAGTGCATCCCAACCCTTGATCTTAAAACTCCCCAATAAATCCTAGCCTTCTATTCTACCTATAATCTAGTATAAATACCCCTCCCATTTCCCTATCTCTCTTACACTAAGATTGTTCTTATTAAGAGAGAGGTATTGTGAGTTGTGTGTGTGCTTTTCTGTGGAGACCGAGGAGTACATCTGAAGGTTCGGTGCGGAGCAAAGGAGCAAGGTGCAAGGAGCAAGGAGGCGTTCACTATATTGAGAAGCTTTTGCGGGATTTCGATTATTTCTTCATATAAGGTGGGTGTTTCTCAGGACTTCTAATGTAGGAAGTATACTATAATGGTTATGATTGCTACCATATTGTGAAATGTGAATTCAATGTAGTAGAATTGCCATGAACATGCTGTAGATAATAAGATGAATTGGGTCGGTACAGTCGACTGTCGTGTAGATAAGTCGACTGGTACGAGACTATTAATTTGTGATGTGGTGATAAACTGTATGCAAATAGACAAAATGGTGTGATTACTGCGTTGTAAATTTTCCTATGACACATATGATGGAGGGAAGGTAAATGGATGAAAAAGAACTAGCGATGATTAAACAAATAAAGAACTGTCGGTACAGTCGACTGACAAGGTGTTCAGCCGACTGGTACATTGATCTAATTGGAAACTCCGTGTAAGGAGATATTCCATTATGATGACCCAGTATAATGACTTGAGATTTATATCTCCATCTCCGTAAGAAAGTGTGAATGCATGTTTAAAGTATTCTCCTTGAAGAAAAGAGCTTTTAGTAACTTGAAATTCCATGCTACGATGTTTCTAAACAAATAAGAAGTATGGTGTAATATGAATGTTTGAATGATGATGAAAATGCATGTAAGAACGGTGGAAAAGATAATTACTGGTTGAATTATAGAACTGATCAGTCGACTTAGTGCGTGTAGCCAGTCGACTGAGCTGAACATGGAAATGTACTATTAAAGAATCCCAGAACAGACGACTGATAGATGAACAGTCGACTGTCATGTGGATGACACTGTGAACATGAAAGGTTGCGGGACAGCCGACTGACTGGGTGCAGCAGTCGACTATCCCGAGTAATTATGATGAACCTGTATTGACTGTATGAGTCGACTGGTGTCCTTCCAAGTCGACTGTACAGAGTGAACTTTGGTGTGTATGAGATTTCATTTTATTTATTGTTGTTGGAAGTTGTGAACTTTATGATAGAATTCTATGAACTCTTTTATGACTGTGTGGATTTATGTAAAATGAATCATAAATGGGAATTGAGAATAGAATGAATATTAAAGGCTAAAATCATGATGAGAAAGTCTGTGAGACTCTAAATGAATGATGAGCTGAAAGTGCTCAATTGGAAGTTGTGAATTGTAAATTGAAACCAAGAGTAGCTAAGTCTCCCCCGGCAGTGAAATGAATGAAATGAAATGAGAATTGAAAGACCAAGGTTGGTCATGTATTGAAATGAAATGATAAGTCCGGTTTAGTGGAGAGGCTAACTCTAGAGCTTTGATTTGTATTCATGATTCTAATATTTAGTACATAGTGAAGAGGTGATGAAAGTGAGAGAAAAACATAAGTATGAGAACTAGGGTTTACGGTGCGGGTGTGTGAGCCGCAGAATGCATGCTTGATGAGTCAAGACATGGCGCGGGCACAACTCAGAATGATCGGATCTTAGTCACGCTCATGGGATGTTTTGGTGACTGCAAGAGGATTGTGTTCAGGGAGGAGGCTGAATTGCCGCAGAATGCATGCTTGATGAGTCAAGACATGGCGCGGAATTCTACTCCAGGGGCCAGGATACATGCTTGTACTCATAGAATCATCTAGGATACTCACTGTAATTACAGAAGTAGAGTAAGTCATGGCGAGGGATCGAACCCTACAAAAATGAAGAACGGTTAAGAGGCTTGCCCTCGGATCTATGTAGTATGGGATGCATAGAATCCGAACAAGTGTGCATTAGTGTCATGTAAATTAAATAATTGCATTAAGGATTAAGTGCACAATCACGACACGACATCTTTAAGAGTTCCCTTTGATTTATATGCTTATATTGAACAAGTTTGTGATTTGTAAGAAATGAGATTCATTATACTGTTTCTGGCATAGAGCGGATGGCCATGTATAATTATCGTCGGTTGAATAAACTGACGTACCCATAGTTTGTATGCAGGTAAATTGCATGTTAAAGAGAAATGGATGCATAAAGATTTTTACCATGTTGTTGTACATTCATGTAAATGTTGTATGTTTTGCTTCCGCTGTGTAAAAAGGAAAAATGTAATATTGATGTAACTCTGATGTATCAAGAAAAATTTGAATTTCCTTGTAAAATTGTACTAAAGAAAGTGAAAAGATCCTGTAGAACATCTCGAATTTAGTGATTTGGGATTCGGGGCGTTACAGCTAGCCTCTGCCACGTCAGCAGCGGCCGCTATTGAGAATAGCGGCCTCTTCACAAATACCAATTTTGTGCCCCCACACTTGGCTGTGTACGAAAGGGATCAGGAAATGAAGAGGTCGCTATTGGCACTAGCGACCTCTTCTAACTGAGGTCGCTAGTGGCAATCGCGACCTCAGATGGGCCCCCGAATGCTTCTAACTATGAGTCTTGGATGTTTATACTAAGGTCGCGATTACCAATCGCGACCACAGGTATGATAGGTCGCGATTGACATTAGCGATTATGCTGTTTGCCAAATCAGCTTATCCTCTGTGATGTTTATACTAAGGTCGCGATTACCAATCGCGACCACAGTTATGATAGGTCGCGATTGACATTAGCGATTATGCTATTTGCCAAATCAGCTTATCCTCTGTGATGTTTATACTAAGGCCGCGATTACCAATCGCGACCACAGGTATGATAGGTCGCGATTGACATTAGCGATTATGCTGTTTGCCAAATCAGCTTATGTGAATGTGACTCATAATAGCCTACCACTGTAGTCGCTATTGGGAATAGCGACCTCAGTTGGAGGAGGTCGCTAGTGGCATTAGCGACATTCTTTACACATACTCAGCCCAATCCCCCCGTACTCTACCAAGTGTGGGAGTACAAATTTGGTGGATATGAAGAGGCCGCTATTCCCAATAGCGGCCGCTGCTGACGTGGCAGTGGCTAGCCCACGAACGCTAATAGATTGGGACCTGGCCTAAAAACGCAAATACTATCAAAAAGTGGCCTAGTACGGTAAAAAATTCGAAGCAAAGTAGGTTGATAAAAGAGAGGATTAGAGGTACAACTGTCAAAATAATATAAGGTTGTCAGAGAAAGAAAATATACTTCTCATTTGGATGGAAAATATCTATAAACTAGGTTTGCCCGTTAACACGTGCCTACGGCACGTCTTTGGAACGGTGCATCTTGTTTGATCATATAAAATAGTTTTGGAGGTCCAGCAAATTAATTGAAGTAGCAAACATATTATATGAGAAACATTTGGGAGTCCAGCAAAAAGCATATTATATGATTTTTTATTTATTTTTTTGAATAATTTTTAAATTTTAAATTTTTTTAGTTTTTTAATGTTTTATTTAAAAAAATATATAAATTTTTTTATTTATAGGGAAACTTTTGGGTGGGGGAGGGAGAGGGAAAAAAAATAGGGTGGGAGAGAGAGAGGAAAAAAAATAATTAAATAAATATAGGAGTTGTTTTGGGTGGGGGATTTAAATTTGAGTTTTGGGGGGAAACTTTTGGAGGAAAAAATATGTTTTGTGAGGTTAGATCTGGACCTTTGATTTTTTGGGGGATTGAAGGAGAGCCACTTGATAGCTTTCTTTGTGTTTTATTATATAGATAATTATTTTAAAATAAATCCATTTTATTAATGGTGTATATGTAAATCAAATTTTTTTTATCAGTGATGTATGTACAAATAATAATTTATTAGTGAGTAACCTACAATTTTTATAAAAAAAAATGAAATTGAGTGAGCAGATAAACCTTTCAATTTATAGCATCTACTCTACATAGGGTTGTTGGGCCTAACATTGGTATAAATACCAAAAACCCGGACCCGACCCGGACCGGAACCGACCCGGCCTATCCAGGTCCTGGCCGGGTCCAAAAATGGGATCCGTTATATTTTCGGGTCCGAGTTCAGGTCCGCTCAAAAGTGACCCGACCCGGACCCGGATCCGGACCCGTTAAAAAAAATTCGAAAAATCATCATAAAAATAAATATTCTATCCTCATCCCTCCCCTCCTTCCTCCTTAATTCTAAATATTCCTATTCCAAACTCAAAACTCATGCATTTTTCTTCTCTTATCTATTCTAAATTATCCACTCACCGCTTCCGCTCGTCATTCCTACCCGTTCGGGTAGGAATATTTTAATAGGACCCAGACCCGAAACCGAACCCGGTCTTTACGGATCCGGGTTCGGGTAGCGAAGGACCCTACTCGACCCGACCCGATACCAATGTTAGTTGGGCCCTAAATCTGGTATATCATGAGATAAAACAAATGGGTAAATTTGACTAAACTAAACCCATGTTTCACCAATTTACATACAAATATATCATTTTTTCCCAGTTCAGTGTGTTGGTTCAGTGTGTACTATGCACGTAAATTTATTGTGGTTCATTACTTGAGCATTAACGGCATCAATTTTTGATCATTTTGACGGTTATATTCATGCTTTGACCAGTCTAAGCACCTCGCTTGCTCCCTTACATCATAAATTTTCTTTCAATTTTTAAAAAGTTTAGAATATACATGTTCAAATAACTCTTCATATTCTATCTTATTTTTAATGTTTTAAATTGGGGTAAAAAAAATTCAATTATGGAAAATAACATAATTAAACAGTAATAGCGACCATCGGTATATTAGAAAGAATTCGTAAAAAAAAGGTCATATGGTATCATGTGATACCTATAAATTGATGGAGTATACAGTTCCGCACCAAAATTATGGACGGAGTCAGACCAAAAAAATAATTATAGGTACAGTTATTTACAAATTGGTGAAACATGAGTTTAGTTCACGCACTGTTTGGTTCAAAGGAGGGGAGGGGCAGGGAAGGATTTTAATGGTGGGGTGATAAAGGGAGGGGAGGGATTTTAATCATATTTTCTATTTGGTTCGAGGAGAGAAGGGAAAGGGAAGGGAGGGGACATAATTATCTTCTTGTTTGGTTCACAAGGGGAGGAAAGTGACTTTATAATTAAATTACTTTTATACCCTTCTATTTTAGAAGAGCCTATGCATTACTGTTTTTAATTCTAACTTGGTATTATTTATTGTACTTCTTGTTAACCTAATTTAGCAAAATAATACATGCAGGACTACAGGCAGATACAATTAGTCTATAATTAGTCCCAATGTAACTCCCTGTTCCAGTTGTACGTATTTTACTACGTAAATTTTTGTACTTCAATTTTCAGATCAGTTTTATTTTTCTCTTTGGACTCTTTATCTAAAGCCAGAATATTTTTTTGATCAATTCTATAATTTTGTGATTTTTCGATTAGAGTTTAAATACAAATTTTAAACCGTGATTAATACTAATCCTAATCCTAATTCTAATCCTACCTAATTCTACGCCTAACTCCTCATTTTTCCTAAACCTATGATGATTTTTCTACACCTCCACCACCCTACACTCTTATTTTCCTAACCTATCCCTTGATTTTTCTACAGCCAACTACCCCCTTTTGATTTTTCTACACCTCTCCTATCCCTTCCGTCACTATCTCCTCTTTCATTTTTCTACAACCAACATAATACACATGCATGCATACATGCATGCTGTGCCTCTCACTTCTTTCTTTCTTTCTTTCTATATATACACCCCACCTCTTCACATATCTACATCTCATTCTTCTTTTTTTTTTTCCTCATTCTCTTCCTCTGCCTCCTTCATATCCGAGAGCAAGCAACGCCCAAGCTCCACTTCACATTCCACCTTCGAGCCAACGACTCCGCTTCTACGATCCCGTGAACCCCGAAAAATAACCCGACGCCGCGCCACCTTGTTGTTGTCGTCGCTCACCATTGCTACCGTCTTACCGCCATTCTTACCGCCGTTGTGCCGCCTTCCGTTGCCGACGTCGATCCTTTCCGTAGTTAACACTACCACCGTAATCGTCACATTATAAGGCAAGTATCTTGTACACTCTTTTTGTTCTCATACAAGCATTTTCCTTTGACTCGTGGCAAGTAGTCTAGTCATCACCATATTTTATTGTCAAACTCTGTTCTAGTCACTTGTTCCGTGTTATATCAACTCAAGAGTGAACCGTTAACACATTTCGAATCGTGTTATCGAATATCGAATATTCAACCTTACTATCTCTAAAATTTCTTGACCTTGCACTAAGAATTCGACCATGTTCCCAATACTAGATTGAAGATTTTCTACGTGGAAATCGTAGCCCATCGAGTCCCGAATCCAGAACATCTGACGGTTTCTCAATCGGATGTATAGATTGTGAGATATCGCGATTTTAGTACTGTCATATTATGAATTTCTGAGCCTGCACGGGATTGCTAACCGGCATCTCGTACTGAGAATTCGACCATGTTCCCGACACTGGATCGAAAAACTTTCTACATGAAAATCGTAGCCCTTCGAGTCTAGATATCCGAAACATCCTACAGTTTCTCAATCCGATGTATAGATTGTGAGATATCGCAATTTTAGTATTGTGACTCCGAATTTCCAGAATGCACGTGAAACATCGAAATCAGCCAAGAATGAATTTGTACGCATAGCTACTGTCTTTAGAATGTATAGTGTGAATATGCGTCAGAACCGTAAGAGAGTCTACTTTCTAGAATCTCTGACGGAATCGGATTTGCTTTTCTGTAACAACGGAAAAGTGAATTTGAATGCAGATATGTCAAGTTGTCTAAAAATTCATCTATACATTTTTGCATATAAACCCGTTATTTTTCATATTTAATGAACTGAATGTATTATTTTTCTTGTAATAATAACTTGCATAGATATAATAGGTTGATAGAATGTATTTTATACCACTTGATAATTCCATAATAACTACTATCGATATATGTACTCGTTTACGTCTCATGTCCATGATTACTGTCCTTGATATTTTCCTTAACTAAACTATTTGATTACACCGTTCTACTAGTCGTACCAACTGCATGTTCATAATTAATTATAAAAGAATAATAAGCTGGGGTTATAAGGGTTCGACTTAATAGTGGACAATATAGGGGAGTATACTCGGAAGGGGGCCCGTGTTTCCCGAAATAGTGATTCATGACTCTTGATTCTTGATTTATGGTTATACAATTGATTATATAATTCTCGATTACATGATTCATGATTACATGTCTTGATACTATCACTGGAAGACCCGAGTACATGATCCTATAGAGTTCACTACTTAAGTCTAAACGTCACATGATTGATATGCACCGAACTTGTGGTATGGGACACAGGATTGCGTGCATTAGATAAGTTAATAACACAGATAAACTTGAGATTTCCACTAAGCATGACTCTTGATTACATGATTCTTGATAACATGACTCTTGATTACATGACTCTTGATTACAAGACCCTCGTTACATGACTCTCGATCCTTGATTACATGATTATCAATTAACTGAGAATACACTAGTTATAGTTATTACTTACATGATCATATTGTCCCAATTCCTTGCTTACTTCCATATTGTATTTGTACTTCTACTTCTTGTTTCTTCCATGTTGTATCTTGTTATATTACCCCTTTTTCTGCTTGTTACTACTTGCTGCCCGAAACTTGCTCTAACGGGAACTTTTCTATTTTTCTTTGAGTTAATGATTATACAGGTACTGATGGACTAGATGAGCAGACTCTCTAGATGATCGTTGCTGCTTTGTTACTACTTCATGTTGTTTTTCTTTCAGTCGCTATTTTATCTAGTTGTTATAGCGAACTGCGTATCATATTATTTTAATTATGACACCTTGTATTCCCGGGCATTTTGACCCGATGTTGATGTATTATCTGGATGATGGTTATTTTATTTTCAGATCATGTGATCATTATATTTGTCTGCGTAAATGTGTTATAAATATCTTGTTGAGTTTATAATTGCACAGCTTATGGATGATGTATATCATTCGCTGGACCTCAGTTGCGTGCCTGTATTTCCGTATAGTGGGAAGCGGGGCGTGACACCCAATAAAAATGCTTAACAAAATAATGAAGGCCAATATATAAACCAAGCTCAATAAAATATTCAAGTTTACCACAAAATACTAATTAAATCAAGTTTTCAAACTCCATAGGCATTGAAATAAACTATTAAAAATGCTTAAGTTTAGAGAATACGACAAAGTATCAACAAAATGTTCAGTAGAACATTTTACTCCATGATTACAGGTAACCATCGTGATAACAAAATCAGAGAAGGAGAATGCTTACCTGTTTATATAAAAAAAACTCGAACCCAAATTGAAATGAAGAGGGTGTCCGTTTTTGGGGAAGATAGAGGCGCGTGTTTGTAATGACATTTGATATTAGAGTTTAGTTTTAGATTAATATTTATAGACCTAAAAAGGGACATTTGGTATTTCACAATATTATCTAAGATATTTTAGTCCAACTACTTAAAAAAAAAAAAATTAGACCCACTTTTTCTCCCCTCTGAATTCCCCCCAATATTGGAGGGGAGCCAAAATTAACTCAGTAGGAATTTTGCTCCCTCCATTCCCCTCCCCTCCCCCTCCTAAAAATAAATCAAACGTTAAATGTTTAAAAAATCCCTCCCTTCCCCTCACCTCCATTCTCCTCCAACCAAACAGGTGAAATTTATCCAAAAGAAAATTGGCTTAGCATGACATGGATCGGGGTTCGTTTGGGCCTGATTATGCCCATTGTTAGCCCATCTCATTTGGTTACTACATAAGAGCTACCACCTACCTCATTACCACTTCATACTTTAGTGAAACACTAGATTTGCCCGTGGGCACGTGCCTACGGCACGTCTTCGAAACGATATAACACACGAAAAGCCCTATAAACAGTAAAACAACAATTATGTAGTTCAAGTTTGAATGGTATGACAATAATTAGTTGTAAATAAAAGTCCATGTTTCTATTAGTATATGTTGAAAAATAATTATAAATGAGGGTGTAAAATCCAACTTCTTAGAACTTTAAGGATGGAAAATGATGAAATTTAACCGTTGAAGAGATATTTGCTATTTTCAATATAACATGTGCAATAAAAAGAACATAAAAATTCTGACAATTTACAAACCTGAAATCTTAAAATCTAAACTGTTAAGTAAATAAAGAAATAGTGAGAGAGAGAGCGAGAGAGGGAGAGAGAGAAAGAGAAAAATATGAATAAGTGAAGAGAGAAGAGAGAGATAGTGATAAAGTAATGAGTTTTTTAGTTTTGGGGGGGGGGGGGGGGGGGGGGGGGGGGGAATTTTAATTTTGGGGTTTGAAATTTTGGACGGAAAAATATGTTTTGGGAGAATCAATCTAGGCCATTGGTTTTAAGGGAGATTGAATGAGAGCCACTTGATAGCTTTCTTTGTAATTTTATTATATAGATTGACTTATTAAGGTACCTAATGATGTACAACTTAGAAAACTTTTTCCCCAAGTTGGTGGTTTATAAATACCAGTAATTTACAGTAATTTACACATATGATATGCGTCTTAATAAATATATTTTTTTAAAGTGAAAATTCAAATTTAATCTGGCCTCGAACCCGATACATCATTTATTTCTAATCTAACATTATAATGGGAGTCATTTGTCAATCTATCAATACGTGTGACACACGCACATAACTAATATGAATGAGGTTCCAGGTTCGAGTCCCCACTATGTTAGTCTTTATTCAAAAAAAATATTATTAAGACGTGCATTGTCCTTATATAACTAATATAAAAGATGTCACAAGTTTGAGACCAGACTATATCAAAATTTTTACTTTAAAAAATATATGTTTATTAAGATGTGCATCACACATGTAAACTAATAGTATTAGTTATGCACGGAGGCGATGCACGAATTTGTTTGTCTAACAACCCCAACTCTTTTATTAGAGATAAATGGGAGGTATTTAGCACCAAAAATTACATAATCTCATTTATCTCATATAATTTATTTTTTGTCGGCCCTGCCGGATCGTGTAATTTAATTTTAAAAAAAATCCACTTCAGGTAAAATTGAAGGTGAAAACCTGTCCCGGCCCAACAATAAAACTGGTTGGGGGCGGGCCAATTCGGAATCGCACCCACTTTAAACCCGGTTCTTTAAATTGCAATTAGTTAACGTATTACGCGTTTTTAACTCTTAACTTGCGTTGTTAAGACGCGATTGGGTGGCGTAATTACGCTGTCTTAACACGGTTTAATAATCACCGCCAAATAACAAGTATAAATACCCGTCCTTTTCTCCATCACAAGCGTCAACGAACTAAGGTACACTATTTGACGAGATCCAAGGGCGAATGGGTGCCCTTCGCAGAAAATCATATACGCGTGCTTGCAGAAAATACTTTCTCCTGTCGGGAAAAAAATCGCTCGCTTCCATCTTCTTCAAAGTTAAGTGCCTCTTTTTCAAATTTTCCCCTTTTAAATTTCTCTTAAAAATATCCTTTCAATTTAGGATCCGAAGATTGGAGGAGCGATTGAGCGGGCGTTGATTCGACAGGAAAGGTACTGAATTTCGATTCTTTTGTCAGTTTCTTAGGCTTCATACCGAAGCGCTAGGGAATTCTAGGGTCAGTTCTTGAATCTAGGGTTTCAGTTTTGAAATTGATGGGATATTGATGGGAAATCTAGGGTATTAGTTTCAAATTTGAGTTCTTGATTTTCTGCTAATGTAAGGAGCACGCAAGGTGTTTGTGAAAATGCTCATGAGAAAAGTTTGAGATATGGACAACTGGGATGACCCAAAAGACGATTATAGGACATTAGGATTTAATCAAAGGACAGTTTAGTATTAATAATTCGTTCTAATCATAATTTTCAGTTGATTTAATTTTTGAATTTATTCATTCAGTTGTAATGACAATCATACACGTATTTCGATTGTATATGAAAGGTAAAAGTTAATTACTTGTTTGATGCAATGTTTAAGGTGGAGGTTTACTTGTTTGGGATTTTTAATTTTAAAGCATTTTTTAGGTTAATCTGGAATTCTTTCAAGAATAATGTGGCAACCTTCCTAATTAGGTCCTCATTTTAATAGCAATAGAATTAGGGGTTCTTTTTAAGTGAGCAAAAAATAGGGTTTCATATAGCAGGAGTCGGTGACCGTGGTTTTTTATGATTTTTTAGCACCATCCTAATTACATGAGTCAATGTTGTTATTCTATTGTTGAGCTTTCCATTTTTGTTTGCTTTATTTTTCACTAACTAGATTGCACGTTTTTGTTTGTTTGTGATAATTTGCAAAGGTGGGAAGCGGATCTCCATTCTGTCATTTAGTGCGTGTGGTTAGACAGGACCCACAACAAACAAAGTCAGTAGAACAAAAAAGGTATGACGGGTTGATGACTTTACTTTCCTTGTTGCTTTCTCTCCAACCAGATTGCACTGACATGCAATTTTGGAATGATTTGCAGGTAGTGAAGACAACACATGAAGTAAACAGATCAAAGGTATGCTGGGTTGATGATATTTCTTACATTTTTCTCTCTAACAAGACTGCACTAATATTTGATGTGTGAATGACTTGCAGGCAGTTCAAACGCGCGGTTGGAAACAAACAAAGTCAACTGATCAAAGGTACGTCTGAGTGACATGCTTATGCCTTTTCTTATATTTTTCTTTCTAACTAGATTACACCAATATGTGACTTGTGAATGACTTGCAGGCTGTTAGACTTGAATACTTGAATAGTAAGAGAAGTGATTAGGCGGTGTCAGTCAGAAATTCTCAATATTAAGCTTATAGAAACAAATTTCATTCAATCAATTATTATTTTAGGATATGTTTAAAATGCAGTTGTGATACATGCAGGTCGATTTGAAGTGAATTTGAAAATCTATAACCTGTACGTTAACCCCTCTACTTAAAATATAGCTGAAATAATCGGTTACCTATTTGTGTAAATGGTTATATGGTACTGTGTAAAAGGATAAATTTACTTTCAAAGGGACACTATATGTTTAAATATCTTCAGACACAAGAAAACCAAGTCAGTTAGTGAAGTGTGGAGTAAAATTACATGTGTCTGTCATGTTTTTCATCGGAGAGCTCAACAAGATGAGGGACATAGAGATTAGTGCATTTATAAGTTTGGTCATTGAGAGTTCACTCCATGACTGAAAAGCATATTTATAAGATGCCTGTGAAGACTGTGTTTATTTGTAAGCAAACCGTTATTTTTGCAATTGGTAATAGTTCAACAGCACGTGAATTGTACCGGGCCTCTGTTTTATAATTTTTTAAAAATATCCCAGATTATTATTATTATTATTGTTATTATTATTGTGTTAACTATTTATTTGTTTGCTCATTTGCAAATCAACAATTTCATTTTTTGGAGAGTATACTTCAGAGTTGTTTGCTTTTATGCAATACAAGTGCAGTATTTGGTATGTCCACTATTAAAGCTCTGTATTACTAATGGAGTATAGGTCGATGCCTTCTAATTTTCTGCAGATGAAGACACTAATAAAGTTGGTACGTTTGTCTACTTCACCGAAGAGGAACCCAGGTAGGGATGGCATCCGGGTCGGGTCAACCCGCGACCCGCCCAACTCAACACGACCCACCTTGGCCCGGTTCGGGTTTGGATCAGACCCGTTATCCCAACCGGGTCTCAACCCGGGTCAGAAAAATCTCAATACCAACCCGCTCAGCCTGGCCCGTCAACCCGCCAACCCGTTCAAACTCGGCCAAACCCGACCCGTGACCCGCGGGTTTGTGGATTTGACCCATTTTGATTATTTTTTTTGATTTTTTTTGTGTGCCAAATATATGTATATATCTATATAATAAAACACAAAGAAAGCTATCAAGTGGCTCTCCTTCAATCCCTCCCAAAATCAAAGGCCCAGATCTAACCTCACAAAACATATTTTCCTTCAAAAATTTCCCCCCCAAAACTCAAATTCAAATCCCCCAAAACAACTCATTTATTTATTTAATTATTTCTCTCTCTCTCTCTCTCTCTCTCTCTCTATATATATATATATATATATATATATATATATGGGTAAAAGGGATATGAGCAACTTGTTCATTTAGTAAATGAGCAATTGATTATGCGGCATACATGTGATACATTGGAAAACTAACCCTTTTAAGGATTTTCTAATCACTTGCATGTCACATCATCAATTGCTTATTTACTAAATGAGCAAGTTGCTCATACCCCCTTTTTCATATATATATACTAGTATTATACACGTGCGTTGCACGTGGGGAAAATGGGGAGGGGAAATGAAAAGGACTAAAAAAAAATCTAGTATTATACACGTGCGTTGCACGTGGGGAAAATGGGGAGGGGATATGAAAAGGACAAAAAAAATCTACCAACACGTGCGTTGCAAGTGTTGACAAAATGACAAACATTTACGAAAACCATTGAGCCCTTCTCCCATTATAATATTATATATATATATATATATATAGAAACATGGACTTTTATTTACAACTAATTATTGTCATACTATTCAAACTTGAGCTACATAGTTTACAAGGCTTTTCATATGCTGTATCGTTCTGAAGACGTGCCGTAGGCACGTACCCACGGGCAAATCTAGTATGTATACATATACTGAAAAAATATATGTATATATATGTATATATGCATATAGATATAGATATACTATAATATTTATCAAAAATTTATAAAAATGAATGTGGACATCAAAATTAATTGATTAATACCCACTACTCAATTAGACAACCCCCACCCTAGCTATTTATATCCAACTCCACCTCACTTCTCTCATCTCACCAATGTGGGACTGAAAAATTTTAAAGTTTAAAATTCAAATATATTTAGTTCCACATTGGCGAGATGAGAGAAGCGAGAATGTAGAGTTGGCTATAAATAACTAGGGTGGGGTGGGCTAATTGAGTTGTGGGCTCGAGCAATTAATTTTGTTGTTCACACTCATTTAATATAAATTGTACAATTATTTTTATTTTTGGAGTTAAAAATTAAAAATTAAAAATCCGGATATTCACCCAACCTGACCCGGAACCGCCTGTTACCCGAGCTAGCCCGCCGGGTTGGGGCTCGAATGCCATCCCTAAACCCAGCTATGTTGAAGTTTTCTTTTGTTTATATCTTATGAGTTATGGTACGTTGATGTGGAAGGATAGTGTGACAAGAGAATTGGTACGTTTAATCCATGATTGCTCGTTATTAGAGATTCACTCCATGATCTTGTTATAGAACTACTTATTAGGGACTATTCAGTAATTTATTAAGGAGTTCATTAGCGTGTTGACCAATGTCAGTGTTGCTTTGGGAAGTGAATTTATGCATGCTAAATGTTTGATAGATTTCAATTGAGAGATTGCCATCAGCATATTTTGCATGCTACTTATTGTTTTAAGTCTGTTCAATGTCATTGAGAAGCATGTCCTTTACTAATATAAAATTTGCGATATTTCGGCCAACAACTCGAAATTGAAAACAGTGTTTTGGTTTAAATGCTATCAAACACATTTTAGACCTGTTAGTTGGTGAATTTGAATGTTTCTTTCAATTGTGTGACTTGTTAAATGTATGTTTTATTTATAATGCAAATTTTGTGATAAGAATAGAACTTGATTAGTTAATTACCTTAAAATATGTTTCTTGATGTATATAGCCAACTTTATGCGAATATCTATAGATTTGGAATGTAACTTTATTATATGTTTTTGACAATCAAAATATATATGATACAAGTGTCATCTTGATCACATTGTGGACAATTATTTCAAATGCCACCCAAATATTAACTACATCTGCCCGATATATCCCCTATATCTGCCATTCATCATGAAATTTCTTTGGCCTAAATGACCCTGACATCTGCCATTAAGAACCATGTTATGACCTGGAAAACACCTGTTAATCGTTATACTGCATTTTCTTACAGAAATATTTTTTCTATACAAAGAGAAGTTCGAGGGCCTCTGCTCCACGATGTCGGCTTCTCCCAGTACTGTATGATCCTTTTTTTGTAGATAATTAGAAATTGGTTTCGTTTTTCAAACTATATTTAGTATAAAAGTTCTGAATACAAACATATTAAAATTCCATTTTGTCAATTTTTATTTTAGAATATATTTGAAAATTCACTCGTGATACATGGAGATCGATTTTGCTGGGGTAAAGCACATTTCCATTCATTCATGAAGCGTCTGTAGGGAGACACGACCCACAACAAACGAAATCAACGGTTCAAAGGTATGTGGGGGATGACTTGCTGTATCTTCTTCTCTCTTGCCCGGTATCACTAATATGTGTTTTGTGAATGACTTGCAGGTAGTCATTCTTGAATAGTTGTGTGATCAAGTGAAGGCCACCGCCGCCCCATGCATGTTTCTTCCAGTATGGTCGATACTCGATGTTCAACTTGGTTAAGATTCATCCTTTCACTTACTTTCTGATATACTGTTCTTGTGGTTGTAAGACCTAGTTTGTGCTTATCAGATCTAGGTTGTGGTATATTTAACAACTTAATATAAGCTTATAAAAAAATCCCATCAATTGGTCTGATTCATAATTTTAAGATAATGTTAGGAAATAGGGTTGTGAGTTGTTTTACATAGAGATTGACCGTTACTGAATTTAGAGATCTATAAACTGTAGGTTGTATAGTACCGCTCACCTTAAAACCCAACGCAAGTGATCTTTTATCTGTTTGTGTAAATGGTTATATGGTAGTATATTGAAAAGATAGAGGATTAAATTTATTCTTGAAGGGATATTCTATATAAAAATATCTTCAGACACAAAATAACAAAGTCAACAAGTAAAGTGGGTAAAACTAAGTATGCGTTTGGTGTTCTTCATCGGAGAAGCTCAACAAGATGAGGGACATAGATATTAGTACATTTAGAAGGGTTGGTGATTGAGGACGTATATGTTTACAGCTGCTTCTGAAGACTTGGTGTTTATTTGTAAGCGTACCGTTCTTTATGCAATTGCTAGTATTTAAGTGATCCAAACACATAGTGGACTTCTGTTTTTTTTTTTATCTTTTTAATGTCCTGCAGATATTTTCGTTTTAACGTCCTGCATATTTGTTAGCTCATTTGTAAATAGATGATTTGGTTCCTTAAAGAATATGCTTCATAGTGTGGTTTTATGTAGTATAGATGCATTGTATGAAATTCTAATGAAGCTGATTATATTAATGGAACAGGTTGATGCATTCTACTTTCCCTTGGATAAAAGACAGTAATGAAGTTTCACATTTGTCTACACCACTAACCTGGGTATGTTGAAGTTTTCTTTATTACTTTCATTAATATGAACTATGGTATGTAGATAAAGAAGGAAAATCTGACGAAAAATGATATGGCATAAAATGTAGAATATTACTTTGAGTGTGACTTAGTGACTGTTGTTTTTGAGAATTTGAAGAATAATGCTTGACTGCTCATGCTCACTACAAAATACCCTAGAGTTTGCTACTTTCTAGTGTTAAATATCTTGATCTCTAGCGTTTTACTATGAGACAGACTTAATAGTGTAAAAAATACTAAGATACCCTCTATATTGTTTATACGTCTTCTCTGCTTAGAAATTTCGAACTCTGAATTGAAGAGGCTCTAGGTTAGTTGCAAATAAGAGCATCCACTATCGTTCGTGCTTTATTATAGGTATTTGGCATTTGACTTTTAGAAATAAATGGGTTGGGCCACTATTGTTTAAGCTAAAATTTGGGTAGACGGAAGATAATGTTCCGTTTGACAATAATTTAATTAATTTTTTTTTTTGAGCCAGACGGAAGAAGATCTACGTCGCGCAAAAAATGAAAAAAAATTAAAAATATACCTGGACGGATGAAGAGATCTTCCGTCTTGGGTATTTTTTTCTTTTTTAAAAAACCAAACATGCCCAGCCGGAAGATTGTCTTCCGTCTGGGCATATTTATTTATTTATTTTTTATTTGAAGTAAAGGACGACAACATAAAGGAAATTTTTTTTTTACCTTTCTCTCGATAAAGACACTAATGGTACTAATGTAAACTTTACTCTTGGTAGAGAATTTTTCAAGAATATTAAAAGATTAAGTTTACCAACAAGTAATGTCGATTAGCATAGAAATTAAAACTAGTAATTGGTTTGATGAATTAAAACTAGTAATGTCGATTAACAAACTCAATTAAAGACTAACAATCAACAAATATACTTATGTGTTATTATACTTATGCGTTATTAGCAAGTAAGATATTCAATAATGATTCGTACACTAATCGGAAAGTAGAAACACACTTAATATTTGTGGAAGACAGTAAATTTAGATAATATTCTAGAGATGATGTACAGTATCATAAATAAAGCAGAATGGAAAGAAGTTACTGGGGTCCGATGAACGTATTGCCACTGATGAAGGAAGAAAATACTGGATCTGACTGTTGATCTTGCCCAAAACACCAAACAACGAATAACGACCCAATCAAACAAGATCATATCTGATATGTTCTTATTGTTGATGTGTGCTCGGGAGGAAGAGACGGTGATCGATGTTGGGGCTGCTGCTTGCGATGGTGGTGCGCCGGTGGCTCGTGGCGGCACTAGTGACAGCGGCTGCGCCGGCAGGGGTCGACGACGGCGAGAGAGTTGACAGCAGCAAGGAGAAGGGAGGTGCTCCAGAGGTGGCTAGGGGTTTAGGTGAGGGAGGAGCAGTCGGGGGGGGGGGGGGGGTGACGTAGGGGACGGTGGCGACTGTCGGTGGAGGTCGGGGGTGTTGAGATGTAGGGGCAGTCGGGGTAGTTGGAGGGGAGGTCAGGGTTTGTAGATGGGTGGAGAGGGGCGTTGGATGTTCGGGACAGGAAGATGCGGGGATGACAGGCTGATGACTTTCCTTATTCTTTTATCTCTAGCCCGATTGCATTAATATGTGATTTGTGAATGATTTTTAGGTAGTTAGACTTGAATGAATACTAAGGGAAGTCCCCCATCAGGGTTTCTTCCTGTGTGGTCGATTTTCAACTTGGTATGGTTCTTCTGTGTATGCATTTATGATTACTGTTCTTGTTGATTATAAGAAATTGGTTGTCTATCAGACTTTGTTATTGAAATTCTCAATATAAGCTTATAGAAACAAATTCCAATTTGATCAATTCTTTTTTAGGATATGTTTGAAAATGCTGATGTGATACATGCAGATCTATGACCTGTAGGTTGTATAGTTACCCCTCTGTTTAAGATATAACGACAGTGATCTTTTGTAAATGGTTATATGGTGGCTTGTAGAATTTATGTCAAGGATGGAGCAACATCATCCGTCGTTTTTTTTTAATTTTTTTTTTTCGTTTAAAAATTAATTTTTTTTAAAAAAAGTGAACAGTGCCAGACGGATGACATTCACTTGCTTTTTTAAAAAAAATATATTTTGTCACCTTTAGCAGGTGACATTAATCTTCATCCTTCTGGTGCTTTTCAAATTTTTTTTTTTGTTTGTACTTTTTTTTTAATGGTCAATAGCCGTTGGTTTTTTTTTAAAAAAAAATTAAATAAAATTGTGCCGTTGGATATTGTCTACCTAAGGTTAAAAGGGTAAATGTATGCCTAAATAATGTTTAGCAAAAGTGAGGGACGGATGAAGTTCATCCGTCTCTCACTTTCCAAATTTTTTTTAATAAACTTTGCCGATTTAATAAATTAATTTTATATATTAAAAATCTAGACGGAACAACTTCATCCGTTTTTCAATTTTTTTTAAAAAATCGAATTGAGACGGATGATCTTCATCCGTCGCTACCCTCAAACGGATGAACATCCTCCGTCCCCTATATTTAGCAATCGTCTAAAACGGCTCCTAACTTTAGCAATCTACTGTACATTCCTATTCTAAATTTTGAGTTTTAGCGAACGACTACATGGCGTTTGCCTAAAGCTATTTCTAATTTTTGAGTATTTAGCAAACGACTGTGGATGCTCTCATAGAGCAAATACACTGAAGGTGTATGTGAAAATGCTTGTGAGAAATTTTGGTAAACTGTGATTACTCAAAAGACATATTGTCAGCTAATTTCCTTATTTATTAATTTAGTATTATTAATTCATTATTTGCTTGATTTTGACTCAGTTAATCATTGAATTTGCTTTCTTTTAGATGGTGTCTTGTCAAGTCAAGCAACAAATTTTGGATGGCTTCACGCAGGATTTATTTATTCAGTGAATCAGCTGCAATGACTGAGCTCCAAATATCAGAGTCATACATCCATGGATATAGAAGGTAAAAATCATGTCTTTTCTCGTCATAATGATTTCTTAGTTGGAAACTGAAATAAATGAATATAAAACTTTGTGGGCTGTGAAACAGGGACTCTGTTGCTTGGATCAGTCGAATTAACAATAAAACTCCACCCGCCTCTCGCGTATAGTACATGATAAATAAAGGCTTTACTAGATCATACAGGAGCATTACATTCAGATATTGACACTATCCGCAATGAGACTGACATTGCATTCATGAAAACCAACTGCATTTACACGTGATCCACAACAGACAAAAGTAAAATGGATCAAAGGTACGCTGGGTTGATGACTTTACTTATGTTTTTCTCCCCAACCAGATTGCACTCATATGCAATTTATGAATGACTTGCTGGTAATTAAAGCGTGACCAGAACAAATGTAGTCAAGAGATCAAAGGTATGCTTGACTGACATGCTGTTCACTTTCCTTTTGTTTTTCTCTCTTACCAGATTGCACTAATATGAGACTTGTGAATGGCCTACAGGTAGTTATCCTTGAATAGTTATATGGCCTTTTCTCCACGAAGGGAAGTAGGGCCTCTGCTCCCCCATGCGGGTTTCTCCTTGTATGGTATGATCCTTCTTTGTGGATATATAATTAGAAAAATATCGTGTTCGTCAGACTAAATTTATTCTTGAAATTCTCTATATTATAAATAATTCCATTTTATCATTTTTTTTAAGGATAATTTTTGGAAGGCGCATTTCCATCCATTCATTAAGTGCCGTGTGACGGGAAGGTACTCGGGGATGACAGGCTGATGATTTTCCTTATGATTTTCTCTCTAGCCCGATTGCGTTAATATGTGATTTGTGAATGATTTGTAGGTAGTTAGACTAGAATGAATACTAAGGGAAGTGATGAGGTCCCTGCTCCCCCATGTGGGTTTCTTCCGGTGTAGTCGATATTTAACATGGTATGGTTCGTCTTTGTTTGCATTTCTGATTGCTGTTCTTGTTGATTATACGAAATAGGTTGTCTATCAGACTTCGTTATTGAAATTCTCAAGATAAGCTTATAGAAACAAATTCCAATTTGATCAATTATTATCTTTAGGATATGTTTGAAAATGCAGTTGTGATACATGCAGATCTATAGCCTGTAAGTTGTATGGTACCCCTCTACTTAAGATATAATGGCAGTGATCTGTTAGAGCATCCACAGTCGTTTGCTTATTTGCTATTTTTTCCTTTTTTTTTTACTGTAGCCCACACAGTCGTCTGCTATTTTGCTACAGTAGAAAGGGGCGAATAGCATTCCATATAGCAAAATGCATATTATAGCAGACGAATGGATTATTTAATTATTATTTTAATTGATCGGACGAAACATCATGTTTCGTCCGAAGTAAAAAAAAAAACCAAATAAAATAACCGTTAAACGAATTTAAGCGTGGGAATGAACATGATGTTTCGTTCCAATGTGAGACGAAACATCATGCTTCGTCCCAATCCAATTTTTTTTAAAAAAATTTAATTTTAAAAATTAATTTTGTAAATTTAAATTTTTTTTGCAATTATCTAAATTGATTTTGCAAATTTTTAAATTGTTTTTGCAAAAAAAATTTAGAATTTTTTTTAAAAATTCTTTTTGCAATTTTTTTTTACAAAAAAAACTTTCGGAAAATCCGGACGAAGCACCATGCTTCGTCCAGCTACAGTGAATTTTTTGGAACTTTTTGTAATATTTTTAATTATTTTGCAAATTTTTAAATTTATTTTGCAAATTTTTAAATTGTTTTTGCAAATATTATTTACAAACTATTTTAAAAATTTGTTTTTGCAAATTTTTTTTGCAAAAAAAAAACTTCCTTTTTCCCCCTTTTTGGGACGAAACATCATGTTTCGTCCCGTATTTTTTTTAGTTGCAGACGAAACATCATGTTTCGTCTTTTTCTTTTTTAACGACTTTATGCATTTTTTTTGCCATTCGACGACTGTGGATGCTCATCGAATTGGATGGGCAAAATATGCATTTTGCCATTTTTTACATCGAACGACTGTGGATGCTCTTATCCGTTTGTGTAAATGGTTATATGGTAGTTTGTAGAAAAGACAGAGAATAAGTTTACTCTCAAAGGGACACCAAATGTATAAATCTCTTTAGACACAAGAAAACAAAGTCAGTAAGTGAAGTCTCGAGTAAAACTTAATGCTTTTATCATGTTTTTCAGTTGGAGAGATCAACAAGATCAGGGACACAGAGATTAATACAAGTAGAAGTTTTGGTGATTGAGAACATTCCATGGCTGACAGACATATTTACAAGATGTCTGTGAAGACTGTTTATTTTTAAGCATAGCGTTCTTTTTGCAATTGCTTATAGTTAGTGTAACACCCCTACCCCGGCTCGGACAATTTATACAATTTAGAAGACAAATTAGATAGTATGTAGTACAACTGCCTACCACAGGCTGCCTCTCAAAAGGTGGTTAATCGAATTGGTGACTCTTGATCATAGGCAATAGTATTTATTATTATAATATTCTTTCAAATCTCCCGATATGGGACTATATTTAGTTACTTCTCCTATACCACAACAACTCCCGTTGTCACCACGTCATCGGAGAGAGAGAGAGAACATGCAGACTCTCTGCCTCTCTACCTCCTTCTCACGGGTGGGGCCCCCCCTCTTTGGCACGTCACCAAAGGGTGATGTCACCCTCCCACACTCACAGCACTAGTGCTGTTGTTTCAACAACGTGGGCCCCCCTATATCCAATATTTCCATATAAACCCTCCTATAGGAATTCCTATAGGCAACAACCATATCTCCATATATATATCTATATATATTATACTCTTTGAAAATTACGGGGTGTTACACCCCCCCACCCCCCCACCCGAAATCAGTGTCCTCGCTGAGCACGGGGCATGCACAACCCAGTGCAGGATCCTCCTTTCTAGCCGATGTGGAGTGGAGTACCCTGCTAGCATACTGCCCCTGGTCTCTCTACTAGCGTACTGTCCTCAGCCAGGCATACATATTACCCACTCTTACCCACAATTAGTGTCGAAAGTCGGCTCTGACACCCCTGCCCCGGGCTCGGACAATTTATACAATTTAGAAGACAAATTAGATACTATGTAGTACAAATGCCCACCACAGGCTTCCTCTAAAAAGGTGGTTAACCGAATTGGTGAGTCTTGATCATAGGCAATAGTATTTATTATTATAATATTTTTTGAAATCTCTCGATATGGGACTATATTTAGTTACTTCTCCCGTAGCACAACAACTCCCGTTGTCGCCACGTCATTGGAGAGAGAGAGAACATGCACTCTCTGCCTCTCTACCTCCTTCACACGGGTGCCCCCCCCCCCCCTCCGTTGGCACGTCACCCTCCAACACTCACAGCACTAGTGCTGTTGTTTCAACAACGTGCCCCCCCCTATATCCAATATTTCCATATAAACCCTCCTTTAGGAATCCCTATAGGCAACAGCCATATCTCCATATATATATATCTATGTATATTATACTCTTTGAAAATTACGGGGTGTTACATTTAGTCGGGGGGGGGGGGGGGGTGACATAAGGGACGGTGGTGGCTGTCGATGGAGGTCGGGGGTGTTGAGATGGAGGGGCAGTCGGGGTAGTTGGAGGGGGGTCAGGGTTTGTAGATGGGTGGAGAGGGGCGTCGGGACGTTCGGGACAGGAAGGTACGCGGGGATGACAGGCTGATGACTTTCCTTATTCTTTTATCTCTAGCCCAATTGCATTAATATGTGATTTGTGGATGATTTGTAGGTAGTTAGACTTGAATGAATACTAAGGGAAGTCCCCCATCAGGGTTTCTTCCTGTGTGGTCGATTTTCAACTTGGTATGGTTCTTCTGTGTATGTATTTATGATTACTGTTCTTGTTGATTATAAGAAATTGGTTGTCTATCAGACTTTGTTATTGAAATTCTCAATATAAGCTTATAGAAACAAATTCCAATTTGATCAATTCTTTTTTAGGATATGTTTGAAAATGCTGATGTGATACTTGCAGATCTATAACCTGTAGGTTGTATAGTACCCCTCTGTTTAAGATATAACGGCAGTGATCTTTTATTTGTTTGTGTAAATGGTTATATGGTGGCTTGTAGAAAAGACATAAAATAAGTTTACTGTCAAAGGGACACCAAATGTTTAAATATCTTTAGACACAAGAAACCAAGTCAATAAGTGAAGTCTCGAGTAAAACTAAATGCTTTTTTTTTCTTCATGTTTTTCAATCAGAGAGAACTACAAGATCAGGGTCACAGAGATTGGTACAATCAGAAGTTTTGGTGATTGAGAACATTCCATGACTGACAGACGTATTTACAAGATGTCTATGAAGACTCTGTGTTTATTTGTAAGCATATCATTCCTTTTGCAATTGCTTACAGTTAAATTACACCTGAATTGCAGTGGACCTTTTCTTATCTTTTTTAATATCCTGCTGATTATTATTATTATTATTATTATTATTATTATTATTTAATTATTTATTAGCTCATTTGCAAATCAATGATTTCATTCTTTGGAGACTATACTTCAGAGTTGTGTGCTTTTATACAATACAAGTGTCATATTTGGTATGCAACACTATTAAAATTCTTTATTATTAATCGATTAGGTTGATGCCTTCTACTTTTCTCTCGATAAAAACACTAATGAAGTTGGTACACTAGTCTACTTCACCGAAATTTAGAGGTTTAGTGTTGAAGTTGATTGGGGAAATCTAGGGTTTCTACTGGAATAGGTAAGCCATTGTGATTTTCTGATCAGTTTTTGGAAATTTAGGAATCTTTTTCGGTTTTATCTAATCCAAATTTTACATGGGAAAATTCGAATTTCTCATGTTATCTAGGATTAGTGAGATGCACGTAAATGAAGGTAAAAAATAGGATGCACAGCATTTTGATTCTTTTCTAATTTCCGACACGGAAGGTGTTTTTGAAAATGCTCTTGAGAAATTTTGAGTTGTAGGTAATTTTAGGAAGTTCTAGTTAGTTATTGAAATACATTACAATATCTTTCAGTATTTATACATTAGTATTAATAATTAATTATTATTATTAAATTCATTTATACATTAGTGTTAATAATTAATTATTTACATGGGAAAATTCGAATTTCTCATGTTATCTAGGATTAGTGAGATGGATTTAAATGAAGGTAAAAAATAGGATGCACAGCATTTTGATTCTTTTCTAATTTCCGACACGGAAGGTGTTTTTGAAAATGCTCTTGAGAAATTTTGAGTTGTAGGTAATTTTAGGAAGTTCTAGTTAGTTATTGAAATACATTACAATATCTTTCAGTATTTATACATTAGTATTAATAAATTTTTTTTGATGAGAACGGATAGAGTCTAATGACTCCAGCCACACCAAAATGAATCTATATATAAAGCAAAAGTGCTCAAGCGTACAAAGTTTACAAGCAGTAAACATCAAAGCATACTCCAATAACAAAGCGAAAGCGAAGAAGACAACAATACAAGAAATGTAGACAACTCAAAACAAAAACACTCAGGGAAGCAAGAAGAAACGATACAGAGGACTGCCGACGGGGGAGAGGGATGTCGTGAACGCTGCAGGATACCAGAAGGACAGCGAAACAGCCGACTGCAAGACGATGCACTGGCGGGGGGGACAGTAAGGGGTGCGATGGGAAACGGTTGGCGGCGCGGATGCGAGACACAGTGC